>OX291552.1:4556335-5756335 GCA_946406115.1 Apoda limacodes
ATTTTTTAATAAATCTAACATCTTGTTTGCCGTAAAAGGGGGATGGGTATTGTTTCCAGCGGCGTGTCCTCAGAAATATGCCCATATTAGTTCCATAGCATTGTACTGGCAATGATACGGCGGAAGTCTAAGATCCCAATGACCACATTCGGCAGCTATTTCGTCGGTAATATATCTTTTAGTGAGGCTTTTTTTCGATTTTAAAATATCCACTAGTCGTACTTTTAATAAAGTGTGACCCACATTTTCACCATGACGTTGGAGCCAGTCAATTATCTCTTGTTTTTTATTGGCCTGCGTCGGCATTTTATCAATTTGTCTGGAGTGAAATGTAGCGTTGTCCATAATAATTATTGACGGTTCTTCCAGAGATTGCACCATTTTTTTAAACCAACCTTCGTAAATCTCTGCATACATTTCTTCGTGGTAGTCCACTGTTGTCTTGATTTTAAAGGCCAGTAAAGCATCTGACACGAATCCTTTCGTAGACCCTGCATGGCATATGATAAGGCGTTCACCTTTTACCATTGGCACTGAACTAGTGGAAGCGGCGGTGTCGTCGGTCCAGTTCTTAGATACTGTGTGGTTTGCATTTAATCAAGTCGCGTCAGTGAAAATAATATTTGACCAATCTGATATCTTTTTGGCTTCGCTCAAAAATTCGCAGCGAGCATAGCAACGTCGTGACGCACTATCAATATTTAACGTTTCTCCGATTTTTTTATAAGAAAATACAATTTCCTTAAAACCAAGCTTAATGACGATTTTTGGCCATGGAACAAACCATATTCACGTAAAGAAACAAAAAGTTTTTTAGGTGTTGGAATTTCTTTGCGCAAGTAATAGTCATATATATGACGGCTAATAGCGTCAGCGTCGAGGTTGCCAACCGATGTCACACGACGTGGTTTGTGTTTTTTCTTCGGCGTACGAAGCTTATTTTCCTGCATGCCACTTGTACCGTAAGCTTCGGTAGTAATTTTTTAAATAGTAGGTCCACTAATTCCTAATGCGGCTGCAACACGCTCTCGCACTTGCGACAGTGGTAATAGCGGGCCACCATTCTGATACTCCGCTTCAAAGTAATTACGAACCTTGATCGCCAGTTCTATCGCCTGCCGTTTCAGAACAAAGCCTTTAGGCATTTTTATATTTGACAGCTGGGCAGCAATCAACACGTAGGAAGACAAAATACACAACGAAAATTATGGATAATGTGAAAAAACTCAGCGAACAGAAATGTAGTGACTATAAAGCACGACCGTCTTGTTGCGAGTGACAGATTAAAACAAACACAACATAGCGGTGGGCCATAGAGTGTTCCCACCTTGAAAAAATATATTTGAATGTTTTTGTTGTATTTGACTTTGTTCAAAACATAATAAATATATGCGATCGATATCATTACTTATTTGGTCACAACAATACAACTATCAAATTAGAACTGTCATCGAGAAAATACAGAAATGGAAATAGTAGTCTACGACTAACAGTTACGGATATATAGCCCTTTATTTTTTGACAGCTGTCATCTGAATTAAAGATCTTGAGATCAAACACATAACCCTCTTGTTTGCTACAATCGGTTAATAACTATATCTTAACATGTAGGCGTGCGCAATTTCAGGCCAAATTAAAATAGATTCACCAATTTCACTCACAAAGGGTTTTCGTAGGCAGATTGGTCTAGCTTAAGGCCAGTTCTTTTGAACATGTATGCCTTATTTCTAACTGTATGGGTGGGTTTGCTACTAGCCTGATTTGAGCAAATTACATTTACAAGTTTGCGTGCTTAAATTTGTGCAAATATCATTAATCAAAAATTAATAGATTCTGACAAAAAAACGTTTCTTTCGTAATATATAATTTTATTGGTTTTACATAGGTACAAAATTATAGCGGTAACGAGAAGTACGTTATAGCCCGTGGCCGATTAATATACAATACAGCAATATTTTTGTTAGCACCATTTTTTTTTTAGTTTTTCACTTTTTTACTACAAACATTACCTTAAATAGCTACTAAATGTACCTAAATAAAAAATGACAAACTCATGGTCTTTTTATATCTTTTTATAATTAACTAGTTTTAACATATTGGATATACTGATAACACGGAAGTTTAGATTCATTATACAATATTAGAATAATCAAGTCTCGGTAGATTCTTAATGTATAAAAATGTTTGTCAGAAAAGAGACTTGAATTTAAAATAAAAATTTGGTCCTGCCTCCACATTCTAAAACTTCAATTTGCTTACAGTCTTTGGTTAGATCAGAAAGATAACAAAACTATGTTAACTTAAATTTAAAATAATATCACAAGCATAGTAAATATAAACAACTCTAACATTCAACCTTCAGTCAAAATAATATTGTAATTGCTACTTTCAAATTTCATTAGAATACATTCACAAAATTTAATTTATTCTTAAAATCTTGCACTGCTATTTAATAATAACCAAAACTGTATTAAATAAATCAAAAATTAACTGTCGGTTACAATAACACGTGTGTCCACGCGGACACTAACTGTTAGCATTTAAATTAGCTGGTTATTTTAAATTTGATCATTTACAAAAAAAACTTTTTTTTTATTATTTTGATGAGGTTTCTCTGAGTTAACAGCAGTGCTATCATATTTAAAATCAATATTGAGGAACACTATATTTTTCTTATACATGTTAAAAATAATTAATCCAGAATGCAATCATTTACAAAAGCAATTATAATGATCAAGAAAGATCTTTTCATCCTAAGAGAATATATGCATTAAGTAAAAAATTTATTATTGAGGACGTCAAACAACTAAGGGATTAAATAATGACAAAGGATACAATGCACCAATACTATGCGAAGATCGTACAGTAACGTACATCGGTTTGTCGACAACTACTATATTACACGTACTTTTTTAATACTTTCGAGGCATATCTTCTTTATCATTAACTTCTAATTAATATCTTACTTTACGTTTTTACGCTACCATTCCTGTTTACTTTCAAGGACACCGAATTTGGTTACATTCCAAAACCTTGAAAGCAAATAGTAATATATTAATCAAAGGCACAATAATAAGAGCTTATGGCAGCTTCTTGCCTAAAATACGTATAGACACCAATAAGTTATAAACCTTCTACTTCAACTAAATCAAACTAAATAAAGACCGTGTACTCGTAAAAATCAAACTAAAACAAACACGCAATAGAAATGCTTGTAACCTTTGTATGATAAATACTATATACCCTATTGAGGTTCTGATACCCTTCCCCGTAGAAAGATGCTATGTAATTGAAAACGATAATCCCTTACGATACCTTAAATACCGAACAAGATTTATCTTATAGCTACCACCAAATCCTACTGCACTTGCAAAAAGTATTAAATATTTAACTAACATTAAACAATTTACATGTCAAAGAATTCAAACCTATATTTCGGTTTGATAACATCCTTCAAATGCTTAAAGTTAGTAGTAAAGACATTTTTCGCCATAACTACAGCACAGTTAATTGTACTTAGATAATCGTCTAATAAACTGCAGCGACATAATTAATCGAAGTCGCAGATGTCGAACTCTCCTGCTCGTACAGTAGTCCCAAGTTCTGTGTTAGAGTGAGAAAGAACTAGATCTACCATGCTGCTTTAAGCACAGTTCTTTTGGTGTGGAATAAACACGTAAAACGTCTTGTAAGCATATTATTATTTAGAGGAAGGATAATAATAGAGCACTGCGCATCCAGGTAATTGCCAGCGGGATGCATGGAGCTCTATGAGTTGCAGTAAGGTACGTCGGATGGATGGTGCTGCAGAAGTGTTGAGGAACGCGTCTCGGACTGCGGTCAGAAGCCTCTCCAGGTCACCAGGCAGTTGGGTTTCCAGGTCACGACCGATGTAAGTCAGTACAAAAAACAGGTTTTCCGTCTAGAAACAAAAAAAAACTAATGTTTAAACTAGAAGTGGTTAAAGTATGCGTAAAAAATATTTTTTTATTTTGAAATCGGTGGTGGACTAAAACATAATATACAATAACAAGTACATTATTTCGTTAATACCACTGGAGCTTCGCTTCTCTTCTCAGTCGGACACTCTTGGCAGAGTGGTCGTGGTTACGGTAGGTCTTAACTCTTGAGTGGCGGCTCTAGCAATGCATCTCCATTTGTTTCTATTGCAAGCATTGCGATAACATTCAGTCATGGTGGATTGTGTGGTGGACTTTATGAGGTCTGACCACCTGGTCGGAGACCGACCACGTGGTCTCTAGCCATCCATTCGACCTTGTACTACCAGACGGTCCATTGAGTTCTCTTTGCGGGTAACGTATCCGAAGAATTTAAGGATTCGTATCGGGACAATTCCTCCACTAACCCATGGCCCTTCCGACTTCATGTCATACGGGCCGAAATCTTGGGAGTTACACCGGGTACATGCGATAGCTCTTTCCCCACGGTTGTCAGTTCCTTCGCTCCCTACAAATTCTAATCTTTCCGTCCCTTTTTTGTATATATTCATGTATGTGTTTTTTATTTATTTATTACATTCTCCCTTATTAGGGTAGGACAACACGTTACGCCTGCGGTGCCGGGCAGCTCCTTGTCATTGTTTGCACTTGATGCAGTCAGGTAGCTCGTGTTTTATTTTATTTTTCTACTACTATCTAGCCTTGTCATTCTTTCTTATTCAATGTCATTATTATATTAAGTTATTTATTCATTATAAATGTCAATATCATAATTTTTTTTTGTTTCCAAAATCAATATCATTTATATGTGTATTCATTATCATTTATTTGTATGTCAATCATTATTTAATCATGTCAAAGTACTATATTATTGGCTTATGTCAAAGTTCTTCAATATTAATATATAATTGTGTTATTAGTTATTATTAATATACATTATTATTTCCAGATTTACATTTTCCTTTCTGCAACTTCTTGAGTAGTGACTCTCCTGCACTTCAATGCATTCCTTATACTGTGCCACTTGCGGGCAAATTCACGCAGCCTCTCGAAGTTCGCCCGTGAAGATACGAGATCCGCGTAGTACACTGGGCCTAGCTCGGTACGTTCCAGGTTTTCCATCATTCTCTCACGCAGCTCTTTGCAAAGGGGACAGACCCACAGCACATGGTGCAGGTTCTCCTCCTCCATACCACATTCACACATACTACTCTCATTCAGTCTCATCTCATACAGACGTCGCCGAAAACAACCATGTCCCGTCAGGAGCTGAGACGTCTCATAGTCAGGCTCGACCCAGCTGGCCTTGAGCCGGACTCTCACGTCCGGGAAAAAACGATGCAGTTCCCTTCCATTCGTCGATTCCGTCCACCTCTTCTGCCCTGCATAGCTCACCTCCAGCTCGGCCGGGAGCACCCCTGCCAGGACTGGGAGGGCGTCGGTACTGTTGGACCGATACGCCTTGGCTAGCAAAATGAGAGCCGGTCTCTGCGCCCGCAACAGAGTGCTGCGGACCACGTGAAAGTTAGTGCGCGCGTGCCAGATGGCCGCCGCGTAGGTGACAGTCGCGACGAACGTGCCCTTATAAAGGAGTTTGAGTGCACGATATTTGATGCCCCAGGACGATGCTAAGACCCGGGACATCTTACCGAAGCACTTCATTGCGCGTTCACCGATAGCGCTCGCGTGAAGGATAGGCCCGCATCGACCACCACTTCAAGTATTGTCGCTGAAGTGACGTTTTTTATCGACTCGCCACTCATCCTAATAGTGGGGGGTCGCTGGAACCTCCCTCGAACCGTCATAGAGAACGACTTGCTCGAGGAGAAACCCAGGCGATTTCTGACGCCCCACTCACTAATCGACTTTAGCGTATCACCGGCCACGCGTTCGATTCCTGCTCTCGAGTTGGACTCGATAACAACCGTCACATCGTCAGCATACGCCACAAGGGATACGCCTACTGGGAGAGGCAGCCGCAGCAGATCATCCATCAGGAGGTTCCAGAGGGAAGGGCCGAGCACCAAGCCCTGGGGGCACCCCATGGTAGATACCTTCCACTCCACCCGGCCACCCACGAACATGCCCACACGGCGACGAGTGAAATAGTCCACCAGCATATGATATATGACGGGCAACCCCCCCTCTTTGCCTTGAGCAGAATCATGGGCCACTAGGCGTTGTCGAAGGCCCCCGAGATGTCAAGCAGGACAAGTTGCACGTACCTATTCTCAGAGTCGTATGCCGCATGCAGGATCGATTGAAGGGCGCTCACTGTTGACCTTCCTGGGGTGAAGCCATGCTGGGACTCGCAGATGTTGGAAGCGATTTGTGGAGCACACTTGAGAATTACGCGTTCCAAAATCTTACCGAGAGTAGAGAGAAGGGTTATTGGGCGGTACGCCTTCGGGTCGGTGAGTGGCTTATTATTGTTTTTGGGCAGAACTAGGAGGCGTCCATCTTTCCAGATGTCCGGGAATATTCCCTCTTCTACACACTTGCCGTATACGCTGGTAAATTCCGCTGGTGCGGCTGCGCACACGTGCTTCATGATTTTCCCGGTTATGCCGTCGATGCCTGGTGCCGTGTTCGGCAGAGAGTTAATTATCCGGCCAAGCTCCTCACGGGACAGAGGAGGCGCAGCTCGTGTTGACGGGGTGCAAGCGGCCGTGAGTCGGACTTGGCGGTGGTAGGGAGAGTCTCTGTCAGGGTTGTCGTCCGGGCACATATCGTCGTATCTGGACAGTCGACGATAGTCTTTCCTTTATCTTAAGTTCTTCTAAAATCGATACGTTGGTCCGGTGAGCTGTCAACGGGATCCTTAACAGCCGCCGCCACTGGAGCTAAGTAAATAAAAACATAAACCTGCACTCGCCTCGTTGTAATACTTTAGATTCCACTATTTATCGCGTTGTTACAGTACAGTGTAATACAGGTACTTTATCATCATCACCATCTTAGCCGCAAGAAGTCCAATGCTGGACATAGGCCTCCCCCATAGATTTCCAAAAAAACCGGCCTGCATCAGGCATCTTCCTGCGGCCTTCGCTATGTCGTCTGACCACCTTGTGGACGGCCTCCATTCGAGAACCTTTCGGCCCCATCGACCATCAGTTTTACGTACTATGCGCCCTGCCCACTGCCACTTCAACCTGCTAATGCGCTGGGCTATGTCGGTGACTTTCGTTCGTCTACAGGACTCCTCATTTCTGATTCGATCTCGTAGAGAAACACCGAGCACAGCCCTCTACATAGCTCGTTGTGTGACTTTGAGCTTACTTATAAGGCACATAGTTAGAGGCCACGTTTCAGTGCCATATGTCATCACTGATAACACACACTGGTCATAGACTAAAGCGTCTTAAGGCACTGACGTATTTTAGACGGAAAGACGTTGCGGATTTTCCCGATTGCTGCCCAGCCGAGTTGGATTCGACGCTTGAACTCTTTCTCGAAGTTGGACCTGCCTAGTTGGACCGTTTGTTGAGTTCCAAGTTCCGGAGTTTATAAAGACGATACAGTACCAGCAAGAATAAAATGAATAATAAAGCTGGCAATGCCAACACTTACGTCGCTAGCTGAAGGCACGGGCTGCCGGATACAGTCCTCGCAGCACTTGCAGATAAGCGTTAGCAGCACCTGCCCGGGCTGAGCGCTGGCGCTGCGTCGCTGGATAGCGCGCCGCCGCAGCTGGCAGTACATCTCCAGCAGAAAAGACAGAAACGCCATCAGGCGAGGACGACCGCCGCCCACCATTGCACCAAGTAACTGAAACAAAATAATAGCTGTTTAAGCATTCGTGGCGAAAATGAATTCTTTTTAATTCGAGTAAAAAGTTTAAGAAACTAGACGAACTCGACTTCAATAAAGCACAGCACGGGTTTTAAAAAGATAATTTTCGTGCAACTGCATACACTGCTTTGAATATGACCAGGAAAAATATAAATAAATTATTATAAAAAATATAGTACCTATATTTTTCTCACTTTTGAGGTAATAAGGTTTTGGTGGCGTCATTGGCTATTTGTAGCTGTTTTTTTGTTAAATTAGGGGGTGTGAGAATATCCTCTAGCAGAAGCGTGTCGCACTTCACTTTTCAGTACAACTTACATGTACTTTATGAAACGAGTTGCTGAAAACACTACGATACTTCCGTCACAATCGCCATGTTTTCAATGTTCTCCCGCCAAATTGCAAATGTTTTCAGTGTCATTCTACCAACTACGGAATCGCTAAATTATTTCAATCGAATACGAAATGAAATTTTAACCAATAATTTGTACTGACCTTTCATTAATTTTGCATCGGGGTCCAGAAACTAAGATTTCAGAAACTAATTTCGCGTAAGCATCTACCTATGTAATAGAATTTATTAATGAAAGTAATTGGAAAAAAAATTTACAACAACGCTAGCTGACTCGCCTACCCTCCCGAATCAACCGAAAACACGAAAACTGCCACTAAACTATAAGAAACGCTCATTGGTTTTAAGAACTCGCGCACCATGCACGTCCTAGTCCATGTCGTAGTTCACAGAGGCGGACAATTTTTCTTGGCTGCTTTAGGCACTTTACTATTGCCCCTTAATTTCTGGTATTTTTGCAGCATATAAATATAAAGATGTACAAAAATTAAATGAATAAAATTTACTCCATTCAATCAATTAACACTAGAAACATTTATTTTTTTAGTTTAGATGTTTTTAGGGTTCCGTACCCAAAGGGTAAAGACCCTATTACTAAGACTTCACTGTCCGTCTGTTCGTTTGTCACCGGGCTGTATCTCATGAACCGTGATAGTTAGACAGTTGAAATTTTTACAGTTGATGTATTTATGTTGCCGCTAAAACACCAAATAGGTACTAAAAACAGAATAAAAATTTTTGCTCGTTTCTGCTCGATATTGATAATGGGAACAGATAGACGCTTGAAATATTCACAAAATATTTAGTTATATATTCACTTTAAAAATCAATAATAATTAAATTAAAATAAAACAAATATTTTAGGAGGGCTCCCATACAACAAACGTAATTTTTTTGCCATTTTTTTAGATAATGGTACGCAAACCTTCGTGCGCGAGTCCGACTCGCATATTGCCGGTTTTTTTTTATATATATTATATATTATTATTATATATTTTTTATTTACATATTAATATTATGCATGATATGACTTTACTAACATTATTTATGTAGCTACCTACTAAAATTATTTCTGTTTATTTTAGACGCTTTCTGTTACTGCGCAGATACCGCGCTTAATGGCTGCCCCTGGCCGCCCTAGGTCTGGGCCTAGTCGGTTCTTAAGTAAAGCTGTTACTCTGCTGGTGCATGTGACATTACAGCAATACCGGCATAAATAATCTATATATATATATATATATCTATATATATAAAAACTAGAGTTTAAGTATTTCGCTCGCTGCATAAGCAGCTCGCGTGGTCTTTGTGTTATAAACCCCTCATACATAATTTTCACCTACGGAGACAACTACTGGGAGAATAATATTCTTCATTATAACATCACAATGGCGGCCATCTTTATAATTCAGAAAATCAAAAGAATTACTCAATATTCAATATCAGCGACCCCGAAAACCCCCGGATGCAAAATTTGAGCCGGATCGGTGAACAAATGTTTTCGACCGCCATTTTGAATCCGCCATTTTAAAGTTTTTTTTCACCAAGCAGTTGCACCTCATTGTCTTTTACAATATTTGTTCGAGCACCCCTCTTCTTTACCAAATCGTTTTCAAGATATCCTTAATTGTATCAGATGTTTTGTATTGCGGCCATGTTGTTTTTCGCCATTTTGAATATCTTGCAGTTTTCTAATACTTACAGCACCATTTCGATCTAACCATACATCATTTTCACCCCAAGAGACTCCTTCTGGGAGACTTAAAGGCTTTAATAAATCATCACTAAGACGCCCAGCTTGACATTTCGGAAACCATGAAATCGACTCAATATTCATTATAAGCGACCCCGAAAACCCCCAGATGAAAAGTATCAGCCAGATCACTGAGCAAATATTTTCGACCGCCATTTTGAATCCGCCATCCTGAATTTTTTTTCACCAGGCGATTGATCCCCATGGCATTTTACAATATTTGTTCGAGAAACCCCTCCTACAGTAAATCTTTTTCAAGAAATCCTTTATTGAATTGAATATTTTGTATAGTCCGCCATGTTGTTTTCAGCCATTTTGAAAATTTCCCCATACTGACAAGACCATTTTGATCAAACCACCCATACATTATTTTCACCCCTGGAGACTCATTCTGGGAGAACAATAGGCTCAATATAACATCACTATGGCGGCCATCTTAAAATTTTGGAAAATCACAAAATTGACTTAATATTTAGTATCAGCGAGCCTGAAAACCCCCGCATGCAAAGTTTTAGCCGGATCGGTGAACAAATGTTTTCGACCGCCATTTAAATCCGCCATCTTAAATTTTTTCCACCAAGCAGTAGCTTCTCATTGCCTTTTACAATATTTGTTCGAGCACTTCCCTCCTATAGCAAATCGTTTTCAAGATATCCTTCATTGTATCAAATGTTCTGTATGGGTAGCCATGCTGTTTTCGTCATTTCGAAAATCTGATAGTTTCCCCATACTAAAGGGACCATTTCGATAGATCCCTCCATACATCATTTTCACCCCCTCACTCTTTTCCTTGGCGAACAATAGGATTCAATAAATCAACACTATGGCGGCCATCTTAACATTTTGGAAAATCGAAAAATCTACTAAATATTTAGTGTCAGCGACCCCAAAAACCCCCGGATGCAAAATTTCTTGCAGTTTTCTAATACTCACAGCACCACTTCGATCATACCCCTGATATATCATTTTAACCCCTGGAGACTCCTTCTGGGAGACTAAAAGGCTTCAATAAATCATCACTATGGCGGCCATTTTGAAATTTTGAAAAATCAAAAAACTGACTAATTGTTTAGTAACAGTGACCCCGAACACCTCCGGACGCAAAATTTTAGGTGGATCGGTTAACAAAGGTTTTCGACCGCTATTTTAAATCCGCCATTGAATTTTTTTCCACCATGCAAATGCTCGTCATTGCCCTTTACAATATTTGTTTGAGCACCCACCACCTATAGCAAATAGTTTTAGAGATATCCTTCGTTGATATAATGTTTAGTATGCGGCCATGTTGTTTTCCGCCATTTTGAATATCTTGCAGTTTTTTAATACTCACAGCATCATATCGATCAAACCCCCCACGGAGGAGACTCCTTCTGCAAAAATATAAGGCTTCAAAAAAACGTCACTATGGCGGCCATCTTAAAATTTTGGCAAATCGAAAAATCTACTCAATATTCCGTATCAGCGACCCCGAAAACTTCCGGATGCAAAATTTCAGCCTGATCAGTAAACAAATTATTTCGATCGCCATTTTGAATCCGCCAGGCATTTGCTCTTTGGTTTCCTTTACAACATTTGTTTGAGCACCCCCTCCTATAGCAAATTGTTTTCGAGATATCTTTCGTTGAAAATTTGTTAGGCGGCCATATTGTTTTCCGTCATTTTGATTTTTTTCTGTCATCGATCGATTTTGACCAGGGTGTCGGTTCAAATCGTGGAAAAAGTATGCCTCGAATTGCCATAGTTTAGGCGGGCTGCACACTGACTCCCTGATGAGGAGCAGATTTTGAAGATCTGAAAGTTTTCCACGCACTAAGGTGGCAAACAAGCTTACGGCCCGCCTGATGGTAAGCGGTCACCGTAGCCTATGGACGCTTGCAACACCAGGGGTATCACTTGCGCGTTGCCGACCCTTCAGAAATCTAATAACTTCTTTCTTGAAGAACTCCATACTGTAGTCCTTGCAGAAAACCTTGGCAGGGAGCTCATTCCACAACTTAAGCGTTCGCGGGTGGAAGTTTCTCTGAAACCGCACTGTACGCGACCATTTAGGTTCTAAAGTGTGAGAATGAATTTCCTGCCGATGGCGAGCGGTGCGATGGTAGAAAGTAGCCGTGCCCACGGCCCTTCATTTCGAACAATTCCTCAGAACACAACCCATTGTACAAGCGGTAGAACACACACAGTGAGGCAAAGTCTCTCCTCAGACTTAAGGGCTCGATACCGCAAGTGAGTTTGGAATCGTCGACAATTCTCACAGCCCGTCGTTTAACCGAGTCAAAAGGGCCAAGCTGGTATCCGGGTGCACCTGCCCAGAGATGGCAGCAGTACTCCATATGGGGCCGAACTTGCGACTTGCAAAGTAACAACCTTTGCCCCGACGTGAAGTACTGCTTCGCTCTGTTGAGTACACCAAGTTTTTTGGACGCCAGCTTTACCTTATCTTGTAAATGATCTCGGAACTGAACATCGCTGGAGATGTCGACACCAAGGATCCCAATGCTCTTGGAGATGGAGAGGGGAGTGTTCTGGAATTGTGGGACCACAGTGAATGGAGTTTTCTTAGCGGTGAACGCGCACACTTGTGTCTTTGTAGGGTTGAATCGGACCAAGTTTACCCGTCCCCAGTCAGAGACCTGGGACAGTGTGGTCTCGATTTGAGACACAAGTTCTCCGCGGTTTTCCTCCACAACGGAACGAGGGATGTTTGCACGACCCGTGTAAAAAGCGTCTCCAGTACTGTCATCTGCATAGCAATGTATGTTGTTGATGTCCAACATGTCATTGATATGCAGTAGAAACAGCGTAGGAGACAGCACAGAGCCTTGCGGGACACCAGCATTAATGTCCATGCTATCAGAGCAACTACCGTCAACTACAGTTCGTATGCGTCTGCCGGACAAAAAGCTAGCCACCCATTTGCACAAACCCTCGGGCACTCCGTAAGATGGCAACTTCGATAGAAGACCGCGGTGCCAGACCCGATCGAACGCCTTCGCTATGTCCAGGCTACATGCCAATGCCTCCCCCTGACTCTCAATGGCTAGTGCCCATCGGTGTGTGAGATACACTAGAAGGTCACCAGTCGAGCGACCGTGGCGAAAGCCATATTGACGGTCACTGACCAGATCGTGTACTTCTAGGTATCTTAGAAGCTGTGTGTTGATCACACGCTCCATCACCTTAGAGAGGAGAGAGGTAATAGCGATAGGCCTGTAATTCGATGGATCTGATCTATCGCCCTTTTTGGGCACCGGGTGCACGTTCGCAGTCTTCCATGTAGACGGAAATTGCCTAGTGTGGTAGGAAAGCGCGAAGAGGCGCGTGAGTACAGGACATAACTCAGGAGCACACTGCTTAAGCACCACTGCTGGTATACCGTCTGGCCCACTCGACTTATGAACGTCTAGAGAAAGCAACGCCCGACTGACCTCCCGCTGCGTTATGGAGATTTCCGGCATGGACTTACCGCACCACGGTATAGTGGGTGGTACAGCGCCTTCATCGTTCATATTCGAGTTCGAGGCAAAGAGACTGCCCAGTAGATCGGCTTTCTCTTTAGCACTATGGGCCAAGTCACCATCGGTCTTTCGCAGTGGTGGTAACGACGACTGGCAGAAGTTCCCTTCGGCAGCTTTGGCAAGCGACCAGAAAGCACGACTCCCAGAAGGATAGCTCGCAAGTCGCCCACCTATTTTGCCGATGAATTGGAATTTTGCTCTGGCAGTTGCTTTCTTACTGAACCTCGAGGCAGCATTTAATTTGCGTTTTAACTCAGAAATATTCGGATCCTTATTATAACGAGCCGTGGTCCAAGCCTCATATGCATTTTGCTTAAGAATTTTAGCTTTTCTGCAAGACCTATTAAACCACGGTCGTTTTTTGACGCCGGCAGCTACTCGCGGGTTAGGAATATAGCATTCCATACCAGCAAGGATTGTCTCAGTGACTGCGGCTGCGCAGACGTCAGGATCTTCTGAGGTAAAGCAGATCTGCCTCCACGGGTACGATGCGTAAAATTCACGCAATCCATCTCAGTCTGCCGACTTATAGTGCCACACACGACGCCAGTTAGTTGGCCCAGAAGGATCAGGTTGTGTGCATGACACTTGAGTCCGAACGAGACAGTGGTCCGAGGAGCCAAGAGGCGCATCCACTGAGACGGAGTACCCGTCCGGACGAGTAGTCAGCAGAAGGTCCAGTAAGGAGCTCGTATGTTCCTCTATATCTGGTATTCTCGTTGGAGAAAGTACCAGCTGAGAGAATCTATAGGTCAGAACAAATTCATGAGCAGATATCCCAGCATAGTTATTGGTTCGAGAACTGAGCCACTCGCGATGGTGGGCGTTAAAGTCTCCCAAAATAACTAGTTCTGCTGTGGGATATTGCTCTAGAACTTTGTCAGTCGTCAAACTCAGGTGCGTGAAGAGTCGAGTTACGTCCGTGTCACCGCTATGAGACCTGTATAGGCACGCATAGATACGAGTGTGGCCGCCGTAATCTACGCGCACCCACAATATCGACAGGTCCCTGTCTTCAAGGCTATGAAGGCGGCGACAGCAGATATCCTCCCGGACGAACATACATACACCGGCACGACTCATAAAATTGTGTTCGAGTTTGTAGCCGGGATAATGAAGGTATGATGTGTCGGCCGGGCAGGATATCTGCGTCTCCGTTAGAAAAAGAATTGCAAAATCGACTTAATATTAAGCATCAGCGACCACAAATCCAATGTTTTGATCAACTCAATATTTAGTACCAGCGACCCCGAAAACCCCGGGATGAAAAATTTCAGCTGGATCGGTGAACAAATTATTTTTGACCGCCATTTTGAATCCGCCGTCTTGAAATTTTTTCCACCAGGCAGTTGCGCCTCATTGCCCTTTACAATATTTGTTCGAGCACCCCCCACTTATACCAAACCATTTTCGAGATATCCTTCGTTGATATAATGTTTAGTCTGGGCGGCCATGTTGTTTTCCGCCATTTTGAAGATCCGTATCGGTGTACAAATGTTTTCGACCGCCATTTTGAAGATTTCGAGATATCCATCGTTGTATGTTTGTATGGCGGCCATGTTGTTTTCCGCCATTTTGAAGATCTAAAAGTTTGTCCATACTCACGGGTTTATTTCGATTAAACCCCCCATATATTATTTTCACCCCCGGAGGCTCCTTCTGGGAGAACAATAGGCTCCAATAAAACATCTTGAAATTTTGAAAAATCAAAACACCGACTGAATGTTTAGTATATGTATAGTAGATGTTTTTAGGGTTCCGTACCCAAAGGGTAAAGACCCTATTACTAAGACTTCACTGTCCGTCTGTTCGTTTGTCACCGGGCTGTATCTCATGAACCGTGATAGTTAGACAGTTGAAATTTTTACAGTTGATGTATTTATGTTGCCGCTAAAACACCAAATAGGTACTAAAAACAGAATAAAAATTTTTGCTCGTTTCTGCTCGATATTGATAATGGGAACAGATAGACGCTTGAAATATTCACAAAATATTTAGTTATATATTCACTTTAAAAATCAATAATAATTAAATTAAAATAAAACAAATATTTTAGGAGGGCTCCCATACAACAAACGTAATTTTTTTGCCATTTTTTTAGATAATGGTACGCAAACCTTCGTGCGCGAGTCCGACTCGCATATTGCCGGTTTTTTATTATATATATTATATATTATTATTATATATTTTTTATTTACATATTAATATTATGCATGATATGACTTTACTAACATTATTTATGTAGCTACCTACTAAAATTATTTCTGTTTATTTTAGACGCTTTCTGTTACTGCGCAGATACCGCGCTTAATGGCTGCCCCTGGCCGCCCTAGGTCTGGGCCTAGTCGGTTCTTAAGTAAAGCTGTTACTCTGCTGGTGCATGTGACATTACAGCAATACCGGCATAAATAATCTATATATATATATATATATATCTATATATATAAAAACTAGAGTTTAAGTATTTCGCTCGCTGCATAAGCAGCTCGCGTGGTCTTTGTGTTATAAACCCCTCATACATAATTTTCACCTACGGAGACAACTACTGGGAGAATAATATTCTTCATTATAACATCACAATGGCGGCCATCTTTATAATTCAGAAAATCAAAAGAATTACTCAATATTCAATATCAGCGACCCCGAAAACCCCCGGATGCAAAATTTGAGCCGGATCGGTGAACAAATGTTTTCGACCGCCATTTTGAATCCGCCATTTTAAAGTTTTTTTTCACCAAGCAGTTGCACCTCATTGTCTTTTACAATATTTGTTCGAGCACCCCTCTTCTTTACCAAATCGTTTTCAAGATATCCTTAATTGTATCAGATGTTTTGTATTGCGGCCATGTTGTTTTTCGCCATTTTGAATATCTTGCAGTTTTCTAATACTTACAGCACCATTTCGATCTAACCATACATCATTTTCACCCCAAGAGACTCCTTCTGGGAGACTTAAAGGCTTTAATAAATCATCACTAAGACGCCCAGCTTGACATTTCGGAAACCATGAAATCGACTCAATATTCATTATAAGCGACCCCGAAAACCCCCAGATGAAAAGTATCAGCCAGATCACTGAGTAAATATTTTCGACCGCCATTTTGAATCCGCCATCCTGAATTTTTTTTCACCAGGCGATTGATCCCCATGGCATTTTACAATATTTGTTCGAGAAACCCCTCCTACAGTAAATCTTTTTCAAGAAATCCTTTATTGAATTGAATATTTTGTATAGTCCGCCATGTTGTTTTCAGCCATTTTGAAAATTTCCCCATACTGACAAGACCATTTTGATCAAACCACCCATACATTATTTTCACCCCTGGAGACTCATTCTGGGAGAACAATAGGCTCAATATAACATCACTATGGCGGCCATCTTAAAATTTTGGAAAATCACAAAATTGACTTAATATTTAGTATCAACGAGCCTGAAAACCCCCGCATGCAAAGTTTTAGCCGGATCGGTGAACAAATGTTTTCGACCGCCATTTTAAATCCGCCATCTTAAATTTTTTCCACCAAGCAGTAGCTTCTCATTGCCTTTTACAATATTTGTTCGAGCACTTCCCTCCTATAGCAAATCGTTTTCAAGATATCCTTCATTGTATCAAATGTTCTGTATGGGTAGCCATGCTGTTTTCGTCATTTCGAAAATCTGATAGTTTCCCCATACTAAAGGGACCATTTCGATAGATCCCTCCATACATCATTTTCACCCCCTCACCCTTTTCCTTGGCGAACAATAGGATTCAATAAATCAACACTATGGCGGCCATCTTAACATTTTGGAAAATCGAAAAATCTACTAAATATTTAGTGTCAGCGACCCCAAAAACCCCCGGATGCAAAATTTCTTGCAGTTTTCTAATACTCACAGCACCACTTCGATCATACCCCTGATATATCATTTTCACCCCCGGAGACTCCTTCTGGGAGACTAAAAGGCTTCAATAAATCATCACTATGGCGGCCATTTTGAAATTTTGAAAAATCAAAAAACTGACTAATTGTTTAGTAACAGTGACCCCGAACACCTCCGGACGCAAAATTTTAGGTGGATCGGTTAACAAAGGTTTTCGACCGCTATTTTAAATCCGCCATTGAATTTTTTTCCACCATGCAAATGCTCGTCATTGCCCTTTACAATATTTGTTTGAGCACCCACCACCTATAGCAAATCGTTTTAGAGATATCCTTCGTTGATATAATGTTTAGTATGCGGCCATGTTGTTTTCCGCCATTTTGAATATCTTGCAGTTTTTTAATACTCACAGCATCATATCGATCAAACCCCCCACGGAGGAGACTCCTTCTGCAAAAATATAAGGCTTCAAAAAAACGTCACTATGGCGGCCATCTTAAAATTTTGGCAAATCGAAAAATCTACTCAATATTCCGTATCAGCGACCCCGAAAACTTCCGGATGCAAAATTTCAGCCTGATCAGTAAACAAATTATTTCGATCGCCATTTTGAATCCGCCAGGCATTTGCTCTTTGGTTTCCTTTACAACATTTGTTTGAGCACCCCCTCCTATAGCAAATTGTTTTCGAGATATCTTTCGTTGAAAATTTGTTAGGCGGCCATATTGTTTTCCGTCATTTTGATTTTTTTCTGTCATCGATCGATTTTGACCAGGGTGTCGGTTCAAATCGTGGAAAAAGTATGCCTCGAATTGCCATAGTTTAGGCGGGCTGCACACTGACTCCCTGATGAGGAGCAGATTTCGAAGATCTGATTGATATAATGTTTAGTATGGGCGGCCATGTTGTTTTCCGCCATTTTGAAGATCCGTATCGGTGTACAAATGTTTTCGACCGCCATTTTGAAGATTTCGAGATATCCATCGTTGTATGTTTGTATGGCGGCCATGTTGTTTTCCGCCATTTTGAAGATCTAAAAGTTTGTCCATACTCACGGGTTTATTTCGATTAAACCCCCCATATATTATTTTCACCCCCGGAGGCTCCTTCTGGGAGAACAATAGGCTCCAATAAAACATCTTGAAATTTTGAAAAATCAAAACACCGACTGAATGTTTAGTATCAGTAACCCCGAAATCCCCCGGATGCAAAATTTGAGCTGGATCAGTGTCCAAATGTTTTTGACCGCCATTTTGAATCCGCCATCTTGAATTTTTTTCCACCAGGCAGTTGCTCGTTGGTGCCCTTTACAACATTTGTTAGAGCACCCTTCACCTATAGCAAAAAGTTTCCGAGATATCCTACGTTGAATATTTGTATGGCGGCCATGTTGTTTTCCGCCATTTGGATTTTTTTCACCGGTGATCGAATTTGACCACGGTGTAGGTTCTTATCGATGAAAAAGTATGCTTCGAAATGCCATAATATCGGCGGAACATTTGTTTGAGCACCCCCCTCCTATAGCATATAGATTTCGAGATATCCATCGTTGTATATTTGTATGGCGGCAATGTTGTTTTTCGCCATTTTGATTTTCTTTCACGGGCGATCAAATTTAACCAGGGTGTAGCTAAACAAAGCACAAAAAGTTTGCCTGAACGTACCATAGTTTAGGTGGGCTGCACCCTGACTCTTTGATGAGGAGCAGACTTCGAAGATCTGGAAGTTTTTCCATACTCACGGGCCCATTTCCATCAAACCCCCCATACATGATTTTCACCCCCGGAGACTCCTGCTGGGAGATTAACAGGCTTCGACAAATTATCACTATAGTGGCCATTTTGAAATTTTAAAAATCTAAAAAATCGATTCAATATTCAATATAAGCGACCCTGTAAACCCCTGGATGAAAAGTTTTAGTCGGCTCGGTGAACAAATTTTTTCAACCGCCATTGTGAATCCGCCATCTTGAATTTTTTTCCGCCATGCAGATGCTCCTCGTTGCCCTTTACAACATATGTTCGAGCACCCTCCTCCTATAGCAAACAGTTTTTGAGATAATATAATGTTTTGTTTGGGCGGCCATGTTGTTTTCCGCCATTTTGAAGATCTAAAAGTTTGTCCATACTCACGGGTTTATTTCGATTAAACCCCCCATAAATTATTTTCACGCCCGGAGGCTCCTTCTGGGAGAACAATAGGCTCCAATAAAACATCTTGAAATTTTGAAAAATCTAAACACCGACTGAATGTTTAGTATCAGTAACCCCGAAATCCCCCGGATGCAAACTTTCAGCTGGATCAGTGTGCAAATATTTTTGACCGCCATTTTGAATCCGCCATCTTGAATTTTTTTCCACCAGGCAGTTGCTCTTTGGTGTCCTTTACAACATTTGTTTGAGCACTCCCCTTCTATAGCTAATAGTTTTCGAGATATCCTTCGTTGAATATTTGTATGGCGGCCATGTTGTTTTCCGCTATTTTGATTTTTTTTTCCGGCGATCGAATTTGACCAAGTTGTAAGTTCCTAAAGTGAAAAAATTATCCCCCTATAGGCAATAGTTTCGGCGGGCTGCACCCTGACTCCGTGATGAAGAGCAGTTTTCGAAGATCTGAAAGTTTTCCCATACTCACCGGCCCAGTCTTATCACTTTCCCCATACATCACTTTCACCCCCGGAGGCTCCTGGGAGAACAATCCTGTCAGTCAGTGAGTGGGTGAGTGAATCAGTCAGTCTGCAGCTTTATATAGTATAATGAATCGTCACGGTATAACTTCCAGAAGACTTTACCAAATTGGATAATTCTTTTTTTGTTGTGTTTTTTATTATAAGGGCAAGGTTTTTATAAACGAAAAAAGGGTCAAGTGGGAGTCGGACTCGCGCAATTTTGGAAAATTGTTGTACACACGCCGGGGAAGGTTTCTGAATAAGTACAACTCTTTCACAATAGCTGGCGTGCCAGTTTTAAAAAAGAGAAACAACGTTCGCGGGGTCAGATATAGTACTATTATAAATAATACTATAAGTCAGACTATAATTAATTACGTTTAATTTTCTGGGGTTATCAAAAGTAGGTAAATCTTATATTTTAGTGACAATATCAGCACGAGCAAACAAAACACCTTGATAAAAGCAAGCAAGTCATTTATGTAGATTGGTATACAAATATAGGTTACACAGTGACACAATTACACTACTTGTGTGAAAGATTACTTTCTTAGGCTAAAATGAAGAAAAAATAATTTAATACTGTTAGTATGAAAGATAGAGCCCTTGTCAAGTCGGACAGACAGGCAGACAGAGTAGGTGTGTTATAGTTGTATTAATACTGATTAGTAGTTAGTAATTAATAAAATAATAACACTTCGTTCAATACAAATCATTTTCTTCCAAACCCGATCTAGTCTTGTCTTATAGTTTGTATTTTAAATGTTCTCTATTTAACTTCGTTCTTAAAACGTTAATTTTTTTACGAGTTCTCCAATGTTTAGATCACTTTTATATCGTTTAAAAACAGTCACCATATTTTGTCTTTGTACTAATGAGACTTAATAGTACCGGAGCATCTTTGTACAAAGATATAAGTAAGAGCGTATTGTCTCCATCGCTAATCAGTGTGGATTTCGTTTTGCGCGTGACTCGCCTCCCCACCACCGCTGCTATCGCCGTTCGTATTGCGTGCATTTGCCATAGTGTCTCGTAGCGCACTGAATAGATTTGCTTTAATCTATATATAATACATGCAAAATCATGCATATTTATAGAGAAAAAAATCCTTGTTGGCCTGTTGCAGTTCTTGCAAATATGTGCATTAAATTTGGGAGTGGTCACAGAATCGACACTAAAGGGCGACGGGGTCATCATATCAGTTCATATTGGTCCACTGCTAGACATAAGCCTCCTCTATAGCGTGCCATTTTTCCAGGTCCTCTCCCTTCCGCATCCTGCTACCTTTTCGAGGTCGTCGGTCCACCAGGCTGGAGAGCGTCCCACGCTCCGCCTTCCCTTATGCGGTCTCCACTCTAGGACACGTCTGCTCCATCGGCCATCGATCCTCCGACTGACATGGCAAGCCCACTGCACTTCAGCTTGTTAATTCTGCAAGCTATGTTGGTAACTTTAGTTCACTTCCTCATTTCGGATTTGATCCCTCAGAGAGCATAGTTTGCTCCATTGCGCGCTCTGCGACGTTAAACTTGTGGACCAGCTCTGCTGTTAGTGGTCACGTTTCGGCGGTATAAGTTATGACAGGTAGAACGCACTGGTCAAAGACTTTTGTCTTCAGACTTTGCGGTGTAGGCGACGTGAAGACTTGACGAAGCTTACCAAAATTTAGCCCACTATAGCTGGATCCTCCTGTCGGTTTCCTTCTCAAAATTGTTGCGGCCCAGTTGGAGTTTTTGTCTAAGGTACACATAATCCTGGACTACTGCACGGCACGACGTATTGATTGAACATGAATTTGTCTTATCTAAATTCAGGCCAAGGCCCACTCGTTGAGAGGTTTCATCTAGGGAGTGCAATATTTCGCTCAGTTCTTCCAATGATCTGCCATAATAACGATGTCGTCGGCACCATAAGTGTGCGATGTATTCACCGTCTATGTTTATGCCCCGCCCAGCCCAGTCCAAGGTTTTAAAGATATCTTCTAGCGCGTTGGTAAACAGTTTCGGGGATATGAGGTCCTCCTGTCTTACAAGATCTATAATATGATTAATTATAGATCTTGCAAATATGTTTGTTAACTTTGGGAGCGGTCACAGGATCGTCACTAGAGGGCGACGGGATAAACTCTATAGAGCGGCGGAAAGTCATTTATAATAGACTAGCGGTCCCGGCGAACGTTGTTCCGCTGCCGTCCCTCTGTAACCCGGCGAACGTTGGTTTTTACCTAAAGTGCCCGAGTCCGGCTCGCACTTAACAGATCGAGATAAAAAGTATCCTATCTTTTAAGTTGGATCAAAAAACTTTTAAGAAAGCTGATCCGGAGAACGTTGTTTCTCTTTTTAAAACAACTGGCGCACCACCTATTTTGAAAGGGTTGTACTAATTCAGAAACCCCAGTGTATGCTTGACCAATTTTTATTTCTCAAAAACCTTCCTCGGCGGTGTGCACAACCATTTACCAAAATTTCATTACAATAGGTTTACCAGTAGAGCGCAGGTCCGACTCCCACTTGACCCTTTTTTATTTCATGTAAACCTTGCCCGAGCAATAATTAACACAACTTAAATTATCCAATTCGGTGCAGTCGTTTATATATATTTTTAACATAGCGTCATCTATTGAATATTTACTCAAACCAGTTAACAGATATCGCCATCTGTTAGAATCGTTTGGAGCTAACAGATAATTGTGATACGTGGTGGTTATGCTTTTAAATTTGTAGCTTATATGGAACGTTTGTTTTTTTTTCTATATATCGCCATCTATTGAAGAATCGTTTAAAGCTAACAGATAATAGACAAATAATTTGCAATAAAATAATATTGAGACTATAAATTGAGATGTAAGGTATCCTATCTTTCAAGTTGAATCAAATTGCACACGGTGTACAAATCAAATTTAAAATCGGTTCAGTAGTTTAGGAGTCCGTCGCGGACAAACAATGTGACACGTAATTTTTATATATATAAGATAATTCAAATATGTGCGTTAAGTTTGGAAGCCCACTACAGGGAGGTGGGTCTACTCTAGAGAGCGGCGAAAACTAATTATACTAACATGTAGTGCTATTATTAGATATCTTTATCCCATTTTCACTAACCTTGTCCCGATCATGATACCACTGTTGGCAGGTATTGAGTAGGGACTCCAGGTAGGTCTCTGTCTGCTCGCGCTCCACGACGGCGATGCAGCGTCGCGCGGCCGGCAGCGCGTACCGGGGGGACTCGACCGCGCGCGATACCAGGTGGCCGACGGCGTCCATAAGCGTCCGGGCACAAACCGCGTTTGGATCTGACAAACAACGTACGAAATAACTATATATGATTTGAGAAGACACTTCAAGTGTTACAGAGTCTCAAGAGCCTACTTCACCAAAATATCAATCAATCAGCGTACAGCAGTCCACAGTTAGACATTGACCTTTCCCAATGAACTGTCCTACACTCGGATCACCTTGTGACCCATGACCCATGCTGCGCTTACTGGACTATGGTCTCCACCCATAGACTCGTCAGCCCCAACAGCCAATGGTTCTGCGACAGATTTAGCCTGTCAATTGCCACTTCAGCTTGTTTATTCTTTGGGGTACCTTTGTTTGGGAGTTTAGTTCTCCGCCAGATCTCCTCATTATACCAAAACTTTTAAATAAACTGTAATTTAAGAATCTGATTAACTCACTTCATGAAACACGTATACTCTTGAGATTTTGTAAACGTGCCGCTTAAAGTGATCATTAAATGGCATTTTAATAAGACGTTTTATCAAACAACAAATCAAATGGTTAGATAGATTCTGTGGTAACGGGATATGGCCATCGATATGAAAAATCATATCGATGGTTATGGCAGCATTTTTGGTAACAGTAGCCAAAAACTAAAGGTTATAATAATATTTTCTTTTAGTACGGAATAATTTATTTTTGGATGTGCTCATACGCGCGGTCACTCGCTACGCAGTCGTGTGTCGGAGCTAACACACAAAGTTTTTGAAAAGTATATAATGAAATTTGAATCAAGAATAACTTAATTTATTACAAGTTTCATAGAATACTTTATAATTTTTTTTTAATTTACAAAGATTCTTTACGTTTTACTTTACAACCGCACTTAGCGAGCCCCCATCTCATGGTAGGTAGGTACAACAGACTAATTGAGAAAATCTTATGCTTTCCTAAATAATGTGTTGTTTGCCGTCCACTGGTTCTCTAACTATTAATGGTGAACATATTTTACACTTTCGGTGTATGGACCATGCAATTCTGTTATATAGTTACAGGCATATTTTAAGAAAGCAGTCGCTGGATGCCTAATCTACCGTTAAAGTAAATCATTTATACTATTATAGTAATTTACACATTTGATGGTCTTACCTTCTAAAGCTTTATCAATGCACTCCTGTATCTCGGGAGGGAAGGTCCCCAGGTCTCCTGCGTCTGCTGCCAGCCCCAAGGCAGCCATGCCACTGGCCAGGGCATCTGCCGAAGTCAGTGACTTTGACCGCTTCAAACCTGGCGTAAACGACTGAGGTCTGATGCCCTTGCCGTTTCCATTGATGAGAGACGACGGCGGTGATTTCTTTTTTTCCGAAATCATAGATTGCTGAGGTTGAAGCTTGAAGTGTACGCGTGGTCCCTGAAATTATCATGAAAAAAACGTGCTTTAAAATTCAACATCCCATCACGTATAACGCGCACTACGTAAGATGAGATCTCGCACTCCGTGTGTTTATGGGTCCCTTGAGCAGAGGGGTTAAGGGGCAGGACAAGGTACGGCGGCAGCGCATGCGCTGTAGTTGTCACAACTTAATAAACTCTTGTGAGTAACTGCACAGCTGTGCAAACATCCTACATCTACCACACGCTAAGTCTCTATTAACGTAGCGCGCACCATAATCCACAATACAAAACTACGTGCCTAATTACTATTTTTTAGAAGAGGTATATACTATCTATCTAATACCTTTAAACGAGCAATTCTTGTATATTTGTATTGATATATATGTTTATAACCTGAATCTTGGAAACGGCTCCATATACGATTTTAAATACGATTTCCATAAAATTTAGTATGCAGGGGGTTTCCGGAGCGATACATCGATCTAGCTAGGTTTCAATTTTAGGGTTCCGTTCCCAAAGGCTAATTAGCGGTACCCTATTACTAAGACTTCGCTGTCCGTCCGTCCGTCCGTCTGTCACGAGGCTGTATCTCATGAACCGTGATAGTAGACAGTTGAAATTTTCACAGATGTATTTCTGTTGCCGCTATAACAACAAATACTAAAAACAGAATACAATAAATATTTAAGGGGGCTCCCATACAACAAACGTGATGTTTTTGCTCGATTTTACTCGATATTGATAACGACAACAGGTAGACGCTTAAAATATTCACAGAATATTTAGTTATATAGTCACTTTAAAAATAAAAAATTAAAGTAATAATAAAATATTACATTTTGAGAAAAATCTGTATTTTAATTGGCGTTATTTTAATTATTTGATCAATTTCTCCAAATAATGCCCATATTACAGGTGGTTTTTATTACTTTGTGTTATTCTCCATCGTATCCTATGTCTCTGTCCCTATCACAATGTTTGCAATTAGCGTTTGAATAAAGGCCTGCCACCACATTATTCTGTGCCATTATTTCTCAAAATGTAATATTTTATTATTACTTGTTGCTGTTTTTTGGGCATTTTGTGTATTTTATTAGTATCCCCTGTTATGTACCATCATAACTGTTTTTATTTTATCAGGATATACCTCTTCGATCAAAAGTTATAACGTTTTCTTTGCAGTAAGTCAACAGAAGGTAATTAAAATAAAAAAAAATCTATAAAATATAAAAAAAAAAATTAGATTTTTTTTTGTCATTTTTTCCTTCGATAAAAATGGGTCTAGTTTCACCCATTTTCATATGTGCACTTTATGAAGACTCACACTGTATAATAAAACCTACCTACCATTCAGTTTGTTTTCTAGCATTTTCCAGGGTCGTACCATAAGAAATAGACAAGTTTACTCGAATTACTCTTTATTCTTATGACGATATTTTACGCTAAATATTCAGAGAGAAAGAATACTCTTTGATGTGTTCCCAGTATGATACCTAACAGTTTTTTGAGGAGAGCTCATTGTGAAGAATAAAGCCTTTTAATTAAAGAAACAATATTGAATATTAATGCTCATCGTATAAATGCAATAAAATGTGCCTCGGCAAAAGTTATTTAGTAATTTTGTACACTCGATTAAATGATTAACTAAGATATACATTGCTCGTCTCCTTAAAGTTTTTAAGCACGAATGTTTAGACTGGCGTAGAAAAGCAGCAATGTAGGTTATTATACCAGAAGATCATTTGACTTAAGGAGCTGGTCTTCTGTTAGGTAATCCCGGTTATGAGGCAGGGCCGGTGAAGCGATGGTGATATGATAACACTGATGACACTGACCGTCACGTGCGGCACGTTCCCGCTGGAGGCACTGTTGATCAGCGCGTGTGGCGGGAGCACGGGCCGGTAGTGCGGGGGCACCTGCGCGTGCAGCACGGCTGAACGCGAGTGCTGCAGTCCCACGCCGTATCCCATGCCCATTGCCGGCCTGCGGAAACCAAATAATTAATAATAAGAAATTAGCCCAGGTTAGCATCGCTTTGATTATCTAAACACGGAGCATTATGCGCACCAGAAGGCGGAAAACAAACATACATGAAACATAAATGGTCACCGAAGCTATCGGTAAGGGTAGTCCGCGCCCTAAAAGTGGGGACGTATGAAGCTGATAAGGAAAGTAGCCTACGGACGCTGACTAGAGGCATTACTCGCGCGTTGCTGACCCTTTAAAAATCTCATCTCTCTCTTCATGAACAACTCCATGTAGTTCCTCATAAAAGCTTATTCCGCAATAACCGGAGGAATTTCCTCTAAAATCTAACCCCTAATGTAGTCGCCGGAGGAACTTCCTCTGAAACTGCACTGTGTGACTAGCGAGTTACGAGAATCATATAGATTTGTATACGTACTAAGCAAACGCAAAAATGAAGACATTCTGTAACAATACGGCCGGGCTGATGAATGTCATAAATGTACCAGTATACCTTTGCTTTGGTAATGATTGATTTAAAATGAAATACAGGTATTAGATACCTACGCGTAAAATGTCATTAATACTATGACTACTATTAGGTATGTTGTATGTTTCTTTGAGCTTAGGACATTTCGCGTTTATGGCATTTCGCTTCGATGAAATAGGTCATTATGTGTCTAGTCACTTCAATTTAATCCGTTACGCACACGCTAAGCTCCAAGCTCTCAGAACCATTTGAATTTTATTTTATTACAACGTAGCGTTTATCAACAAATATATTGCTTGAAATAAATAATATAATGAAGAGACTTGTCAATAATACATTTCTAGTAGTATATATAATATCTCATACATAGTACCTATTAAATTATATTAACATTCAATTCGTTGCATGAGACAATAGCCTGCCTTTCTCCTATTTGCACCACATCGTTTGTCAATATGCCATACACGCACTACCCTCAAAGTCCATGGGCGGCGGCGGCTGTTAGAATGATTCTATATATCTATATATTATATGTTATATGAATATAGTACAATCGAAGTTTTATTGGAGTTGCTTGAGTGTGTCATGCTCTCTCAAAGTCTCTGCGGTGGTGGCATGTGCGTCGGGTCGTTATGTTCCCTAAAACATGGTTGAGCGAAGCGATGGCTGATTCATGTGTCATACTTGTGAACGGGTGCCGCCTGTGGAGGCTTGGTCTGCTCTTGCAATCTTCTTTGTATTCTTATTATATATATATATATGTACGTCTGCTATGTAGGTAATATTATGTGTTATATGAATATATTTTTCTCGGAAGTTACTTTAAATCCCGTCACAGAATAATTGAAAACTTTTAACGCATCACATGGTGCTCCCCCCCCCCATAAAACAATAGGCAATTGTAATATTACATAAATATTGATTGTTTTTTTTAAAATCTAACTATTTACGTTGTAAATCTTGATTACTTAATGTTTCAATACAAAACATGTATTTATTAGTTGATACACTATAATTTTATGTTTTGTTTGTGATTTTACAAAGATTACCTATTGGACGCACGCAATAAAACAGTATTGTAATTAGTTTGTAAAGCTAGTTGTAGTTAATTTACTTGACGATTCGAAAGTGTTCTTAGTAACCCATTTGAATAAAAAGATTTTGTTTTTGATTTTTGATTCATATTTGATAGATTATGTAGTAGGTACCGATGTTCGGTACATATCTGTTTGCGAATGACAACACTTTCATTAATTAGCGTATATATCCCTTCCTCTCCAGATCAGACAAGCACTAGCAGTCTTTGAGCGTTTTTAAAGAACAGCTTAAGTAATTACTACTAACAACAAAACTTTAGCTAAAGTAGTTGGGTACTACTCGGACGAGTTAACATGACACCTGGCCACGTGAAGTCTATTCAATGTAGAGTGTGCAAAAAAATGGTCAGAGTGTTAAAAAAAAAGTGGGTTTGCTGAAATTTTGTATGAAAATTTGTGGTGTCCCCATAACCATATATTTTGATGATGGGAATTGATAGAGTGCGTTGTTGCCAACAACGTTTTGTATAAAGCACTTTTCTTTGTGACTCACTTATTTAAAATGTAAGACTTTTACATTCGACATAGCCAATTTATTTCTACTTTTAGTATTTAAAGTTTGCTGGTTATTGTTCTTTGCAAAATCATTAAACGGTTTTCATAAAGCAACATGCAACTACTGAGGCAATGACGTAATCATCCGATTTAAAATTCCACTCCTTTTGTACAAGACAAAGCGTCGAGCCTCTTAACTAATGGTCACTGACCATGATTGAAGCTAATGCAGCACTGAATTCCTTGATTAAAGTTTACTTTATGACACGGACAGGCAAATATTATACTTCCTGTCTGGTGTACCTAATAGTCACATATGTACATTGTCTTTATTCTAGATATTATTGTACTAGGTTATAATAAACATTTTACAATTTTGGCATCACCCCAATAACCCATAATAGGTATACAGACCAGGTTGTAGCCCAAGCCGAATGCGAGGGCGTAATTCAACCGAGTGTGTATTGAGCAGAGCTCACGAGAGCCATACGACTGTTCTCAACACACTTGTTAATAAAGTTTATATTAGTGTTAAATTCTTTGTATTGTATTGTTTGTTTTTTTTTATTGTGCGGTAATGACAATACCTAATTGCCATTACTGGACAAGTTGAAAAATAAGTATTATTCCTTCAAAACTCAGTCTAACCATCATATGGATACAATGTTAGAGTTTTCAAATTCATGTTGCCACTCTTTTTTTTAACTTTTTTCTAAGATCTTTTCCTACATAGACAAGGATCGATCAAGGAAAATCAACGACGTCCATCAAATCCCTGTTTCGTGAAGTCCTTGAAATGCACTTATTTCTTAGACGATTTGATCTGATTTACTACTCGGAATGAAATCCAGACCTCATTAGGTACCTATATGCTCTTTCAGATTATAACCTAAACAGTGTAAGAAGACCTATATTGGCTGTTGCTTATCCTGTTTTCGCTCGAAATCAACCTAGATTAAGCGTTAAACTTGCCATCCGAAGCATAGAAAAAGTATGCTTACTTGCGGTCACTTATCCAACAAGTAACCAAGCAGGCCGTTGCTTGATTTCACTTTTGGATTGAATCATCCAATTACCGTGTGCAAGTAAGACGCAGCACAAAAAAATTATACTCGGTTACTTTTGGATTTATCTAAGATTCTTTAGATTTAATTAATTATGTGTTTACTTTGATGACAAGTCCAGCAGCTAAATTTTCTTGCTGTCTCAGCTGTTGTTTGTCCCAATAACAACAAACTCCTCTTTAGAATATGAAGGCTTACGCTTAAGTCCACCCCAAAAGCCTAGTAAAAATTGGCAAATGTTGTTGGCCAATCGACTAGACTGTTCTTTCAATCCGCCCATAAGGTCTTGGCTTAACGACTACTGTCAAATGACAACAACCAAGAACGACGATTTACTGTGCCTTTCAAATCACAGAGCAGCTCAGGAAATGTGACACTATAGAGCGGTCAACCATCCAGTGACTGACCACACCCGAGGTTGGTTAACTTTGCATGTCGATTCCGGCTCTTTACTTTGTGCGTATTATAAGATAGTACCTGGAGGACCGAGCAATGCTTGGTTTTTTTTAAACAGCCCATCTATTATCAAGTAGCTTGGGCGTTGCTTAATAACGCCACCTATTGTCAAATAGCTTAAGTGTTGCTTATTACTACTCGCCAATAGATATCAGGAAGAGTCATATTTTTCAGTTTATCATTGCCTAAAAACACGGTTAAAACGACGTTTTCTAAAAATGAAACCTAGCTAGATCCATTTATCGTCCCCGAAACCCGCTGCATACTAAATTTCATGAAAATCGGCGGAGCCGTTTTCAAGATTCAGAATATATATATATATATATACAAGAATTGCTCGTTTAAAGGTATTAATATATATATATATAGATAGATAACTTTGGTCAAAGCAATGCCATAGTGTTCAGCTTAACTGCCCACTTTCAACACTGCTCTGCTGCACTAAATTGATGAAAGAAAATAAAATAAAGTCGGTTTGTCGTAACGTGTCCGTCTGTTGCGTGCTTCAATGCAGCAGCATAGGATACAATCTGCACCAAGTGGCATGTCCTGCCTGTCTATAACCTATGTATGCTTGCAATCTATTTTTGCTTGCGTCCCCTTCAAATGCAATGACCTGGATTTCCAAACAGACTATAGTGATGTTTTGTAGGTGCATTTTTGTCAGTAGATATGTTTCTATGCACTATTGTGTTCTGACTCACGCATAGCTGTCGCTGAAAATTTCTAGAAATTTTCTAAAGAATCAAAATAACTCTTATTCCTTATCATCCCATATTTTTAAGCGTTCGCTCAATGTTATAAAGTTTAGCATAAGCTGATTCTTTTAGAATGCTTAAATATAAAAGAATATAATTCTCTACAGAAAGATCAAACGAATCACAAGTATAAACAAACTATTTCCCAGATGATTCCAATAAATTAGTGCTGTATCATGGGGCTGTATGAAATGATTTTAGATTAGATACTTAAAAAAATGTTTGATTTAGGATATTATTATGAGTTGCTATCATGAAGTTCAGTTGCAAAACAACAATGACGTTATCAAGATTCACTACCAAAAATAAAACCTCAAGTGTAGTTTTATTTACCAATATAATTGAGCAGATATTGATCCTGAAGGCCATTTGATATTGCAGAAACGCAATGGGAATATTTTCCATTGATGACTCACTTATGATAACGTTTATGATGCAATGAAAACCTTTGCTATACCATAACATGACCACGTGGCACAAACGCTCCCTTGATTAAAAAGATCGGCCAAGTCGGACTTGCGTACGAAGGATTCCATACCTTTATCTATAAAAGCGGCAAAAATATCACGTTTGTTGAACGAGAGCCCCCCTTAAATATTTGTTTTATTTTCATTTAATTATTTATTTATAAATGAATATGTAACTTAATAAGCTTTAAGCGTCACGGTTAATGAGATACAGCCTGGTGACAGATAGACGGACGGACAGCGGAGTCTTAGGAATGGGCCCGGTTGGGTACGGAACCCTAAAAACCCTATCTATTGTATTGCGAAATCACGGAAATAAAAAAAAATTGCTATGTTATACTTATGACCACATGGTACAAACATCCCCCTGATAAAAGCACTCAGGACCTTTAGTTGCGAAATTACGGAAATAGAAATAATAAATACAAAAAAAAAATTATATTATTATAGTTATATATTAGATTAACATCGTTTTAGCATTTATTTTACTTATAATCTAACTAGCTGTTGGCCGCGGTTTTGCCCGCCCTAAATTGGGTTATCGGTGTAGGATTTCAATTTCAATACAGTAAATATGAATTTAATATTATAGAAAAAAATTCGACTTACGCTTGACGTTATTAATTAGCCTATGTCCTTTCTCGGGAATCACATTCTCCACAATGGCAAATTTCATCTTAATTGGTAAAGCGGTTTAAGCGTAAAGAGGTTACGGACAGACAGGCAGACAGACAGACAGACAGAGTTAATTTCGCATTTATAATATTAGTATGGAGAGCGGACCCGGCAGACGTTGTCCTGCCCGGAAAAGCAGCGCCATGTTAAATATGGTATTTTAAATTATACATTTATATTTTTTAAATTTTGCTATTCTATAATTACTTCTAACGAATCTATGGTAGACGCATACTTGCCACAGTTGACTGTTTAGTTGCTCTGATAGCATGAACATTAATGCTGGTATCCCCCAAGCCTCTGTGCTACCTCCTACGCTGTTTCTCTTGCATATCAATGAGATGTTACCCATCAATACAAAAACAACAAAACATACAAAAACGGTTAACTAGAAGAAAATGCCATTAAGTTCGCCTATGTACCTATTTAGTGCAATCAAGAGTTTTTCATTATAATTATTAATGCTATACAGATGAAAGTACTGGAAACGCTTATTACACGGGTCATGTAAACATCCTTCGTTCCGTTGTTAAGGAAAAGCGCGAAGATGTTTTGTCTCAAATCGAGACCACTATGTCAAAGTTTTCTAACTGGGGCGGGAAAACTTGGTCCTATTCAACCCTACGAAAGACACAAGTCAGCACATTCACCGGTAAGAAAACCCGATTCACTGTGGTCCCACAAATTTTCATCTCCAGCGATGTTCAATTCCGAAATCATTTGCAAAACAAGGTGAAGCTGGCGTCCAAAAAACTTGGTGTGCTCAACTGAGCGAAGCATTCCTTCACCTTCGGACAAAGGTTGCTGCTTTACAAGTTCGGCCCCATAATGGAGTACTGCTGCCATCTCTGGGCGGGTGCACCCGGATACCAGCTTGGCCCTTTTGACTCTGTTCAACGACGGGCTGAGAGAATCGTCAACGATCCCAAACTCACAAGGCGTATCGAACCCTTAAGTCTGAGAAGAGATTTTGCCTCCCTGTGTATGTTCTACCACTTGTACAATGGGGTGTGTTCTAAGAAATTGTTCGAAATGATGCTCACGGCTACTTTCTACCATCGCACCGCTCGCCATCGGCAGGGAATTCATTCTTACACTTCAGAACCTAAATGGTCGCGAACAGGAGGTTCAGAGAAACTGCGTCCCGCGAACACTAAAGTTGTGGAATTAGCTCCCTGCCAAGGTTTTCCCTAAAGACTACAGTATGGGGTTCTTCAAGAAGTTATTAGATTTTTGTAGGGTCGGAAACGCGCGAGTGATGCCCCAGGTGTTGCAAGCGTCCATAGGCATATATTGTAGTCTTTGCCATAGGCTACGGTGACCGCTTACCATCAGGCGGACCGTAAGCTTGTTTTCCAGATTAGTGGCCTTAAATCTCTGTGATTGTTCTTCTAGCTAAGCATTAGGCTATTATCAAAGTCAAAGTCATTTTTTTTTTATTCAATTTAGGATGGAAAAGTGTAATACATTGACCCATAAAAGAGTTACCAATTTTGTGTAGACGTGTATCATGCATCAATAGCTTATTTTTACTTCTAGTATTTACTTCTTTAACGTCACTTTTCTTGCTAAAACTATTGATATTTTTATGTACATATAAAAGATTTTCATATATGTACTGTGACGCTAAAGTTAAAATATTAAATTCCCTAAACCTATCCCTCAGAGATATTCTAGATCCTAATTTATAAATAGCACGAATTGCCCGTTTTTGTAACAAAAAAATATTGTATTTACATCAGCAGAGCTACCCCACAATAAGAAACTATGGAAATAGCTAAAATATACTATTTTTGCAGTGTCGACATCGGTCAATTGTCTTATTTTCTTGATCGCATACACAGCAAAGCTAAGTTTTTTGGCTAGGTTATGAATATGAGGACCCCATTGAAGTTTGGAGTCCAGCGTTATGCCAAGAAAGACTGTTGAATCAACTAATTGCTCGCCATTAATATTAATACATGTTTGTATCTGACTAACATTTGGTAATGTAAATTTAACACAATTGGGTTTTTTCTCTCATTAAGTAACAAATTATAAGCGTTAAACCATTTTACAATCTTAGAAATAGCATTTAATTTATCATAACATGTCTCTCGTCTCTTAACTTTAAAAAGTAAAGAGGTGTCACCAGCAAATAAGATACACATAATTAAGATTTGCAATGGCTTCAAAATAGCTCTACTGTGAATGTAAGCTTATCACTGGTTTGCGCCATTATCCATAGGCATAGAGACTGGACAGCGCATTTCCTATTCAGCTGTGAAATAAAAACAGTCGCAAAGGTGAAAAAAACGACAAAGCGAATCCGTGGCGAGTTGTCTCATTCTAACTTCTATACTTATTGTTTTTATTTTACAGGTATAACAGGGAGTTGCAGCGAATTATCTTTATCTTTCTAAGGCGTGGTCAATTTTGTGAGGCAATTACGTAGTCCATAGTCCAGATGTCAGAACTCGAGGTCTATGGTTTCGGCAGACTTTTACTGCTTTGAAAATCGTTCCTATTCTATGGCCATCTGATACCTAATGCGGGATATCGTCGATGGCATCTTTAAAATCTTCAGCTGTAATATTTATGAATATTATGAATTATATTTTAACTGATCTGACATTACTAATTACTTAGGGAGCAGTCCCGAACGTTAACCACAAAATGCCACGTATCTAGTAGTTTAATTAAATCAAGTAGTTTTCGGTTTCTGTTGTATTAAATCACCGGGACCGGTAGACAAAATTTGACAGTGACAGCTGACGTACAACAAACAAAAAACCAAAATACCTTCCTATAACCTGTGGTGATTTTTAGTGAGTTGGTTTATTTTAGATTATAGTTTCGGGACCGTAGTTATGACGTCATTTGGTCATTTGTGGTCGAAAATGGTCGTGGTTCTTCGTTTGGGACTGCTAATGTCAACCTAATATATTTAATAATTCTGTTTGATATACCTTGAGCACAGAATAAACAAAATGAATGTCTGTCTAAATCGTTCAAGGCCAAGGCCAATCTTCAATGTTTATTGACGTGACAACGTCTTATAAATTGGTTTGCCGGGTGACACTTCAAGAAACTGCGTTACGCTCCGCTCACGTTATGCGCTCACAATGAGAGCGAGTGAGAGGCACGCGCCCGCCTAAGAGCGAGAGAGACAGACATAAAATCATTGTCACGTAAAACTTTCGCCCGTATACCGACTTTACAGGTAACCAGTTTTTTTTCTTATTGAAAATTGGCAAGTTTTCTCTAAGTTGATTCTCTATGTTGATTTTTACTTTTTTACCACCGTTTTACGGCACTTCATAAATTAGCAAATTATCGATTTATATATATTGGTATACCTTTTATACTTCACTTTTTAAATCCTTGCGGTTATAATTACTGTAGTATTGTTAGCCTTACGATGCCAACGTGTTGCTCTTGATGTTTTAGAATAGTTTTATGCACCATCTTCACGCGAATTTAATTGCGAAATTAATTAACGACAAAGGCGTCAGATCAAATCAAATGCTTCCTAGGACTCAACTCTGAATCCACAAGTGCATTAACTGATCGCAACCATGCCCGGAACCGTGAACGCAAGCTGATTGTATTGGTTTAATTCAGATTAAATACTTTATCTAAACAGATTGAACTGTTGCAACTTAAAGCAAAGAATAGTAGCTTAGTACTTGAAGTCATTGTTGTGTCTAAGCTTGTACCTAAGTACAAAGGACCAATAGGAAACCATTTTGAGGAATTCAATCCTTAACCCTATTAGGCACCTAATCTGTGCCTCAACCATATGAACAATAAATAATGTGAGTAGATATTTTATTTTGGTGCCGTAACTCCTTATAGATCAGGAAGTGAAAATTGAAACAACAGGAAACGGAATGTTTACTGAATGGCTGTGTAAGAAAACTCCCAACTGGATTGCTCAGGCTAAAACTAGGCTATCAAAAATATTGGTTTTCGTTAGTACCTAGTGACAATAATTGAAACTAAAAACACTGTCGTCTTAAAAAAATCAACTAGCCCAAATGTTTTTGCTGTCGGAAATCAAAACAACATTCAATTCAAACTAATCAATGTCAACCATGGTGGCTCTTAACCTTGAATAGCCTTTAATGACAACTGAACAAAGACGTCACAAAACAAATATGTAGATGATCTATCTTTTCATATTGGGTATGTTTGATAGATATGTACCATACATAACGCAAGCAAGACTAGGTAATAAGAACCAGTTAAAATTAAATTCGTGCGTCTTCAATCATTTTTTTTTAAAAAGCGTTCGTCTTCAGTTTGCAAAACAAATATTAGATTATTTAAATTGCATTAATGGATGTAATTTATATTCTACTGTCAACATCAAATGGATCGCGCAAATCTTCGTTCGTTGCCGGAAGCGAAAGCAGTAAATATAGAATTGAATAGTGGCACTCACACATCAGATGCCGAATATCTTCCTCGAACCATTTTCACAGCCTTCCTCTTATGTGGTTATTCCGTCAAGAGTTGTATCATTAAAACACTATTTGCCAGGTCTAATATAAAACTTATCATAGTTATAAAGCTTACTGTGAACCCCAGCGCAAACTTGGCAATGTGACGCCGTACATTTACGTTTAAATTCACTCCAGCATGAGGATTATAAATAACTTCAAACTGCACGATTTAAAAAGAAATCACTTTTAAAAATGTACCGAGCCAAACATTTGTTGTGTATCCTTGACAGGTCACTTATGTGATTCAGATGTTTAATGTAAATAGGGTGTTCGTTCGTATAGGTTCGCGTTTTTGTGTCGAAGTATTCGGCTTGGTCGTTTGTGGACTCCGCACGACTCCCGGCGCGCGCGTCGACTGTCCGTGCGCGCGCCGATGCGCGTCGCGCTCGGCTCGTAGGCGCACGCTACGTCACTCCAGAACAAAGTGATAAAACAAAAAGTACAATTGATAGACGCCCACGCACCGCGGACATCACCGAGCTACGCTAATATTTCACATATTTATTTTGCCTCTTTTGGAGCAGCGCCAACGACGCTACTATCGGCTGGCACCGGCTTGATGCAAAACACGCTGCGTCCAAGGCCGGAGTCATCTTGAAAATTTTGTCTAGAGTGATAATTGTCGCCAATTTCCGGCGTAAAATTTTTACGCGGATACGTTTCCATAACAAAGGCATGCAGACCGTTGCTGAAACAATTTTTTCCTCGTATTCGGCAGTTGAACATGCCAATAGTGGAATTTGTGGAAAATTTGAGGGGTTAAATCACTCTGTACTTGCCTCAGTTTGATGATGTCCGTTTGTTCTCGCGGTTTCCTAATTTAATCCGTTATTATTATTTCCGTTAGACCCTCTGTGCAAATTGCATTATTGTCGTATTTCATTTAGACTGTTAAAATCAATCATTTTCAAACTACTTAACTATGTTTTGGTTTTAGTTATCTGAAAACGCTTCATATGTCGTGGGTAAAATTGCTATCGAACCAATAGAATAGTAATTAATTTATTTGTACACCAACAATTGAGAGAATACGTCGGTCTTCTTAAAGGTGCGTTCTATTGACGGCATTAAGAGCTATGACATTGAAATTGTTCTGTTCACCAAATGTAATCAGATAATATGGCCGTTCACTATTCTGACAGCGCATCCACTGCTCTGACTCCCGAGCATGTGCAGCCAATGCGTCGAATGCGGTCCGGATGTGACGTCATAGCGCATTCATTTTTGGTCAACAGAACGATCAAATGTGGGCATAGAGAGCATTAAGCACACTCAATACGTAAAATGCTTGTGAACAAAACATACATACATAGATACATAACATCACGCCTGTTTTCCAGAGGGGTAGGCAGAGACCAAAGTCTGCCTCTTGCTACGATCCTGGCATACCTCTCTTGCCTCATCTATACGCATCAATGCTTTCATACATTTTCTACGGTTCCGAGTACTCCTGACCTGGCCTTTTCTGAGAACGTACTCAATTTGATCTGCATACGTTTGCCGAGGTCTACCTCTACCGACCCTACCAATTGCTTCAGATTCATAAATCTGTTTCGTGCATCTATTTTCGTTCATTCTTTCAACGTGTCCAAACCACCTTAACATACCTTTCTCAATCTTTGTCACCACACTTTCTTTCACACCGTAACGCTCTCGTATCATACTATTTTTTATCCTGTCATTTAGAGTCAAACCACACATACTTCTCAATGATCTCATGTCCACGGCATTAATTTTACTTTCGTGCTTCTTTTGCCATACCCAACATTCACTTTCATACATCAGTGTTGGAACCAACACACCCTCATGTACAGCCAAACGTGCCTTTTCCGACAATTTTTGACTGCTCATAAAGGTGTGCCCCATTTACCTGATTTCCCACGTTTACTCTTCTTTCAATGTCACCTTCACATTTTCCGTCTCTAGTGAACAAAGATCCTAAGTATATAAATTCTGGCACTTGTTCTACTTTCTTCCCTTGTACCGTAATACTGCATTCTGTTAGAGGATCATTCCTTTCAAAAACCATAACTTTCGTTTTATTTACATTAACATTCATTCCATTCTTTTTAAATGACGCATACATCGTTACCATTTCCTGTAACTCCTCTGCTGCCGATGCAAGAATGACCTGATCATCGGCATAGAGGAGGCACTTGATTAGTAACTCATTCATTCTTATACCACATTCTTTCTCTTTCAAATCTCCAAGACAGTTATCCATGAATAGATTGAACAACCAAGGTGACGCCACACATCCCTGTCTAACACCTTTTTCGATGTTAAACCACTCTGTATGGGTCCCATTTATTCTGACACAAGCACTAGTTAACAAAACGCCCCTTTAAATCTTTGCTAGCTGCCACTAACCGAACCTATATCTTCCATTATCACCACAAAGGTAGAATAGATGTCGTACAAAATTATTGCAGAATTCTCTACACACCAAGAAATAGGTAGTTGGGTTTCATTGAGACTTGAAATCTGAAGTAACTTAAGAATGTTCGAATTTCTAGAAAGATTTTAACACAAACTTCAAGGGACTTTAAGTGAAAATAATTTAGTTGACCTTAGGTTATTTCAACTTGATACCTCCAAAGGGTCTTGACAAACACACAGACTTTTAATGTGTTATAACTACAAATTAACGAATTTAATAAACCTTTCTTTGTATCAAATTTCATGATTCTATAGGACAACGGGAAGAGAATCCCATTTGTTAATGCCAAAATAATATGCGACAAAAATGGCCATATTTCGGCCGTGCGTTTTTATTTAGTTGACTCAGAAGCTTGGTTATTTTACAGCTTCAAGGGACCGTAGACCTTACTTAGTACATGATATTAATTTCAACTTGATACCTTCACGCGTTCCTGAAAAACACGACAGACAGACGGATAACGAAGTGACCCTATAAGGGTTCCTTTTGAGGCACGGAACCCTATAAAAGGTATTTATACCTTATATATTATTAACGCGATTTCGAATCTTTAAATATATTTCTTAATAAAAACTTTAACAAAAAAACAACCGGCTTCAAAAGATGTACTAAAAAGGTAAAAATAATAACTTTTTCCAAATATCTCTGAATTACAGTTTTATTACTTTTGAGTGACAAATTGCTTAAAATTAACACAATTTTTTTGGCCAAAAGCTTATGATTTAAATTCACTACATTGATATAAGACCACCTCGGAATTTTGCAAATCCGTCTATATATGACGGAGTTATGCCTGAACATACATAAGAAAAAATATAAACAGCCGAATTGAGAACCTTAACACATGAAACCTGAAAACAATACACTTCATTTTTGGGTGTACAGTACATAGTGTCACGTGTATTTAATGAACTCCTACGTCTAAAGTACTTAAGTAAATATGACTCACCTATTGTGCAGGTCGGCAGGCTTGGCCATCGTGAACTCCTTGGCGTGGACATTAAGCTTGTTGCTCGAAGTTGGGGTAGTGGCTCCAGAGTTCGCCACGCCGTCTGTGCGGACACCTGGCGGTCAACACCCGTCAACAGAACACAACATCGGAAGGAAGATGGCAGAGAAATACAGATGGTTTAAGAAGAAGCATAGAAAGATGTATAATTACGAGTATGTTAAAGATCTAATCATTTAGCAATTTGAATAGAAAGGAATGAAAAATGTTTGTGATGCAGTAGTCCGGTTGATATAATTAGATAGGTATAGAGGGGTATCTGGAAAGTATTCCCGAATATAATGAAATTTTGGCATGTCATTTGGGGGTACTCTAGGGTGTCTGAGTTTTGACCTCGAAATTTTTGGCCTTTTTTTAGTTTTTTGCTTTTATTTTCTAAATAAAGCGGTTTTTGTGTACCAATGAATGTAACAAAGTTGCAGAACAGTAAATTCGCTTTCTGTTTCACTAATCAAACCTATTTTTGACTTAATATTAACCGAGATACAGCGGGTCAAAGTAAGACAATAAATCACAAAATGTAAAAAAACAGCAGAAAATCGAGGGTGTTTGCCCCTTAAGAGGCATATAGATTTGCTTTCTGGGCGTTAAGCTGAAATCGATAATGTTGATTTCAAATAGAGCTCATTCTTCAGTGGCAAAAAAATATTATAGATAGGCGTACAGCTTAGCGTAAAAAGTGGAAAATAATTAATGACAATTACTTATATCACATAAGGTATAAAAATTGTATTACAGTAATTTTCTAGCTTTATAGTTAGGTACTTAACATTTCATGAAATAAATCATGTTCCCGCTACTAGTTGATAATGAAATGAGTTATGATTTTTTTTATTTAATGAACTCAAAATTATTTGCAAAACGCAACTTTATTTCTAATGTGTTTATTTTACCATAATTTATTTAGTTTTTAAACTAATATTTAAAAAAATTATAAAAAGAAATAATTTTGTTTTAAACTCTCTTTAGACGCGGCGCGCCCATGACAAATTTTCTTTAAACTTTGAACTGTTGAATCTCTGTTAGTTTGGAAACCTTTGACTAGTGAAAATTTAAGAAAATTCAATATTCTACAACTTTCTGCAAGACGTAGTACACATTAAACACTTAGTTTAGGAGATATAAACAAAAAAACTAAAAAAAGTCAGAATAGTCCTCGAGGTCAAACCCTTATTCTACGCCCCAGAGTATCCCTTCATGACATACCAACATTTCAGTAACTTCGGAATACATTTCAGATAGAAAGTGGATATCGCCTGCATTATAGGTGAATACAAAGATGACTTATAAATACTTTGATATCGACATACTCTTATATCAAGCACACTTTGATAACGAATTAAGGTATTGACAATTGATTTATGGCATTGGGTCAATATCAAACATATATAAAATGTGTTATAATTGTTATGATTGACAAATTTCATAATTATACTAGATTCGATTCTCTTTGCAGTAGACGCCGCCGCCTGCAGGTGTGAGTATGAATATAAGTTTGCTGTCGCAAAATATTACGTTTTATTGAATATTGCGAGTGTATTAGAGAGCTTATTACGAAGTTTGAGCACTCCAGACTCGGGGATCTTGGATAAATTTAATTTTATCTTAGCCGGAAACAAGAGAAAAATGTATGCAATAGGTCTCGAGACCCGTGAAAGTACTTGCATACATTTTACTCTCGAACTTACAAGTTTATTCGAGACTTTCCGCAATAAAGCTATTGTACCTTTTCTTTTTTATTGTTGCTTGAACCAAAACTTGCACTATTGACGGCGTCATGTCCCAGAATAAGGAATAGTTGTCAAATATGACGCTTTGCTAGTTTGTAAAGATCAAGCTAATGAAGTTACATTAACAATATTTTAATTTGTTAAGTGTGATAGACATTATGAAATGGAATGATAAGTAATGAAAATATTTGGCTGAAAAGTCGCAAGTTGAAAATTCACTATTCCTTCACTTTTCTATATGTTGTATTTACTAATGGTTTAATCACATTGCGTTTTTATTTGGAAAACTGTGGTAGTAGTTTGGTAGTTTTAAATTATTTCATTTTATATTATTTTCGGGTGCTCAATTTAAATCTGAGGTATTCTAATAAAATTTGGTAACGGGTAAAAGGGTAAAAAAATCTCATTTCTCGCTGGTTTTTTTCCTTGTTACTCGAAAAAATTAGCTTTTCATAATAGTTATGGGCCTATAAACTGCACTATTTTGGTTTATTCTCCGATAAACCGCTCGGGCTGAAGCGCTATTTGAAAATTGGTGAGTTCGCTGTCACCGCAAAAACCCGAATTTTCTAAAATACTGATAGTGAATTCCCATAGTTCAAATGAACTGGTTGCAACTGCTACGCCACGTACAAAGCTATGCCATCTTTAATAAAAGTTTTTCAAAATCACATGGTATTAAAATCTATGCAATGTTTTCGTCTTGTACGTATTTTATGTTAACCAGGGCTCCGTCTAGACGAGCAAGTGTTTCCATCTCCTTTTTCCAGTAGTGCCAGGCAAGAAAAGTACTTCGGTGGTAGTCAAACATCGATGTACTACCACCAAGTATGTACTACCACGTCGTACAAAACGCAACGAAAATTTTGAAACAGAACATGCATTACAATTTATATGTCCATCCATACATGTTAAAAAGAGCTTAGCTAGCCAGTTCTGACACCTAAACAGGGCAAGCTAATAGAACCGTTTAAAAGGAAAACCAATCGCGACTTTTGTACTGCTGGGGAACGTTTCGAAGCCACCAAGTCTGATACTAAGGCAAGCAACGTTAAACTATGGCGTGTCCATACTTATTACCACATTCGTCTGTTTTTTTTATGATTTCCTTCAATTTCAAAGCTCAAATATTGATATACAATATTGCGATTTGGTTATTTCCTTTGTTGTTCTGTTAACCCAGGTGTTGTAACGAGGCCACACATGAAGCATTGAGAGTTTTAAAACTGAGAGGTGCTTCAGTAGAGTGTCTTCTGACTTGCTATTTACCCTGCTTTACCTTCTTAAAATGGGAGGCAATTATTCTTTTACTAGTGTAGTTTTAACGACATTGCTCATAAAATTCAAGTGCCGAGGTTTTACTTAGCAAAACATAGTCACCGTGCATCCTTTCTCTTCTTGCTGGACTCCGTAAACTTTTTCAGGCCTTTTCCCCACACCGTTTTTACCTTGTCTTCATTATTATCCAGCACTACATCACAAATAAAACACACATTTGAAGTAATTTTAAGTGCGAGTTTGGCTCGCGCATCAAGGGTTCCGTACAAACTTATTATATGTAGATGGTTCTTCCATCATGAGATCAATTCGCACAGGTTTATGCCTTTATTATCAGTTTTTGGGATTTTTTCCTATATTTGCGATGTAATCTTTTGCTCCTTGCCAAATTTCATGATTCTAGGTCAACGGGAATTACGCCATAGGTTTTGATTTATTTGTGTCACAATATGCGACTAAAATGACTGTATTTTGGGCATATTATTTTATTGCATTGACTTAAAAGCTTGAGTTTTATACAACTTTAAGTGACCGTAGACTTTAGTATTTGATATTTATTAAAGCGGTCTTGAGTAAAAAGGTCTTGACAGAGAGACTGACAAACTTTTCAATGAGTTTTAACTACAAATTAACAAATTTCGGATTCGTGTAAAACTTTATGTTACTAGGACAACGGGAAGTACTCCATAGGTTTTGATTCATTTGTGAATGCCAAAATATGCGACAAATAAAAGCTTCAAGGGACCATAGACCATAGACCTTAGTATTTGATATTAATTTCAACTGGATACCTTCACGCGTTCCTAAAAAAAGGGGGCTTGACAAACATAGACGTACAGGTGGACAAAAAATTGATCCTATAAGGTTTCCTTTTTTCTTATGAGGTACGGAACCCTAAAAACCGCCAAGTACTCAACAATAAGTTATAGTTTCGTCATTTCCGTCTTCTTGTTTCAAAAAACATTAGTTCTAGAAAGCTGTATTTTGGCATAGTATACACATTAATTAGGCCTATAAGGCGGTAAAATAAAATTTAAATAAAAAAAATTATTTAGGGTACCCCCTACACGAAAAGTGATGAGATAGCTCGTTTAAAAATATTGAGTTATTTATTAAGCGATGCGTTTGCGAAATATTAACCTTTCGTCTGTTCTTGGGTGAGTGGGAATAGAATATATAACGAAATTAAAAGAAAAAATAATATAATTAAATAAAACTTATAATACTAGGCGTCTCATAAGCGCATGCTCTCGAACTACCTAGATGAAAGGTTTGTGATTTGCTTTTTAAAGGTTTAGTTTTCCTTTGATTTGAGTTGAGTATTGTTTGAAAAACTTTAAATTTAATATACCTAGGTAGTTTGTCAACTCAATGACTTTAAGATTGAATAAAAACTTTTTTAATATTTTTTTTGTCTCATATTTAGTAACTCACTTCGAAGCGCATGCCGTTCTTTAAACAAAAAAGTTAGGCGACTTCTAAGTATTCTTTGAAAATGGAGAAAAGCGAGTTCCAAATGCTAATTAAACACTATTTTTTACGTGATAGAACTATTAAGCAGACCGAAGACAAATTGAAAAAGTATTATGGTGATTCTACGCCTTCTCATGGAATGGTACATAAGTGGTTCACTGGATTTCGTCGTGGACTTACTACCACTAATGACGCGGAGAGCCCAGGAAGGCCGATTGAGGTCACTACGGAGGGCATGGTTAATAAAATACATGATATTGTTTTAGCAGACCGTCGAGTGAAGATACGCGAAATAAGTGATGGTGTGCACAACTCGACTGAACGAGTTTTTTATATTTTGCATGATATTCTGGGCATGAAAAAGCTTTCTGCAAGATGGGTGCCGCGTTTACTAACAGTCGACCAGAAACGAAATCGTGTAACAGCTTCTAAGGAATGCCTAGCCATGTATAATCGCAATCCGAGTGAGTTTATGCGTCGGTACATAACAGTTGACGAAACTTCCATTCCGTCCATCATTATACACCAGAGACTAAGAATCGATTTTTTGGCTAAAGGCAAGACAATAACCGGAGCTTACTATGCTGCATTGTAAGATAGATTCAATAAAACGTTAATCAAGAAACGACCGCAACTAGGAAAGAAAAAAATTCTATTTCATCGGGATAATGCAGCGGCCCACTCGTCTGCAATCGCGACATCAAACATTGTCGAATTAGGATACGAATTATTGCCACACCCTCCGTATTCGCCAGCCCCCTGTGACTTTTTCCTCTTCCCAAACATGAAGAAATGGCTTGGCGGGCAAAGATTTTCGTCAAACAAAGAGGTGGTAGCCTAAACTGAGGCCTATTTTTCAAGGTTTGACAAAAAATATTTTTTGGTGGGTTGAAGGGGTTGGATCATCGCTGGACAAAGTGCGTAGAGTTGAAAGGAGATTATGTAGAAAAATAAATATATATATATCTAAAAAGAGTGTTTCTTCCTTCCAAAGTCATGGACTTATCAAACTGACCCTTTTTTTATTTAAATTTCAATTACTACGGGTACCCTACACTGCGCGTGAACCGACACGCACTTGGCCGTTTTTTTTGTTTTTTTTTTTATTTACCGCGTCACAAAATTTTGTTAGAATACCTCAAATCCAGATTCAACACCCCAAAAAACACGTACAATGGAAGATATCAAAACTACCCCATAAATTTTCGCTTAGAGGACCTTTTCTGCACAAATTAACTGTATTATTATGTATTTAAGTCAATTACGACCTAAAACTACCCAACGTAACATAAACCCTTATCATTGTTATCTTGCAGAACAAATGTTTTCTCTTCTTGTCCTGGTTTTAAATTAACTATCTGTCTACGAAGTGGGGTTTCATTTGTTTTCCGCAACGTGCTTCAACCTAGATTCAACGCTGTTTTTAACCGAATAAAAAAAAAAAAGATTATTGTATGCATACATTTTTATTATACATTTTTGCATTACATTATATGCATACAGCATATGTCAATGACTTTAGAAAAATGGCTATTACAGACGCACATGTAATGCATCTTATGGTAAGGGTTATGTTTTTCCTCTTCAGGCACAAAAACGTAAAAACAAAAGCCGATCAGCTTTTTTACGCTTTTTAAGTTAGAGCATTGTATAAAAAATACTACGCAGACTTAAAGGTTTGTGTTAGGGTCCGTAGAATGAGAATTAATGCGGATACCTAAAAAACTTGTAAAAAAATTTCATTGAAATAATTTGAATTGAAAATACTTATATATTAAGATCCATAAGGTACTTACTAATCGTGATTTTTTTAAGAATTGATTTATATAAGTTAGAGGTGGGGGGTACTCAATTTTTATTATGGAAGCCTAGCAAAGTGTAGGTCACAGTTTACAGAAAATATTACTCAAAAACCTCAAATAAATTCCCGCAGACCATAGGTCATAGTTTAACACCAAACAATCGTATGGGAAAAATTTCATTTCTTAGTTCAATGTAGGTATGGCAATCAAACTAACAGCCCACTTCAGTGTAAACGGTAACCGTATAACCCTATGGACGCTTACAACACCTGTAACTTCTAAAGTAAGAGAATGATAAAACTAAAAAAAATATATGATGTACATTACCATGCAACCTTCCACCAAAAATTGGTTTGAACGAGATCTAGTGAGTAGTTTTTTTTTTATTACGTCATAAAGCTTAAACCGCAAAAGCTTAAAAAAATCATTTAATTTTTATAGATAATGGTACGGAACCCTTCGTGCGCGAGTCCGATAAGCACTTGGCTGATTTTTTAAAGCACGGGGGATCTGGTGAGCCTAGGATGCCGCAGGCTGCCCCTTCCTTACCTACACTGGATACGCCCATGGTTGTGACGGCCATGGTTGTGACGCCCATGGTTGTGACGCCCATGAAAGTAGTGTTGAGGTAGCATCTTCTTTGCACGAGCTTATTCGTGACGAAAACTTTTCAAAAATTATGACCTGAATTCAGACTAGAGTATATTTACACATCGAAATCATTTAGCAACGCAACGTCGGTTGGTGTTTAGAGGATGTTCCAGTTTAGTAAGCTAGTCACGCACGCACGCGTCCGTGCTAGCGGGGCGGCCACTCGCCGTGCTGCTTAATTGGGTGACTAATTACTTTTACTAATCAAGCATTTTGCTAGGTTCAATTACGAAATTTAATAAGAATAAAAAAATATTGTACTTTGAAGAATCAGATGCCCTTAACAAACAGTTTTGAAGCGTAAGATAGAAAAGAATGATGACTGTAGAAAAAAGGAATAGAATGCAGGGAACCCATTTCATTTTAGACTTATAGAAACTACGCGTTTGTGAGACACTTGTCAAAGGCACATGGGCGTAGCCAGCTTTCGGATTAGGGGGGGGGGGCAGGCTTGGCTAGTTGCAGGCCTGATAGAAAATGTAATTTTAATAAAGTGAACATGTTCATTTTGAGCAAATTGCTTCAGGTTATGGGCACCTAGGGAGGCAGCATCCCCCCCACCCTGCCTGTACCTCGCTACGCCCATGCAAAGGCACGTCTGCTGATAACTCTAAAGCAGGAATGTCAGTCGATTAGATAGCCGAGTATTCCGTTTCGTTCCAGCGTCTTACCAGCCAACGTTCCACTGCAAGGACTCAAGGAACGGGTCACATAGGGAAAAAAACGATCGATGAGAGGATTCTGTAGAATACTCAAACGGCAGGCTGGAACAGTGCAAGCGTTCAAAAGGTGGTGGTATGCGGCGTTTCCAGTCCACATTAGTAAGTGATTTTAGTAGTGTTCCGTCCATCTCATGGCATTCCCATGTCTGCCTATTACCTCTGCCCGAGACACTAGTAGGACAGCGTAGATAGGGCAGGTAGTGTAGGACTGCGCAGTCTAGTATGTGAAGTGGGAGGGATAGAGCCGACCGGTACCAGCCCCCTTAAGCCAGCAGAATGATAAATATATACAAGTGTGGATATATACAAAAAGGGAAAAGAGTCGATTAGACAACCGAGGAATTAACATTTAAATCAACATACTCTGATTTCCTTGAAAACCCGCATAACGGTCCCTAGATCGTTCTAGAACATTACTTTTAACTACTTACAACAATATATGTCTATCGTTCCGGCTAAAATGATAATAATAATTGACCCGGAGCAATAAAACGGATCGGATAAACCCGGTCAATGTGACTGATTCTTGTCTCCCAGAGAGAGGGACCGTACAATCGTACATCACATTTTATATGGGAACCGCTTGGTTACATCTTTGTCATTTTGAATGTTACAGGAATATTAAAATGAAACTTAGTGCAACATTAATTTATTTATACGAATATACAATAAGTGCTTTGGAAGACAGACAACTGTTTAGTCGCTTTTTGTGGTTATTGTTTTACATGATACAAGTTCTCAACCATTGCGATCAATTGTTTCTAGGCTTTAAAAATAAAAATGAAAATATAGACAATACTGTTATCTACAAGGCACTACAACAGTAAATAATAAAATTGGCCCAAGTGCGAGTCGGACTCGCGCACGTAGGGTTTCGCACCATTAACTATAAAAGCAGCGAAAAAAATAACGTTTGTTGTATGAGAGCCCCTTAAATATTTATTTTATTCTGTTTTTTAGTATTTGTTGTTATAGCGGCAACAGATATTCATCATCTGTGAAAATTTCAACTGTCTAACTTTCACGGTTCAGGAGATACAGCCTGGTTACAGACGGTAGAACGGACGGACGGACAGCGGAGTCTTAGTAATAGGGTCCCGTTTTTACCCTTTGTGTATGGGAACCCTAAAAACTAAGCAGGAGTTAAAAAAGCTAACCTGATGCATCTGTAACTGGCTGTGTAGATGCGATAGTGGCAGTCACAACGGCAACAGGAGTCACGGTCACTGTAACGGTAACCGTAGACGCAGGTGTGACCGGTGTGACAACGGGCGTGACTGCTGTAACCGCGGGCGTGACTGCTGTAACTACGGGCGTCACCAGTGTGACCACGGGCGCTACCGGAGAAACCACGGGCGCTGCCGATGTGATCAAGGGCGCTACCGGCGGCGGCGGCGGCGATACTACCACAGAAGCTACGGGCACCACTGGCACCGGCTGTGCTAACGACTGTTTCACTATACACCGCGACATTTACGATATTTTATTTTTAAAGCATTGAACAAATTCAAATCGTATTAATTCACGATATTCACTGACGTACGCTGTCAGCTGGCTGAAACAAACATTAGACTGTCGAGGTGTTCCAAATTTGACATTTTGTTTATTTTTATTTTTGGCGTCTATTTTGTGGATTGACGCTTTTCAGCCAAACATTCGCATGCGTCCAGCGACGGCATTCATGAACTCTTTGGTGAAATGTAATGAAACGTATCTTTGGATAAGGTGATATAAAGGTTTGTTTACACTAACCTGGTGGTCTATATATCTCTAACGTAGGTTTTCCCTTTGCATTCGTCAAAATCATACTCCGCCGTTTCCCATGGTTTGGAAACTGAAACAAACAAATAAATGCATGTTAATAATAATAATGACAATTCAGCTTACGCCTTCACAGCCTAAAATAGCCGAGGGGAACTCCAGGCAAAGTGAATATGTTAAGGTTTCATAAATAAAAACATATTAATAAAAAAAGAAAACAAGTATCTCATACCTTTAAACGAGAAATTCTTGTATATATTCTATTTATTATCTGAATATCGGAAACGGCTCTAACGATTTACATGTAATTTAGTATGCAAAGGGTTTCGGGGGCAATAAATCAATGTAGCTAGGTTTCATTTTTTTAGAAAACGTTGTATCTGTGTTTTCAGGCAAAGATAAACTGAAAATATGACTCTTCCTGACATTACTATAAGTATTACTATACCGACACAGCAATACTTAAGCTACTTGACAATAGATGACGTTGTTAAAAAAACGAGCAAAACTCGGTCCTCCAGGTACTCTTGTTTATTTTACCAATACTTTAAATGTATTGAAGTTTACGAAAATATACTACGAAAAAATTAAGCACAGTAACAGTTTAAGCTATTGGATTGGATACTAAAGATTACAGTAAGAAAATTATCCGCTGTGCCCAACCCTACTGGGTAAAGCGAATACGCAATTCGAGTAAATTAAATGGTATGAAACAAGTCGATTTGACTAAGTATGTACCTCACACCTACCACAAAAGTAGTTGATTTATATGGTGTAACCTTTATGATCTAATTTGTGCTACTGGATGCACATAATCCAATCTTCAGATGATAGATTTGTGTATTCCTCAGAGCACAGTCATTATTTTTTGCTACCATTGCTCTTATTATAACCAGCAACTATTTCAGCAATCTTTGTCTTCTTGTCGTCAAACTTTTAAAACTTACATAGAGAATACCTTTGTATATCCTATTCGATTTGCCCCTATTCACTTTGCCTTAATCACTTTTTACTATAAACTTGCGATCCTAAAGGTACGTTCGAGGAACTTCTATACAAATATTATAAAGAGGAAAGATTTGTTTGTTTGTTTGTTTGTATTGAATAGGCTCCGAAACTATTGTCTAGTAGTTTTCGATTAGAAAAATTCTTTTACCATTAGAAGCCGAAATTATCCCTGATGAACATAAGCTACTTTTTACTGCGGGAAAATGCTTCATTACTAAGGGGAAACGGGTAATAGGTCAACGGGTAGTAAAAATTATCCTCCCGTATTTATCTTTTTCACATAACTTCTAAACGGCTGAACCGATGGGGTTGAAATTTGATATGGGTATTTCGATGGTTTCCTGGATGATTTAAGAATACAATTAGACCCGGAAGGTGGCGCTGCTGTCGGTATGTCAACTACTAAACGGCTTGACCGATTGGGTTGAAATTTTGTATGTGTATTTCCATGGTTTTATAGACACGAATGTATTATGCCATGAAAGAGGAAATATTTGATTGTTTTTTTTTTTTTTCTAATTTAGAAGTTGTCGTAGGAACCTTCGCCGATAACGATATTTAGGGCGTGCGAAGCGGCTGGCAGAAGTTAGTAAGAAATATTTTGACCCCTATGAAACATTAAAGTATATATGCTGTTAAGCATTGTCATGAAACTAAAAAATTGAGCACGTTCTCAGAAAAGGCCAGGTCAGGAGTACTTGGAACCGTAGAAAATGTACCAACTAGTAGTCTGGTCGAGAAGTGAGTTTTCTGCGAAAAATAGTTAGAACAAATTAAAAAATATGGGGTTTGGTTTTTTGGATTCAGAATTTTATTCTGAAAAAGGGATATTTTGGATTTTTTTTGCTATTAAATATTGCAATTGTTATTAACAAAAAACGAAGAGAGAAAAAGGTGGTCTCCGTTTTCTAACAATAACTTCAAAAATATTAAAAAAAGCTCCATTTTGAAAAAAGATTCTAAAAGAGGATAAAATTTCATAAAAAAAGTCTCGACTCCCGAAATTGTAGTGCCATTATTTATAATTTTAATTTAACGTTGAAAATAGCGTTCCGCGCGGCAGTTTCAACGTTGTGACGTCGCCGCCAAACAAACTAAGCGTCAGAAAATATTTTTTTTATAATATTTTTTATCAATATAAAAATTTGAATAAATTATAGTATCATTTAGACACTTGAAGGAATACAATCCAGTTTACAAAAAATTTTTAACTTGATTTTTGTTTAACTTATCCAATTGTTAATTAAGTTATTTTTCATGAACTTAAGATAACATAAAATCTATCATAAACTTTTAAGTAATTTAGCTAAAAATCTTTTTCCTCTTGGAGCTTGGATATACTCAATAAACAAGATTCCGGTATAAAAATTTATTAAAGTTTTTTTATTTGTTTATAATGATTTTTCTAAGTTAACAAAAAATGAAAAATCCGGAAAATGTAGTTAAAAATTTTTTTTTACGAAACCTTTGATTTTCACTGTTTTTGTATCTATTTTTTACATTTCATTGCTTAGTTGAAAAATTTTTTACATCATTTGTTTAAAAACTTTTTATTAACAAATAGGCAAATTTAATATTTTAAAATAATTTTTAACTCACTTCTCGACCAGACTATAGGGGGTGGTAATTAAAAAAAAAACTCCAGGAATCGATAGAAAGATAGATTTTAGGCTAAAAATGTTCTTTTAGCTTAGTTAATACTTTTTGAGATATTCGTGATCAAAAATGTAATTTTTTTTCGAAAATAACCACGTTTTTTGACGATTTTTCACATATAACTCATAAACTATTGATTTAATCAAAAAATCTGTAATTATCAAAATGGTAGGTTATGAAAAATCAAAGAATTTATTTTTTTATTTTTTAATGTAGACCCAATACAAACAAAGTTATAGCTCATTGAAGGTAACCCTTATTTTTTTAACGAAAAATTTACAGATTTCAACATTGAATTACCAAAAAACGACATCTACGAGTTACGATGAAGGTCGGAATCTTTTTTAAAGTACATTTAAAAACCTTTAAAATGCGTTTTTTTAAAGTTATCTTGCATAAAAACTAACGAAGTTTTGACGAAAATAAAGTTGGTTTATATTTTTTTACGAGAAAAATCAACAATGAAACGCATATCATTATTACCCTAATTGAAATTATATGTTACAAATGTACAAATGACTTTATCTTGACCTTATAAAATGCTTATTTTTGAAAAAACATATCATCAAAATGAACTAGGTATTTTTTAAATATTCAAAAAAAATTACTTTTTCAAATTAACTCAGAAAATAAACCGTGTACGAAAAAATTGCTAGAGTACAAAAAGTTAAAATTTTCATTCATAATATTTTTGATTATACTTTTTTACTGTAGCTTAAAAATCCTTCGAGATATGGGTTGTAAAACTTTGCACTGATACGGAATCAGTACCGACCTTGAGCCCTTTCACCGTTGACCTTTATAAAATTAAGTGTTTGAGAAATATAAAACTTACATAAACTTATAGGCGATGGAATTCCCTACAAAATTCTTTTTTTTATCTCTCTAGGCCAAAATGCATCCGAGAAAACTTAACTTTTTTAATTTCGGAGCAGCTAGATTTTGGAGCAGAGAAATGCGTATACTAATAGTTTTCTCATCATTGGCACCTGGTGAAGTGGTCTTGTGTGTGTGTTTGTGTGTGTGTGTGTGTGTGTGTGTGTGTGTGTGTGTGTGTGTGTGTGTGTGTGTGTGTGTGTGTGTGTGTGTGTGTGTGTGTGTGTGTGTGTGTGTGTGTGTGTGTGTGTACGTATGTATGTAGACATATTTTGGCTTTTGATTCGTCAATAACTACTGGACCGAATCGTTCTGATGACATATCAATCGATACGCCACGTCATGACTTAGATCTGAAAGGAGTCTGAAATAAATCGGTACAGCGGTTCGTTTTTTATCCGTAAAAAACTGACTTTTTTATGCACGAAACATAAATTTCATGTATAATTTTATGTATCGAGGGGTAGTAAAGGGTTTTCGAGGGTGCTGATTTCGAATTTTTTATAATTTTTTTAAAATTCGAAATTGCGGCCCCAATATGACGTAATTTTTTTTTTGTAACAGAATTTTTCTCAAGAGAAGTTGCATGTTCGGTACTTGCTCCCGAACCAATTTTTATTTTACTACCCGACTGACCCAGAAGGAGGTTTATGTTTTAGTATGGTTAGTTTTATGGTTAGTGTTATGTTCGCTAATAATCACATCACAACAACATAAAGCAGTTTAGTGCGATCCTAACAGTTAGAAATTGTCGGTAGAAATACCGCTACACTACTTCGATCGATATTGAGCAATACTTCTGTACTAATTACGGCAATCTATAAACTCAATAATTCATGTTATAGCGCAACCCTTAGCCATAATTTTTAATAGTTGTGTGTTTTCTGATGAGATGAAACTTAGCAAAGTTATACCTCTTTTTAAATCAGATAGTTCAACAGATCCTAATAATTTTCGGTCTGTTGTAATATAACCTGTACTCAGTAAATTTTTTGAAAAAATCATACGTTGTCAAATGTTAAGCCATTTCTGTATTAATGAACTACTTACTACTACTAGTAAACAGTTTGGATTTATGAAAGGCCGTTCCACAACTGATATTAAAAAATATATTTAACGCCTGGGAGGATTCGCATGATGCTCTTGGAGTGTTTTGTGATTTATCTAAGGCATTTGACTGTGTCCAACATGAAAATCTCATCAGGAAGCTACATCACTATGGTATTAGAGGCAAAGCTCTCGATCTTTTGAGCTCCTACTTGAGTAGCAGAGTACAGAAAATAGATGTCAACGGTGAAAGATCTCCGGGATCAGCAGTCACTATGGGAGTCCCTTAGGGCTCAATTTTAGGTCCTTTTCTATTTCTTATTTACATTAATGATCTTCCATATCATGTAAAAAACCATGACATTGTCTTATTTGCCGATGACCCCTCTTTACTTTTCAAATTTAAGAGACGACAGACAATGTTATCATGAATTACATAATGCCATTTCTAAAATTGTAAATTGGTTTAATGCTAATAATTTGTTACTTAATGAGAAAAAAACCAAATGTGTTAAATTTACATTACCAAATGTTATTCAGATACAAACATGTATTAATATTAATGGCGAGCAATAAGAACTTGTTGATTCAACAGTCTTTCTTGGCATAACGCTGGACTTCAAACTTCAATGGGGTCCTCATATTCATAACTTAGCCAAAAAACTTAGCTCTGCTGCGGATGCGATCAAGAAAATTAGACAATTGCCCGATGTCGACACTGTAAAAATAGTATATTTTAGCTATTTCCATAGTTTAATGACATATGGTATCTTGTTGTGGGGTAGCGCTGCCGATGCAAATACAATATTTTTGTTACAAAAACAGGCAATTCGTGCTATTTATAAATTAGGATCTAGGATATCTCTGAGGGATAGGTTTAGGGAAGTAAATATTTTAACTTTAGCGTCGCAGTACATATATGAAAATCTTTTATATCAACATAAAAATATCAATAGTTTTAGCAAGTAAAGTGATGTTCACAAAGTAAATAGTAGAAGTAAAAATAAGCTGTTGGTGCATGATACACGTCTACACAAAATAAGTAACTCTTTTATGGGGCAATGTATACAACAAAGTTCCCATTAACATTCAAAAGCTATCAATTAGTAAATTTAAATCTTTTATCAAACAAATACTTTGTAAAAAAAGCATACTAAGTACAATATTTCAGACTATGTAAATGATAAAAGTCCATGGGACTGAAGATGCTCAATTACAGGATTCATAGGTAGACCAAATTAAAATGGAAATAATATAAAATTGTACGGCTTAAAATTTTTATTTAAAACATTGATTGTATTTGTAGTTTTTAAGATTTTTTTTCAAGAACGAGTAACTATCGGGTTTCTTGCCGGATTCTTCTCGGTAGAAATCAACAACATTGTAAATTAGTATTTCATAACTTTAACGATTCAAAAGTGATTGTAAAATCCTAATTTGAAGAAATAAATTTTGATTTTGACTTTGAATCTGTTGCCGAGCAAGTTTCGCTCAAAAAGTTGCCCGTAAACTTGCGACTCTGGAATTTTAGGTGTATAGGTACCACTCCTTTAGTTATCGGTTGACATCTGTCCTCGAAGGAATACGAACGTGTTGCCCGTAACATTTACGTTTCACATGCGTTTCACCAATGGTATTCTGTCCCACAAACGTGATAGGTGGTTCTGCTTTATACACTCATTCTATTTCCGGCCCCCCATCCTATAGAGATGCCGGGCATTGATCTTTGTTGTTGACCTCGAAAAACTTCTCAGAATTTACAGGAATTTTCATTTTCTTTATAATATTTAGAAGAATAAATTAGTTAACGTATCAATAAAGTTATTTAGCTTGTTTACATCTGCTTGGTGATTTATTTTGGGTCTTCATCGTTGCTGACTTCTAATTTGCTGTCATGTTGTAAATGAGATCACCTTGTTCCTAAATTATTTTTGTATTCAGAGTTATATTTGCTCGTTGTCAACCTCGTAGAATCGGAAATTTTTGTGCAATTCTGCAAAATCCTATGTCTTACCTCAAGATGCAGTCTATCTCTCAAATTTCATTTCATTTCACACACCGACAGAATTACTTTCGCATTTGTAATATTACTACGGATCTGACTTTATCAATGCTCTTTCCATCATATATTTAAACAGGTGTTGTAGTAAAGCTCAGTTTCAGTCAAGTATTTGATCTAAGTTACATTTCTTTGCTTTCTAAAGTTTATAGTTCCAATTTGGTTTCAATACTGGTTGTATCCCGGAGTTTCACCTACATATCCTTTAGCAATAAGGAATTCATAAAATATTAAAACGAGGTAAAAGAGTGGGCCAAGCAATAAGTTATTTCTTATACTATCGTATGGGCATAAATATAAATAAAACCCGCTTAGAATTGGATGCAAAATGTATGTCACTATCGGGACCCGTTATCGGTCAGAGAAAAAAACAACTTCAGTAACTAAAAGTCGTTTCAAATCCAGAAGAGCTGGGGTTACGCCCTAAAGGAATTATGAAGAATAGTCAGCTGTCGAGTTTACTTAAGTAAATAGGTACTTAGGTATATTTTCTGGTTTCATAACACAAATCTAAGGCCGTCAAGTTCCACAGACATATCGTGGGCGCGGACAACATTGTGCTGCGTCGCCCACGGATCGATTACAATATCGCATATGCGGATTGATTTCACTTTGCAATGCTGAATAACAGTAGGTATACTTACCGAATCCATAGTTTTATGTGTAAAACTAACGAATATATATAAAAATTAGTTCGGTTGCAAGTACCGCACGACTACTCTTGACAATATTTATTGCGTTTTTGGTCCATCTCTTTTCAGATCTAAGTCATGACGTAGCGTATCCATTGATCCCATCAAAAACATAAATGTGTAATGAGAGCCAAGTTCAATATTAAAATTATGATATATGCCTTGAATGTTGACTTCAACGACAAAAGAAGTGAGATCTAAATGGGTACCAAGTTCAATGGTCAGTCCTAAAATTTATTTATAACAACATAAAGTATCATTTCTTCTTATAACTTAGGATAATATATTGTAGCCTAAGGTCTGACTTGGCTAGTTCTCATATACGAATTATATTATGGCCTTTGCAAGTTCTAAGCCTGTTACTTGTCGGTTCTTATTGTATTAATAACGTGCTAAATACGAAAGTCGACTAAACTCTTAGTTATAAGTACTAAAACGGAAATATTTGGATTAAAAACAAATTAAGGGTGGTATTCAACTCGTTATATATTCACGTGAAAATCTTAAAATCCACATAAAGACCGGCTGTTATATGTTTTGATTGCTGATTCTTACATTACAGTTATATAAGTTGTATAAGTATAAGTAAGGTGTTCCTAATAGAATCAAACCTTACAGCGCGGCGTTGCATCGACCGAGGTAACCCTATTTTCGGTTATAAATTCGAATATTATCATCACTCATGTTTGCCAATATTAGTAGCCTCTCATAGGTTCATAACTCAAAACAATAGATTCTTCCTTTCTATGCACATTGCTTAATCTAAATTATATCTTTCGTTGTGCATGCTGCGTAGGTTTTGCAAAAACGTTTAGCGAGTCTTTAGCGAGATTCGCGCGACGCACTTCGTAAAAGCAAATTTTTGAAGTGAAAACTTCTTTAGCGGCGTTGTACACTTTTTTTGGTATGGGTAAAAAATGATAAACTCGCGTCAGGTCACGTGTCCTAATCGTGGAAATTCGTAAGACGGAAACCGTAATGCCACGCCTATTATAATTTTTATTTTAGTATTCGCGATTATGAGTAGTACAGGGAGGTTGGATATGGAATTTTAATTCTATGACAGATTGCGATGTCACATATACTACGTCAAAAAAGTAAATAAAAAACATTATTATTTCTTGACAATGTCAAAGACATGTCTTGTGACATATTTGAGTGTTAAGCGCGAATCGTGTGTAAAGGTTTTCACTTCTGCCGGCACTCCCGGAGTGCAACTCGTTTTTTTTTCTTCCTAAAGAGAATGTGTTTAAGTACATCGTTATTCAAATAATTTAATAATTTGTCTTTTTAATTCTTAAAAACCTTGAGGGTCATTAAGGTTACGCGCGCCCGCTTAAAGGTTAAGTGAAAAATTATAATAAAATGTTAAAAATTTACCAGTCTCTGATTTATTCCTTTGTATTCACCTAATTACCTATCTGCATGCCAAATTTGAACTTTCTAGGTCATCTGGAACTGGGTTAGAGTTTTGATCTATACTCCGGAGTGCAACTCGTTTTTTTTTTAAAACAACAGCCGCATAACCTATTTTTAAAGAGTATTACTTATTCAGAAGCCTTCCCCGGCGTGTGGATAACAACTTACCAAAATTTCATAAAAATCGGTTTACCCTTATTGCGCGAGTCCGACTCGCACTTGAATCTTTTTTTTTCTTTTAAAAACCTTCCCCGGCGTGTGCATAGCAACTTATCAAAATGTCATTACAATCGGTTTAACCTTATTGCGCGAAGCCGACTATTTGCCGCTATAACAAATTTACGGTTTTCGCAATGTTTCCTTTATCTGTGCTTTAAGACGTTGCTTCGTATCAAATTTCAAGATCCTGAGTTCACGGAAAGTACCCTGTAGGTTTTGATTTCTTATGAGTTTCGAAAATTTGCGGAAAAAATTTCGAAACTCGCAAGGGAATGAAAACCTACAGATGGCTTGTTAATCTCGGTAACAGTTTTAGTTGATACATCGACTAGTTTGAACTAGATATGTCGAAAAAACATGGCGGATATCGTTTGCAAATAGTTTATCGTATTCTTAGAAGAAAAAAAAAGAAAAGTAATAATTTATTCAGTAATAAGCGTAACACAAGTACATACTAAATACAATACTACTCTTCTAATACTATACTACCTATTTATATTTATTATTTATACGATACTCTTTTCTTGCGCCAAGCCAGAAAAGTACCTCACAGCTCACTAAGTATAAAGCTGCAGCAGTAAGCTACAGCGCTGACTTTTAATGAGAACCGGTGTTTGTCGTCGGAACTACGAAAGAGTTTACAAATTAATTACAAAAATCCACTACAAACAAATCTTTTATCTACAAAAAAAACCTTAGAACCTCTTTTTAGGCATATGTCGTACGCGAGCAGTCGACATGCATCGAGTGGTCGGGAACAGTAGAGATGGGATGTCGCACGGAAAGTGGCATGAAAAGAAGTCAGAATTAGTAATATTAGTTGACGGCTAATTAGTTTTGATTGGGGGGGGGGAGTACGTTCAATCCTCCTTGTTCTTGAAAAAAGATAGTCACAAAAAATATTCGGTACAAACATTGCTGGTGGCGTTGGACTCTATCGATCATCAAAATGGAAAGATATAGGGAAACACCCCTTTATGAAAAAAAGGGGGGCACAAGAGGGGATTGTTATGCCCCTCTTTTTTTAGGAGAGTCATAAAAGTCATTACAATAGGGATGTTATGGACTTCTTTTTGTGAAAAAAGAGGGGTTGCAAGTTGCAACAGAGGTTTTTGTGACCCAAAAGTCATTAGGTGATTCATATGAACCCCTTTTTAAAAAGAAGGATTTTTTTGTGACATAACCTGTTTTAAAAAAAAAGAGTCCATATCCCCATTTTAATGAATATAATGAGTCCTCAATAAAAAGTGGGGTCACTTTTTTTTCAAAAGGAGATTTCTCTATAATATTACTTCACATTTTGATGATCGATAGAGTCCATCGCCACTAGTAATGTTTGTACCGATCATTTTTTTGTAACTGAATTTTTTTAAAGAAATATGGGGGATTGAAAGGACTCACTACCCCACCCAATTCAAAACGAATTAGCCGTTAACTAATATCACTACTTCTGACTTCTTCTGCTACCGACTACTCGATACATGTCTATGCTAGCGTACGACATATGCCTATAGGGAGATCCTAAGAATTCGAAAAGCTATTTGCAAACTATCGACTAAAGTACTTACCGCGATTAACAAGCCATATTCTCGAATTCGAGATTATCTCTATTAGCACGAGAATCAGGCCCATGATGGATTTATAGAGAAATCGAGGGCATAAGGCCGTTCCTTAGACTCTTTTGAAGCATGAAGCAGGTGATAAAAGTTAAATGTATTATAAACTGTTAGGTACATAGTCACCAACTTCAAACTGTAATACAGATAAGATGTTTGGAAATAAGTAATTATTGTACCGTTTTAGTGCATCTTTTTGAAGCCGGTTGTTTTTTTATTAAAAAGTTTTTATTTACTTATGAGAAGTTATTGGAATGTCCGAAAATCGAAATCGAAAATTTTGTGTTTTCTTTACGTTTCAAGACTTGGAGAATCATTTTTAGAGTGATGTCTGTGTGTGTGAGTGTGTGTGTACGTATGTATGTAGACATATTTTGGCTTTCGATTCCTCAATAACTACTGGACCGAATCGCTCTGTTGACATATCAATCGATACGCCTCGTCATGACTTAGATCTGAAAGGAGTCTGAAATAAATCGGTCTAGCGGTTCGTTTTTTATCCGTAAACGCAACATAAATTTCATGTATCGAGGGGTAGTAAAGGGTTTTCGAGTGTGCTGATTTCGAATTTTTTGTCAGTTTTTTAAAATTCAAAATGGCGGATCCAATATGACGTAATTTTTTTTTGTAAAAGAATTTTTTTTGATAAGTTTTAATTATAGTTTTAAATTCACAATATTAAAATGGGACCACCTGAGAATTAGACCCTTTTAAACAAAAAAGAATTTCTCGAATCGGTCCAGGCGTCTTCGAGTAATCGGGGAACATACATAAAAATAAGATTCCGACGAATTGAGAACCTTCTCCTTTTTTGAAGTCGGTTAAGAACAAGTAACGAAGTAAATCATATGATGGCATCTCGCCATTTGATTGTGTAAGGCGTAAACTGCATCGTAAATTGCGATTGCAATCCCGCAAAACGGGATTACGCATTACCGCGGGATCCCGCTGCTTTTATTAATCTGCTGGATCCCGCACCTTCAAAGCGCGGATCCACGGATTCCGCAAATTAAAATTGGGCGCTAAAACGCGTAAATCGCGAGGAGAACGTGCAACGTTTCAGTTGTTCATAAATGGCACTGCGCTGCGCCTGCCCCCGTCTTTCTGTAGGTGACGAGTGTTTTGTTTTCGTATTCACCGTCTGGCGTTTAATGTAGCGATACAATAAATGCCATTTGCTTCTTAAGAGCGTATTTTTAAAAGTTATCACCATAGGTTGATATCATAGTAACAGCATCTAAGAGAAAGTTTTGATTTGATTATTAGTCATTATATGAATAAGACTGAATTAAAAATATAAAACTGTTGTTAGGAGTAAAGGTAAAATTAATCAAAACTAAACTAATTAACTATGCCAAACCTTTAAAGAAGAATCTAAGAAAACACATTAATAATTTCTAATACTTAATTAATAAAAAAGAAATAATTTCTGTTGCTTGATGTAAGAAATTTTTAATAAAAGTTGATTTGTACACAAAAGATCTGTAGTTTCAATTTGATTGTATAACATAATTTTAAAAATGCGGGATCCCGCGTGATCCCGCGCGGGATTGAGTAATCCCGCGGGATTTAATGAGCTGCTGGATTGCAATCCCCAATTGTAAATATTGAAAATAGCACAGTAAATTATACTGAATGATTTTTTGTTTTTCTAAATTTGAAAGAATAAAAGAACAAAAACATTTATTTTAAGAAGGAATTAAGGAATTTTAGTCTCTGCATAGTTTGTCTGCAGATTCTAGCTGTACCTATACCGCGTGAGTGACCACGGATCAATTATGGTGAGGAATCAAGGCGTTCGAACGATGATTTTATGATGTGGGCAGAATTAGTTAGGTGCGACTAACACTTGACTGAATTTATATACCTGGTTATGATGCATGTTGTGATGGGACTGCGGCCGTACAAAACTTCTCTCCCGCATGATGACGCCGGGTGACGCGAAATTCTGCATCCTGTAACTCCTCTGCAACTCGTTGCCGACTCCTACTTGCGCCTGCATCTCTTTGCTCATTACTTGCACTTTCCACAGAGTAACTAACACTTTTTGCTGTACTAAGTTAAAAATTCCCGCATTAATTTTTTTTGAATTTTGTTAATATTACGTTTTGTTTTATTTTAAGAATAAATATTTTATCCTTATTTAGATTTTGTTCTTTATTGGGACTCTATTTTTAAAATAGGTATTATGTACACTAGATAAATGACTAGTTTGATAAGTTATTATTTTTTTTATTGCTGTTTAATATTTTTGGTTAAATATTTTCAAATATTTATTAATTTGAAAATACTCATAAGTAGATAAAATAACAACCACGAACTATAAAAAAAAACATCCAAAATGCGAACAGTTAACAACAAAGCTTTTAAAATAAACGTTTAAAAATAATAAAATTATATTTAATTTATAGTAAAATTATTAATGAATCACAAAATTATTGTGACGTCACATTAGAGATCAGGTTTCTCCAATTTATATATGCATATATAAATGTATGTACAGTGCTAAAACCCGCCTGCCGTGGCCACCAGCAGTCGGGGGTTTTTTTTTCGATTTTATTTTTCGTTATTATTACGACTAATACAAGATGAGTGCAAGATTATTGAAGTGCTGACTGACGCTGAGCGATTTTTTTTAATTTTCTAACGGATCGGAAGTCACAGCTTCGAGGCCGGTCTCGAATCGTTTCGAAGGGGCTCCTTGAACCCAAATCTGTAACAAAACGAAAATAAAATATGAGTCAAGAAAAAATCATTCGGGTCGAATGTCGATTCGGAAATGAGAATTTTGGCTTGGAGCCATCTTTTTAGGATTCCGTACCTCAAAGGGAAAGGAGGAATAAGGGATAGGTTCATTTTGATGTACATCTGTTTGTCAAGATTTTTTTCTCAGGAACGCGTAAAGGTAATATGTTTAAATTAATATCAAATACTTTGGTCTACGATCCCTTGAAGCTGTAAAAATATTCAAACTTCTTAGTCAACTCAGTAGAAAAATACTGCCGAAATACAGCCTTTTTTGTCGCATATTTTGGCATTCACAAACAAATCAATACCTATGGGGTACATCCCGTTGTCCTAAAATTATAAAATTTGACATGAAGCAAGGGTTTTACATCACAAATAGAAAAAAAAAATCCAAAATTCGTTAATTTGTAGTTATGATAGATTAAAAAAAAATTTTGTCCGTCTATCTGTCAATAATTAAAGGAAAAATAATTTGTCCTTTTACTTATGAACGCGTTATCAAGTTAAAATTTATATCAAATAAAAAGTCTACAGTCCCTTAAATCTGTAAAAAAATCAATCTTCTATGTCAACTCAAAAAAAAAGACGGCCATTTTTTTTTTTTGAGTTGTCCGCCTTATGGTAAGCGGTCACCGTAGCCTTTGGACGCTTGCAACACCAGGGGCATCACTCGCGCGTTGCCGACCCTTCAGAAATCTAATAACTTCTTTTTTGAAGAACCCCATACTGTAGTCTTAGAGAAAACCTTGGCGGGGAGCTCATTCAACAAACCAAGCGTTCGCGGGAGGAAGTTTCTCTGAAACCGCACTGTACGCGACCATTTCGGTTCCAAAGTGTGAGAATGAATTCCCTGTCGATGGCGAGCGGTGCGATGGTAGAAAGTAGCCGTGGGCATCATTTCGAACAATTCCTCAGACAACCCATTGTACAAGCGGTAGAACACACACAGGGAGGCAAAGTCACTCCTCAGACTTAAACACTGTAATTTTTATCGCATATTGTGACATAAATAAATCAAAACCTATGGGGTACTTCCCGTTGACCGAGAAAGTTTGTATTAAAATCCATAAATTTCAAGTAAATGCAATTTAAAAATATGTTTTGGCCTTTAGGTTTAAAACTAAGGTTGACGTGTTTCACCGTTTTTGCAACCCCAAATAGAGGGAAAAACAGGGGATGAAAGAGAATTCCAATTATTTTTTTAAACCAAAAACAGTTAAAAAGTACACGTGGACGAAGTCGCGGGACAATGCTAGACACTGTATAATTTTACTACGTGTCCATGTCGGCCGCCGCCGATCGTAAAATCCGGCAGATCACGATAGTAAAGTATGGAATAGAAATTATCATATAACTGAACAGATTATTATATGAAGCTTGGCTGGAACGCTTCGCTCGCTCCGCATCTACGTTTACAAAAGAGAAACTGAACCTAACCTATCATGATTTATACAGTGCGATTTCTGTTCCTTTCTATTCCATACTTTACAATCTGCCTAAGCATTTCGTGATCTGCCAGATTTTACGATCGGCCGCCGACATCCACAAACATCCCGAGCGGTCCAGTTCTTCTACTGGCTACTCGATCCCTCTGTTCTTACCACGATCAAGCAAAACCCTATAATGTTTATACCTACTGATACCTAATGAAACATAGACATGCATGCATAAGTTAACCTACCAAATCCTCAAGTTTTTTTTTTTTATACCACTATGGTGGCAAACAAGCTTACGGTCCGCCTGATGATCACCGTAGCCTATGGACCCTTGTAACACCAGGGGTATCAATCACGCGTTGCCGACCCTTCAAAAATCCAATAATCTTGAAAAACCCCATACTGTAGTCCTTATAAAAAACCTTGACAGGGAGTTTATTCCACTACCCAAGCGTTATCGGGAGTATGTTTCAGTGAAACCGCACTGTACGCGAGTAGAGGTAAGTAGCAAGTTTTAATTCCCATAGTCATTGATATTTTAAATGTGAGATCATTAAGGTAGGCTAGGGAATATCAAAGAATGGTGTTGTGTTGAGATAGACGAGTGAGTGAATGTCAGTGAGTGAGTGACTAACCGCTCTCTCGTGTAGCGTGCCCGTCGTTTGCTCGTGCTCTGCACTCGAACTCGTTCACTTTACTCGTATTGATTTCTCTGTAACAACGAGAAACTATCGATTATTGTGACATCTATAATTAGCACTAAGTATAGATAGTGTAACTAAAATGTACATGGTCACTACCAAATTAAACGTATGGTGGCGCCTGCGCATTAAAGTCAGATCCACTTTTTCGTTAAACTAAGAAACACCTTTTTTCAGATCTGGCCTGGCGCAAAAAATTAAAAAAATCAGATTTACAGATTATTTTATTATATTCAAAAGAGAAATATTTAAAGTCAAAGTCATTTTTTTTATGCAAATTAAGTTTCAACAAACACTTAAGAATCGTCAATGTTTTGAAATACTATTTTTTGATATATCCTAAGATCCTAATTTGTAATAGCACGAATTGCCCGTTTTGTAACACAAATATTGTATTTACATCAGCAGTGCTACCCCACAATAAGATACCGAAAACAACAAGTGTTTCGAGGTATCGGTATTTATCGATAAAACGTAGAATCAGTGATTTATTTAATATAAGTGAAAGCAGCAATAAGGCTGCCGTTAAACATTTCGTTTTTGGATATGCGTCGCAAATAATCGATAATCGATATCATGTTGTAATGTTTGTTTTTCATTAAATATTCAATCAAACTAATATTTTAATCGAGTTTTGAGATTTTATCATGTATAAATTATTTATTTTTGTAAGTTCAGTGGCTTTAGCTTTAGCAGTAAGGCTCGACCGAGATCAATACAACAGCTTTGAATCAATACAAACACTCAAGAAGCAAGCTATCTGTCTACCAAAATTTCATTAAACTCATTTTCATCAATTTAGCCGGGAAAACGAAAAAAATAAATATACCTACAGAGTTACTTTCACTTATTAATATTAGTAAAAGAATGTATTCTATGATTAGCTTAAACCCTAATAAGTATTGATTCTATGTTTACTCTATGCAACGTCTCTACCGATATATTGTGTGCTTTTAGATTTTTTTATACATCCCTAATTATTTTAAATTAGACTTTCCCAGCGGCTGCGCCCGCCCTAAATTCGGTTATCGGCGTGGAACTCCTTAAATTATAGTTATGAAATTTGCATAGCAAGCTGTTAGCTGTACCTAGAGTTTGTTTAAGCTTGGTTGTAGTGATTCCCGCGAGAACTTTTGCATTTGTCGGGATAAAAAGCCACTGTTCTATTTCAGGACCTGAACTATATGGGTGCCAAGTTTCATCCCGACCCGTTCAATTGGCTGAAGCGTGATTGAGTAACAAACATCCAAACATCCTAACTTTCACATTTATAATATTAGTACAATTAGCACGTATTTTAGCAATATACCTAATTAGTAGGTACCTTGGAGTCTACAAAAGCCTTATCATTATTCCATTAGCATATAAAACATAGTTACCTAACCATTAGTCTTCTAGACTATTGCTATGTATACTGTGGCTTATTGTATTTAATTAGCTAGCTGTGCATTCATACCTACTTTGGGAACCTAAATGGGTATTTCGCTATATAAATGTTAACCTACGATTGTTAATTATTTACGCTTAGTTAGTACTTCATTTCTATATATTAGTACTTACAACAAAACCAGGGCGAGAAATACCTAGCTCTATCTCTCTATCTATCTTTAAAGAAGTCAAGAAGCTTCTAAAAATTGTATTTGCACTTTTATAGAATTATTGGGATATAATAATTAAAACAACCGGCCGTTTCGTTTCCGTACAAAATTATCATATGTAGACAGTGGGATATACCCCAGAGGTTTTAATTTATTTGTGAATGCAAAATTATGCGACAAAAATCTCCGTATTTCGGCCGTATTTTTACCTTTCTTGAGGGAAGTTATTATAATAGGTCCGAAAATCGAAATCGCTAAATTTGAGTTTTCTTAACGTTTTGAGACCTGGAAAAACGTTTGTGTGCGTGTGTGTGTGTGTGTGTGTGTATGTTTGTTACCTTTTTTATGCCCCTCGATATCATAAGAACCAATGGACCAATTAGTCTTGTGACCATATCAAATCATGTTATATATCAATCGATACGCCTAGATATGAAAAGAGTTTGACCAAAATCGGTTTAGTGTTTTGATTTTATCACTAATGATGATTTTAAACTGATTTTTCAAGATTATTTTCAAGAGAAGCTGCGCATGCTTATTTTTATTTGTGTTGACTTAGAAGCTCGATTTCTTTACAGCTTCATGAGACCGTAGAGATATTTGATATTAATTTCACCCTTTTTTTTTTTTTTACGGTCTGCCTGATGGTAAGTGGTCACCGTAGCCTATGGACGCACTCGCGCGTTGCCAACCCTTCAGAAATCCAATAACTTTTTTCTTGAAGAACCTCATAGTCTAGTATAGTCTTTGGAGAAAACCTTGGCAGAGCTCATTCCACAACCCGAGCGTTCGCGAGAGGAAGTTTCTCGGAAACCGCGCTGTACGTGACCATTTCGGTTCTAAAGTGTGAGAATAAATGGTTGGCATCATTTCGAACAATTCCTCAGAACACAATCAATTGTCCAAGCGGTAGAACGCACACAGGGAGGCTTTTATACCTTCACTTTTGAGGTCCGGTACCCTAATAAGTGAATGACCATGCTAAAATATGGAAATTATTATAATATATTATAATAATCACCCACAGCGTCTGAATCAAACCTTTATACAAAAAATCTTAAAAGTTATAGATAGTTAATGACATCATCCTGTTGGTTTCGTTGGTGACTGTATGCATAAAACATTTTTCTTGAGACGCACACAGACACCGACCGATATTAACAAAAATCCATGTATAAAATCTTTGCTTCTAATTTCGACTTAATTCTTTTCTTATATAGTAGATAATCATTTGGCTGATTAATCTAGTCTTAGAGCTTTGTGTATAAGCTGATCATAGTTGGTGTATATCTCATACCTACTATACTTAAGCTCTATGCATGCCTCCCACTCATATGAATACGTTAGGTTTTGGCTCTAGGTCACTGGGGTTGCGCCATTTTCAAGTAAATATTTGTGATGATTCAAACAACCTTTAAGAGGATATTCGCGTCGCCTCGCAGCGTGTTTTATACAAACAAATTTCCCACTTATTTTTGACACTTACCATTAAAATACCATAAAAATTTTAAACAAGTGTTCTAGGAATAAATATCTAGGTCGGCAGCGTGACAGTTTTTTGTTTAATGGTATGGTTTAAAAGTTGTACAGGATTTTAGTTTTTCATAAAAATGGTCTCATGTAAAATTACAACTTAATGAAAACATTTGTTGCGAATTTTGGAAAACAACAGACATATATATTCGGCTTGATATCATATCTACAAAATTTCACAGTATTTGATCAGTAAATGTCAAAAGTATAACAATAAATAATAACAAAAGCGGGGAAGTGTGAGACGGGCTCCAGACGTTTATCACCATAAATTATCATATCAGCGCCATCTAGCAAAAATAGTCTAGATTATTTGAAGAAACAGTTACACATCTGATTATTGGAAACTATGTTCAAAGTTAAGCATCGTCGGGCTTGGTCAGTCATTGGATAGGTGACCACTTAGCTTATTATAGTCTGTGACTTAGCGGCAATCTTCTTGTTTGTTTTTTTGTTTACATAATGCGTAAATGGTTGTACAGAACCCACGGTGCGCAACACCGAATCACACCAATTTTTATATTTTTCCTACATATCTCATTGTATTTTCTACTAAAAAGAGGCGAAACTAAAATCAGATTTATTATCATTACGTATATACTTTCTATCTATTGTCAAGAAGTGTTGCTATGTCGGAGAAAATATTAGTATTACTACTCGCCAATAGATGTCACAAAGAGTCATATTTTTCAGTTTATCATTGCCTGAAAACACGGATAAATGACTTTTTCTAAAAATGAAACCTAGCTCGATAAAATTAATCGTCCCCGAAACCCCCAGCATACTGAATTTCATGAAAACGTTGAAGCCGTTTCCGAGATTCAGATTATATATATACAAGAATTGCTCGTTGAAAGGTATTAGAGAGATATATATATTATATATAATTCTTGTTTATATATATACAAGAATTGCTTTTTTAAAGGTGTTAGATAGATTACGTCATAATCAATTTAGATAACATGTTTATAATCTTATTCAAAGCTGTAACATTTAGAATAGAAATAAATAAAAATTAGTTAGGTAGCAAGTACCGCACGAGCAAAATCGCATTAGAATATTTTTTTGCGTCTTTAAAAATATCAGTTTTTTAGTGATAAAAACAAATCGCTGTACTGATTTTGCTTAAACTCTTCTCAGATCTAAGTCATGACGTGGCGTATCCTTGTAGCGGACAAATTGGTAGGTATATTGGTTCTTGAGATATCGAGGAGCAAAAAAAGCAAACACACACAAGCATCACTCTTAACCTTCCTAACAAAGAAATTTAATCATAATGTCTATCATATAATATCTAGAATATAACGTGTTATATCGGGATTCATTTGCAACTTTCACTGTGGTATCCAAAAACAGTCTTCAGCCGACTAAATCTATAAATGAATCAGTTATGCTATTTTTAGCATTTATTACCGAAAGTTAATTTAGGTAAAAGATTACCGATAGTTCATTTAGGTGAACGAGTATTATTTACATTGTTATCATAATCTGCGTCCCTAAGATTCCATATGGACACAGATCATCCTGACGCAAAGCGGTCACCGCAGCCTATCGACGCTTGCAACACTGGTGGTGGTAAAAATCTAATTACTTTTTTATTAAAGAAACCCATATTTGTAGTCCCTGATGAAACTTATAACTTATTTATTACAATCCAGTAAGTATTCATTCCACAACTTAAGCGTTCACAGAAGGAAGTAACTCTGAAAAAGCTTTGTACGTGACCATTAAGGTTCCAAGTTGTGAGAATAAATTCCCTGTCGATTGGGAGCGATGCTATAATAGAAAGTAGCCCTGGGCACCATTTCAAACAATTCTTCAGAACACACTCTATTATACAAACGGTAGAACACACACAGGGGGGCAGTCTCACCTCTGACCTACGGGTTCGATACCTACGGTTTGTAAATTAGGGATCGTCAACAATGCTCTAAGCTCTTCGTTGAACCGAGTCAAAAGGGCAAAGCTAGCATCCGGGTGCATCTGCCCAGGGATGGCAGCAGTTTTCTATCTGGGGCCGGACCTGCTACTTATAAAGCAACAATCTTTGCCCCTTTGCTGTGGTTTTGCAGGTTTGTGCCTGGCTTGAAATCAAATCTTTGGAATGTGTCTATGCCATGAAAAAAAATATAATTTGTTAGTATTGACGATTTGGCCAAAGAAAGGCTTTGTTTGATGTGTTTTCTTCGAAGATACTTCAGGGAGTCTCGAACGAAGATAGATTATTTCTCGTGCGTATGTAAGACTAAAGAAGTGTGTTAACATAAGATTTACAGCGTAAAAAGATGCTTAGTTCGATGCCATTAGGTATTTATAGTAAGTACATTACATTGTGTATTAAGAGTGGTAAGGCGAAAAAACTATTTAGTATCCGTACCGCCCGTGTTACACACAATGTTTTCATCGCATTGGCGGAAAATAAAAAAGCCAGAATTTTATGAATATAAAAGTTTTGGCTGAAGTTAAACCTTGTAATAGCTCGCTTGTAGACTGTGCGGTAGTTCATATTTGGAGCAACAGGGCAGCTTTTATACATACTTGATAGAATAGGAGTGTCATAACCGTCCGCAAGTTCTATGAACGCGCGCTATGATTCGAGAAAAGTAAAATTTACAAAAAATAAAGCCCATGGGAATAATTAAGGTCTTCGCACCCGCTTTGCCTGCACGTAATGACACTGTTTACGAGTAATTACTTAAGTGTGATGTAAAAGGTATTTTAAGGATTGTATTGACAGGCTCAAAGACAAAAAAAGCTTTCTTAGCGAAAACTTGACCACAACATACTGTGGCTTTTCAAAATCAAGAATTCTAATTCATTAAGTTCTTATTTATTCAAGTGAAATTCGTGTCATGTCGTGACGTGACGCTTTCAAATCTGCTCGAAACGCAATTTAGTAAAATAAAAGACCACAGAGTAAATTTTGTGGTCTTTTGACCAAGTTTTGAAGCAAGGAAGAAAACACATGACGTTAGAAGCTCATTGACGCACCAATGACACGGAAGTGACTGATTGACAAATCAATGTAAAGACTAAATGTCCGTGTCTATCTAAGTATGGACCCAACCTCTGGTGGTAGAATCTGAAATTTTAAATACTTATAGGTTAATATTATGACGTAGAGCTCCACTTAATCCATAGGTAATTATATTATAAACGCGACAGTAACATTGTCTGTCTGTATGTTACCTCTTCACGCTTAAACCGTTGTACCGATGAGGATTATATTTGGCACTAGCTTCTGCCAGCGGCTTCGCCCGCCCTTAATTTCGTTATCGGCGTAGGTTCTAACGGCAACTCCTCAACTATAGAAAAAAACAAACAATCAAATCTTTCCTCTTTGATGGCATAATACATTCGTGTCTGTGAAACCATGGAAATACACATACAAAATTTCAACCCAATCGGTCAAGCCGTTTAATAGTTGACATACCAACAGCAGCGCCACCTACCGAGTCCAATTGCATTTTGAAATCATCCAGAAAATCATCGAAGTACCCATATAAAATTCCAACCCAATCGGTTCAGCCGTTTAGAAGTAATGTGAAAAAGGGAGTAATTACGAAATTAAGTAATTAGGAATGTACGGAAAGATAATTCTTACTACCCGTTGTGCTATTACCCGTTTTTCCGTAGGAATGAAGCATTTTCCCGCGGTAAAAAGTAGTCTATGTTCATCAGGGATATTGTCGGCTAGTAATGGTGAAAGAATTTTTCAAATCGGTCCAGTAGTTTCGGAGCCTATTCAGTACAAACAAACAAACAATCAAATCTTTCCTGATTATAATATAAGTATAGATGACTAACTCTCTATTTGTGTCCCGACATAGGCTGCTTAAAAACGTCAATTGTGAGTCGGTTTTTTGACAGGCAAACGGAAAACAAACTGATCCTATAAGGGTTCTTTTTCCCTTATGAGGTACGGAACACTAAAAATTAACATTGACGAACAAAAAATTTTTTATATGTTCATTAAAATAACGGATTTTTTATAGTAAAACAAATTATTACATAAAACTTGTTCCAATTACGTTATTTATCAATAATTTTTCTCGTATACACATAAACCCCTTTGTACCTACTCATAAAAAGAAATATTTAAAAAACCCAAAAAGTTAACTTTGTGTTAAAATTATAACTACACAGACTACACTTAATGAGTTATTATTAAACCAGCCAGTTACACAGCCGTCGCCATTTGCGCAGTTAGCGCGTACCTACATTAGCAACGTGCGTCTGCTAAACCACAGCTGACTCACCGACCCGTTCCTTATCCACAAAAAGTTCACAAATCGCGACAAAAACCGAGACTCGTTTCAGCAGAGTCGATTTGTGCTGATCTATAACATTAAATTAAGAATTGCTAGATCTGTATTGAATTAATTGCCAAGCAATCTGCTACATTTTAAAAATCTTAAGTAAGCAGCATAGAGCCAAAGAGAATTTAATACTAACTCATAGAGCTACACTGCCTCTGGGCGCGGATTAAAAATTTTACTAGTATGTCATTTGTTCCTACGTAAAGGTTATATTACATAAGTCACTATTTTTGTGACTTCGTTTTTAGGGTTCCGTACCCAGAAGGTTCTAACGGAACCCTATTACTAAGACTACGCTGTCTGTCCGTCTGTCCGACCATGACAAGGCTCTATCTTTTAGACCGGAGTAGGTAGAAGCCTGAATTTTTCACAGAATATGTGTTATAATGGGGGATTATCTACCAAATAAAAAAAAAATTAAATATAAGGGGGGTTCCCATCAATGATATAAACAAAAAAAGTTTATATACCCATACAAGAAACACATTTTTGTTATTTCTGCTCTATCGTAAAAACAGAAAGATATAAAAAATTCAGGCTTACATTGAAAGATACTGATAACCCTAAAGTATAACAACAGATACTAAATACAAAGATAAAAAAAAGTGTAAGACGGGCCCAAGCCGTTACTATTTTTAATTACCTGTACAGCGCCATCTAGCTTATTATTAAGAGAAACAGTAACACAATTGTTTGTTGGAAACGATATTCAAAGTCAAGCAACGTCGGGCTTGCTCCGTACTTGGATGGGTGCCCACTTAGCGGCACAGTTTTTTTTTTGTTTGTGTTTGTAAATTACGGAAATGGTAGTATGTACAGAGCCCTCGTGCGCGAGTCCGACTCGCACTTGGCCGGTTTTATATTACCTTACGTGCATCATAATTTTTTCAAATTCTAAGACCCCGCAATTTAAAAGTTAGGGACATACACACAATGTTTAAGTTTAGGAGCCGATAACCCGCAAAGCAAAATGTATAGGTACATTTCAGAGGAAAAACTACTTAGAAAACTTATACACCAGATGCATTTTTTAAGTTCTAACCAGCAAACAATACACGATTGGGTGTCAGCCAAAAACATTTTTTTAACCTTCGGTCCAAATGGTGGTGTAAACCCTAATAAGTTTTATTAAAATTAAAAATCTATATGGCATTCCACAAAAGATATCTGTAGGGAAAATTTTATTTGAATCGAGATGCAAAGATGGCGAAATTATTAGGCTGTGACATACAGACGGACGGATATCACGAATTTATAAGCGTTTCGTTCCTGCCATTTCGCTACGGAAAACAATAAAAACTGGTCAGGTGCGAGTCTGTCTAACAAGGACTATTTACTCAGCCTTCACGCGTCAATCAATCAAGTCGAAATAAATATCAAATACTTAAGTCTACGGTCACTTAAAGTTGTAAAAATATCAAGACTCTAAGTTAATTTGAAAAGAAAAATGCCCAAAATACGGTAATTTTTATCGCATATTGTGACACAAATAAATCAATACCTATAGGGTACTTCCCGTTGTCCTAGAAGACTCGATCTCATGATGGAAGAGCTATCTTCATATAGTAAGCTTGTACGGAACCCTCGGTGCGCGAGCCAGACTCGCACTTAGCGGTTTTTTTTGTTAAAAATATTTTCTGTTTATATTAGTCATATTAGACGGATTTACTTATTTCTTTTTTTATTAAAAAGGGTCTAATTTCGAGGTGGTCCCATATTAATGTAGTGAATTTAGAACTTAAAATTTTGGTAAAAGAAAAATTGGTGTTAATTTGGAACTGGTGAAACGCCTTATAAGTTGATGAATGTATAAAATTTTGTTACGAGTATGGATGTTTTTAGTGTACGAAAAAAGCAATTCGTCACTCAAAAGTAAAAAATAAAAACTTTAAGCAAAAAAAACAACCGGCTTCAAAACTGTAATTCAGATCACATTTTTGGAAATAAGTGATTATTTTTACTTTTTTAGTGCATCTCTTTGAAGCCGGTTTTTTTTTGTTAATTTTTTTTTATCTTGGGTTTTATTGGGAATGGTCTCGAGCAATTCGTACTTCAGAATTCGAGAGTAAAATGTATGCAAGTTATTAACGATTCACAGATTTCAAGAGGTAAGTCAAACCTGCGTAGATTTTTCTCTCGCATTCCAAAGTCCGAATAGCTCGAGACTGTTCCCAATATAGTCCCGCTTTTCTCAGGTAATTCTAAGAATCCCGACTTGGAGAAAAACAAATCTTCATTCACATTATCTATTGTTCAGACGGTAAATTATTATTTTAACAATCTGATAGTTTAATTAAGTCCCAGAAAAGGAAATGGGCTACTTAAAAACGTCAAGTTAAGTCGGTTTGTTTTTAGGGTTCTGTACCCGAAGGGTAATTAGCGGAACCCTATTACTAAGGCACCGCTGTCCGTCGGTCCGTCCGTCCGTTCGTCTGTCACCAGGCTGTATCTCATGAACCGTGATAGTAAGACAGTTGAAATTTTCACAGAAGATGTATTTCTGTTGCCGCTATAACAACAAATAATAAAAACAAGAATAAAATAAATATTTAAGGGGGCACCCATACAACAAACGTGATTTTTTTGCTCTATTTTGCTCGATATTGATAACGGCAACAGTTAGACGCTCAAAATATGCACAGAATATTTAGTTATATAGTCGCTTTAAAAATAAATAATTAAATTAAAATAAAACAAATATTTAAGGGGGGCTCCTATAAAACAAACGTGATTTTTTTGCAATTTTTATAGATAAAATAATACGAAACCCTTCGTGCGCGAGTCCGACTCGCACTTGGCCGATTTTCTATAGAGTTGCCTTTGGAATGTTAAACCGATAACCGAATTTAGGGCCGGTGGCACCGCGGGCATAAGCTAGTACGACTAAAAATGTCTGGCCATGTGTAGTGTGGGAGGGTTCCGTAGTATCGTTGTCGTCCACAAAAAAACTTTACATTTTATCTCGTTTACAGCGTTTATCTCGCAATCGTGTTATTTTTAGGGTTCCGTACCTCAAAAGGAAAAGACGGAACCCTTGTAGGATCACTTTGTTATCCGTCCGTCTGTCAAGACCCTTTTTCTCAGGAACGCATGGAGGTATCAAGCTAAAATTTATGTCAAATACTCAGGTCTACTGTCCCTCGGAGCTGTGAAAAAATCAAACTTCTAAGCCAATGCAATCAAAATATACAGCCGTTTCTGACAAATTTTCGAAACTCGCAAGGGAATCAAAACCTACAGAGTACTTCCCGTGAACTCAGAATCTTGAAATTTGGTACTAAGCAACGTCTTATAGTAACAGATAAAGGAAAAATTGCAAAAACTGTAATTTTTTAGTTACATCATATAATATTTTTTTTTAATTATATACAACAACATACGAGTATAAAAATTGGCAGGGAACCTTCGGTGCGCGAGCCAGGCTCGCACTTGGCCGGTTTTTTTTAGTCTATGCCTAGCAAACTAGATTTTTTTCAAATACTTTCAAACTTGATCAGGTTTATACCTTGACCGGCATTAATCTAACCGAAAATGGCCACATTGGTTGGGATGTTTCAAAATTAGGGTCAGAAGGGTGTAATGTAATGCAATGCAACTGCAACATATGAGTAACTTATAACCGCAAATGTTACAAACGTACTAATGCAAAGACCGTAAGATACTGTGAATAAGATCTGTGTGTTATTTCTTATATGTACCTACTTATGTAGAGAGTAATCAATAGATATAATGGGGTCAACCAACAGGTGCATTGACGCGAACTACGTAACAGCATTTTGTCCTCATGAGCGAGGTCTTCGGGTCTCCACACAAGGCGAGCCCGTGCCTTTTTCCGCCCACTCAGCTCTGAGCCCCGCCTCCGCGCAACGTACTCGGGACAGACCTAGGTCGTCGAATGAACAGACTAACTTTTAGTCCAAGTCAAGGATAAATACTTACTCGTAGACGTAGGTCTTTAGGTATTTTGGTCAGTTTAGGAGGAGCAGCTGCCCTTAACCCCCCCCCCCCCCCTGACCTATACGACCGTGAACATTAAACGTAAGATATATAAACCACCACTTAAAAATTTGTTCTTAGAAATCACAACAATGTTTGTTTTTCTAGTTTATAGACATAAATCAGTACTTAAGTAGTCTCCAAAATACCTACTACTGCAGGACGAACCATAAATCAAGTTTGTGAACACATCACGTGTTATAGATAATAAACAACATGGCAAAAGGTACTAATACTAACATTTACATTCTTTAGTTAGTTAATTGATAACAAAGCACTAAAGAACATAAGTGTTGGTATTGGTTTCTTTTATTTCTAACATGGTATATAAACAAGCTTGCTTAGGCGAATTGAACTATGAGTTTGCAGTATAACATTAGCATGTCTGCCGCGTAGTTCAGGCACGTCGAAGGCTTGGCCGAGGTGACTCATCAGCTATCGTCGACATAGCCTCTTTTATGTAGGGGCCACACTGCCACCGCTTGTCAGCAATGTCAACATAGAAGCTGCTTTAACAGAGATGGCGTTAGCGATGGCAGTACAACCTTAAGCCGGAAAAGACACTTGCAAGTATGTAATCGTTATCGCTAGAGTTAATCGTAACCACTAGCGCTGCGTTGTGGGTCGTTCTCTGATCCAGGCCATCTCACGAGTACGTGACCTTCAGTGGCCAAAATCTGACTGAAACACCAAAATCACCGACATCACGGAAATCAAAAACGAATAACAGAATCCATACCAATATTATAATTTTTGTTTCAAAATATTGTTGTTATAAAAGTTAGTACTTAAGTAATAAATAAATAAATAAAGTCAGTTACTCTGTTATATAATACTAGCATTTTCCCGCGACTTTGTCAACAAAGCTTGTATTTTTTATGGTTTTACTTACAAACAGCTAAATTGGATGCTCCGTTGAAACGTGATGGAGTAACAAACATACTTTCACAATTATAACATAAGTAAGATTTAATTGACGTATTTGTTAGAGGTGCCTACAATATTTTATATGAAACTAGCTTTTCCCTGAGTTTCCACCCGCACAAAATTCGGTTTTTTTTACAATTTCAACGGTAACTCCACAATTATAGAAAAAAAAACCGACTTACACTTGACGTTTTTTAAATAGCGTAGGTCCTGCCCCAGTACTCAAACTATCGCCATGCCAAATTTGCCTGCGGTTCCACCCGTCCTAAATACGGTTATCGGTGTGGGATTTCAATGGCAACTCCTCAATTTATATAAAAAAAAAGACTCACACTTGCCGTTTTCAAATAGCCTATGTCCTTCCTCGGGAATCAAACTATCTCCGTGGCAAATTTCATCTTAATCAGTACAGCGGTTTAAGCGTGAAGAGGTGACAGACAGACAGAATTACTTTCCCATTGTTATAACGTACGCGAGCACTAAGCACATTGCAAAAATTCATCCCCTAAGGGTGTAAAATGGGAGTTAGAAGTTTGTATGGAAATCCGTCATTTTTGAAGCTTAATGCGTAAAATCAAAATTAACGTGTTTTACCGTTTTTATAAATATTCCTTTCTGATATTTTTAAGGTAAAAATATATACAGTTGAAAGATTTTTTTTAATTATAAAGTCCACGCAGATATAGTCGCGGGAATGGCCCAGCTGTGATAGCCATTGTAGGTAGTACTATCTGACAAATTACAGATTCAATAAATCGAATTCGTTAGGTACCTAATTTGCCCGAAACTAATCGTGAACGTACCTACCTAATAATAATCGAATAATCTCCAATCAAAGAAGTCTTTCTCCATCAGTTGGTTAGCCAGTTTAAATTGCTACGCAAGATAAGCTCGAGACAATTACCTGGTGTATCTAATTCCTCTTAGTTCGAGGGTGAGTGACCGCTCACAATGCCGTTCACATGATGGCCGCTGCCGCGTCTTGTTATCTAACACAAGACCTGCAATATTTTCACCTCCGTTCGGCACTCGTTGCCACTTTGTGCAAACAACTGCAACGCACAATTAGCGTTACGTTCGACTCTCGCAAGAAATTTGAATAGTGATTCTTGTAAACCAAAGAGGAACTTGGCATCCTGACGCTGCTAGGCCGTGTTGCTTTATGTTGTAAACAAAATTCAAAATCTTTTATTGAAGTAAGTTTCTAAGAACACCTTTTGAATCGTCAAGAGAAATATACAAGAATTTGTCAAAGACTAATTACAATACCAACTGGTTTATTGCTAGCGTCCAATAGTTGTCTATTCTTTTTTAAACTACAAACAAAAAATAACATTATATTATCATCAACTAATAAATATATACTTTGTATTGAAACACTTAAAAAAAACAACCTTTACAATGTAAATAGTTAAAAAACAATCAAAACCTAAGCAATATTTTAATTGCATATCGTTTTTCAGATTTGCATAGGGGGAGGACGGCACGAAATTTGATAAAGTAAGTGGTACTGTTAGAAACCAGGGAACTACCGACCGACATATAGATTCTCCTGAGCCAAGAGTATAGGCTGTGCTGTAGGGTCGTCGGAAATCGTCTCGCTGGATACAATGTTCAGAGACCTATCCAACGACACCCCTTATAATGGGGTACGTAGCAGGTACGCGAAAAAAAAACATTATTCCTCATTTGAAAGTATTCCTTTAAATCTAATTATTTCTCCATTTCATTTACAATTTACTTGAGAGCTTTACTGCATCGGTACTATATTGACATCCAAAAGACGTAGGTCAGGTGTTGGTGCTTTCTAGTTTTTCCTTTTTTTTTGGATTCACAATGCAGTTGGCTGTTGCAGCCATTACTGCTTCACCGGGCTTTTTGGGGCAAGACTCTGAAGGAGCCTCAGCCCATATAGCGCCCAACGCTCAAGGGCCTCGGCTTGGGTTGTCGCTCTCGGGGGCGTCCCTTCGACTGCCGTGAGTCTCGAACCTGTAGGTGAGTCAGCGCCAGGAGGGGAGTTCCCCGTAATGCGGGTGCGGTTGCGATTGAGTGAGGGCGAGAAGCGCCCCGGCACTCTTTGATACCTTGTATATCCTTGCGGGTGCCGACCAACCCGGGGACGTCGGCGTCGTGTTAGCGGAGAGACCTAATTGGGAATTAGGGGAGGTCGTAGAGACTAATCTCGCTATCCGGAAAGCGAGTTCGTCATCTGGGGCCGTTAGTACGTGCCGAGGCCGCCTAACGATAGTTTTACGACCGTGCTGAGTTCGGTCGGGGGTTGCTTTCTAGTGACCTATGCTTAAATATATGTTTATGTATAGAATTAAATATTATTTATGCACCCTCTTATACTTTCGTATTATACGTTATGGTATTATTTTTATGTAGTATCTTTTATCTCTAAATCTATTATCATCTAACTCCCTCGCAGCCTAGTTAGTATTGTGGAGGGTGTGGGTTCGATTTCTGCACTGGACAAACATTTGTGTTTGTCTTGAGTCTGGGTGTATTTATGTATGTTTTTACATTTGTTAACTTCTCTTGAGAAGTTATTGGAATAGGTCCGAAAATCGAAATCCAAAATTTTGTGTTTTCTTTACGTTTCAAGACTTGGAGAATCATTTGCAATCATTTTTAGAGTGATGTCGTGGTGTGTGTGTGTGTGTGTGTGTGTGTCGAATCGATACGCCACGTCATGATTTAGATCTGAAAGGAGTCTGAAATAAATCAGTCCAGCGGTTCGTTTTTTATCCGTAAAAAACGGACTTTTTTATGCACGCAACATAAATTTGATGTATAATTTCATGTATCGAGGGGTAGTAAAGGGTTTTCGAGGGTGCTGATATCGAATTTTTTTTCAGTCTTTTAAAATTCAAAATGGCAGATCCAATATGACGTAATTTTTTTTTGTAAAAGAATTTTTCTCAAGAGAAGTTGCATGTACGGTACTATATGTCATCAGAGCGATTCGGTCCAGTAGTTATTGAGGAATCGAAAGCCAAAATATGTCTACATACATACATACGTACACACACACACACACACACACACACACAGACATCACTCTAAAAATGATTGGAAATGATTCTCCAAGTCTTTAAACGTAAAGAAAACACAAAATTTTCGATTTCGATTTTCGGACCTATTCCAATAACTTCTCCAGAGAAGTTAATAATTTTATTATTAACTTTCGCATGTATAATATTTTATTTTATATGGATTTTCTGTTCCCCTTTTCTCTGACTCTATTCAAAATTAAAATTCTTCACAGGTTTGAATATTTCTTAAATTTATTGGTAAGTTCCGTAAAATAGGGTAACAGCAACAATTGCAAAACACCGGAATTCCAAAATAAACACATATAAAACGCACCCATACGGAACCCTATTACTAAGCCTACGTCGTTTTAACCGTGTTTTTAGGCAGTGATAAACTGAAAAGTATGACTCTTCCTGACATCTATTGGCGAGTAGTAATAAGCAACACTTATAAAGCTATTTGACAATAGGTGGCGTTATTAAGCAACAATTAAGCTATGTGACAATAGATGGCGCTGTTTAAAAAACCGAACATTTACTCGGTCCTTCAGGTTCTTTAAAGTTTAGCAACGTCGGGCTTGGTCAGTCAATGGATGAGTAACCGCTTAGCGGCACACTCTTTGTTTTTGATTGTGTTAATTATACAAACATAAATGGTGGTATCCGTACCGTACGCAAGTCCGGCTACTACCACTGTCCGGAACCATAACCTTTAGATTTTATACCTTAATTGTTAAAAAATGCAGGATTATTCCATAAAATGCAAAAATATGTGATATGCCCCACGCTATTATTTTATTGGTTCCGATTTTACTGAAAATACACTACCAAAAATATTTTGTGATTTTTAAAAACTGTGTAAACATGCCCAGTTCTTTTGGACAATCATCGAAACAAAACCTATTACGAATTTGAAATCAATGAGAAATTAATGAAAAAGGAGCGAAAAGTGGTTACGACAAACTGTCAACTTCAAATGACGTTTCGCTCAAATTTGCCCTTAAACATACTTAAACAGATGTTTTCATTTAGTAGAGATTTTATTGCTTACTTACCTATAATTAGCTTTTGACCGCGGTTCCACCCGCCCTAAATTTGGTTATCGGATGAGGATTTCAACAGCAACTTGTCAATTATAGAAAAAAACCGACTCGCACTTGACGTTTTTCTTATACCACTAAGGAGGCAAACAAGCTTGAGGTCCGATGGTAAGCGGTTACCGCAGTCTATGCCTACCCTTTAAAAACCTAATAACTTCTTTCTCGAAGAACCCTATACTGTATCCTTAGAAAAAACCTTGGCGGGTAGCTCATTCCACAACCTAAGTTTTTACTGTTAGTATCAGAGTCTACAAGAAATCAGCACAGTGTGCATCGCATCATTTAATCTTTTCTCCTTTACCTTCTAAACTTTTACTTCTACAGCCCCTGGTCTGTATCTCCGATTATTTTTTTTCTTCAATTGCTCGCTGGCAACAAGCACGTTTCCTGATATATGGAAAAAGGCATATGTCATTTCCTTATATACATAAATCTTTTAAGGTTTAGACCAATTTCTATTTAACTCATTGTATCTAAAATTCTAGAAATTATAGTAAGTTAGTTTAGTTAGTCGACTATTTATCTCAATACAAATAATTTTGTTCATCCGTTTTTAATAAAGTGCCAGCGCTGGTATTGCGATGGAGAATAAACATTCACAATTCTTGGTTTATTAGATTTTAGTAGTGCTTTTGACACAGTAAACTATGGCATACGAGTGTATATGACATATTAACAGGCATCTCTCTTAACGTATATGCATCGGCCATTGATTTTTTTAATGCCTATTTTTAGGGGCGCTCGCAATGTATCCAACACAGAAAATCATTCTCAGATTGGTGTGTCTTGCCTGCTGGCGTTCCTCCAGGTGGTGTTCTTTCTCCTTTTCTTATGACTATATTACTACTATATATTTACTCCATATCTTTGTTATTTCTTCACTCTAGCATCTTTATGAAGATGATGACAGAAATTCCTTGTGCTGTACCTAAATCTTTTAAATAATATTGGTGAGTTATCTTTCATTTTGCCAGAAACTGCAAAAATATAGGTCTATCGTCATCATTGCGACTTTTGCAAAGTGTCCTTCAGAAACACACGCGAGATCTAAGATATAACTCATCATCTGACTGAGACCGCGTCAAGTGATTCAGATATAGGTGACTAAACACCCCGTCTGAGCCATGACCACGCGTTCACCGCCAGTGACGACAGACAGCTGTATCTAATGATCCAACGCTTAAAAAAAGCTGTATCAGTCACAACTGGACCATTTTCCAAAATAGTTCTCAATGCCGTTCTTCCTGTACAATTTCCGCTGTGAAACTAAAAGTTTTCAGAAGGCACTCTTGACTTAGTTGGTATTGTCTTTCTGAAGTAACTGCAAACTATCGAAATTACCGAATGTTTCAGGCTTCTCAGGGTAGGTGAAGGGTTCAACATGGTTCAACTCGGCGTTTTTATACATTTTTCTAATTTCTCAAATTCGTTGTTCCCTACTCAATAAAACAAGGCAAATTCATTAATGATTGTTTGAATCAAGTAATTTAATTTGGTAGTTTTCTGAAAAGTAGGTAAGTTTGGTAGTTATTTTTTTGGCGTGAAAATTATACTTTCTAAAAGCAAGCACCGCATCAGAATTCTATGATTTGAAGTTGGTTCAGAAAACCAATATTAGAGTGTCGTATGAAAATATTTAGTACTAGCTTTTGCCAGCGGCTGCGCCCGCCCTAAATTTGGTTTTCGGCGTAGGATTCAGAAAAGAACCTCTCCCTCTCTCTCTTTCTCAAAAATAATAAATAGTTAACTACTACAACTAATTAAGTAATGGATTAACCTCGCGAGCATCATAAACCCTGTTTAGGGGTAATTTACCTGTGTGTTATTAGGTAATATTTCGGAAAATCCTTTCTTATCGGATGCCTACGTCATACAAAGAACGCACCCTCCAAGTTTCAGGTCTCTACGATGAGCGGTTAAGGCTGTGCGTTGATCCATCAGTCATTCAGGACAAAGCATTTAATATTTAGTATTAGGTACAACGGAAATCTTACTAGGAAGAACCACAATGAAAACTATTTAAAGCGACAGCATAAATGTGTATAACGTATTTTTTAGCACATGGAAATGTTAGCATTAAACGAGCATGAAGAACTGATGAATTTTCATTGATTGTTTCAGCGCTGGTTTCGGTTTTTCGCGCGGCACAGATGTTTATAGATGTCGGCGCGGTATTCAGGCCACGTGCGTTCGTTGAGCCATCTATTGAGAACAAACCAATCTATTCTATAACTACTGCTACACCGGTAATTAGGCGGTGAAATCTCCGCTTCCCCCGCGCCCGAACAATGAGCAATGTAACGTGCATTCACTTTAGGTTGATTATTCGACGTTCCTTTTCAAGCGGGATTTTTATATCCTATAAATTTTACCATAAATAATAAATAAATTTTAAGTAAATTGAGTGTAAATAATGAACTACACAATTGTTTGTTCTTTTAAAACAGTTATCGTAATAGAAACGACGGCGGCGACGTGCGCCGACAAAAGCAAGGTTTTGGATTAAGAAAATAAACTGCTTCCTGCCTTTGACATCATTTTCAACTTCTGAGTCATGAATTAGCTAGGTAATTTGCCGAAAAATAATAGATCTTTGTAGTTAGTTAATACGAACCAAATTTTTTTTTTCATCTTACTCCCAAAACTTCGAAAAATCCACCAATAAAAACGCAACTTGGAAAAACTGTAAAAGCACAAAATGGAACGTTCTCTCGCTGCAGCTTACGAAAATACGATTGGACTAAATATAGACGCTGGAGATAGAAGAGACCTCAAACTAATTAAGTGTTGTAGTAATTAATCAATAGCCGAGGACTTACCAGAATCGTGCGCTCGCGTGCTTCGACGGTCGTTAGCGAATTCGTGTTTATTTCACTGAAAATATATGAGCACGATGCGCTTGCGCAGACTCCGGTCGTGTGCGTGTGGCGCCCGCCCGGGCGGTTAGCCGACTGCCGCGCGACGGCCACATAAAACACACAATTCCAACACCAACACACAAACTTCTGTGCAAGGAAAAACCTTTCACCACTTCACAGTTTCCATACAAAAAGCATACAAAGTTTTCAGCTGGAAAACGAGAGCGGCGCACAAAACTTGCAACTATTCACCCGAAACGATGTTTGCTTTGCGTGCTCTTCATTCAGTATACAATTCGGTTCTAGTCTAGTGTTTTTTTCTCAGCACTAGTCTAGGTGAATAACTTTATATCTGCTGCAAAGTTGTTATCTTGGACGTACAAGCATGATGAAGCAGCAACCTAGAATGCAGCCACAGAAAGACTGCGAGCAACCACTCAGATATTTACTTCCTAATAGAGAAATTGCTCTTGAGAAAGTGGATCTTACGAAAAGTTTAAAACCATGTGTTGACTGAATATTTTGAAGTAGGTGTGTAACAAGGTTTGTGTATATTTGGTGTCAGAGCTCAGCAGCAGCTGGTTTTTAGAGACTTGCTGGCCCCAGACCTCACATCCCCCAACTCATTGAGTAAAAAACGGTCAAGTGCGAGTCGGACTAGCGCGCCGAGGCTTTCGTACCTACATAATTACGTAATTTACAAACAAAAAGTGTGCCGCTAAGCGATTAAACCCATCCAATTACTGACCAAGCCCGACGTTGCTTAACGTTGAACATCGTTTCCAACTAGGATTGCCATCCGTCCGGATTTCCCTGCGCGTCCTGACTTTATTCATAGTCCGAGTCTAAAAGTTTTTAAAAACTTTTAGAACCTTTTGTTTGGATAACAGAGTAAAAAATGTAAGACAGTTTCTTAAAACGTTTTGTTTCTTAAGAGGACTAAATTAAGTTTATTAATTTTTCTAAGTAACTTATAAAAATAAACATGTCATGTCAACATGTCCGGGTTCTAAGCCTCAAAATCCGGGGCTGTTATGCTTCTTGTCCTAGTTGCTAGATTTTTGAGATAGCAACCCTATTTCCAACAAACAAATGTGTTACTGTTTTGCTTACCTATAGCTAGCTGGCGCTGTAAAGGTCATTTAAGATGGTACATGGCTTGGGCCCGTCTCACACTTGGCCGGTTTTTATTATTTGTTGTTATACTTTAGAGGTCACACCCACTATGATCGATCACTGCAAGATTAAAACTTTGTTTTACGATAGCGCAACTAGATTGTACCGCCATGCCAAGCGCCCCGCCCGAATTCGAACGTAAATATTGTTATTAATTTAGTAAGTGTTAGTATTCAGAATGTTATAATTTTATTTTCCTATAATTTTAAATAGTTCATAAAATTATATTTAATACCTGTTTTACACAAGTACCAACTTCATCTGAATACCTTTTAATGGAATTTGTACGAAATTTTCGGTCGACTATTACTCTTTTCTTCTTATCAGTCTCATACGTCCCGACTGTTAGGGCACGGCCTACCCTCACCGAGAGTGATTTAGGCCAGTCCCCATTACCCAGTTCGGGTTGTGGGTTTCTACTAGCTATGATAGTTCTCCTTTAAATTCGATGTATATGCAACCGCCATGTATTTTTTCTCACACCCAAGAACTGCCATTTAGCTGGCAGAGGACGGGGGTGGGCTTTAACAAAAATTTGCACTTTAAAGCTAACGCATCGCTAAATCGAAAAAACAAAAATATTCATCCCCACTTTACGGGTAGGGGAGGTACCCTAAAAACATTTTTTTTCAATATTATTTTACCATAATAATAATCAATATGGATACCCATGCCAAATTTCAGCTTTCTAGTACTAATAGTCTCTAAACTAAGCCGCGGACAGACAAACAGACAGACGGGCGGACATGGCGAAACTATGTTCTTGTTGACAACGGAACCCTAAAAACTATCTAGGACGACAGTCTACATTGCTTAGTCGCTTAAAGTTATAAAACATGAAATTTCGCCTAATGGTGTAAAGTAGTAACGCAGGCTATAGATACCTAATTATCTCAATACAGATAATTCCTACTGGCTTAATTATGTAGAAGACAGGTTGTCAGTCCATCCACCCCTTGAAAATCCGTCTCAAACTGCGCTTTTAAGAGTGCAATCTCCACTTTAGATTCTTCGTTCCCCATAATTCATCGCTTGTCTTCATTAACTATGGAAAGAACTATAGTGTAAAGGGGTCCATGCAGTCCGTTACAATTACTAAGAAAATAAACTTATGAAGCAAAAATTAAATACTTACAAAAGGTACCAGTTCTTTGATACGCCAGATACCAGGTCTTCTATACCGGCTGGAGTTACTAGATTACTTACCGATGTAGATGAAATATTCACCATTTTAGGTAGATCATATTTATTTAAAAAAAATGGTCCGGCAGCAACTATCACACGAGCAACTTACTACTCTTAAATGACGATCCTGACATCGAAGATTTTTTCAAAGAAATGGACGTCGTGTGCTGTGACCCCTATGTGTATAAATCAGAATTTATTCGACATGCCTACATACTTGCAATTTTGTGAAGGTACCTATTAAGGCCCCATAAATGAATTAAACTAAATTCTATAAGTTCATAACCTATCTACAGGAAATTTATGTCTCACTGTTATCGAAATAATGAAGTAGGGGGATATACCTAACACCCGTTTCGGTTAGCTGGGCGTTGGGAGGTCAAATTCGAGTTGTTTATCTGTTGTAATAAAATAATTATGTATCCATCGTCTGGTATCCCTAGCACAGCACTATCTTTGCTTAGTTTGGGACCAGACGGCGTTGTGTGTAATGTCCAAAATTATTCATTTATATATATATAAGTGACCAGAAATTAGACTTAGTAGGGCACAACTGCCCTGTCTGCCCACCCACCAGTAAATCATTTTTGGTAATTCATTTAACTATATAATGTAAATATAGTACCTATATCAAAAGACAATGTTTTGTCTAGATTCGCTGAGGCGTGACATCACTCACGGTCGCCAAGATGTCATTGTTGGAGTGACGTCAGAAGCTAACCTCGGTAGCTTCGTACCACGAGTCAACGAGACACTCCCGCGCATCCAGATTCATATCACAAAATGAATACCGGATAACGGATACGGTGTCCGTACAAATATGGGGAACGTAATGATTTATTAGAGTACCATATCAGTTCGATGCATCTACATTGTTACGCCGAGTACGGGTAGGCATTGTATCGAGTAATAGTCGATTTAAATATTAGTAAATGTATATATGTTCTGTGAGCTGCATTCCTAGGTCGGATAAAATAATTTTAAACGAATGAGTTCAAGAGTAGTCTATCAGAGTCTTTGAGTGTACCTTGGGGTATGAGAATAAATAGTTTTTGGTATGGTGTTAATTAGGGGGTTACATTACGTGAACATCGCGAGTCCTTCCACAGTTTGGAGACAACCATTATCTACCTTTTATTACTACGAGTATTTCATGGCATTGGCAACATCAAATTGCAAACATTTTTAGACACGGATTTAATGTGTTTCATTTATGTTATGCGTTTCGTCATCACATAAAATTACCAGCAACGCGAACATTTTGTATTTCTCGCGCAGAGCAAACCTCTCCTCGTAGGAAACGGTTTTCTCCCGCGGATGCCGATGTAACCTAATGTGCGAAGCGGACTACCGCGCGCAGAGCAACTTCGGCTAAGTGCTGTTGCCTTGTCTCTTGAATCACCCTTGGCCATGGTCCGCGACCCGCGTGGCACTGGACGATAATTCATTCGCAACGAAAGTTTCGTATCGCACTGTGAGGGGCCTAAGTGTCTTGATTTCATACTTCCCTACTCTGAGTGCGGATTGTAAACTATACATAGGTCGAAGGTATGCAGGTACGATGTTCAGCTTCAGCTAATCAAGTCATTATTGTAGAAGAAACTGTGTACTTAAATTAGAAAATATAAAAAAAAATGGTAAACTTCACTTCAACAACCTCTAGACCACTATGCCACCACCGACCTACCCAAGTGCTTAACAACGCCTAAGAAAAACGTCTGTGAAATTTTTTTCATATAAATAGTAACAGAACTCGTGTCTGGCTGAAGAAATAATAATAATAATTGTATAGAAATAAATAGCAATATTAATTTTAATCTCACTTTTTATTTAAATACAGGGTGTTTAGATTAACAATTTACACTTTTTAATTAGCTATATACATATATTCTGTCAAGCTCTAAGGTTATAAGTCTATTGAAAACCAGTTATTACATTTCAAGAAAAGGCATAAGAATCAATTTTATTTTAAAACAATATATTAAAAAAAATTAACACCATCGTTTTCTCATTTTATTAATTTATTAGCATTGATTTGAAATATACCACACTCTTCGGCCGCGCGCGGAGCATGCGTCAAAGACAAAAAGCGGCCTTAGTTAAGACTTAACAGTAAATTTGGGAATTTTGTGTATTTGTGCAACGATTGTGCAAAAGAAACCGATATATGCAGTGAGTAATACAGATATATGAATTACGTTTTTTATTCTTTCTAGTAAAATCAGTTGGTTTTTTTACATTCAATCCTAAATTCTATAATTTCGAGTTGTGTAAGTGCATTACTAAGGGTGGACTTATTTACACAGACCTTCAGTAATAAATACGTCAAATTTACAAAATCAGAACCTATATAATAAAAATGGATCATGAAAAAATAACTACTGACTTTTTGGTTCACAGTTTTTAATCCGTTAACTTTATCTCACTCACCTAATACAAATCATTTAAGGCATCAGTTATTTATTAAAAACTAAAGATATTAAGGACCCGCCATTAACAATTGTAATTTTATAGTAGAATAGTATAGTACAGCCTTAACATTCATTTCATTGTTACGGTCGGTCATCGCGTTTCGATATTGTAAGAAATCCATCGACGTCATCTGAAGTATAGACAGTCGTATTACCACAGAATGTAATAGTACTAACGTATAGAAGTCTCATTCCCGTCAGCTGCCGCACAAAACGAAAATATCTATAGAAATGAGCCTAAAATCATAAGTCGATCAGTGCAAGCCAATTTGTCCCCTATGCGCGTTAGATAACCGCTATAATACACTGAACCGCTCGGCTTAATATTACGCAGCAGGCGGGTAGGGTCGGCTGTGGTTGCGAGCTGACAGACGATGACCTGCGCGATCGTTTAGAAATTACATGTCTTATCTAGGCGAACACCGGCCACGCTCTGAAATTGGGTGCCACCAAAACAAACTTCAAACTGCACCACACTCGGTATTACAGGCTAGACAGCTTCTGAATGGCTGTATGACATGTAAAAGCAAAGGCTAGTCGAGTGCGCTGGCCTCCCGGATCGCCGCACTTAACGATTGCTCTGTCTAGACGCCTTCGATGGCAGACTGTATGAATGAAATGGTTGTTTTAGCTAAGGTAGTGTGCTATAGGTGGTATCAATAACTTATCTTATTCATAGCATAACCAGCCATGACTCATACAACTTATTTGGACAAATACAATTTTATTTCGATTATAAATACATTACAATTTTTCAAATACATTTCTTGTTTAGACAATAGAGTAGCAATTGAGGTAGCAGGACCAATTGTAACTTACAAAAGGGTTTGACGATTTTGACTAACTAGGTTGCAATATATAAGCAGTATCACACAAAAGATAACAAAAATTATACAAAACAAAATCTTGCAAGCATGTGTTATCATTTTTTAGTTATATGAAACTTTAATAAATTTTGTCTTATTATTTGTGTTAACGTTTTTATCTGAGTAGGTAGTAGGTTAGCTAAGCTACATAGCAAAATCCTCAAACCCCTTTATTTCATATAAACCATTATTTGGGGCCAGCACTTCGCTCTTTACCTCATTTATCCTAATATTTTAATGTGGAATCCTGTTTAAAATTCAAATTTAGATATATTACACAAAAAAAGGTACATTGGTATGTGTGTATAATATTAATATCCACCTTTTTCTGTTAATACATAAAAAAATTGCCTCAATAACAATCACAAAATGTCATTAATTATAGAATTGCAAATAAAATTACATCTAAGTCATCTAATTATGTATTATTATTTATGAGATTGTCTAACTAAATTTAAATTGAACGAATCATTTTAACTTATAACACTAAACATTATACCAATACAATACCGAAAAAAAAAACTGTCCAAAATTAATCTAGGAATGTTTCTAAGACTAATACTTAACAACTAAATTAAACTAAAAATTAAAGAGAACTAATAAAAATAACTAAAATAAATATTGTTACGCATTTTTAAATTTCTCATCATCAAGTCATGCTTTGGTGGTTTTATTGCAATGTTGTTATAAAAAGTATTGTTTTCTTTTAGCTTACAAGTATATTTTTCTGACCCAGTGGTCAAAATCAAAACTACAGTCGCCATATTGTAACGGTGTGAACTGACAATGACACTAGTGACCAAACACCCAAGGTCAGAAAAGTTTGTTGTACTGAACTATACTCGTTTGTATATAGTATGCATTTCAAGTGTTTTGACTGATGGTCTGCCATACTGGCGCCACTTTGTACGTGTTTTACTAAAGTGTGTTCAGTATTAAAACGGACTTCGGCCACCAACATGAAATCAGGCGTTATTTTGGTCGCCGACTCATTTGACATGTATAGTATATATTAAATATTTATAGTTCTGACGTCTGTACCTCAGTGGGCAATGTCCTAACAGTACTTTAAAATTGTTTTAAATCTGTTTCACATAGAAAAGAACGGCGGTTGCCAATGCACCCATGGCGTAAGGTCAATGCAGAGGAGTACACATGAAACAGAGAGGCCACGCCTAATGGGCCAACTATGCAGTAACGTCATTTTAACGCGCAGTCCCTTCAAAATCAAAGTCAATTTTTTTTATTTTTTTTTAATTGTCAAAGTTATCAAATACTATTTGTTGAACACTTCAAGTCACCAAATGGTCTGAACATACACAAGTTGACCTTAAGAGTCCTAAATCGCTAAGCATCTAGTCTATGGTAGATGTCTGCATAGTATTGTATCGCATGAGTTAAATAATAACAATACTTAGGGTTTTAGTGTCCCACGTTGAATAACTGCCACAAATTTTCCCTATCAATGCTTAGTAGAATATCGTAATTGTTTTATAAAGTCATTTGAGAAAAATTTATGAATTTTCAAGCTTTCGTCTCTTTCATATTAATTTATTTTAACTGACGTCAGTGTCATAGCGCGCACTAAGATTATGTCTCGCGCGTCAATTTTATCGCAGAAATGTGATATATTAAATCCGCATCATTAAGTCGATTTAACGCATCTATAATACAAAATAAACAGAAATTACAATAATTTGTGAATTATTATTATCATGAAAAATCATTAAAATTAGGATATAAGGGTTGATGTTAATACTTAGCTAGGCGTTTACAAAATAAAGTCTCAAATAATATAGTCAATTTGCTAAATCCAATATACCACTTTTTCACTTAGCACTAATATTACATCACATTCACCAACACTGGGGTCAATAGCCACCAACATTATGTTAACAGTCACCAACACTGTGTCTTTAATCACAACATTTGCACAAACATTGGCAGTCGCTAGTCAATGACGATCACATCGTCAGAAGGTAACAATCATTTGTTCACCGTCGTTAGGCCCAAAGCGGACGACAGGAGTCGAACAACATTTTTGTGTTCTCCGTTGTCATTTTCTGAAAAATTATTAAAAAAATAAAATTGTTAACATGACTCTAAGTTTAGGCAAAGTACGTCAAACTCGCGCGGTCAATACAAACCTCAGATAACAGAATTTTAACGCAAAAATCGGGCAGGTTGGTCGATGACACTATTTAATTTATTACAAAGATTTAATAGATAATAATATTATAGGTAGGCAGTTACAAAGAGGCCTGTACACTTTGGAAAAAGGCTATTTTAGGACTATAGCTGGGTTCCTACATCTACTTTAATTATGACCAATGGAAAAAACGAAAATCAGATGGATCAGGTAAATTTCAGGAAATTTGTAGTATGTAACTAATACCTAGTAACTATGCCAAAAAGGTTTATGTAATTAATAACTGTAGTAGTATCTACCTATTATTGATAACTATGTATTCAACTGAAGTAACATAAATAAATTATTATAGGTAGGTATGTACATGTTATGATCCCTAGTATTAAAAATTTATTTTATATATTTTACTGTTGGGCATTTTTTTGTTTCAATACATATAGACACTGTACATCGTGCCATCAACATTTTACTAATAAAATGCGCACAATTGCCGCCGCCGCAACCATGATAAGGACTCCACCAGTTGACGCGCTGTGCGGTAGACGGCACCCGCTCCCCCACTATTCTAACAATTTGGCCTGAGTTGATCTACTTTATAAACACTTTAGATACTTTGGTTTAGATATGTGGCAAGTAATATATAACAGTAATTATAACAGTGTCATTAATTTTAATACCAATAGCTAAGCTGTTTGTGGATGGTTTATACTTTCAAAGATTTAACGTGATCTAGTTAGTAATCAAAGCCAGTATCATGGTTGTTCCAATATTTTAGCACCCAATTGAGCTGAAATTTAGCACAGAAATAGTTCACAAAGACTGTTGTAGAAAATTCAAAAGTAAACGAACTAAAGTTGCAGCTATAACTTAAAAATAACACGTTATTAACCAAATATAGCGCGGGCGGAGCCGCGGGCAAAAGTATGTTTAAAATAACCGAACAAAGTGTTTGGGTCATTTAACAATTTTTTAAGTCTTACCGTCAGCGCCAGTGACGTGTTTCTCCAAATTAAGTTTTTCCTGTGCCACCTGGTAGATCCCCTCTTCGATGGTGCCCACACTCAGCAGTCGGTGAATGGTCACAGGTCGAGTCTGACCTAGTCTGTGACACCTGTTGAACATAACATAATGTAGACTAGAGTCAGTTAACTTCAAAACAAGTAAAAACAATCGCTTGTCTATAACAAATGTTTGAAAATCACGGTTAAATGGATTTGCCTATACTATTCCTTGTGATACACTGCTTCTAGTAATGATTATCCTTTTATATAAAATCACTAACATAGCTATACACGTGAGAAAAGTAAAACCAAGGGAAAAGCAAGGCATTGTTGTCAAGTAATAACTTATCCGTAGATCATAAAATAGCGTCACAGTCTAGGCATTTATACAGTTGGCCATCGAAGGAATTAAGATAAAAAAAATGTTTCTGTCTGCAATGAATGTCTGACTCCTCCCTCGCAGCCTAGTTAGTAGTAGACAAACATTTGTCATTCTAAGTACACTGACCTGTCCTCAGCCTGCTTGTCGTTGTACGGGTTGAAGTCGATGTCGTGTATGATGACGGTGTCGGCGGCGGTCAGGTTGATGCCGAGCCCGCCCGCGCGCGTCGACAACAGGAACACAAAGATGTCCTCCGTGTTGTACTGATCTATTAAATCTTGTCTAAACAAAAATAACAAATTATGAAAATGAATAAAACGAAAATTGACCAAATATGCAATTTTTTTTTCTTATACTCACTAAGGTGGCAAAAAAGCTAACGGTCCGCCTGATGGTAAGCGGTCTCTTTCGCTCACTCCCCTTTAAAATTCTAATAACTACTTTTTTGAAGAACCCTATACTGCATTAAGAAAAACCTTGGCAAGGAGCTTATTCCACAACATAAGCGTTCGTAAGACGAAGTTCATTTGAAACAGCACTGTACGTGACCATTTAGGTTCTAAGGTAGGAGAGTATGAATTCCCTGCCGATGGCGAACGGTGCGATGTTAGAAAGTAGCTGTGGGCATCATATCACAGGATTCCTCAGAACACATCACATTATACAAGCGGTAGAACACACACAGGGAGGCAGTCTCTCGTCAAACTTAAAAGGTAACTTGTATGGCGATTATTCTTTAATTCAAGAACTACACAACTGGCTTTTGATTTATTGGCATTTTTTTTGTTAATATTTACATATAGGTAACTGTAATATAGGTAATATCAGGAAATATCCGATATTCAAATGCAACTTTAAACAAAGGTAAAGACTATATTTAATATCAACATGTTACTCAGTTCAATAGTTGCAGAGGTTTTCTACATACAAAAAATAAAACAAATCTTACCACTTTAAATATTGGCATAGGTTGAACGCAACTCAAGACAAGGTACTTTTTAGAAATGCTTACCTATCAATGACGGCAGTGCTGCCATCTAGCCTCAGATACCTATGTCCGCGAATTTTAAGGTAAGGCTCCAGCACGTCTAGCATCATGGTGAACTGGCTGAATACGAGAACGCGATGTCCTTCATCCTTTAGCCGTGGCAGCATCTCGTCCAGCTTCAAGAACTTACCAGAGTCCAGGATCAAGGATTGCGGGACATTGTGCGAACTGATACACTGTCAAAATAAATAATAATATATATTTCTGGAAATTACATACAGCGCCATCTAGTACCAAACTAAACAAAGCTTGTGCTATGGATACCAGACAATGATACACATATACTTTTACAAAATAAACAGAAAACACCCTCAAATACAAAAATATTCATCACATAAATGTTTGGCATGTTCGAAGATTAAACACACGCCCCTCGGTTTAGCAGGCAGATCATTGCCCACTAAGTCACCAAAAAATGGATTGATTGTTGGTGTGAGAAAAGTTGTATATATTGGCAAAACGAAAGTATGGAACACTTAAGTGGTTGTCGACGTAAACCATTTTTTTGGTATTGTTAGACTTAGAAAGTTGATACAAAGGTGGGAAAATAGTGGCTCAAATTACAGACGTAAAGCTACAAGACAAAATTTTGATAGGGATGAAGTTTAAAATGTAAGAAAAATCGAATCGAATAGTGTTGTTAGTTTACAATACCAATCTTGTTAATTTATCGGTAATTACGTTTGAGAAACAGAATAAATCAGTTTCGCCGCAATAACCGACGTTCGTAATATCTCTGACCACCCCTTCAGAGACAAGTGCCGTGATGGCATATCCTTATTATACTCACACTATGCTGCTGTGTCAGCTGATGTAGCTGGAAATCAGACATGCACATGAGGTCATCGAATAAGTACTGTGGATTGTTCTCCTTGTAGCCAGGGTCGCGCGCCAGCCTCGCCGCCATCTGCCGCACCTCGTCCGCCTGGTAGTGGCAGCGCACCAACAGCGGGTGGTTGGCTAACTTCCGCATCTCCATCATCATTGACATGCCTGATTGCTCTGTTGTGGAATGAATCTGAAAGCAATATATACTTAATATATTTGAATGCCAACTAGCTAATACACTGTAACCAGTATTACCAGCTAAAAAACTCTAGGTGTATGGAAACTTTAAATTGTGATTAAGAGGGCGGTCTATCAACGGCTCGACTCCACGTTTTCATATTATTTTTCAGTTTCTCGAGTTAGTAGTTTCTTTCACATTTATAAATTACTACAAATTTCAAATTAATTGATGCTTGTTGTTTGTTACTTTTTCTGCATTAAAGTAATATTAAGTATTAAATTAATGAGAAGGAGATTACGAACTTAGACACTGAAATAAATTTATAAAAACGCAGAGCCAAGCCATAGACGCACAGGGCCTTAAAAGGTTATTCACGTGTGTGCCTAATTTCATATTAATACACCTCCAGAATAGTGGGATAAATGAAACAGTAGCTAAGCACTTAAGGCACTAAACATTTCTGACAAATCCAACACTTTTTTTTTCCTATTATACCTCTAAGGTGGCAAACAAGCACATGGTCCGCCTGATGGTAAGCGGTCACCGTGGCCTATGGACGCTTGCAACACCAGGGGCATCACTCGCACGTTGCCGACCCTTCAAAAATCCAATAACTTCTTTCTTGAAGAACCCCATACTGTAGTCCTTAGGGCAGGGAGCTCATTCCACAACCCAAGCGTTCGCGGGAGAAAGTTTCTCTGAACCGCACTGTACGCGACCATTTTGGTTCTAAAGTAAGAGAATGAATTCCCTGCCTATGGCGAACGGTGCGATGGTAGAAAGTAGCCATGGGCATCATTTCGAACAATTCCTCAGCCACAACCCATTGTACAAGCGGTAGAACACACACAGGGAGGCAAAATCTCTCCTCAGACTTAAGGGTGTGATACGGCAAGTGAGTTTGGGATCGTCGACAATTCTCAGCCCGTCGTTAAACCGAGTCAAGGTCCAAGCTGGTATCCAGGTGCACCCGCCCGTACTGCTACGCTACTTAGATGTACCACTGAACCCGTGAAGTACTTCTAATTTCGATTCGGTTACTCAACGTGACCCAAAAGAAGGTATTCTAATTCGATGTCCTTTGGATACCTTATTTTAAGCCTTTACTGTTAACTTTACCATTTTTTCCTTAGAACTAAGAGCAAGCGACATTTCTACTTAGTAATTTTCTGTCAGAAGCAAGATCTCAAAGCTCTCGCAAGAGTTTATCGTGAAGTGCCGTTACGGCTTATCACTGAATTGGCTTCACCCTTCTTATCCACATTGCATTATGTCAAACAACACAACGACTTTTTTTAAGTAAGGTAAAATAAAAAAAAACGTTACTATTTTATGTAAAATAGTAACGTTATAAAATAGTAAAGTTAAGTTACCGTTCCATCTTTAGCCGCAAAACCAGCTATAAGTTCCTTATACAACGCTTGTTGCCTATCGGACATAGGACATAGTTCCATGAGGTTAGTCTTCTTAGGCAGGTCTTGTAACACGTCCTGTTTGAGTCTCCGCAATACGAACGGTTTCATTATTCTCTTGGCTTGAGTTATTTGACTCTGTTCGAACGCTGGTACATCATCTTCAGGGTTGCCCTCTGCTTTCTTTGTTGTTTTTGATTTCTGAAAATTATAACAATGTGAAACATATATTATAGGAGTGTAATAGTATTTTTGAACAAGTTAGCTAGGCTGCTCATTACAGACGAGGCTGTGGGTTGCAGCCCGAGCCAAAGAAAGACAAGTGTCACACAACTGTTTTCATCATGGTATAAAAAGTTGTTATTTAATGGAATCTTATAATTTTGATTGGTTTTTAACAAGCACTTTGTATTTATTTTTCCAAAAATAAGAACTTGGTTCATATGCATAATTTCTTGCTAAAAAATAAAAAAAAATCTATGAAGCAAAAAGCACTTGTCTTTTTTTTTAAGACTTGTAGTATAATTTTATGTTATAAATTATTAAATAAATATGATATTAATATAAATATAATTCAGGTATTCTTACAACATTCTTTTGGAATAAGTTTTTAAGATCATCAGTTTTCCCGGAGAACATGTGGGGCATGACGAAACATAACAGCGACATTAGTTCTAGCAGGTTGTTTTGTAGAGGGGTGCCAGTCAACAGGAGACGGTGTTTAGACTGAAATTAAAAAATAACCATTCATTGACCCACTCTACCTACTCCAAAAATAGGCGAGATTTTATATATATTTGATCTCTGGCTACCCTTACAGGAAACACGCATGATCTTATATGTAAATTAATTACACAGGTCTGCGATGAAAAAGTTTTTTTAATAATTGCAGATCAAACGAGTTGGTGTTATACTATATGTTGCAAATATTAACTTTATTTTGTTGTATGACGTCACATTTTTTTGCATTCAAGTTGAACATATATAAATCTTTAATTTGGTAAAATCACTTGTTTTTTAGCAAAATTGATTCCATAGTCTGTATTTACAATCTTTAATCTGTGAGAAACCATCCTTTACTCTATTACTATTAGATGCGTTAATAGTAATACTATTAGATGAAATACTTTTAAATATCTTTGCTCCTATTTTTCTAGTTTATCTGATGATAAGTTGAAAGAGGGAATATTTACCGAACATTATATAAGAAAACTTAGTAAGGACGTAGAATTTGAAAACGTCATGACAACCTTAGAAACAAATGCTACGAATGGCTTTAAAATGTCATTTCCAAGTTTTTAGTAATACAAAAGATCCTGATCATAAAAATATTTTCTAGGATATGTTAAATGCCTACAAAAACTAAGGCATTAAAAATTTCAAGGCAAGGCTTAGAAATTTTTTTTTTTGAAATCACACATTGATTGTTTCACAAAAAAAATCTGGGCGACTACAGCGAGGAACAGGGTGAGCGGTTCCATCAAGATGTTAAAGATATGGAAAGAAGGTATACAGGTCGTTGGGATGTTACTATGATGGCGGACTTTTGTTGGATGTTGAATAGAATAGAATATGTATTTATTGTTTGATTGTGTTTACAAGATGGTACATTATACTAGGTATCAACAGTTACCAATAAACATGGCATGCAATATTTCAAGATTAGTGTTCTACAAAATTAGATACATTGTGTTACAATATATAGTTTATTTAGCCTTTACCTATATAATTACATCGAAGCCTCTAGTCATCAATTTGACATAACTGGTTGTATATAGATGAAGCAAAAACTCATAAAAGAAAACAACGAAAACTATTATTAATTGTTCTGTTTAAATGTACTATTGCTATTTAATTTAATAGCTACAGACATAATAAAACTTAGTAAAAAAATCTTAAATAATTTATAGTCATTTTATCAAATGTTTGTTTCATACATTTTTAATCAAATAGGCATATCATCTGAATCTTGTAAATTTGACGTGGTATATATCATATGACTACTGTTTTATATTACTTTAAGAACATTTATAAGAAATAATAAATTTTTAAAAAAAACTTTTGAAAAAATTAATTTCGCAGACCTGTGTTATTTACTGGACAACAGGTAATTAGTATAGCAGAAGAAAAGATAGTAACTAATTATTTCGCTATGCGAATGATTCTTGACTCCAACTTCGATGTATGAAAGTGAATGGTGTACATGTTTGCCATACTTAATAATAAAACAACCAAAAGCCATATTATACCAAGTATTCTAGGACCACTAATATACCTGGGCGGTTTGACTAGTTAGATTTAATAATTATTATAGGCGAAGGCTGAAGAGTTTCTTGCCGTTTCTTCTCTTCTTCAGAAACGGCGGTAATTTTAGTCAGATTAGGTTTTTAAGAGGGGTTGCCCAAACCGAGGTTCGTGTCCAGGACACCCTTGTGCAAACCGCCTCAACTTTTCGCAGCAGAGTGCAAGCAGCTCCACACCACAAGTTAGTAAAGCGGAGAAGTAAAAAAAAACTTATCTATAAAACTAGCAGTCGAATTAAAAAAAATATTTTTACATCTGACAGCCTTCTTGAGGAAGGTTATAGGCTATATAACATCCATTAGGAGCCGACCAAGAAAAAAAAGTCAGAAAGAACCATTAGCGAAAATGGCAGCAACGGTAGAACAACATCTGCCTGGTCAACTAGTATAATATTTATATAAATGTATGTATCAAAACATATTGCAGGACGTCAGTATGTCAAACTGTGTGTGCAAGAGACTGTAGTAGGTATAGCCGCGCGTGCGCCAATATAATGGAAAGTTAACGTTGATGACGTAGTCTGGATGTAGCCTGGAGCCAGGATCATTCGACAGCATCCACTCATTTTTATAGTATTAAATTAAAAATATTTTAGCAAAATAACAGACCTTAATTTTTAGCAGGTTGTCATACCGCTGCGTGGCCATGTTCTTTAGCATGTGCGCCTCGTCGTAGATCACGTAGTGCAGTGGAGTTATACGGAACATCTTGCGTTCTTCCGGACAACTACTCACCATTGTATACCTATAATTATAACAAAACATACAATATTAGCTTTTCTTTCATCCATTTTTTTATTGGTATCGACTCTTAAATTACAATATTATCTTTATATGTAAAAATTACGTGTCACGTTGTTTGTCCGCGATGGACTCCTAAACTACTGAACCGATTTTGATCAAACTTCGTAACTATCTGTTATTTGATCCAACTTAAAAGATAGGATAGTTTTTATCTCGATCTGTTAAGTGCGAGCCGGTCTCGTGCACTTTAGGTTAAAAGCAACTTTCGCCGGGTAACAGAGGGACGACAGCGGAACAACGTTCGCTGGGACCGCTAGTACTAATGTAAATGCAATTTAATTAATAAAAAAAAATGTTATGTACTAAAGCAGACTTCTCGCATAATGTGATTTCTTCCAGCCAACCTTGAGTGTTTCCAAAACTTTAAGGTAGGTGAAGTCAAATATATAAACAAAATAATACACAGTACGATAAACTGACACAAATTACATATATACATACATCATAAATACATACGTACACACATAATGAGAACGAATAATCAAATTTGCAAAGGAAGGATCTATTCTAGTCAGTTTTCGAAAATGTGATTAAATGTTGACTGCCGAATGTCAGAAGGTAGATTGTTGCACAGTAGAGCTGCTTTGACAGCAAATGATTTGCCATAATAGGTAGTGGATTGAGATGGTGCATCCTACCTTTACCTTAAGGCTGCGGTATATGCTAGAGCGCGAAAATACGCCGTTTTTGTGCAAATTTTGTGGCTAAACTATTGCATCTAAAGGATTGAAAAAAATATATGTTATACAACTGGCTTTTGTCTAGTGCATTACCTCAGTAAGTGATTTTCATTTATTGTATTTAATGCAATAAAAAATCTGGAAGTGACCATTGTTTCAACACTTGTGCAAATTTTTAAAGCGTGTTTTGCATTTGTTTGTAATGAAAGTTGGTTAAATAATTAGAATAGCTTATTATCTAGTGCTTGGACTCTAAGTTGTAGCAAAAAGTCAATAAATGTGACTACAAAACGGTAATAACGTTTAATTCTATACAAAAAATTCAAAGTTTCAAGGCGTCACTACGGTATAAATTACTTAAGAAGTATATAACATATATATCTCATAGTAATATATATGACATTATCTAATGATTCATAGTACATTTCCATACACAACGTTAGAATTACAGAAATAAGCTATCTGGCCTATATCGCCCTCTTAATGACATACTTTGTGTACAATCAGATTTTTAGTAAAAGAGCTGTTGTAAGTTACAGGGTGCAAAGGGATTATTAGGGTATCATACAAAAGAGTAAGTTAAAATCAGTAAAGATATTAAAGTCATTCAATTGTGGTGTGCTTGGAATGATGTACTTACGTGGTAAGTATAACGTCAATATTTTGTAGTCCCTTCGCGTACATGATCCGAAGCTGTCTCCTATCCTCGGGAGGGCCATAATATTTGCTAACGCTTAAAGATGGACACCATCGCGTCAATTCCGCACTCCAATTGTCTGAAATATCAAATATCACACCAAAACATGTAATGTCAAATAACAGAATTGAAATATTAAAATATCTGGATAAGGCGAAATCGAATGCGTTATAAAAAAATGTGAGGTTTTCTTTATATAATAGTTGCGCATTATAACACAGTTCTAAATAAATGTCATAAAATAGGACCTGCTATTTGATTACACTTATTATGGCCTTTTTGAAACAACGATCAATCAATTCATAAACACATCTACATACACATTCAACATATTTTTATAATAAAAAATATTGCCGTCTGTTTATATGTGGATCTGTCATAACCGTTGTAAGCCCCACTGCAGGGGGCAGGCCTTTCCTACATGAACGAATCTTAAACGAAGTCTACCATGCTGGCCCAGTGCGAATTGGCCGACGTTGTCGAGCTAGTATCCTCTCGACTGTCATGAGTTTTAAAGCCGCCCATAAGATCCCTGACTTGGCTTAGCAAATGTTGTCATATGACGACGGCCGACGGTTTAACTCCCTCTTTAGAGCACGGCGCTCAGAAAAATGTGCCACTATAGTTGTTTAAATGTAGGATGAGCTCTGCGACAGGTGTCATTGGAATCACGTCTATCAATTTTCGTATTTTCTGACGGTAAAATGTATGCGTGACAATACTAATCTTGCTTGTTGCGTGCAAAAAAAGGGAGACGTTCAAAGTATTTTCACTATAGTATATTTTGCAGATAAATATAGAAAAAATAGTTAATTTATAAATTTAAATATTGGATTTACGCTTTATTATCTATAAACATGCATGTTGCCTTGTTTGTTTGTATTCTTCCCATTGCATTGAATCTTTGGTGAGTTATTGTGCCCACGGGCGCCGGGAAGGTATCTGAATGAGTTAATTGAGAGGGGAAAGGAGAAACAGGGAAAATTGTTTTATTTTTCAATTAAAAATATATTCAAATATATATAATAACGGCAATAATAATCGATTGTCAACATCGTCCCAGCACTAGGCCTGTTACCTTAACAGCTGTCGCAAAACTCAAGCTATATTTTACAACGTACAGGTGGTCACCTATTCAGGTACCGACCGCACTTGACGTTAACTTCATTTATCGTTTCCGATAGACGAATGCAACTGAGCCACAAGCTATAGTAAATACTATATTTAATTATCCAACTTAAAAAAAAGGAGGTGGTTCTTAATTCGGTAGTATGTTTCTTTTAGATATTTATAAGTAATCACAAACTCAGAAGTCATATCGAACTTAAGTATGAGAAGAGACCTTGGATACCTATATATGTTCCAACGCTTGTATTATGGGATGCGTTGTGAGGAATTGTCAAAACCGTCGCACCACTCGCCATCGGCAGGGAATTCATCCTCACACTTTAAAATCTAAATTGTCATGTACAGTGCGGTTTCAGACTCAAACTTCCTTCTGCGAATGCTTGGGTTGTGAAATGAGCTCCTTGCCAAGGTTTTGTCTAAGAACTACAGTATGGGGTTTTTCAAGAAAGAAGTTATTAGATTTTTGAATGGTTGGCAACGCACGAATGATGCCCTAGGTGTTGCAGGCTGCGGTGACCACTTAACATCAGACGGACCTTATGCTTGTTTACCACCTTAAAGGTAAAAAACAAAAAAAAATAAAAAAAATCCGACAGATTCTTTCAAAATCAATATTTGAAGCAGCTACTGCTTCTTTATGTTTATATTTATAATAAATAATGGTGATACAATATACTTAGTATTTTTAAGTTGTGATATTTTACAAAATTTCATAAAAGTAATAAAAAAATATTGGGATAGTCCATTTAGGCTTTCCTGGACCCCAAAAAGTAATTTGTTTGATTTCACCTACGCTATTTTGCCCCTACCATCAACCTCAAGTTTGAAGTTACTTACCAAGAGTAGAAGCAGGTACAACAATTAAATGCGTCCCTTTAGCCTGATGAGTTTCCTTCAAGTGAGCCAGGAATGCTATAACCTGGACAGTCTTCCCAAGTCCCATCTCATCAGCCAGGATACCAGACACACCTTGCTGATGAAGAACAGCCAGCCAATTGAGGCCCACCAACTGATATGGGGCTAGTTTTAAGCTGAAAAATTTCATAAACATTCCATACATAAACCGTGTGGCGAAGTGGTGGTACGTTGGACTGTCATGGCGAGGGACTTAGTTCAACACCCAGTGAGTGCAACATATATTGTAGCAGTTTGTAAAGTTTTTTTGAGTATGGTTTGAGGCCAGGCGATAGACCAAAAACGTAACACAATGAACGAAGTTTTTCAAATATCTGCAATAATTAATCCGTAAAATGAATCCGTAAAATATTCATTTTACGGATCCCTAAATTAATGTGTACTTCTTTTGCGAAGCAATTCTTCACTGATTTACAGCTCACTCACTTGCTTTCCAAAATTGCGGGTTGGTGCAGTCGCGCCGCACCCGCCGCGACCGCTGCCTCCAGCTGCTGCGCCAGCCCCACGCACTTCTTCATCAGCCGCTGAATGTTGTTGCGGGTACTGAGCAATACTTGGGTTGAATTTAACAAGTCCGTACTTAGGCCTTTGTTGGTATTGAATTTTTCTACCTGTTGAAATACTTGTTGGTAAATAAAAAAGACTGTTGTACGCCTGTCATCAGTATGCGCTACGACTTGAGTGATGAGTATCAAAAATGAATTTATATCTGTCGCATTGTGGATGATAAATAGCCTTTTACGGGCATGATTTTTTAGCTTTTGCGGTTGCATTTGCTTTCGTGCTGTCTCTTGTTGTTTAGTTGCGCAGCGCAGGATCAATAGCATTATATTTCTATGTCCGTCGCATAAAAAACTTAATATGTCGAATAGGTATCTAAGGGTTTTAGGTTCATTCCTTTATTGTCATTCAGATTTGTCAATTGTACAGGAAAAATTTAATCGCAATCAACATTATTTTATTGTTAACTGTGACTATAAAATATTTTGATTGCTGCAGTCATCAACAACAATGGTCAATTGTGGCTAACGCAATGAACAATTAATTAATTGTTAATTGCAATTAAATTTTAACCAACATGTGGTTGAGTACCAGTATACAAAATCGAAGGGGACCGGCCCTGATACTTTGACATCGTCTATAGATATTGTCACAATAAGTAATAAATAAATAATAAAACTGTAAAAAAAATTAGTACAAATAAATACAACCATACCATATCTAGCCACCCCTTGAACGGCCTCTGTGCAATGATAGCCTCTGCTTTCTTCTGGGAACACCCACTGAGCAGTGACAGCTCATTGTGATTGGCCTTGTTAAGGAAGTCAAACACCTTCTTCTTGTCACCGACCAGGTCGTCAGTGACTTCATTATCAGAATCGTCACTGGGGAATAAAATTATCATGTAGAACTAACTATTCATTTTACTGTATGCCATTTGCATGTTTTAATATAGACTCTATGAGAGAAGTCGAAGGCAGCCATTTTAATTTATTTCTATTAGAATAGAAAATTACAATTTGAATGTTCCGACAGTATACATATTCGGATTAACGAGGTGACTAGTCTATAACTAAAAGGTAAGTCCTAATTCAACTCACACTTAAAGTTTATTGAGTACGAAAGCTAAAAAAAAATTAAAATCTTTTTTTCGCGTTGTTTTGAAAAACAAAATAGGTTTGAATTTTTTATTAAGAAACTCTTATTTACATTCACATTCATACTTAACCTTTTTACAGTAGACTCCCTTTCCTAAGGTTATCCCCATTCTAAATTTCAGCAAGATCAGCTCAACGGTTAAATTTTTATCCTCTCTGCGCTAATCCAACTCACATTTGAACATGTCAAAGAAAATAAGTTCTTCACCAATGGTATCTTCATTCTAAATTTTATCAAAAATCAAAATTCTCATTTACCCTGTCGATAAGCTAATTCGACTCACTGTCAGTACCTGTGTCTTTCCCCTCCCTTCATATATTTTATTAAAATCGGCTTTGCAGTTCAATCCGATTCCTTTTAACCCTCTGTGCATTAATTTGGCTGACACTTAAGTACTTGACGTTTTTAATTACCCTATGTCCTTCCAGAATGTACAAGCTATTTCCCTGCCAAATTTCTTTGAGATTGATTCATCGGGTCAGTTGGTCGTGAAAAGTTAGTAGAGAGATACACTTCCGCATTTATAATATTAGTTATGTGCAAAAAGCGTCAAAAATATTCATAGTGAAAAAAAATGCGCTGATAATCTCTGAAGAACATGTAAGTTATTAGTAAAAAAAATATTTAAAACAATTAAATTACTGGGGAAGTAGAGAGAATAGGAAATAAAGAAAATAATATTGTATTTAGTTTAACTTTATTCCACAGGCTCCTTAAATTGTATGCCTCTTAGCGGGGACATAGGCCTATCCTTTGAGAAGGAGGCTTAGTTCATAGTCTATTGCACTGGGTCGAATAAGCGGCTGTTTTTCAAATTATCAGCCACTTGACTGTCAGTTTTCAAGCCGCCCATAAAATTTCAGATTTGGCTTAACAACTGCTGTCATATGACAACACAGTCAGCTAAAAAACTTATTTTTACTTACCTATCGTAAACTAAATCATCCTTTCCTTTTCTTACACCATAGTCATCGTCTTCACTGCCACTGCTGCCCCTCCTAGCCCTTCCACCAGAAGCATTCAGGGGTTTTCTAACAACCACACTCGTTGTTGTTGGCGTCGCCGTTGTGGCCGGCTGGCTACTTGCTATCCGTACTATAGTCACTCCGTTAGGACGTGAATTTGTAGTAATTGTAGGTTTGTTTCGGTAAAAGTTGGGTGGTATTGCTATTCTCTCATTGCTTTCCGGGTCGTATTTCAAAAGCTCGTCTCTTGACCTTTCTTCATTCCATCCATGTTTTACTAGAACATCTTTTATGAACTGTGTGAAATAAAATAATGAATATTAAATAGTTTAATGATATACAAACAACTCTACAGAAAGCATAAGCTTCGAGGCTAATTTTTTCAGTAGTTCTTGAATTAATTAAAAAAAAAGGTGAAATAAAAAAAAAACGGGTTGCACTCCGGGAATGCCGGCAGAAGTGAAAACATACTCGCTATTTACTTCCCATCACTTCTTATCCATATTTATTTATTAAAAATAATAACTTTTGTTTATTTACTTTTTTGACGTTGTATATTTGACAGCTCAATCTGTCATAGAATTAAAATCCCATATCCAACCTCCCTGTACTACTCATAATCGCCATATACTAAAAATAAAAACTAACCTAATGTAAATAAAGGTCACGTGTCCTAACGCGAGTGACATCTTACGAATTTTCAATTAGGACACGTGACCTGACGCGAGTTTAACAGTTTTTACCCATCACAAAAAAAATGCACAGCGCCGCTAAAGAAGTTTTCACTTAAAAAAAAAAAATCCTGACTATACACACATTAAGAACTAAACAGAAATTAAAATATACTAAATATTTAACTATAAGCAGGCGGGACTCATTTCAATGCAAGTTCAAATAGTGTACCTACCTTCTGATTGCAATCACTATAGTAGTTACTGTCGCGGCTCCATCTACCGGAGCAACGCGAAATGAAATGATTCACTTATTCAGTCGTTCATTCTACCATTCATTCATTCTTACGTTCAATCCTTGTCACTTTATATTAAATCTGTTACATCGTAATTACGTTGAACTTTTATTTCCAAAATACCGAATCAACGGTCCAGAATCATCTCATCATTTATAGCAGGCTGCTATACGCAGCCGCGACATTGGTCCTTCGACATAAAACAAAATCAGCGACAATACAAGTTTGTCACGGGGCGGCGGCGTCGATCTACAACTGCAACCGACCAAACAGCGAGGCGGCGGACATGTTTTCGATCTTCCACTATTCGGCATAGAAGTCACGACATAATTACAAACGCGACGCGTTGCAGCAGTAAACAAGTTGGACATCTGATCTACCATCGCCATGGCTACGAACCTACAACTATAAGGACAGTCGTGCAGCACAGGAATCAGAGCTAAGTCCTGCAGTTTCTATTCTTTAGGTACACTCAATAGTGCTTACATACAACACTAAGTTACCTGCTATACAAATCAACTATAGTTTTCAAGCACGACAGCTTGCATTGTACAAAAATAAAACACTTGTGCCTATCAAATATCGCATCAAACACGTCACATTCCATTCTGACGTCATCAAGTTACAACTTTCCATAGTACACAACAACACCAATTTAACAAATATAAACAAGTTTCATTACTTGCGATCTTCTTTAGACGGAAGCGCATTACTCGACATTAAGTCACTCGAATTTTCAGCCAAAAACTACGATATTGCATGGTCAATGCTATGTGAAAGATACGATTCTAAACGTATTTTTATTGCTAATCATGTAAGAGGTCTATTTAATGTTTTTTCAGTCCAAAAAGAGTCATCCTTTCAGTTGAGAAGGGTAATTGACACTTTCATTAAAAACTCAAAAAGTCACTATTGATTTTACATGAGCCAGTGAACCAATGGGATACCTTGTTAATTTATTTAGTTTCAACTAAACTTGATTCCCAAACTTTACTTGAGTGGGAAAAATGCAAAACATTTCATGAAAATGAAGTTTTAAAATTTGATGATTTAATTAAATTCATTGGGTGTCGTGCAGGCTTACTTGAGACAATGGAGTTAAAAAATATGAGGCAAGACAAATCCCGTGTATTAATCTCACAAGTACAAAACAAATTTTGTCCTGTCTGTAAATCAGATACGCATGTTATATATCTGCAAAGGATAGATACAAAAAGGCAAATCAATTAAATTTATGTGTCAACTGCTTAAGGGTCGGTCACCCTACTAACATGTGTAAACTTAGTGCTTGTAGGATCTGTGGCAAGAAACACAACACACTGATACACTCAGAGGTCGAAAGAAACACAACAGTTGCCAGTAGCGAAGTAACACTAATGTGCACTTCGTCGCGGCAGGGCCTGCTATCGACAGCTGTAGTGTATGTATGTCACAAGGCACAAAATAACACAAGCACACAAACGGGACGCGTGTTGCTCGACTCAGCGAGCACTTCTAATTTTATTACAGAACAAATGTGCAAAACGCTTAACTTACAAACATTTGACATCAACACTACAGTCAGTGGCATTAACAACAACATTTCATGCGCGAAAAAAACATTTAACCTTACAATAATTTCTAAATATTCACCATTTAGCGTGTATTTAACTTGCATTGTCATGTCTGAAATTACACAACCTTGGCCTAATAAAACATTCGATATAACGCATTTAAAAATCCCTAAACACATGGCTGATTCTAAATTTAACAAAACACCACATATCCATATCCTACTGGGCAATGGCATTTTTTGGGATAGGTATATAATACAGAAAAAACAGATTAAATTAAATTCCAATAATATAATCTTACATGAATCAAAACTAGGATGGATCATAGGCGGATCTATATCGTCTTTGTATCCACAACATATTTTGTCCAATATTTCTAATCAGCAAGTTTGCCATTGTGTAGTACAGACACAATACAAAAACAACTATCAAAATTTTGGGAATTGGATACCTTAACAAATAGTTCTCCTTTTTCAAAGGAAGAAAACGAATGTGAATTACATTTTATTAATACAACAAAACGCCTACCTAATGGCCGTTTTCAAGTAACAATACCACTCAAGATGTCACCAAGTGTACTTGGTGATTCTTATCAAAAAGCCAAACAATGTTTCTTGTCATTAGAACGCAAGTTACAACGCAATGCCAATCTAAAGGCTAAATACACTAATTTCATGCGCGAATACATACAACTAGGACACATGAGCAAGTCCAAATATATACAAGCTAACAATACAAATAAAAACTACAAAACGAACTAATGCAGTCAAATACATCTAATAATAAAAACAACACTAAAAATACTCAACCAAACTATACATCTATTATTAACAATAATACACAATCGCCTGTTTCATATTTTGCACCCCACCACGGTGTTCTTAAAGAAGATAGCGAAACAACAAAATTACGCGTTGTCTTTAATTGTTCAGCTCCGACGAGCACAGGATATTCTTTTAATGATATTCAACACATAGGTCTACTATACAAGACGATTAACTTTCAATATTGTTACGCTTTCGTCAACACGCAATTGTGCTAATATCAGACATTGAGAAAATGTGCGCACAATGCGAACTGGACCCTACTCAACGCTGTCTCCAGCAAATTCTTTGGCGGGAGGATCCAAGCCAACCTATACAATCTTATCAAATAAATAGAATCGCATATGGCACAGCTTCAGCAGCCTTTCTCGCTATTCGCTGTCTAAAACAGATTGCACTTGAGTGTGACGATGCTAAAATTAAAGAAATACTATCTAAAGATTTTCTGGTCGACGATCTTATCACAGGCGCCGACTCAGAACCAGAAGCTGTACATATATACACACAAACAACAAATGCATTAAGCTCAGGCTGTTTTTCACTTAGAAAATGGCGTTTAAATGACATACAAGTACTGAGTGCCATAGCCAAGGACAAGCTACATACTGCAATAGGCAATTTTGATTTATGCTCCACACAGTTTTCAAAAATATTAGGTATCAACTGGGACATTTCAGCTGATAGATTGTGTTTCAGCATTGATATTAATAATGAGGATTCAGTCACGAAACGAAATATTTTAGCTACAATATCTCGCATTTTTGACCCGCTAGGCATTCTTTCACCAGTCATATTGGAAGCCAAGGTCATGCTTCAACGACTATGGGTTCTTAAACTTGACTGGGACGAATTGGTACCCAACAATATAAAAAATACTTGGTTATCATTTATCAAAACCTTACCAGCACTAAACAATTTACACATTCCAAGACATGTTATATGCAAAAACGCTCGAAGCGTACAACTTCACATCTTTACTGACGCATCAGAACAGGCCTTCGGAGCGTGTGCTTATGTGCGCTCTGTTGACGTTAACGGTAAAGTGTCAGTACATCTATTATGTTCCAAAGGTCGGGTCTCACCTCTGAAACCACAGACCATACCTCGGCTGGAGCTTTGTGGCGCTCTAGTAGGGGCTATGTTAGGTGATAAAATTTAAAAAAGTCTTAGACTTACATTCGATAAGGTATTTTATTGGACAGACTCAACAATAGTTCTCGGTTGGTTAAAAATGCAGCCCAACAGGTTGCAAACATTTGTCAGAAACAGAGTGGCAGAAGTACAATCCACATGTTGCAATGCTGTCTGGATGCATGTATCAACCAACAATAATCCATCTGATCACATTACACGTCCATTAAACGCTAATACAATTTCTCAAAATCGTTTGTGGTGGCATGTACCGCAGTTTCTACGAAAACCGGTAAACAAATGGCCGAAGTTAAAAAAAAACAATGATATTAATCTTCCCGAAATTAAAGTCACAGATAAAACAACCTGCCTAGTAACAATTGATCCAAACATTTCATTATATCCATTCCATAAATTCATCATTCACACACATTTAAAGAGTTACAGCTTATGTACTACGTTTTATTTATAACTGCCGTTTATAAATTAGCTGATAATTTAACCTCTGAAGAGTTACAAACATCAATCGCCATGTTAGCTCGTTTATCGCAAAAAGAATCATTTCCTTCAGAATACCATGCAATTGAAAACGGTAAAAGTATAAAATCAGTTCATTTGTTATCTTTTAATCCATTTATTGATCATGCAAATATGCTTCGAGTAGGAGGGAGATTAAGCAAATTCAGTATATATGATAAGATTCACCCACTTATTTTGCACAAAAAACACATTTTCACACAACTTTTATTTACACACTATCATAAAATTTTACTTCATTGCGGAGCTCAACACTTGCTGTATGTTATAAGAGAGAATTATTGGATTATTGGAGGATGAAACCTTGCTCGATCAGTTACACATAAATGTATAAAATGCGTTCGCCTTCGTGCCAAGACTGTAGCTCCTCTTATGGGTAATTTACCCAAGCATCGCGTTATGCCTGACTTTCCCTTTCAAATTGTCTGCGTTGATTACGCTGGACCTATTTCTATGTCTGACCGTAGTGGACGCGGCAGTAGACTTATAAAAGCGTACATTTGCATATTTGTTTGTTACACTACTAAAGCTATTCACATAGAGTTAACCACCAGCAATTTTATCGAAGCTTCAAAAAGGTTTGTTTAGTTCAAAGCAACGAGTTTAAAACATTTTTAAGCCAACACAGCAACAATATCGCTGATTCATTCTTATCCGAAAGCATAAAATTTCACTTTTGCCTCCGCAAGCACCACATTTTGGTGGTCTACATGAAGCGGGTGTAAAGTCTATAAAGCATCACTTGAGACGAGTTTTAGGGCTTGCACATTTTACATACCAACACTTACAAACTATTTTATACAAATAGAGGCACTATTGATCTCTAGGCCCTTAACACCGCTTAGCTCTGATCCAGAAGACTTGCTACCATTGACACCAAGCCATTTTCTCATTGGAAGAAGAATGACATCTGTTCCTGAGCAGGGCCTCACATCGTACAACATCAACGGATTAGATAAATTCCAAAGAATTCAAAAGATAAAAGAGAGAGATGGGCAAGGTGGCAAGTTAAATATATAAGTCAACTACAGACGAGAAGCAAATGGCGAAAGCAGCACGAGGACATCCAGATTGGACAACTAGTAGTCATTAAAGATAAACAGTTGCCTCCACTTAAATGGTTATTGGGACGCGTCAAGTTTACCCCGGACACGATAACATCAATAGAGTGGCTGATATCAAAACTGCATCCGGAGTCTTACGACGAGCTTTCAGCTAGATATGTCCACTTCCAGTGGAACCAAGTCAGGAAGTTGAAGAGGAGTCTTCAACGCCGGGCGGCATGTCGCGGCTCCATCTACCGGAGCAACGCGAAATGAAATGATTCACTCATTCTGTCGTTCATCCTACCATTCATTCATTCTTACGTTCAATCCTTGTAACTTTATATTAAATCTGTTACATCAATTACGTTGAACTTTTATTTCCAAAATACCGAATCAACGGTCCACATCGTCTCATCATTTATAGAAGGCTGCTATACGCAGCCGCGACAGTTACCTTAAAATTAGTCCTCTTCACCCGCAAATAAAGTAAATATTGAGTAATTACCGACACTTAAATAACCAATTTCAGTTTGCGACAAATAGGAGATTGCTTTCTTAGGTGCTAAATTGTAAGCCCAGAGTGTAGATAGCCTATAGGCTACAGTGCTTGATTACGTTTTAAAATCTGTTTTAAATATAAGGTTAAGTGGGTCAGATAGAGTCAAAAACCTTTTTATAGCTCCCGCTGACTGACGGAAGCCTGATAAAGATAAAGCGTAATGGTAATAGAGTTGCATTATTTTTACTGCCTACCCAATTAAATTTGGAATAAATGTTAAATTATAAGTAGAACATGGCTTTTAATAGACCAAAATTTAGTTGTTTTACCAAGCAGACAAAAACAAAAAAATTAATATAGTTTTTAAAATCGCAAGTTACGTTTACAAATGCTTTCTATCTACATTTACATGGCCTAAATGTAAGTGTGTTTCAAGGTTATACTTATACTTAGTCAATGCATATTGAAAATGACAGAAAACACTCTTCTCTGACAAGAAAGATAAATCCCCTTTAAGTCACACTTCTATCTAGCTTTAACAACTGGTTTTAGCTATTGTTTCAAACAATCAGTTTTAGTAATGTTAAAAAGCTAGATCTTTAAAGAGAAACACTTCCTGCTAGTTTTTGAGTTATCTTTTATACTTTTAATAAATCTTTAAATGTCAGTAGGTCTTATAATTGACGCAAATACTTTTCTAAGTCAGTAAGAACTTGGTAACAAATAAAATATAAAAACCATTATTAAATTTGTAGTGCTTGTAATCATAGCAAATCTCAAAAAATCAGTTTCTTCTGATTTCATATATACTGTATAAAGTAAAACAAGTATACAAAAAATCTGTATGCCATACGTATGATAGCCATACAAATCTGTGGCATACAAAACAGCCATACAAAATACAAATTTTGCAGAATAGCATGGCTACTACACCTAACTTACCATTGGAGATACATCTGGGAACATTTGAATCATATTTCTAAATCTCTTTTCTTTCACAGCTGTCGGAAGTTCTGACTGGGGTGGTGGTGCAGGTTTAGGAGCTGTCACAGGAGCAGGAGTTGGTTTCTTAGCTGGTGGTGTATTTGCTTCATCGGAATCTGAATCCACAAACTTAATCCGCTTGTAGACTACTTGGCCAGTAGCTGGAAGTTGCATTCTTACTTGCACCTCTGATTCAAAAATAAAATAAAAAAAAAATGTTGCAAATTTAATTAATACTAGCTGACCCCGTGAACATTGTTTTGCTATAGTCCCGCTTCATAATCTATATACATAGTATATAGCCTTGTACCTTTCAACCTTTACAAAATCAAAAACAATTAATTTTTCTTCACATACAAGCATTGGCAATATGATCAATATTTTTAATAACCAACACAGCTTTTTTTGCCACATAAAAAGTAAACCACAGACAAGAACTCTCCTCATTACTATAAAAAGGGTGCAGTACCAATAATACTTGTATTTAGTAGGTACATGTGCATTGTATAAAAAAAAAAAAACAACCAGCTTCAAAAAGATGCACTAAAAAGGTTAAAATAAGTACTTATTGCTTAAACTCTGATCATTTTATAACACACTTCACTTGCATGACACCAACTTTAAACGGTTATTCAGATCAGCTTTTTGGCAATAGGTAATTATTTTTACCTTTTTAGTGCATCTCTTTGAAGCAGGTTGTTTCTTTTTGTTAAAAAGTTTTTATTTTTTGCTTTTGAGTGACGAATTTTTTTTTTCTCGTACACTAAAAACATCCATGCTTGTAACAAAATATGATCAACGTAAAAGTTTCTCCAAAAGTTTAAGTTTTAAATCCATTTTATTAATATGGGACCACCTCATTAACATACTCTTTTAAATATATAAAGAATTTTTGAAATCGGTTCACAATTGTTGGAGAAATCGGTGGACATACATAAAAACTAAAAAAAATATACCTGTCAAACATAGAACCTTTTCCTTTTTTAAAGTGGGTTAAAAATGGTGTAAATAGTGTTTAAGTGATAAGTGCTTTACTAAGCCACTCCTCAAGCACTTACCAATTGACGTTCTTATAAAATTGGTTGCAGTACTGTTTTACACAATGTGACTTTTACTAATTTCATTCAACATACTAAAATGCTAAAGCTATAAAATGCTTCCACTACGTACAGATATGCACCCCTCCATATTGCCCGCTTCTGTCTGCCATTACGTTTTTTTGTGCTGTCCAACGCACTTGTCAATTTGTTCGTCTTCAAACATAATTTTAAAATAAGTCTTTAATAGTCATAAAAGAAAGGCGTTATAGATTAGGAATAGAGGCACTGTAAAAAGTTTTAAAACTCAAGATTAAACTGAAGAGAAATTTTGTCATCTATGCACATATTGTTCTACTGCGCATTCAGATAATTAGACAGTTATCATAAACTTCAATGTGAGTCTGAAAGCGGTTTGTTAGAAACAAATAGTAGACAATCAAATAACTCAAATCAAATGATCAATTAATTAGTTTACATCTACTGCCTTGAATAATTTTCTTATTGGACATGGAATATTGTTTAAGCAAATGTTAATAAGACATTATTAAAATGTAGCAAGAAAACGAAGCAATATTTCTTTATCAATGTGCAACATATGTGCACATCAAAATTAGATTATCCCGGCGTATAACGCATATAACCTACCTACTTACATTTCATCCTAAAATAAATCTTTGGGATGTCTCGACGTACCGATATTGTGTTACATACACAGTTCACTTCATTTTTCAATAATTAAATCCAATCATTGCAATATCCCAACGAATACCGTGTGTGCATAATCACTTCAATATCCCGACGTATATGTGTGAGGATGGTTATGATTCAATATTAATATCCCATTATGTGTGTGGTAAAATATTATTGTATGACTACCCACATACCTAAAAATTTGTGCCATTATATAATACAAATGAGATCTCATGCTGAGTATTCTTATTATTATGGTGCTATTTATTGTTTAAACAAAACATGTTTCACAGCTGTCAAAACGTATTGCATAATACCCATCTCCCGACATGAGTTTTTGGTAGTGTTTGGTAGGTAGTACATTTTTTGGTAATATTTTGTAGCAAAACCACTTAGACGAAACGCTACAAGTATAAGTAGATTTTGATACCAAAAGCTAATGAAATGGAAACTGCTAACAATTCTGCTACGAAGAAGTTAGATGGAACACCCTAAATATTGGTAGATAATTAAAAGTATAAAAAAATTACTATGTATCACTTACAACATATTATTTGTCTTTACTGAAATTAACAGCAACAAGCATGTCTAATGTGCAACTCTTGCCACTCCTACTCTTTTTACTTTTAGTTTATTTCTATGTCACCACTTACATGCTCTTTAATGTTCCTAGGTCACAAACTATAAAATATATGTTAGTATGAAGTGACTTATTGTGAATTGCAGAATAGAAACAAAAAAAAAGTACCACAAATGTTTCAGGGATTAAAACTATATACTAGTGCAGTGATGTGGACTCATCAGTAAATTGCATTGCAATACAGATTTACTTTTGAAATTGGATGGATAATGACATTGAATTAATTGAGCAGAACCCACCTTTTATAATAGAGATAAAGATGTTAACATACTGTTCAGAATTATTTAAATCAATCACAGGTCATAATCACATGATTTTACTATTTTACTTTATGAAAGGTATTAATACAATACAATTTGATACAATTAGCTTATTTTCTGAAGTGTTAACATAAGACCAATTGTGGTTGTGGGAAGACTGGTGTCCACTGTAGAGTCGTCTCAGCAAATTAAAGATAATCAGAGCCTAAAAAGGTAGCAACCTGCCTAAAGATATAAAAATCTATACAGTTATTTGAATGCTTTTTTTGTTCCTGAGCTGACTATGCCGTTGGCTGTTGCAGCCATTACTGCTTCACCGTACTTTTGGGGCGAGACTGAATGCTTAGATGCTTTTGACCATACCACATTTAGATTTTCTCTGCCTTCTAGCGGCATAAATGGTCAGCTTAGCTGAACTATCCGTACAGGTCTATGGGAAGAGTGACGAGCCTAGTATTTCAGCGACCATAGCCGACAAGCAGTGAGACCTCTTATATGAGTCTCACATTAAAATTCATTTTTCTAAAATAAGAACTTAGTAAATGGGTAGTTCTCACGAATTCTCTAAATTTCATCTTAGGTAAATAATAAAAAGTTCAATGATAATCTTATAATTTTATGATAGTATTAAAATGCTAAAATTTGATAAAATAGTGTTTCTTCATTACCTTACAAAAATTAAAATGAGGGTAAAACAAAAAAAATCATCAACAAAGTCTTAAGACATAACCTTTCATTATTGTTAAATTTTTGTGTAAGTTTCCTTCTTAGCTTACTCCCAAACACACATTTCACTAAAAAATTAAAGTTGCCTGCTTGTGTTTTTGTGTAGATATAATATAAAATAAAATAACAATAGTGATAAAAAGTTATTTTAGAATATAAAATATTACAAATGAATTGACCAAGTACTAGCTATTCCTACTACTACTATTGAATTTTAGGCTGGGTTGCACCAAGTAACTTTGACGTTAACCAGTCGCCAAAAATGGAAGATTGTATAGAAATTTCTATCGCCAGCAATTTTTTAAGTTAACTGACTAGTTGTTTTGTTAAACAACTTTACTGTTGGTAAAGATTAAAAATAACTAACTATGCAAATTTTCGTACAATATCCCATTTTTGAGGGCTGGTCAAAGTTAATTGGTGCAACCCAGACTTAGCGTTCCCTAACCCATACATAGGTCCGCATCAAATTAAAATATGGCCCTTTAAAATGGCAAAATTCCTGAAGATGGAAACATTAATTCAACTTGACTGATGTAACTCGGTTAGGGGTTCAAAAAATTTAGAGTAAAGTTAGGAACCTGATGACGTCATTTTTTACTAAATTAACATGTTTTTGAACGCAATACAAATCTACTATTTCTAAAACTGCAAATTTGTCTTTTACCTTTGAAGTAATTTTGAGCGCCTTGATTTGGGATAAAAAGTTCCTACGTTTAATACTTTTTAAACTTTTGATAACCAGCCGTAAGCCAGTTTTACCATCAACACCTATCATTTGTTTTTATAGCTTTGAAACGTTACTAACTAAAATTTTGGTTGCAAAACGAACACACACAATGAACAATAAAACAAATGTGCCCTATGATAGTAAAAGTTTTTAAAAACATCAAACAACAATAACATAGCAGGAGACTTGGACCTAAACACATGCATTAAAAAAAACATGTTTTGTGTAGATTTTTTTGTGTAATGTTTCAGAAAAACACGAGCAGGAGACCCAGCTTAATACTTTTTATTACAAGAAATGTGCTGTAATGAAGTCAAATTGGTAACTTTAACAAACCTCAACAAAAATTCATTTACTTATAAAAAAAACTCAGAATCACCACAATGATTATGCCATATTTAAAATAAACAGTACTACTACTGTCAAAAACGTTTTTTTTCTTAAACGAATGCACTCTTTGCAATCATTCCTATCATTGTGAAATTATCTATGACATTGTACAATTATTTTGGGTATTATGTATTATACTCACACTGTGAATGCTACTGAATTCACCTTTTAGGCCATAATCATCCTATCAATGGGTTGGCATATCAAAAAATTGGACCATTAATCAAGAGCAACTATGGAAAAATGATGGTCTTAAAACAGTCTTGTCTATAAACTTCAATAACCTCGGAGTATAGATAAATATATTTAAAGATTAAGTCGGAAATTGATCATAAAGCAAATGACTTAGTCTGTAAAGAAAAACGGTTATTATGCCGGCATTAAAGCGATTCAGCAAACTAATTCGAAAACTTTCTTAACACTAGAACCACGTGTACATTAATTAATTTTAAATGTACGTAAGTAAGGAAAGGTATAGTATACTAACGTGAATTAGGAGAAGGTGTTATAATTCTAACAGTGCCACTGGGCCCTGGGTCATTGGGTTTTCTCTGAAATCTGTACTGTCTCAAATGATTTAAAACACTAGGGCTCGTTCTGTCCGACATTTTAAGTAGTAGAGGCAACTTTTGTTTTACAGATAATCCACTGGAATATTTTTTAATAAGAGCACTAAATTCAACTAAGTTTTACCAAATAATTAAGGATCATAGAGTTAAAAATTCCAAAGGCAACAAAATTGCAGCCATTTTTATGCGCGAGAGAATAAAAAGTTGTAATTTTAAAGACCAATGATGTGATAGCTAAAATTTTAATTCACCAATGACATGCGCATTTATTTTTTGTAGCCAATAAGAAAAAGTAGATTTTTTTTCTTTTTTTGCGGTTGTGTTCAAAAACCTTAGCGACGCGTTCATTGTTAGTGTTACACAATAAAATTTAAGAGTTTAATAAAAATAACAATTATAAAATAGACTTGACAAAATAACCACATGGAACAGGGAATGAGAAAATATATTATAGAAAAGAATGAGAAAATATATATTGACTCCCTCGCAGCCTAGTTGGTAGTGTGATGGACTGCCGTGCAGAGGGTGTGGGTTCGATTCCCGCACTGGACAAACATTTGTGTTTGTCTTGAGTCTGGGTGTACTTATGTATAATATGTATGTATTTACAAAAAAAAAAGTAATATATATATATTTATATCCGTTGTCTGGTACCCATAACACAAGCTTTGCTTACTTTGGGGCTAGACGGCGCTGTGTGTAATGTTCAAAAATATTTATTTATTTATTTTATAATATAGGAATAAAAATCGAAAAATTAACACACATATAAAATATATCATTCCTCCTTAGCCACTTCAAATGCTATTCTACTTCTTCGATAAGTCTTATTAAATTCCGTAAAGTTATTGCTAACAAATGTCGTTCAAAATTCGGAAATTTGAAAAACGGAGATAGTTTGAAAATAAGCTGCAATCCAAGCTTGATTGCAACTAAAACAAGCATTTTACTTATCGATAATTTTTTTTTTGTATCGAAACAGCGATTCCGTAAAATTGTTGCAAGCACTGTAACACCAATCTGACAGATTGAGTTGGCAACATCTATGACACAAGTCGGATGCTGTTTCTAGTGAAGAGTTAAACGGAGGTTAAGATGTTATACATATCCCAGTATTGTAAGGATTGTTGCTTAGCGCTTGTTTTTTTAGCTTGCAATTTCTCGCAATTTTAGCAAATTTGGTACCTGACAGCAGGATACCAAATATATTTTTCAACAAAACAGTAAGAGACAGCACGAAAGCAAATGCAATCGTAACAGCTTAAAAAATCATGCCTTTAGTAAGCATCCTTATCAGCACTAATTCCACTGACCTCTACTGTAGTAGAGGACAGTGACTAATTCCCTTTCCCTATTGTCATGTCAGCATATCTTGAGAGGCCCGTTATGCCGCGGCACCGACTCGTCAATTCAGATATATCTTTCGTCACGTTTCGACATCCACCGAATATCTTAATATCTATTACATTCTGATAAGTATGTGAGTACGGGACACAAGTGAAAGTCAAGACGGCTGTCAACGCACTCGTTTATTTTAGAGTAACCGATTTGCGGACGCAGCCGCGTCTATAGCTACCTAGTTATAGCTACATATATAACAACCCTCCCCTAACAATTTGGACTACATACTTAATTCTAACATGACATCTCACAAAAATGGATGATAGTTGACACAGGGGCGAACACGTTTGGACCTTTCCGGGAGCACAGGTTTCTCCTCGGCGGCCTCTATGTCTTCAGTGTTCTCCATGTCAAAGAAATCATCGTCATCCTCTGAAGATGGCCGACGAACTCCTCTTGTTAGGGTGACATGAGACGATGACAGTGACGGTGAATTTTCTGGCATCACCACGGGCTCCGGAGATGCGGCCGTGGACGGCGCTGTGTCGTTTTCTCCCTCCTCCATTGTGGTGGTATCCGTTATGTCACTACCATCATAGGTATTTGCTACGCCGTACCCCGGCATCAAATCGCTTACATTCGAATCTTTATAATGCCACATTTGGTTTTTATGTTTTTTAACACAAACAGAAGTTTGACAGTTTTCTATTAGGTACATCATTTTCCCTAACTCCTTTTTTACAATTCCTTTAACCCAATTAAACTTGTTGTTACTGAAATATTTTTTGTACCAAACATATTGTCCCAGTGCAAATGATCTCTGTTTCCCTCCTTGCACTTCAGTTTGCAAACACTGTTTGGAACGGACACGATCAGACAGGGCGGCGGACGTGGGTGACGGTGGCATCGACGGGCTCAGCAGGTCGAGCCGGGAACGCAGCTTGTGGCCAAACACTAGCTGAGCTGGCGATGTGCCGGTGACCGAATGAATGGAATTACGATAGTCAAAAATATACTTTAATAATTTCAATTTGCTTTCTCTTACGTTCTTACTAGTTTGTAAACTAGAGCGGATTCCACGTTTAATTATTTTAACAAATGACTCGGCTTGGCCATTGCTGGCAGGATGGTACGCAGGTGACGTCATGTGTGATATACCGTTCAGGTTGCAAAAATAATTAAACTCTTGTGAACAAAAAGATGTTCCGTTATCTGTTACAATAGTATGAGGTAGGCCAAATCTAGACATAAAATCATATAACCTATCTATGACCGCAGGTGAGGTACTAGTTGTATTCATGTCGTAAGCCTCTACCCATTTAGTGTAGGCATCTACAATGACTAGGTACATGTGTCCATTGATCGGGCCTAAAAAGTCTAGATGTACCCTATAGAAAGCCTGCTGGGGATAGGGCCATGGGAAGATGGGTGCCCGGGGCGGCGATGGTCGCAGCTGCACACACACTCCACATTGTCCTATCATACGTTCTATCGCTTCGTCTATGCCGGGAAACCAAAAACGGCTTCGGCTTTTGTTTTAACAATGCCTATGTGTGAAGTATGCAGCTCTGACATAATTCGTTCACACAAAGACCCCGGTATAACTACTTTATGGCCGCGCATGACGCATCCATGTTCGTAAGACAGTTGTAGCCTACACAAATGATATGGCTTTAATTCAATATTAGTGACTTTTTTTGGCCATCCGTTGTATATATATTGAATTACTTTAGTCAGAACGCAATCCTTGTTTGTTGCGTCCCGTAACTCGTGGACAGTTACCGGTAGCGCTCCTTCTACAACAAAGCATACATAAGTGGCGGGGTCGCACGCTTCGTTCGTGGGTTGTGGCGGCCCCGTCACTGCGGCACCTGCACCGACGTCCGTTATCTCGGGCAGGCTTGCGCGCAATAAATAATCTGCGCTGTTAGATGCACTTTTAATATATTCAATGGTATAATTATAACCACTTAAAAACAGAGCATAGCGTTGCAACCTATTTGCGGAGACTTCTGGTATTCCCTTGTGTGGGCCGAATATGGATAGCAAAGGCTTGTGATCTGTGCGCAGTACAAAAGGTGTTGATCTACCGTATAAATACTGGTGGAATCGCCGGACCCCAAATATTATGGGCGTAGCGTAGCTTCCTTTTGTATTTGAGAATAACGACGGTCTGCACTATTTAGAGAACGCGAAGCGTAAGAAATTTGCTTTTCTTGACCATCTTCACCTACTTGCGATAAAATTGCCACTAACCCGTTGGGCGACGCGTCCACTGTTAGAATTATCTTAGCATTCTGGTCGAAATGCGTTAGAACTTGTTCCGAAACCAAAATTTTCTTAATTTTTTTGAATGCGTCATCTTCTGAAGCACTCCAACACCATTTACTGCCCTTTTTTAAACGTTCATACAATGGACTCAGAATACTAGATGCCTCTGGAACGAAACATCTGTAATAATTTACCAACCCCAAAAACGATTGCAATTGGTTTATGTTTTTTGGTGTCGGTGCATTGTTGGCGATTTTTTTAGGCCGTCTTTATTAATCACATACCCAAGGTAACTGATTTCACCAGAGAAAAAAGAACATTTTTCCTTTTGCAAGGTTAACCCTGCGTCATGCATCCTCTGTAGAACCTCGTTCAACCTATTTAGGTGCTGGCTACGATCAGGGGCTGTAATTAAAACGTCATCAAGCAGGACTAACACGCCGTTGATGCCTGCCAGTAGGTTTTCCATTGCGCGCTGAAAAATAGCCGGCGCGGAGGCGAGCCCGAACACGAGACGCGTATAGACAAATAGCCCACGATGCGTGTTGACACACGTTACCTTTTGCGACTCGTTATCTAAACAAAGCTGGTTATAAGCCATTGACAAATCTAATTTTGTGAACTCGGTCCCCCCACTTAGCTTAGAGAACAGTTTATTAGTCGTAGGTAACGGGTACTGATCAATAGCCAACTGTTTATTGATACTAACTGAGTAATCGGCGCAAATCCGTACAGATCCGTCTCGCTTTAACACCGGTACGATCGGTGACGCATACTGTGAATGTTTTTCCGGTCGAAGCACCCCTAACTGGACTAACCGGTCTAGCTCATTTTCAACTTTGTCCCTTAACGCAAATGCTATGGGACGTGCTTTGTAAAATATGGGATTTGTCCCTTCTGTCTGTGGGTATCTAAATTGTAACGATTCAACTAAGTCATTTGTTTGTTCACAATAGCGAATTGGACTAATCTGTAACTCGAACTTAGCAATAAAATCACGACCTAGCAACGACGGCCCGTCACCGCGCACAACGAACACTTCAAGGACGCGCGTGCGCCCAGACCAACACACTGATATACGTACACACCCTATACAACGCAGTACCTCGCCTGTGTAACTAACTAATTTTTTTGTTGTTGTGCCTAATGAAAGATTTTTGAAATGCAACCTGTACGATCTTTCTGAAATGACGGTCACCGCTGAACCACTATCGATTTCAAATCGTAATTCCTTTCCATTAACATACACCATCTCAACCAATGGTTCACCTTTAACTGAGCGAATATTAAATAACTTACCGTCGTCATCGTCGCCCTCGTCTACCACTGATAAGTATGTGAGTACGGGGCACAAGTGAAAGTCAAGACGGCTGTCAACGCACTCGTTTATTTTAAAGTAACCGTTTTGCGGACGCAGCCGCGTCTACAGCTACCTAGTTATAGCTACATATATAACACATTCTATGTTCGATATTATTTTATTAAATTGTGTAACAAATAACTCTTTTCTCTAAAACACAAGGAATGTCACTCAGCGTCAAAACAGTACGAAACTCCAAAAATATACAACAATGCAAGTATAACAGTTTTCTTCCTTGGTGGTAACTGACCTCCTCCCACGGACTCCTGCAGGGTGGCGCCTCGTGGTTACATTTCTTAAAATGCAGATATGGGTTTGTAAAATGTTCGTGCATAGCAGCATCGCGGTATCATGAAATGCAAAGTGGTGTCCCCTAACACAATTATAATACAGTAGGTAAGTAAAATTTACGATCCTCTGTATTCGATATAATTTAATTTAATGAATATCCAACTAAGACAAAAAAAAAAATTATTGATTTTTTTGTTAGAAATTCACACCCCTTGCAGCCAAATACACCTATATCGTATAATATTTAAATATTATAAAATATTATTTTAGTATGGCAAAAACACAGCAACAAGTGTATCAGAAAAATTAATATACATAAAATAATTTCTTGTAGTACAGTTTACCTATAATACGCAATTTGCCCTTTAAATATAAAATAAAACGTATTAAGGGGTATAACATGACTTACATCGCAGCATATAACCAAAAGGAGAAAGTAGTAAGTGGGTACTTTTTTTTTATTGTAACCTCGTTTTTTATTCATCCTTCAAGTATTCTAAAATAACACTGCTGTATTAAAATACTAATATTTACACTAGTGATACGATGATAATACTTACTTGCCGTAAGTGTAGATGGCAACTACTAAGCACAAAGTGGAAAAGGGACAAATACCTACCATGAATGTGAACGAACTAGTCTTCAAAGCAAAATTACTTATACGTCTAGATACCGTGTCCCAAACAACATCAAACGGAGCACTGCAAACCATTTTCGTAGCCATGTGTATGTAAATCAGCTAATACGACTATCATTTTTACATCTGTGTGCGTGATTTCGGTGTTACCAACCCTAAAGTGATTATCCCAAATTGGAGAAATTTTACCTTTATTCGGTACTAGCGGCCCGACCCGGCTTCGCACAGGTGGACTTTTATTTTATAAACATTTTGGGATTATCGTAGGGTAATTTTATCCCGGATTAATTATTTACGACCGGATGACAGGTGAAAAAAGTAATGAAAATAATGATTCTGCATCCCAAAACGAACGCGCCCCGTTCGTTTAGCATTTGTATCAAAAATATCAAACTTTTAGTATCATGTGTGACAAACTGTCATGCGTTCGTTTACGATATTTTTGTTATTTTTGTCACTTTTGCCACCAAAAATGAAACTTTAGACCCATGTCTGGAGGTGGGGTTTTTGTGTTAATCTGTCAAACTGCCTACACATATTCATTGTTTACACTACCAGTGTGTGTGTTTAATCGTAGTGTGTGTACGTCAACCGTTCGTTTTGCAAGTTTTGTATACAAAAAAATTGTTAGTAACGTTTCAAAGCTACACGAACGGTAGGTGTCGGTGGCAAAACTGTCAGGATCTGAACATTGCATCTTTCCATTGAGAAGGAAAGATGCAATGTTCGATAGCAGCGTTAAAGATCGCTACTAGGAGGCAGAGAAGGGGAAGAGTGAGGCGCTTTAGGATATCGTTAGAGATACCGTCCGCACTGGGGGCTTTACAGGGGCGTAGGTCTTTGATGACCTGTATGACTTCGTCGACAGTAACAGGGGGCAGGGGGTCTAGTGGAGGCAGAGAAGTTCTGCGCTCCACTTCACCGTCTACCTCGCGCACGTGGTCGGGATCGAACGGCTGTGTGCTTAAGGCACATTGGGTTTGGAGGCTAGACGCTAGGCAATCCGCTTTTTCGTCGTCATTGAACGTGGGAACGTTGTTGGGAAGATCAGTGGAACATCTCACGCTGAGGAGCTGAACATACAGACAGATAGATATGTATCTGACATAACAATTAGGTCAGCTTACTCTGTCTGATGAAATATGCCTTTAGAAAAACTAAAGCATTTATAGCTTTATCAGACAACCAGTTTCTTATTTTATTGACTATAGTTCCTGAAATTGAAAACACTCTTTTAACGTAGGCTTAACTGAAAGCAATGCTTTGTACATCGATTCTAAATTTGGTGACCTCTTCCCAGTCTGTTCAAAAAGTAAGAACTCTTTCTTTACTATAGATTTTGACAGTGCTACTGCACTTGCCTCCTCATTTGTTGAAACGCCTTTAATTGCTTTTTCTAATTGAATTTCGAATTTTTCGGGTTCAGGTTCTGATGGGCTTACTTCTTCTACCACTCCTGACTCATTTTCGGTCAAAGTTTTAATGGCAGGGTATAAACGATTATAGTATCTTTCAGCGTATCCGATCAAAAATGTCTTATTGTTATTAATGAAGTAGTTACATTTATTATGCATAAAATTGTCAGGGCCGTTCAAGTATTTTAGCAGCGATATTAGAGACGTATAACGGCGCTCTGATATTTTCAACTTAAGTGAATCTACTAATTTGAGGGCCAAAGGATCATTAATACTTTCTAATTTTTTAAGCAATACGTCTATTATAGCCTCTGCAGTCAATAAATTGGCGTCTTGCCTTCTCAACGCCTCTACTGCAAGTTTTGTTGGTGTTAATATCATCTGCAGTTTTTGTAGCACAGTAATATTATCTTCATTCCATTTTTGTGAGCTATCTAAATCTATCAATGCCTTTTTGATTGCATTTTTTAACTTCAAGAAACGTTCAATCATTCTCAGCCTTAGAGTATACACAACAATAGAGCGCGAACACTCCTTATGGCTCACAGTGCAGTCCGTAGGCAGATGTTATAGATAGTTAGATAGATGTAAGACTAAAATAGTGAACCCGATTGCGGCGAAGTTCAAAAGAAAGGTAATGGGTTTAGTTGGTTCAAGCTTTTGACCGTGCTTATGTCCTATTCAAATTAGTGTGAAATAGTACTAAAGAAAATACAAATAATGTGAACAGTTAAATGTAGTAACAGCGCCTACTAAACCAATGTCTCGTTATGCCAAGTACCTACTCATCAAAAATATTTTAAAGCCACTCATTGCTAGGCTACACTGCTAGGCTCGGATCTAAAAAAAGTGTAAGTTTGTTGTAGAGCTTCCGTTTTGTTTCAGTCGTATTAGATTTTAATAAATTTTTAACTTGAATATCAACATATTTTTGTATAACAGCTCGCAATAGGCTTATTAAATGATTACTGCAGGCTTCTTGTTCAAACAAATGAGAGTAGAGAGTAGTGAAAATATTTGAACCGATAAATGATTTCAATGTGTTAATCACCATACTTTTAGGATTACGGTCAATGGGCTTTTTTGCATCAATGTTGCTTTTTATTATGGTTTCGGTGACATTACAAATTTAAATACGTCCTCGGATGGGAAAAGTAGACCACCCCTGTGTTTGAATACTATAAAACCATGGTGATGTGTAGTTTCTGGTGCGACTAGAGGTTGCACACACTCTATACAATCCAGTTTCTTAATAAGGTATCTTACTACAATATATGATACTACATGTTGTGAGACTATCGAGAGGTCAATTGATAAATTCAGATCTTGGTTTTCAACGACCGCAAAATGTTCATCGACCATATCTGCAAATAATTCTGAACGGTACCCTGTTGTAGTGCAATTTATCTGATCAATAGATGATAAACACGTCAGTAACGTTATTTGCTCTAGGGGAACACAATTTCCTCTAAAATTTTCTTTCAGCCCCATGTGTACCAGCAGTTTTTTATAAATGGCTCTGAACTGAATTGCAGATGGATTATTATTAAAACCGCCATTGGATCTGAATACAGAAAAAAAAGTATCTATGTGATCTTGACTTATTTTGTTATTAATAATAAATATTAATATTTTTTCTCTTTTCACAAGCCTCTGAAACAAGTTCTTCAATCTGTTTATGCATACGCACAGTCCCAAAAATCCAATTTTATTTTTCGAATTTACTAATTTTTGTTGGTTTCCAGAAATTGACAGTTGTTTCAAATACTTCTGTGTTCTTTCAAGAAATCCAAAATACTTCATTTCATTTCTCTCATTTATCGGCGATTTGAAGTCGATACTGGGAAATTTTCGAGAATTAAAAACATCAAAAAGATTATTAATGGTTTTGATGAACTCAACTGTTGCCTCAGAGTTTTTAAAATTCAGCATATGTAGCTCTTTATCGCAATATTCGATTGCCTTGGCAAGACTATTGCTAAGTAACTGGACAGCCAATTTAACTTTCATTTTTTGATTTTTGAAATCTATATGTCGTGTTGTTAATTTATTTGCTACATGAAACTTTTCATTTACTTGTAGGGTGTTTAATTCAACGAGGTATTGCCATTTAATCAAGCCTCCATTTCCATTTTCAAACACCTTTTTATCTGCCAAAGTGTTCCTAATAAGCTTCACCATGTGACAAGGATCTAAAAATACTGAAACTGGTTAGCTACTTGTAGCGTGAGGAAAGTTTGTTTTCAGTTCACCTTGAAGATTGAATAAACATCCATGTTCCCGAGCCATCGCGATATTTGAAGGACAACCGTCAAACGTCATCGATACTAGCCAATCAATGCCAGCATGGTGGCAAGAAGTTAAGCAAATCTTAACTAAACTTGCTCTTTGCTCTCCTGTCAAGCCGTTGACCAAGAAATATCCTATAGGCAGTTTCCACGATTCGTTTAAGGGCTACTAGTAGGAATACCAATGCCTGCGTGCACGGTAACGACAAGTCTCCAAGTTCATCAAATCCAACACCAAAATCAACATAACCTTGAATAATGTCACCATCAGGTTCCTTGAGTTGACGAATTGACATTTCGTCGATCACCAGATTGCATACGATTTTTTTGTCAGAAGTTTTTACTTTGTGACTCAGTACATTGAATGCTTCAGCAGTGAAACCTGGAGCAGCGTCAATGCACTGGTACCATTTTCTTAACGTGCTTGGATAGGGCAAGCACGTGTTAAATGTACTTCTTATGTATGAATAGGCCTTTGGCGAGTAAAAGTGGAGCGTGAGTGCAAACGTACGCAGTTCAGGTGAAAATTGATTTTTATTCTTTATCATTCTCTTGATAAGTGCTGCCGCTGATACATTGCACACTTCGAGAAGATCAACATGCTCTTGATTGATAAATCTTTTTTTCCTTGAGCTCATTAAGTATTCGGGACACATCTTCCACTTTCTTTTTCAAACGTCTACGGGATGCATATAATGCATTACATCGTAAACGCCGGCGTTTTGCTATGTCCTCTAAATGAATTATTTGCTTTTTCAACTTTTTTTTTCTTGGTCCATAATATGCGGGTCGGAGCTTATTTTGTAATCAATGGACACCTTTTGTACCATATTTGAACAAGTAGGAACAGATACGTTGGAGTTGATGGGTAGAATGTGAGTACTCATGACATGAAGACAGAAAAAGTGTTGGAACAGCGTTAATAACTAGCTTTCGGAGCCCACTGTTGGTTTCGTACATTAATCACTCAGAAAAATGTAGGGAACATATTTTACTCCAGATGTTTGGTTCCCAATTTCAGTCAGCTTTCTTTACAGCATCAATCCATTTCTTCATTAAATTAGGATCTTTCTGAAATCTTGAAACAAGATTTTTATATTTAATTATGATATATTATAGAGGTTAAATACATATTTTTTGTTTTTGCACATTCATATGTACAGGCAGACATTACGTTTGATTTATTCTCACGCTAAAGCAGTAAAAATACATGCATACACACACACACACACACATACAAGTTATACCCTAAAATAAATTGCAATTCGTTTAACTTAAATATACTTAAAATTTTAATATGACAGTATCATTTATTTACATGTAATGTTTATTAAAATTATAGTAGCAATAATTAAGAAATTTTATCAATTTAAAGTAAGGTTAACTACTACTATTATTTCGAATGAGAGTTTAAAATGTTCTCGAGCAAATAAAACACAATATTAATAAATAAATCAAAACAAAAAATAATAAATTAAAAAAAAAACAATAATATCGATAACCTTATCTAATCGAGGTCACACCACTAGTCAACAACCGTCAGCACGGAGACGGGCGGGCTGAGGCAGCGGTACCCCCTTCCCGTCCCTCCTTTACCCCCGCAACGCGTAATTTTTGATTTGTATTTTAGTATTAAAAATCAACTTACCGATGAAATGTTATACTAAATTTCTGCTTAGTGTGTTCACGAGTATCGCTTTTATATGATTTTACAACATATTTCACCATTTTTCAGCGTTGAAACAATTAAAAACCTGTTTTGAATTAGCTGTGCACGCTCTTCGCTGGCGTTCGAACACCACTACCTAGATTATCGAACGAGCACAGACTTTGTTCTCACCCGTGCCTACTGTTCCCACCCGAGATCGAGCTTGCTTATGTATACTCTAAGTTCTCCGCATTGAATTGCATGTATTTCTGACATCGAGTAACAAAACGAGTTCTACTCCGAATGCGGCTACTACATGTTTCTGCAGTGTGATTGATTTTAGGAATCTTTCTGAAAAATCTTATAATCGATCGGGTCTCAGTCATTACATTGTTTATGTCATTAATATTTGCGGTCTAGGTTCTTCATTAGATATATAAGATTCATCATCGTTATCAGTGCTGCTGGTTTCATCGGAACTGCTGTGTTCGTCATCGTTATGCAAGGCATTCCTAGCACCTGTAACTTCTGACTGTTTTTTGCAAAATGTGTCCAGAATAGCTAAATGGATGGCATGATTTACACATAGAAACATTTCACAGGGGCTTTCTCTGCCAAATTTTTGCATTACGTTTGGCCCATCGCTTGTTACGGCAACAACATCACTCTCAAATTTCACTCCAAAATGTTTCAAGCGTTCCTTCACTACTTGTCTTACTTCAACGGCCCCACATTTACCGGGTATATAGACTAACCACAAATTATAATGTGTTGTTTCTGTAGTATGACAAATAACACTAAAATAGCGTTTGTTACGTATGTTTGTCAACTCGTCAATACTCTCACTTATCCGGTTACCTGAAGAACAAATATCTGAAAGTACTTTTATCATTGCTTTTTTCCTTATCCTCATAGTATTTTAGTATTAGATTCATAACATCATTAACACACATGGTCAGTTTATATCCTTTAGCAGAAAGTGAATCACGAATGAATTCACTTTTTGTGATTCCATTTATGGTGAAGCCGTCTTTTGCAGCCAACCTCGCAAATATTTCACCCAATGATTGTATCGGTAGAGTTTTGAAGTTTAGTTTCTGTTGCTGCATACTTTCATACCCAGGACTGCTTTTTTTCGGTGCACTCACACCTCAACTTGTAGATGCTTCAGATTTATATTTTACTTTATGTCTACTTTCTTCAACATTAGGTATTCATTAATAGAATAAAAACATTTTTGTACCAACCATTTAAAACATTTCGTTTTAAATATATTTATTGGTAATTCTTTAATTTGCTGTGGAAGTTTATTATACACTTTTATGGCAATACAATAGCTGTTCTTCGAAAAATTTGTTGTCTTGTAATTTGGCATGAATTTGGTTCGGATAGCGGGTATTAAATTTTAAATGTGAGCTTTTCTTAATAAACATATTTAGGTTCAAATTAAAAAATGTGCAAATTTCGTATATGTAGAGGCCGGGTAAACTAAAAATATTTTAAACAAAGGTTAATAAACAAAGGTTTACATGAGTCTAAGGGTCCAGCACCACAGATAGCTCTAATACACATTTTTTTCAACAAGAATACTCGGTTAACGTCAACTGGATTTCCCCACAATATTACTCCATATCTTAAAGTTGATGCAACGTTACCATGGTATGCTATTAGTGCCGTTTTTTGATTAACCACTGTTTTTAACCTATGCAGAGCATACACAAATTTATTAATTTTTTTACATATTGTATCAATTTGGGGTTTCCATAGAAGTTGACTATCTAAATCAAAACCTAGGAATTTATTATGATTAGTTTGCCTAAAGACATTTCCATTATATGAGATTTCAAAATTTTTGTAATTACCATTTTTATTTATGAATTGTACACATTTGGTTTTTTCAATATTTACTTTTAAACTGTTTATGTCAAGCCATTTCATTACGTCACCAATTGTATTATTTAAGTTATTTTCATAATTATTCATGTCATTACATTTAATAGAAATAGATATATCATCTGCAAATAATGTCACGTGATGATTTATTATGTTAGGAATGTCATTAATATAAATCAAAAATAATAAAGGTCCAAGAATACTTCCTTGTGGCACGCCTGTATGTTTCCGTTTTAACTCTGACTTGTATGTCGTCAGATGAAGATCCTTGTCAATTTTTTGAATTTCTGTGTACTGAAGGCGATCACTGAGTATTATTGATTTCAATTTTTGTCTTTTAAATATGTAAAATAGTAAGTTATGGTGCCTTTAATTGGTAATATTTTTTTATTTATGGCGTCATTTGTTACTTTAGATTTTAAATTGTTTGTGTCTACATTAAGAGTTTGATTCCCTAAAAAGCAAAAATTATTTATGCATGAGTTTTTGATGTGATGTCAATTGATGTGATAATACATCATGTCTATCATCATATTTATTTTATTGCACATATTTTGAAGAAGTTTAGTTTCCCGCTCGTCACTTAAATCTATATAATAACAATTTTCAAATTTTCAAACGATTGGCAACTTTAACTGTCAAACGCTCGTTCCAGAACGGGTTAATTTTTCAACTCCACCGGACGATAATTACTCGGCGTGATTTAGAACATAGCCTTAGTAATTTTGATTTAATGCACATGTGCTAAATGTCTCACCAACCCGCTAGTATTTGAACCTTTGCAAGTAATGGTTTTTGGGCACTTTAGGCATTGCGCATTTGCAGATTCCTTATTTTTTTAAATATTTCCATACTTTTGATGCTTCCATCTTTACTGTTATAGTGACGTTTAGGTAAAATCTATAAAAAACGCAATTCAAATTAATAATAAGCCCTTGGAGCAATATGTCATACACACACAACACAACGCGCGGGCGGCTCAGGACCAGCCGTTATGGAGACATATGGGGGAGGCCTACGTTTAACAGTGGACATCTTTCGGCTGAAACGAACGCAACACAACACAGCTGGCAATATTCGCCTCACAAATTTAAAATGACACATTAATTAATTTCAAATTACTTACATAAGGGAAACATATCAGAATAATTAAAAACTAAGCTTGTGTGTTGTTGTTTTACAAAAATAGGAAATATAATTAGACTAAGTAATATAATTAATGTATCGTTAGTTATTTTATGTATTAAAGTTTGACTAACAAATAATAGAAACGACCGGATAGGTTAAATCGTACCTAGTAGAATTTAAGATCATATTTTTGATAAAAATAATATAAATAATAAAGCCATGATGTGTCAATAATTGTGAAAAGACTTACCTGTTTGATTTCAATTTATCACGTAATCTGTGATACACTCACTACGTAAACTATACTTGGCTAGAGTCGGAACACGAATGAAAGTGTAAAAACGACGCCCAGTGTTGCCACCTTACAAAAATTAAATCACTAGGTTTGCTCTCAAAAATCCCTAGATTTCGGAATATTTACTTACAAAAAAATCTCTAGAAATCACTAAATAAGTGAATAAAAGGTAGGCGATACAAAAAAATACAAAAAATCAACATCAACTATCGGTATTACTTCACTATCTTCATTCATTGTTGAAGTTGAATTTGTAGACGTAGAGGGTTGAGGTGAATCGTCAGGTTTGTCAGTCTTTTTTGATTTTAAAGAATATTTTAAATTGCTTCCAATATTTTTAATTACACTTTATACTGTGTGCAACTAAAATATCTAATTACTATTCCCAATAATTTCGGTATACTGTCAGTAGATATATCTAAAAGTGAACTATACTTTTGTGATCCAACATTATCCCATAGTATTTGTTTAAATGAGGAGCTAAAATATTCTTTATTAACTCAGTGCATTTTGTTCTCTGCATTTTTGTGTCCATAACCCTTTTCGAATCAGTAACAAATTTTTTTAAAGCTGCAGTCAAGTGGTCTATTTTTCTTATGGTGAACTACAATAAATAGGGCCTACGTTTCTTTAACTTTAAAGGAGCTTGTATTATCGTTAAATGCAGGCAAAAATTCAATTTGTCGGTTTTTAGGAATTAACTCACATTTTTCTTTATGTTTTGTCGTTTCTGTGTGTTTCTTTATGTCACCAATTCATGCAAATATTTCATAATGCAAAAAACTACAGAAGGCTTTAATAGGATCGTTTACTACAGGCCGTAATCACATTTTAAACTCTTCTTGGGTTTCTCATTTTTTCCGACATTTTTGTAAATAAGCAATTTCTTTTAGTGGCACTTCCATAGTAATAGGTTGCTAATACTCAACAAAAACTATTAGACCTTAAGACATTTTGATACGATACGATAACTTTAGCGAACAAAGGCTAGGCTAAGCAACTAACTAAAAACAAACAAGCTAGCTGTAAGAGTATTCGACACTCATTACGACAAAATGTAAATGTTACGTTACGTGATACACGTTTATTGCCGGGAAACCTAACAACGATGTCTTAATTTGTTCTGCTAAGGTGAAAAAAGGATAGTGCTATCATCTTCTATATAGAATTTGGTGCTATCTATAAGGGGGTATTCACCGACAAGTATTTTTTTAAATTCTACTAGATTCAATAAATATCACTAAAAGTCACCAAATTTCCTTGAGTGATTTTTTATTTAAAATATCGCTATAGAACTCCAAAATTCAGCAAATCTAGTGACAAAATCACTAAAGTGGTAACACTGACGACGCCGCTGAGCGCTTGCAGCGAGATCAAAGGGTGCCGCTGCGCTTTGGCCCGCGCCGCCACGCAACACAACAAACGGCGATTTAATTTCTTTATAGGTACATGATTTCTCGAGTTCTCGACGTTTCTCGAGCTTGGTTTCCCGGGAATTCTCGAGCCGAGAACCCTATTACAGAAACACTTTATCAACCTGAAATCATGTATGTAGGTATGTGACGTTAGGTAAAAAGAATATATTTTCGTTTTTATGTTCACCTTACTGAACTTGGGAATTTAAGGTACAGACTTCTGACTTGGCAATACAGACAAAAAAATATTTGTTGCTACTCTGGCGAATTATTATTTTGAAAAATTCGTTTGTAACTCAAATATAACAAGCAAGAAAGTGTACTAATTTGTGAATAGTTTTTTTTTTCATCAAGTGTTTTTTGCCAATAGTTTCTACACAATTTTATTGCACAAACTGATATTTTTATAACTTTTCGCGGGAGCACAGTTCGCGTCGACGCACAGATTACGTATGATGTAGTGTTGACGGCAAGTACATGAAAAATTAGGTACTCGGATTGGATCGTTTTGTGTGCCTGAACACGGTATCTAGACGTATAAGTAATCTTTGCTTCAAAGTAATGTGCAAATTCTAGAAGTGCATCTATGATAGATGTAGAAGACTAAAGATGGATTGTATTTAGCACGATTGCAGTATCTCCATAACTTTTCATTCTGTGACAGTTTTATTCCTTTCAAAAACCTTGACTGAATGTAAAGATGAAACTTACATCTATTTTTATTCATTCCCTTTTACTCTACATAATTATAACTATTACTTGACACTTCACTGCTCCCTTACCTTCCCTTCGCCCCACGATCCCCCCCCCCCTCTCGGACTGCCACTTACTATGCCAACTATAGGATGTATAACCGATAGTGTTGTCTTTATCTGTTATCGATAAATTGTTTCGATATTGAGGAAGTTCAAAATCAACAGTATTTTGAACGTGAAATTTATTGATTTGATTATTAGTTTATTTATTGATTTTTTGATCACATACATGATTTTTCTGGGCGGAAATCGAACCCACGCCTCTTGATTCAGCATGTGAATATTTTATGCCTTAAAAATTTCATAAGGGAAAATGGATATAACCTTTCGAAGGTGTGGAATTCAGTGATTCATACGTTTAAACCGCGCGATCATCAGTATAGCATGAGGAGAATATTTAGACAATGAGAGGGCAGTGAAAGAAACTGCACTACGCACTCATGCTGTGACCATGAAAAAGTGCAATCCTCAGCTTAAGACTCGATCATTATGTGTTCAGAAGATTATCATATATCCACAACAGTTCTCACTCAACAGCAACCTACTTTACATAGTCCGTATCATTATATCAGCCCATTGACGTCCACTGCTGGACATAGGCCTCACCTAACTTTCTCCCCTCTACCTTTACAAGGTCATCTGTGCATCTAGCGTGGGGCCGTCCCACGCAGCGCTTTCCGGTTCGTGGTCACCACTCAAGAACCTTCTGCCCCCATTCAGCTTTGCGATTCGGTGAGCTATGTCGGCAACTTTAGTTCTCCTACGGATTTCCTCATTCCTGATTCAATCACGTAGGGAAACTCCGAGCATAGCTCTTTCCATCGCCCACTGAGCGACCTTGAGCTTTCGTATAAGGCCCATAGTTAGCGGCCACGTCTCAGTACCGTAAGTCATCACTGGCAACACACACTGGTTGAAGACTTTTGTCTATTACTACTACCGTAGCCAGGACTAGCAGGGCTGCCGGGGACTAGGGGCCGTTTGTTCTTTGTGCCGTTCATTTGATGGTGGGCTTACCATACTCACCACGCCTGTATACGATATGAAATTGACCAATTTTTCTGTTTTAAATCTTACAAAAAAAATGTATAAAAATATTTTTTTAATTCAATATCATAACTGAGAAACCTGTGAAAAAATCATTAACTTAACATAAAAAAAAGTTTATCGAATTAGTTGGGGTCCAAGTTACAACACTATATAAGGAGTAGGCGAAATGACCACAATACCAGATTTGTTGATTTAACAGAAATCTTCTCGTAAAAGTCACGTTAAAACATATGTATGCACTTGTGTGTAGTTACTTTTAGCAGAATTGAGCCCGCCATTTACAATTTAACTTTTTACACTAACGAGCTCTGACTACTTCTGACCGATGGAATGACAGATTTATATTACTCTCCTTTAAAACATTCACTCGACTCGAACTATAACGTTACATACCATGGTTTTTAATCAATCATGTAATTTAGTCAAATCTTAATATTAAAAAAAAAACCACAGAATATTTTTAAGAAATTAAAAAGATACCATTTTGCTAACAAACATAGCTGTCGGCGGCTGGTGGCACGCACTGCTTCATGACATGTGCGAACGGTCTTTGTATCTCTTTTTATTACACCTAAAAATCGCATAGAATGACGAGCACTCTTCACAAGTACTTTGTTCAACTATTTTTTATATATCTTTGCTGGCCCAGCATTGCTGGGTAACACTGACAGCGGATAGCAAATTCTTTTTTTTTACAGTATAAAAAACTCTCTTACTGTTTTGTTTAAAAATCTATTTTCTATCCTGTGGTTAACATGATTGCGAAATTGGCGAGAAATTGCAAGCTGATAAAGCAGGCTCACGGTAAGTTTTTAAATACGGCCCAGTACCTGATATAAGCTTTTTAAAGTACGGTTTAAATAAATATCGATTCGATAGTTACCGTTATTGTTTTTTACTTGCCCTTTCCCGATATTGGGGTGTCATTAGTGGCGTTTTGTTGACCGACATTATGCACATTATGCGTAATAACAATCGAACCAAAGAGAATCAGCCAAGATTTGTACAGTATGTCACACAAAATGTATGTCTACTAAGGCTGTGTTCCAAATCACGCCGAGTAATTATCGCCCGGTAAACTTGAAAAATCAACCCGTTCTGGAACGAGCGTTTGACAGTTAATTTTCACACTGACGAGTGATTTTCAACCTTTTCTATGGCAGTGTAAAGAATTCAACTTGACAGTTGGAAAATTACTCTACATGCCCGATGTGTCCCAAAACCACTTTTTTAACTTCCTCGTTGCGATTTCGAACGTACCCTAAGCGTTTGCAGCAGTGTGTGCATTGAAGCATTGAATAGAACGGACCTTTTATCAAACTCGAGTTAGAACTGGTCACACCAAACAAAACTGTCAAAAGTGGAGGTGCGGCCATGTTGATCTGTAGTAAAATTAAATTGATTTAATTTGCCTTTAGGGATTTAAGATTTACACAATATGCCCAAATGCGACCTCAAAACGAGATACATCCCCGCAACATTTGCATGGACATTGCTTCTTGGCACAACATCTCTATTTTTTTATTACCCGTAAGTATACAAGTTTGATAAAATTTTCGTAATAATGAGATTTAGGCCTCTACAACTTTAATATTAAGATCATTCAATGGTATATATTTTACATCACGTCACTGTTCTTTCCTGCCATATATTATGGTAAGTACAAACCTCCAGTTAAACCCTACTCTACGCTTTCGTCTCATACCTACTTTATTTAGTTAAAATTAAGTCCTGCGACTGTCTTTTTACTACAAATTACTAGTATAATATTGCTTAAACTCATTAATTTTCGTAATTATTACGCTGCCCACAATTATCAATTGTTTATCGTAATTTTTGACTGGTCTAAAAAATATCAAAGAGAATTATATTCACAATCTATTTTATGTAAATAAGTTGTTGATTAGAATACTTTCCTAAAACTATAACTTGAGCGTAGAGGTGCGTTCGAATCCCAAAACTGACTTTAACAATTTGTTTTTTCACTTGTACACTTTGATTAACTCTGACAACTATATTCGGTAATTCTTTACTTTCCAAGAACGTGAGATTTTTACGTAACAATGGTTTTAACTGATAGAACACCACATTTAAATACACTTGGAGAACACTAGATTTTCACGAAAAAAACTAAATGGATTTCATACAAAACCCACCATTACACACCAACATTTAAAAATAAAAAACTTTTTTTTAACAAAAATACTTGCCAGTCTAAAGAAAAAATAAACACAGGATTCAATCAATTTTACTTTTCTCTAATTTTAATCGACAGAAAAGCATATTTATATACTCAAATAAAATAAAAAAACTGGCAGGGAATCCAAACCTTGCCAAGTTAGGTGGTGAGGAGCGAAGCGACGAGCCATTAGGTTACATGGTGAACACCGCACAAGCCGAGTGAAGCATACCGCGGCAGAGGCTGGTGAAGTGCCAGAAACAAATTGTTCTAATTTAGAATTGTTTGGCAGGAGTAGGTGGGGCAGGGTAGACACTGGTTTATTGATCTGAGGGACACAGGTACAATTTGGCTCGGCGCTCGCCGGCCGCTGCGGCATGATCCGCTCGGCTTCGCGCGCTAATTTTCATGTGCTCCGCTTGGCTTTGCGCGCAAGTTTTCATGATCCAAAGTGGATCGCCGTGACTTTACTAAATAAGTAGAAATTGGTTCTGGCGCTCGCCGGCCGCTACCGCGGCACGCTCCGGTCAACTTCGAGCGCTAATTTTCATGTGCTCCGCTTGGCTTGATTATTACTTTACAGAGTAAATACTCGATTTTTGAATACTGGCAACATGTTATGTTTTTGTTATTTACTTCTCTCATGCGTTTTGTTTTTGTAGATATTTATTGTTGTGTAATGGCTGATTTTGTATGAAATGAATTTATTTATTTTCCGAAAAACTAGTGTCCTCCGAGAGTTTCTGATTTTTATCTTTGTATATATAAATGTGGTATTCTATCAATAGAAATTTTTATTACGTAAAAATCTCAGTTTCTTGGAAAGTAAAGAATTACCCTATATTCTTAAAATCCACGGATATTTGTATTGCCTAATTCAAAAACAACCTAAGTCACAAAAATGTTATCTATATTATTCTATACAACTAACAAGCATCATCAAAACAAGATTTAAAATTGTGATTAAATTTTTTGTAATTTGCAAAAGTTTATAATAGATCACCATCTTCATCATTTATTGCCTTTAGGAAATTCTATAACTAAAACAAATAAGACATATATTTTGTTACTTTAAAACATTATTTCATAACACACTTTCATGCAGTGCATTTTAAAATCCAACTCAGTAAGCGAAGTAGTAGCACAGTCAGCAGCATAGCAAACATATATTTATACAGTACAGAAAGAGACGGCAAAAAAACTTTACCCTGAGGGAGTTTTTGAATATGGCCCTGGTGAATAAAACATTGACCTGTGTTTGAAAGCCTGAGTTGTGACAACTGAACACTGTTGGTGTGTTACACTTTACGGTTATGAACAGCCTTAAGAGTTTTTTTTCACCTGGTACATGTAGCTTATATTTGCAAGGAATCGCAGAGGAGTTATTATATTAATTAATTTTCAAAAAGCTCATTATGTTTAACATCATGGTTTTTATGCATTGAAGGGGTCAAACAGTGGTTGTAAACACACCTACATAATCATTATTGTAAGGGACAGCCCCTTTTTACCAACCTTTTTAGCCCTGTGTAAGACCATTGCCACAACACTCAAAATAAAAAACACAATAATAATAAGTCTAAAAAGCACTGACTGGCTAGCCGTCCATAGTCTAATTATAAGATTATTTTGAGTAGCCCATCAAATTATCACTGGTGACAAGAGGCAAGTGAGCTAGTCTTGATGTTCGTATATTTTATTCAAATTATCTGGTATTATGCTATCAAAACCGTTAAGAAGCATAACATAAAAGAAATAGCTACATTATTTATCATAACTGAACATATCCAGATCTGATGATATTTTTAGTACTACTACTCGTCACAAAATGTCGCCGGTAGTATAAAATAAACCTGTAAACCTTATTAAACCGTCATTAAAGTTTAACACATGATTGCCATGATGGAAGTCCCTTTTCTCCTGTTTCACCTTCCTGCCAACCATAGTGTCTTGTTACCTTATCTATTGTTTTTCCATATTGATGATCTAGTCTAAGATAGCTTTATATATATCCCAATAATCAAATGTTACTATTATTCAATTGGAAAAAATATTTAGGTGTGTTGTGATGTTTTTGACGATTTCCAGAAGCAGCAATATCTTTTAATTGCATGTTACATTGATGTATTGTATGGTATCTGTCATCAAGCACAAGGTTGCATGATCTAAATTAAATTGTGATATCAATCAAAATCATAAAGGTGATGAGAATTTCATAAATCACATATGAATTAAATTAAAATAGACTTTTTACCACTGAAGTAATTTGTATTTACTTTTCATTTGATAAATAAAACACATGCATGTTAATCGAATAAAGACAGTTTTTTTTACAATTTTTATTGCTATGGAGTAAAACCTAAAACATTTTTTTTATTTATGGAATTTTTAGAAATTGAAAAACAAAATGAATTTCAGTTATTGAAAAGAATAAATAAATTTGGAAAATCCGAAAGTGCACGCCTCAAAGCGGTCGTTCACATTTAAAAAAAAATTCTAAAACAAAAAACTCAAGTTTTTTAAAATAAAATAACAAATAAGGTGAGGAAAAAATATACTATAAAATAAAAATAAAAAATATATTTATATAGATATACAGTATACAGTGGTATATTAGTTTTTTATAAATTATAATTTAACGACAGTACTTAGAACGCTAATATTAACTAGGAATCAGCACAGTGTAATACTTTATATATTAAAAACAAAAGTATTCCGGTAAGATGAATTTTTCGACCAATTTCTCTGCCACATACATGGTCACATAAACACAGACTCACGGATGTCCAAGAATGATTAGTTTTAATGTTATTATTTATTATATTAAACAAATTAATTGTTTATAAAATGTACCATATGTGCAAGACAGATTATTAAACTTCATATTAGTGCACTCATATTATCCTGTAAGTGTTATATTAAAAAAAAAACGTCATTTAAGTTTCGAAAGACTGGGTTTTTTGACATGTCGAGAGTAGAGCACTACCTCACCGCTCCGCTTATGAGGCGTGCAAAAATGAGTGAAATTAAAACTAGCAAAATACTAGATTTGAAGTTACCTACTTGTTATTATTTTACGTTAGTTTTTTGCATTAATAATGGAAAACTGCCAAAATATATGTATATTTGTATTTTTATTAATAATAAAATTGCAAAGTGGAATGCTTATGGTCAGTTCGTCTATGACAAAAATTGCAAAAGTAGGTATTCTTCTTAATGTATTCTCACACTTAGGGATATTACAGTACAATGCACTTTAATGTTGGTACTATCATTATTTACATGCATTTTAGCGTTACTAGCTGGCAAACTATGAAATATTCTAGTGAAAATGAAAAATAAAATTTTTTAATTAAAATAAAAAAAAATCATGATTTGATTAAAATTTTAAAAAAATCTAAATGTGACAAAAATTAGTTATTATTATTATATGCTTAAACAAAGGGGTTAGTAGCTTGATTAAAAATCTTTTATTTCTTGAGCACAATAAATGCAAGTGACACAATGATATTTTGCAGGATTTTCTAAAATTATCCCCTAAAAGAGCTATATTAGGGAAAGACAGTTTGCTTGGGAGTTCCACCACTTACTATGATGTGGAAAATTAAATTGCAGGGGTAAACAGCATGGGGTCAGCTAGTTAGGCATGCTGTTGAGTCAAATGCAGAAAAATATTAAAGAACAATTTTTAGAATTTAAATCAGTTACAATTTAAAAGTTTTGGTCTTTAAGAGGACCATTTTAGTTGAGCATTATATCTAAGTACATAAACACTTGTGAAATAAATGACCTTTCAAATATTCTATAAAATCTAAGGTGTAACATGGGCTTATCCAGCTTTTGGCATTTGCCCTTCTATTGGGCAAAGTCCCAACTATAAGGCCAGATGGACCAAACCAGCAAAAATATGTTTATATGCAAATTTCTTAAAGAGATAGGTCATTTGGCCAGTCTCTTGGGCAGCTGCTCTTTTCTGCCATCATTTACCAATTATTCTTTTGTTATGTTTCAGTTGCCAGTTTTACCTCCACAGGCATCCATGGGTTCCAGCATACCAAGGCGTCATAACTTTTTTTGTTTTGGCGAACTTTACCCTAGCCACTTTCATGGATCCGGGGGTTATACCAAAAGGTAAGTGCAGATTTATTTCCGTTATTAGATTTATATTTTGGTAATTTAAAATGGAAAAAACCATATCAAAATGGAAATATTATAAATATTTCATAAATATAGTCTTTCATAACTTTGATGATTCAAAATTGTAAAAGTTAATTTAATTAAAAAAAAATAACCTTTACTTTGAATCCCTTAAAAGCATTAAAGACCATTGGGCGGAATCTGACCCGGTCACGGACAAGAACGGTTATACTTCTAAAATATTGTTATTAATACTACTTTTAAACAAAAATCAGGCAAAAAAAATATTTTAACATTTCAGACAGTAAATAACATGTTTTAAAAGTAAAATAATGCCAAAAACTCATTAAAAACATTAACTATATACTACACCTATTTCGTAACCTGATCAGTATTACACTTTTGAACCAAGCAATAATACAAAGAATATCTTATTTTAATAATTTTTTTTGTCAAGATCCCCATAGCCCACAAAAGTGTGGTAGTGTAAGATAATATTACTAGAGCCATCTTTGCATGTATCCCGAAAAGTGTTTGCTGTCCGCGGTGTCCGCCGTAGGTGAATCTTGCATAGTCTGGTGCCCAATGGTCTTCAAAGACTTATTTATTATTTCTGTTATATACTTGGCATAGACATTTTTTATGTACTACTCGTTGAAGTTGTTTCGCTATAGTCCCTTTCATGTTGCCGCATTTTTTTGTAGACGTCCGTTTTTAAATCGAACAATCACCACCGGATCAATGATCAGTGTGCCGAGTGTGAGTTTTTGCGTGTTTGTAACTCTACTATCGCGTTCGCGTATTCATTAAAAGTCCTATGAGAAAAAATGGTCTCAAAACGCGTCCGCTAGAGGCGCTTCTTTGTTTCCATACATGTATTTCATTGACGCGAACGCGATAGTAGCGTTAAAAACTCACATTAGGCACACAGACCTAACGGACCGCGCAGTTTGTTTGATCATTGGTCCGGCGTGGCGTCCGGTGAAAAACCGGACATCTACCAGAGCTCTGAAGGCTCCGTTCAGTAACTTTGTTGTTTTCAACCAACTTCATAAATTACTCGAAGATGTCCGGACCGATTCGAGAAATTTCTTTTTTAATTTAAAAGGGTATACTTAGGTAGGTATTCCCATATTAATGTAATTCAGATCTGATTTTTGGAAATAAGTAATTATTTTTAACTTTTTAGTGCATGTTCGTGAAACTGATTGTTGTTTTTGTTAAAAGTTTATGTTGGAGATATCCCAGGGTAAGACAAGTGTTTGTTTTTGTAAAATTTTAATCAGACATCATTTTTTAACAGTTTTGTAATGGATAATAATCAGTAATGAAGTAAACCTTATAAGTCATAATCATTTGGTGACTAAGAGAATTATGTTATCTTGGAAGATAAGTTGATGTTGCCTTTTTTTAGGATGCATAATTAAATGCATAAGTACCCATTTTATCATATTCGATTTTATATATATTCGTTTGAGATTACTGCTGTATAAAACTGTTTGTTTTATAATTAAGATGAATAAACTGGGCAAGAGTGAGTCAGGCTTGCACGCCTAGGTATGAAAACTAAGTGTTTCCAGATTCATTAACTCTTGATATTTTTATAGATAGAAGAGCTAAATGACCAACTCCAACTGGTTAGTTTTTGAAGGAGAAAATATTATAAGTTTTAATGTGCTGTTATAGTACTCAGAAAGTGGGGGATTTAATCATGTTTTTTTTGTATGTAAATGTAAACCCTTTTGCTATGTATTCATAAATATCCCTCTGAAGATAAGACTGTAATATGATAAGTGCAAAAGTGTTTAAGTGTGTTTTTTTCACGTCGCAACGGAGCAAACGGTGCTACTTGATTTTTGGTACCGGTATAGCGTTCCTTGACACAGTGCATGTCTTTTTCAGCTTATAAGTTGGTCATAAATTATACTTTCGTATATATAGTCAATAACTTATATGTATAGAAAAATCTTTCTTAATTACTAATTGGAACATGAAATTACAAAAATATATAAAATTATGGGATACATTAATATATATAGAGCAGGACATAGATACTAAATTTTTAAACCAATGTACTTAATGCTCGGTTTTTAATAATAGAATAGCTTGCATTTTATGTAATGGAAGTTTAATACCTTCCTGTACTTTTAAGTCTAATAAGCGTCATCCGTTTTAGTTCTCACTATTTGTTGAATTAAATTTGGTTAGATTTTATTACTTAGCTTGTAAAAAAATATTTGAGATGGTTTTTTTGGCTAAATAAACCGAAACCGAATTTGATACATTTATGGCATTATTCTACATAAGGAAGAAAGCAGCTGAAAAATTGAAACACTGAATATGCCATAATTAACAGACTGCAATCATGCTTTGGATAGATTTTAAAATTATAGAGTTTAACATGGATTAAAATACTGTCATAAGTTAAGTGACCAGTCATCATTGACAAGACTGAAGGGTCGGCAACGCGCAAGTGATACCCCTGGTGTTGCAAGCGTCCATAGGCTACGGTGACCGCTTACTATCAGGCGGACCGTAAGCCTGTTTGCCACCTCAGTGGTATAAAAAAAAATTATATGTCCACTGCTGAAAATATACCTCCTTAGATTTCTGAAACGATTAAATCAACCGCTTGCATGTAGTGTCTCCCCGCGGCCCTAACTAGGTAGTCAGTCCAAGTACTAGTGTGTGGCTGTCCTACTTTGCGTTTATTGGATCGCGGTCTCTACACATAGCATACAAAATGAATGGCAAATGAACTAAACTGGTGTTATTTATTCCTGGGTGTTAATTTTGTGACCCTTAATCTGTGAACAAATTATTGGACGCGTCCGTTAGCAAATGCTGTCAATGGCGGCTGAACAGTGAGCACGAGTTTTGGGACGCTGTCTTCGGACATATCTCCTCAATCATTTCACAAAGAATTGTCCTCGGGGAAACATGTTGGGTAGAAGTAATGAAAAAAAAACGGGTAAATAAAAATAGGCAAAGTGCGAGTCGGACTCGCGCACTTAGAGGTACCACCACAGACAGCAGCATTTGCTGACTGATGTGTCCCATAATTTGTTCACAGCTTTATACTAATAAGTATTTAAATATTTTTTTTGAGTCGTGTTTTAATTTTTTTCACCAATTTGCCCAACGTCCCTCAGTGCGTGGTAGTGTATCATTTAAGTTCTGGAATGTCTACCCATACTGCACTCTATCGTCCACAGCACGATCACGTGCAAATTTGGCAAGTTTAGCGTATGCATGATGGTCAACGTAGCGATTACGCCGCGATCCATGTGCAGCGTTGAAGATACGAGGGTGGCGTGCTGCCCTTAAAGCCGCGTGGGTGTCACTTTATCGTTCGCGCGTCAAGCGCTTCTCGAGGACGCCATCTACGCGCTTTATTGAATCGGAGTCCAGTCGCTGTATGTGGCTGCGGACTAAATCGCGCGATTTGTAGTCTGCATCGCAACTAATTCAAAGTTGTCGGCTTTTAAGCTAATAAGTGATTGCGCGACTGTTGCTAGATTTAGTTCTCACTAGCGATTTAAAGTTGCCAAATCGCACAAAATCAATGGGTAGTGGGCGCTGGTCAGATACGACAAATTTGTTAATACTTTTGCGGTTATCCTGTTCTAGAACATCAAGTTTGACATAAAGTTTCAACTCACATGTCTGCATGTTTTCTTTCAATGACAGCATTTAATCACGTACATTGTATTTAATTTAAATATTTATACTACTGTCATAAAGCTAGTGTTAGTTTTTTATTTGAACGCACTTATCTCTGTCTTGAGTTGACCTAAGGCACAAGTTTGTGAGAATATAGCCTTTTAGGTTCGTGTTGGACCCATTAGGAGCATAAATTATTTCTTTTTCCAACTCGTAATTAATAATTGTTCACCTAAAAGGCAAATAGAAAACTGCAAATATCTATAAAAACAGTGCAGAAATACTGTATAAAAAAACTATTCCATCTGGTGTTTTTAGTAAAGAAATACTACATTATTCCAGATAGAAATGCTTATAGTAAGTTTTTACGTTACGCGCACTGACTTGCATCAGACCCTCGACTGAAATGATTTGCATTCATAACCTACATGCAAAATGAAAACTTGCATCTCCTATTACACACCCTTGGAGGTCGATTTTCCAAAATTTCTAACCTTAATACTGCTTAAATCCCAGCTTAAAATACAAATATAGGTACACATGGAAGAGGATCAAAATCCGTTATCTTTGTAATTAAATAATTACAAGTATATATAACGGATTTTCCATCGAAACTTACATTCTCTATTGCCTCTGACTATGCCTATTTTTCTCAAACTTTCTTTCCAAATGATGATAACCATTATATAAATAGCAAAGAAGTCTATGCTAATTTAGTTGATGTCAAGGTATACGTATTTCCTGCAAGTTTAAAGCTAAAGTGAAGAATGTTAAATGTTGAGCAGCACAAGTCATAAACTGACCAATTTAATTATAAATATTCATGTACGTAATCCTTTTCATTCAACGTAATTTCATTTACAAACGCGAGCGCTGCCTTAACAAATTAAACAGTCTTACATTTGCATCCTAATTTTATTGCCAAAGGTCAGAATACTAGTACCAGATTTTGTGTTGTGCAAAATAAGACTTACTGCTTAAGGAATAACTGTCATTGTAGCTTGATAGTATTGTTAAAAAGTTGTTTTGTTGTTTGTATTCGTTGGTGATGGGGGTGGTCTTATAAATTGAAGTGTTGTACTAGTAATTTCACTGTAGATAATTGCGCTTCAAAAAATTGAGACTGAAGGTTATGCATAAAAAAATAACGTTTAACTTTTTTCTATGTATTTTGTGATATTTAGATGATTACTTCAAATTTCATAATTAACTATTTAGCCCAGGGATAATAGCACTTTTTTAGCCAAAAAACGGAAAAATTAGTTACAGGATAAGAGTAGGCGGAATGGACGACAAAAAGGGTTCGTAAAAAGGGAAAAATAAATCCAAGTGATTTTGATTGGCTAGGGGTGGTGGGAGTGGGTTTTAGGGGTTGAAAATCGTTTTTTGCCATTTTTGGCGGAGCATCGGCTCGTAGCACAAAATGGTCTACAGAAAAGTTGTAGATATTCAAAAAATCTACAATTTTGGTTCAGAGTACTTTTCGACCTAACCTCAAATATTACGAGATATTGGCAAAAACCGATTTTTCGATTTTTTTTTGTTTTTTGCCCCAAAAATATATATTCAAAATTTGGACTGAATGTACACTTTTTAAAGCTTCAAGTTTTCTAATTTGCCCGAACTCTGTAAGTTAAATATTTTCTGAGATATTAACGATTTTCGAAAAATCAATATCGAGCAAAAACGAGCAAAAAATCACGTTTTTTAAACTAAGCAAGGCGGATCCAAATACAAATACTTTTTTTGTAAATGCATACATATTATTACTAAAATCTAAAACACCCAGGCAAACACAAGTGTTCACCACACTATACTAATGAATGAAATAGTTCATTCGGTTTAATTATATCTAGAACTAGCTTTTGCCAGCGGCTTCGCCCGCCCTAAATTTGGTTATCGGCATAGGATTCTTACGACAACTCCTTGATTATAAAAAAAAACACAGAAGGTAAAATATTTTTAAACAATGCGTACTGCCCTTCCCCCTCATGACTGCCCGCCGGTCTCGCATAAATGCGCGCGCAGTACTTTACAATTATTTTGCTGCGACGTTATTTTAAAACTGCGATATCTCCTAAGATATTCATTGAAATCGAATGATGAACGGGGCAATTATGTTTTAAATTAAATGCTTGTGATGAATAACGTCTTTATTTGGACAAATAATGCATTATTTTAGAACAAATATAGTTAGCATAAAAAAGGTTATAGTTTAACCTTAAAATGTAGACATATGCTCTCGCGGACTTTTTTTTAGAACTTTTATAGGGGAACAATTCATGCATGATTTTTGCGAAACTCTAACGTAGCGCACGCAGCGGAAGCTCTCAAAAGGATAAAAAAACCCTGATTTTGAAACATTTTTCATTAGTACTCCGCTCCTATTTGTTTTAGCGTGATGATATATAGCCTATATATATCATATATAACCTTTCTCGATAAATGGGCTATTTTGAAAGAATTTTTTAAATCCGACCAGTAGTTCCTGAGATTAGCGCGTTCAAACAAACAAACTCTTCAGCTATTATATATATATATATTAGTATAGATTTTAATTTAAATAATCATATAAGGAGAAAATTTACTGAAAAAGATACTAAACATATTTTAGGATTTTCATCGGATCATCTTCATCACTTGCATCACCTTAAAACCGAGCTAGATGTGACGGTACTTCTTAAAACCGAGCTAGATGTAACGGTACTTCTTAAAACCGAGCTAGATGTGACGGTACTTCTTAAAACCGAGCTAGATGTGACGGTACTTCTTAAAAGCTAGATGTGACGGTACTTCTGAAAACCGAGCTAGATGTGACGGTACTTCTTCTGGTGTAAAATTTGCATAGTTTTACTTCCTAGCTCTGCTTAGAGTAGTACCTTACAGTCGCAATGGCATAAGACACGAACGAATCTTGAGCGCTTGGTGACAGTAATAAAAATAGTCTGCAGAAGTGTACAATCATGTAAAAGTTCAGAGTTGATTGTGATCCATTGCTGATTTACAACATCGTTAGTCTTTACTTTCGTGCTTAAAAACGTTAAGCAAACAAGGAATGTCCGGGCACAAACTATATTTTTTGGAAGTGAACAACATCATATCTTTATAGTTTATAGTTTTATTTTTTACGATAAACTCTTCCTCTATGCATAGATAGCATATTAATATTGCTTGTATTTTAGCTAATGTACGTAGTTTCATCCCTACCTACAGCAATATTATTAAACAACTAGCTGTCCCGGCGAACGTTGTTCCGCTGCTGTCCCTCTGTACCCGGCGAAAGTTGGTTTTTACCTATAGTGCCCGAGTCCGGCTCGCACTTGACATATCGAGATAAAAACTATCCTATCTTTTAAGTTGGATCAAATAACAGATATTTACGAAGTTTGATCAAAATCGGTTCAGTATAGTTTAGGAGTCCATTGAGGACAAACATTGTGACACGAGATTTATATATATTAAGATAGTGTGGGTGATAATTATTATTGTCAATTCGTGATATATCATATCATACAATAGTGTGTGGACAGTGAAAAGATGCAGTAAAATATTTGAAATAAATCTTTATTTCTTTTTAATTCGTAAACACGCCGCCGTTACAATAGTGCAACAAACTTATAAGACCCGGTGGTCAAAAATCAAAACTACAGTCGCCATATTGAAATGTGTGAACTTACAACGACACTAGCGATCGAACATTCAAGGTCAAAAAGGTCAGAAAAGTTTGTTGCACTGTAATTGCTTTTGAAATGTTTACATGAGCAATAATTATTTTGAAAAGCATTCCGAATTGCTTTTGCTTCTGACAGTTGACGTTATTCACATTTAGTCAGATATGCAAGTAAACATGTAGTACACAGGTAACAAATAAGTTCACTGTACACTATATTTAATGAATGATTATTTCTGAACTTTTCATGAATGGTGTTTTTGTTATATGTAAATAAGACTTTTGTTTCTATTGTGGTACACGTGATATATAGGAAAATGAATTAGTAGAGTCAGAATTATACCGTCGGATTGATGAGGATATTATATATTGCTCCTAATAAATAAAAGAGCCTGTTAAATATACGAGGTAACAAACACCGTAAAAATATATATACAGATTAGTGTTTTCTGTGTATACTTAATATGTACGTTAGGGTGCTTGTTTTCGGGCCCAATTTTTTTTTTTTTATCTCACGTGTCTCACTTTTATTCTGTTCTAAGACACAAAAAACTGTTAAATTTTATTTCTTTCGCATTTTTAAAGTAATGTTAAGGGGTCGCTTCCAGCAAATTAGAAAGAAAATATTTTTTTGAAAATTATGATCTTATATAACTATTAAATCCTAGAAAATAAAAGTAACCTAGGCTAATAATGTAGTTTCATTTGTATTAGGGTAGTTCTGCCGACTTCTGCTTGAATTTTTTGACAATCAAAAGAAGGTCCCTGTTGTTTGATGGTAATTAAATCTATTGTATTCTTTAATCAATGCTATAACTCGATCTGCAGTCATTCAGCACTGTCATAGAACGTTCAATGTCTCTGGAAGCTTTCTAATCTTCATCTTCTTCCCAAAGAAGAGGTTCTCGTTCAATGTCTCTGGAAGCTTTCTAATCTTCATCTTCTTCCCAAAGAAGAGGTTCTCGTTCAATGTCTCTGGAAGCTTTCTAATCTTCATCTTCTTCCCAAAGAAGAGGTTCTCGTTCAATGTCTCTGGAAGCTTTCTAATCTTCATCTTCTTCCCAAAGAAGAGGTTCTCGTTCAATGTCTCTGGAAGCTTTCTAATCTTCATCTTCTTCCCAAAGAAGAGGTTCTCGTTCAATGTCTCTGGAAGCTTTCTAATCTTCATCTTCTTCCCAAAGAAGAGGTTCTCGTTCAATGTCTCTGGAAGCTTTCTAATCTTCATCTTCTTCCCAAAGAAGAGGTTCTCGTTCAATGTCTCTGGAAGCTTCTTATCTTCATCTTCTTCCCAAAGAAGAGGTTCTTTTTGCAAAAATGCTGGTGAAATTCCAAGGATTCTAAAAAATCTTAACGTGTTGCTGTGGACACAAAATATTTAATATTTTTTCATGAATGTCACTCATAATCAAGGTAATATGCTTGGGCTATAGTCTCCTCAGTCTTCATTCAGTGCGGTTACCATCTCTCAAACGCAACTTCGTCATCAAAAAAAGCAAGTGCGACAAGGTCTTCGAAAAGGTACCACAAATGCCCTAGAAACTTCGTAAGGGCTTTTTTGGACGAGGACAATATAAACAGAATATTATTAAAACTTTTTAAGGTTTTTTAACAGCCACAAGTAGTTCCTTTGTGCTATACATGCCGCAGGAAGCTTAAAACCAGCATCTTACATAAATTATAATAACGAAAACACAAATTTCAGTAGTCACTTAGAGTTCTTGTTTTGGCAGTTTAAATTGGTCTCTTAACATAAAATGCTTACACCAATAAATCGCCTTTGCAATCCATCGTGCATGATAAAGACCCGCTGGAGCTCTAATCGATATCCCTTTGCTAGGTGTGCCCTACCAGAAATATGATTAAAAGTTTCAACAACTCCTTATAATCATCCTGAGGTTGGTAATCATTTAACTGTTTCTCAGCAAACAAAATTGCTACATATTTTACGCATCTTAAGAGGCAGTACTGCATTACAGAAAAGTTGAGTAAAAACAAGGATGACGCGTTATGTAACTGAGAGTGTAACTGCAGCTACATATCAACTCACTGTGATTGTCATTGAAATACGTAAAATAAATTAATAGTTTATTATAAAAAATTAATAATAAATATTACACATCATTGTTTTCAAAAAAATGCTTTTTCTCAGTGTCTCAAGCGCTATTACGGGTATGCTTTAGCAAAGTTGCACTTAGAAGTCTAATCCCTTTCTTTGCCGAAGCCTAAAAAAAAAACAGTGAAAATGGACCAGTTAACAATTTTTTAAATTTAAATTTTTTAATTTTTTCAGTGTTTGAACTACATCACCGTCATTCAAGGCGGATCTGCTCAGCGGATAGGAAAACCGTTGCTAAAACCAACCGGCCAAGTGCGAGTCGGACTTGCGTACGAAGGGTTCCGTACCATTATCTATAAGTGAATATATAAATAAATATTCTGTGGTTATTTCAAGCGTCTACCTGTTGCCGATATCAATATCGAGAAAAAATATCCCGTATTTTGTATGGGAGCCCCCTTAAACATTTATTTTATTCTGTTTTTTTTGGTATTTGTTGTTATACCGGCAACAGAAATATATCATCTGTGAAAATTTCATTTGTCTTAACTATCACGGTTCATGAGATACAGCCTGGTGACAGACGGACATGCGGACGCACAGCGAAGTCTTAGTAATATGGTCCCGTTTTGTACTTTTGGGTACGGATCCCTAAAAATGAAATTCAGGTAGTAGGTATAGCCTATTTATAAGGCTGTGACATACAGTCGGACGGTCGGACGGACATGATGAATTTATTTATTGGTTTTTGCCATTTTTCTACGGAACCCTACAAATAATGGCATAGGAGACTTTTATCCCATTAGTCAGTTCCCACGAGGCTAGTTTATTACGCAGGTAAAACCCAAACGCAGTTATAAAAAATAATACGTTAAAAAACATGTTTATTGACAGCGCCACCTGACGAGGATCGAGAGGATGACTTTAGAGCTCCGCTGTACCGCAGTGTGGAGATCAACGGCATCACGGTGCGCATGAAATGGTGCGTCACATGCAAGTTTTACAGGCCGCCGCGGTGTTCCCACTGCTCCGTGTGCAACCACTGCATAGAGGCGAGTATTGATATAAGTACTTATGTGCCGATAGGTTATTACCCTAAACCCTCCTCTTGCACGCATACACCATGTTTTGCACGAGCTCAAGGGATTACAAAGGAGTCAAAAATGCTAGTAAATCGTGATAGCCGCGTCACTAATGTCAGTCGGCGATAGGCAAGGGCGCAGCAAAGATTTTTTCTAGGGGGGCCAGGAGGATTCTTTGATCCCCTCCCCTCCATTCTACGCCCATGGCGATAGGTGCTTAAAATGGAGTACGTCATAAGTGCACTTTCTGTACTTACTTATTTGTGATTATGTCTTATAGTAATGTAGGCATTTGGGCGGGATCAAAGTAAAATTTTAAGGTCAAATTTGATGAAACGTTTGTGACGCGAAAACGTCGAAAAATAGGTACTTGATTAGAAAATTCGAGAACATGTGACAGAAATAGATAAATGCGAAATAAAAAGAATATGCCCATGTAAAGTAGTGTCACATATATCACGTGATTTAACGTAGTTTTTACAGTTGCTGTGCTTGTAGATGATTGATCTTGTCTTAATTAAGACGCGCCTTACAAAGTGAGCTCAGCTTACAGTGGTAGTTGTATATGGTCACACATTTGACAACCATTTTTAAAAGATATCCAGGTTATAATTTTTTAACATCCATACAGACGAAGTCGCGGGCAGTACTTAACGAATTAATTCAGATATTTTTTTAACACAAAATAACTTCACAAACGTCGATTAAAAATTTTTTACCAATAAAAAATGGATAAGACCTGCTAGTTATCACATATCAACCAAAAAGACATCTGTGCCATTTGGCAAACTGGCGCCAGATCAGAAGAGGCAAAATCAATATCCGTTAACATCACTTATATCCATTATGACTCATAGATTAAAGGTCTTGTACCAGACCATAAAATATATTTAAAAAAAAATAATGAATCAGTTATATACCTACTGCGGATGTCTTAAAACCTGAGACTTCCCGGGATCAATGTACGTGCTAATTTTTTTCTTAATTTTAAAAGAAGTATGTAAATTGATTCACCTTTTCGTGAATTGTAATTACTGCTACATCCTGGTGTTGAAGTTTTTTTTTTTAATCCTTACCTTATAGTTGTGATCCATTATTATTTTCATATTAGCTTCTTCTGTGATTCCATGTCTGCGTTGTACCAGGTTTCAAGTACCTGAACTGTTGAAGCTATATAACTTCGAGTTTAGTTTACGAGCTTTTTATTAGCTTCACCTGTATGTTTGTATGTTTGTTTGTAACCGACTTCTTTGGGCGCGATTTTGACCCACTTTAAACGGCCAGATTTCGTTCAAACTTTGTAGATTTATTGAGGACCGATGACAATACACTAATTTCATAAAATAATTCCATTTTTCAATTTGCAAAATATGATTTTTGTTAATTTATATAATTTTCATCTATAGTCGATAAGGTAAGAAAATAAAGCACTCTCTGATGCTTCGCATCATGAGTCGTGCAATAGTTTAAAATTAAAAAAACAAGCTATTATAAATAATCCAAACTAAAAAGTAGAAAATAAATAATAGTTTAAAAAAACTAAAAAACACGCTTTTTATAGAAAACCGAACTAAAAAATAGAAAATAAATTTTAATGAATTTAAATTAAGAAAATAGTTTTAAAAATTTCAATGAATATAAATTAATAATAGTGTGAATAAAAAAAAAAAAATTTTATTTTAAAAAAAGCGTGGGGTGCTTTATAAGATATTATCGAAATGATAATCACTCTACTCATATCTGTCAATAAAATATTTATAACTATTGACACCATGCACCCCACGCTTTTTTTAAAATAAAATAATTTTTTTTTTATTCACACTATTATTAATTTATATTCATTGAAATTTTTAAAACTATTTTCTTAATTTAAATTCGTTAAAATTTATTTTCTTTTTTTTTTAGTTCGGTTTTCTATAAAAAGCGTGTTTTTTAGTTTTTTTAAACTATTATTTATTATCCTCAGAAGGGGGTAACCAGTAGCTGGTAACACACCCACATCATACTGGACAGCCTTTTTTTACCAACCAATTTAGTCCTGCGTGACGGGGGGCGAGCCCATCGCCGATACACAGCTTCTGATGCGGACTATCTAGACTATATAGGCTCTGTATATGTCCCATACGACGTCAATTACCAGTTTTAAAATAATAACTGGTAATAAGAACTGGGACAGAATAATATTCTATTGCTAGTTCCTGGTGAACTATAAACCGTAAAGATTTTTCATACAAAGTTAATTTGCTATAATTATATAATTACAATAATAATTGTACTACACATATTATACACTAGCTTTTGCCAGCGGCTCCGCCCGCCCTTAAATTTGCTTAATTAATGGTTAATTATACTTATTAAGTTTACTATAGTAAGCTATAGCTGCTGCTATAGTTCGTTTAAAAATTGGTTATTGTTATTTCCTCAGGAAATTTTGAATTTATCTTGATAAAAACTATCATATGTCCTTCCCCGGGACTCAAACTATCTCCATACCAAATTTCTTTTAAGTTGGCACAGCGGTTTAAGCGTAAAGAGGTAACAGACAGACAGACAAAGTTATACTTTCGCATTCCTAATATTAGTATGGATTGCTCTGTTCTCAAACTAGTAATTCGGTGATCATAAATAACGACTGAAATTACAGAACCATTTTAAAGCCGGGATTCGAATCCAGGAATACCAACGAGTCGATAATGTGTTATTGCAGGCCGTAGATTATCATGCCTTTTAATTTTCTTTTTTTTCAACAGACGTTCGACCACCACTGCCCGTGGGTAAACAACTGCATCGGTCGACGAAACTACAGATTTTTCTTCTTTTTCTTAATATCCCTCTCCATTCACATGCTGAGTATATTCGGTCTCAGTCTATACTTTGTTATGAACAATAACGAAACGTTAGCACACGTGGAGTCCATCGTATCGTATCCTTTTTGTATAGTTATAAAAGTATGAAAAACATATTGTGTAAGAAATTAGGTTTTAGTATTTATTTTTATATTTTTTTGTATTTATTTATTTAGTGGTAGAACATGTATACCAAATATGAAATCAGGTACACATGTGTACCTTAATTAAAACATAAACTAAACTCTTTTAGGCTGTCGGGATAAGGCTAAAACTTTCATGGCAGTTGTTTATCGCTCACACATTTTGTTAGATCATTGCGCTTAGGTCGCTAAGGCGACGTATGCCTCTATGGCCTTGGTTTTTTTTAGTTTTGATTAAACTAGTAGTTTCAATAAATGTTTAACTGTGTTACTTTATAATGAGACAGGTTTTAATATTTATGTACATACATACCCGAACGAAGCAAACTGAGGTAATCCACGCTGATTCCATGTTAAAAAGTGACCGCTGATGATATGTGTTTATTTTAACAATTTATTATTTTAATTCAATTAACTGTGAATTTTGGAGTGTGAAATGAATGGACCAGTTACACACCACACACCCTGTCTCTCTCTCTCACACACACACAGACACATGTTTGTTTAAAGTACCATTTGAGGACTATAGTCGTATCAAGCCATCCGAGGACTGCCGAAAAAGTAACTTAGTGTGGTCATATTGCTATCTCACCAAGAGTGAAAGAATCAGAAAATTAAATTAGTAGCGATCAGCCCATTCTTATAGCGCTATCTTAATTTTCATACACTAGACTTTTCATGACCACACACACACACGCTAATATGCCTTGGGAAATCTTTTCAAGGACTTTTGTGTAAGCTGACCGAGGACGTAGACTAAAAAGTCCTCGGATGTGCCTTGTGTATTCATGCCCACGTCCTCACACACACACACACACACACATTTTAATTGTACAGTACATTCCTAAGTTAAATCATAAAAGTAGACATAATTCATCTCTCCAGCCTCTGAAAAACTGAAGATACCCTTAACAATAACAAACCAGTATGGTAATAATGGGCATAATCGCTTTGCTGGCGATTCCTATATTCGGGTTGACGGGTTTTCATATGGTGTTGGTGTCCCGTGGGCGCACCACCAACGAACAAGTGACGGGGAAGTTTACCGGAGGGTACAACCCGTTCTCAAAGGGGTGCTGGTACAACTGTTGTTATACACAATTCGGCCCACAATATCCTAGGTGAGTACATATTAATGTAATTATAATTGATTTATATGTCATATTTATCATTAGTAAGTAGTTTTTTATTTTAAATCTCTAACCTGACTTCTAGGCTTTAGCATTAAAAGGCGCGGTGCCCAATTAAATAGTTTTGATGGTGACCTTTTTAGGGGTAAAGCCTTTCTAAGCCCTTTATCCTTTGAACGCTTATGAAATTTTGATATTCTCAAAACTGCTATCGATGTGGGCAAAAAGGCGCCCACAAAATTGCGCCACTGTATATTTTTGTTTGCGTTATGGTGTATCCGACCAACATTTTTCCATACAAACTGCATTACACTTAATATCTATAACATTACATAGTAACATTTCGCTGCATATTCATCCATTAAATTCTAGTGAATTATTTTTAAAAGTTATTGTATTAATTGAATGTATGAAATCAACAACAGCTCAGGGGTTTTAATAAGTCACAAGCATTTCATGGGTGAATACACTTTTTGCGACAGTGCAAAACTTATTACTAGTTATAAATAAATATTTAGTGCACTGAAGGTTGTATGGGACAAATCGGATTCGGATTCACCTTAACATCAGTTATTGTAGATTTTTACTACATAAAGGCCGCTTTTAACCTCTTCGATATATTACTTAATGATATATTAAGATAATTATACCGAATGTATTATCAACTAAGTATATAATAAAACATATTTTGAATTTTTTCATGTCGTAGATTTTATTTTATTATTGCATTCGCTTTTAAGTTAGAAAGTGTAGACTGATTACTCATAAAGCGTATTTAGTTCTCTTTAGTAAACAGCTACCTTTCTCTTTCTAGCTTTCGCTATCTCATATAACACTTGGTGTAAAAGACAGCCGGCTACTTCAGAGAGGCAAATACGTTTCATAAAACTATTCTACAATGTTGTTGAGTTGTTGCAAGTTTTAACTGTCTTGTGAGCAATTTTTTTTTAAATATAGTAGGTAGTTGTATTAGAAATCTTCCTTGGTGTGCACAACAACTTATTAAAAATAACTTTTTTTATGACCCGCCATATTTTCAGAGGGTTCAAAATCGATAAATAGAAGAGTCAATGTAGGGAATATCAAAATAGCTCGGTTATACCCTTAAAAAAGAGCTTTGACCCAACGTTCGCCATTAAAAATGTACACCACTGGCCTAGGAATACTGTCCACAATAAAAAAAAATTACAGTTCAAAATTGTTGAGAACATGGAATGTGCAACCGTGACGACGTGTCCGCCACGTATTTGCCATATCTGGGGCCTATTCCATGAAGTTTTGTACAAACTTATGACGAAATAAGACGAAACTTCCTCCCACGAACGCTTGGGTTGTGGAATGAGCTCGCTGCCAAGGTTCTCTCTAAGGACTACAGTATGGGGTTCTTAAAGAAAGAAGTTATTAGATATTTGAAGGGTCGGCAACGCGCGAGTAATACCCCTGGTGATGCAAGCGTTAATAGGCTACGGTGACCGCTTACCATCAGGCGGACCGCAAGCTCGTTTGCCACCTTGGTGGTATAAAAATAGTATTATGAAGAATGAAGAGTGAAGAATATTTGTATTTTGGAATAGGCCCATGGTTAGTATCTTACTGTGCCATGACAGTACACACAGTGCGTATTGGTTGTAGCTAGTTTCTTATGTTTTTTAGCAATTACGATCCTGATATAAGGAATTAATACTATATTCGAGATATTTTAAAATCCACAGTCTAGTCCGACCATCGAAATACCTATACAAGGGGGGGAAGAAGCGGCAGCAGGGTCTACCTCCAGGTCTTCAGTCGGCTTCGGGAATCTCGACGATAGCGACGGAGGCGCAGGTAAAGACGTACACTGCGGACAACGGGACGGCGCATCGCCCGCTCGGACCCCACGCGCATTACAACAAGGTGAGAGCCAGACGCTTGATGCTAGCTGTAGCTCGTTGCTGATGCGATTTTGTGTTTTAAGCTTCATGTGCGACCGATGCGATGCGATTTATTGTTAAGGACGAGTTACAAAATTTTAGGGCTTTATAATATTCAGATTATAGACTAGGCCCGTTTATTGAATTTATATGTATCGGTATCTTAACAGTTTTTATTCCCCCTTTTTATTATACCCCTTTGGGTAAATATACACCCACATCATAATGTGGGGGGTGGCCTCCTTTCACCGCCCACTTTACCACTTTACGCCATTGTTGGATACATTGTAGCTGGATCATAGACTGTTCTGTAATCTTATCGACTGCGCAATATCCTCACAAAATTGACCACTATTTAGAAAAAGACAAGGTTAACTTGTGATCTTTTTCTCATAGACAAGACACCACACGTTCGCTTTTTCTCTGTCACACTTTTGCAACCATTTCTTTCTCACAGCTGGCGAAAATGTGCTGTCCTGTTCTCTATGTCTATGATCAGGACTAAGATGGCTTTATATGTCCCATACGTCTTACCTAAAAGAAGCTCGTTATCCGTACATATGTCCCATACGGCTTGCCAAATAGAATATATAGTGTCGATCGCAGCATAAACTTAAAACATAGCTTCCAGGGTTAAACGGGTTGTGTACAAAGACATAAGATCATAATAGTTTTGTGTGTCCATGTAAGATTGAGAAAAATCGGGTCTTCTTTAAAACAATTTCAAATATTTTCACGTAGTTTTTATTTGCTTTCACTTTCTGCTGCCACTAATGCAATTTTGCTTATATTACTTATAGAGATAAAAGGTTTAAAGAAAAATACCAGCTGTCGGTGGATTTGCTTTTTTGTTTGTGATAAACTTCAATTATTTATTACAAATAATTTGTTATTCCTTGTTTCTGCTTAATGATATCACTTAATGCAAATACGCCTTTAAATTGTTAGGTTTTTTTATTTCTAAATATAGGGAATAGTAACATCGCGCTGGAAAAAATATTCGCTTTAGCAATTTGTCAATTCTTGGTCGCCATCTTAGCAATTTTTGAAAACAAAATGTTTCTTTATTTTTATTTATTTTATACTTAAGGGCCCTGCTAACTTTTATAATGAGAGTTTCAAAAATGTGATTCACAAAAGAGGAAATCTGAATATCCATTGGCCGCGCTAGCGGACTTTAGGAACCCTCTTTAATTGTGCTTCAGAATTTTTACGCGTCGGGTGTAATATAGGAAATATATTTTTACAAATTTTCATTTAAATTGAACTTTTTTTTTTTTTTTTTTTTATACCACTAAGGTGGCAAACAAGCTTACGGTCCGCCTGATGGTAAGCGGTCACCGTTGCCTATGGACGCTTGCAACACCAGGGGTATCACTTGCGCGTTGCCGACCCTTCAGAAATCTAATAACTTCTTTCTTGAAGAACTCCATATTGTAGTCCTTGCAGAAAACCTTGACAGGGAGCTCATTCCACGACTTAAGCGTTCGCGGGAGGAAGTTTCTCTGAAACCGCACTGTACGCGACCATTTAGGTTCTAAAGTGTGAGAATGAATTCCCTGCCGATGGCGAGCGGTGCGATGGTAGAAAGTAGCCGTGGGCATCATTTCGAACAATTCCTCAGAACACAACCCATTGTACAAGCGGTAGAACACACACAGTGAGGCAAAGTCTCTCCTCAGACTTATGGGCTCGATACCGCAAGTGAGTTTGGAATCGTCGACAATTCTCACAGCCCGTCGTTGAACCGAGTCAAAAGGGCCAAGCTGGTATCCGGGTGCACCTGCCCAGAGATGGCAGCAGTACTCCATATGGGGCCGAACTTGCGACTTGTAAAGTAACAACCTTTGCCCCGACGTGAAGTACTGCTTCGCTCTGTTGAGTACACCATGTTTTTTGGACGCCAGCTTCACCTTATCTTGTAAATGATCTCGGAACTGAACATCGCTGGAGATGTCGACACAAAAGATCCCAATGCTCTTGGAAATGGAGAGAGGAGTGTTCTGGAATTGTGAGACTACAGTGAATGGAGTTTTCTTAGCGGTGAACGCGCACACTTGTGTATTTGTAGGGTTGAATCGGACCAAGTTTACCCGTCCGCAGTCAGAGACCTGGGACAGTGTGGTCTCGACTTGAGACACAAGTTCTCCGCGGTTTTCCTCCACAACGGAACGAGGGATGTTTGCACGACCCGTGTAAAAAGCGTCTCCAGTACTGTCATCTGCATAGCAATGTATGTTGTTGATGTCCAACATGTCATTGATATGCAGTAGAAACAGCGTAGGAGACAGCACAGAGCCTTGCGGGACACCAGCATTAATGTCCATGCTATCAGAGCAACTACCGTCAACTACGGTTCGTATGCGTCTGCCAGACAAAAAGCTAGCCACCCATTTGCACAAACCCTCGGGCACTCCGTAAGATGGCAACTTCAATAGACGACCCCAGTGCCAGACCCGATCGAACGCCTTCGCTATGTCCAGGCTACATGCCAATGCCTCCCCCTGACTCTCAATGGCTAGTGCCCATCGGTGTGTGAGATACACTAGAAGGTTACCATTCGAGCGATCGTGGCGAAAGCCATATTGACGGCCACTGACCAGATCGTGTACTTCTAGGTATATTAGAAGCTGTGTGTTGATCACACGCTCCATCACCTTAGAGAGGAGAGAGGTAATAGCGATAGGCCTGTAATTCGATAGATCTGATCTATCGCCCTTTTTGGGCACCGGGTGCACATTCGCAGTCTTCCATGTAGACGGAAATTGCCTAGTGTGGTAGGAAAGCGCGAAGAGGCGCGTGAGTACAGGACATAACTCAGGAGCACACTGCTTAAGCACCACTGCTGGTATACCGTCTGCCCCACTCGACTTATGAACGTCTAGAGAAAGCAACTAATAAATTCCATTAATAACTTTTCATTAATAGTAATCGATTTTCATTTAATTTATGGCCATCTTAAAATATCGATAAATAACTTAAATGTCAAAATAATGAATGCTTGCCATCGCTAGTGGCCTATGGGCTTTAGTTATCTCATCTAGTTATCATGCTTTTAGAGCAAACTATTACATACCTTCAATTCACTATCACAAGATACAATTTGCACTGGCACAATTTTATGTAAAATAAGCTAAACTTAACACGAGGTAGTGTTAGTAATTTGTGAATTGAAGAAATGGATATGTCTGGCTCTCTACTGATTTCTACTAACTAACTGTTCTTTAACGGATTTCAGGTATCTTTTGTGTTTTCTTAATTAAATAACACTATATACTGTATTAACAATACGTTATTTAACTATATGTTTGTCGTTAATCTTTGCTTACATACATTCTTGTTCATTATTCATGTAGTACATATTACTTATTCATGTCCTTGGTTTATATTTTGAGACACTGCTTATAAAACCTTTGAAAACTCTTTGTGTAAAGATACAGCATGTTCTTTGTTATTACTTCTTCCAATATGCTTACGATACAAACAGAAACAACGTGTATTCGGTATTTCATTAACAAATAAATAAATAAATATTCATTTGTAACACACAGCGCCATCTGGTCCTAAACTAATAAAAGCTTGTGTTATGGATACCAGACAATAGATACAATTAATGCATACATATTATACAAAAAGAAACACCCAGGTTATAGACAAACACAAATACTTACATTAATGTATGTTCTTAAACAACTTACAGTAGATTTCATTTTGGTACTTTCTTCCGTACGAATTCTGTTTGGAGATCACAATTTGGCCAGCAGAAATACTAGTCTTAAAATAACAAGACACGCACACGGAAGTTACAGTCTTTTACATATATTAGTAAAATAGTATATGCGTGATGAGGCATGTGTGCCGGCAGCTGTCCCCTGGGCGCGAGGAGGCTGAAGGCGAGCTGGAAGGCCCTGGCGCCTCCCAGAGCGCGGACTGCGAGCCGACGCCGCCCCCGCTACAGCGGCGCGGCTCCGGTGCCAACTTGTTCCCACCCTCAGAGCCCCACCACCACTTACCACCGCGGCCGCACCAGTACCCTAGGCTGAGTCCGCTTTCCAGGAACACTAGGTAAATCAGTCACAATAAGAACCAATATTAAAAAAAAAACCCGGTTCTAGAGAAATACTAAATAGATAGGAATTTAAATTATTAAAACGTTTAAACTCACTTAAAATTAATAAAAAGTTATGAGTTATCGTATTGTGCAACCTTCTGTTCAGCATTTTCAAATCATCTATTTGTTAAAAAATAACGTTACTCCATCAAAATTTATTTAAGAAACAGTTGATTTTTTTCGCTCTTTCAGACTTTGACCCATAGTTCGCTTTTATAACTTTCCACGTCACGACTTACGTCGATGTCGACGACATTATATTATAGGCAAGTGAAATCTATGCATATACAAGAACACGTTTTTAATTTTCCGTCCACGATAACGTTATAACGTGACGATATTTGCGGTGACGAGACGTGACGTGCAAATTTTTATATTACTAGATTTTACCAGCGGCTCCGCCCGCTTTAAATTCGGTTATTGGCGTAGGACTCCATAATTATGCTAATGAAGTTTGCTATTAGTCGGTTACAGTTATTCCCGAAGGAACTTTGAATTTTACGTGATAAAAAGTAGCATTTGTCCTATTCCTGGACCTAACCTATATGTGTGCCAAGTTTCATCTTGATCCGTCTAGTGGTTGAAGCGTGATTGAGTAACAAACATCCATCGATCCAGACATACTTTCACATTTATAATGTTAGTAGGATTATTAGGATACCTAAACCTGGAAGAAGTTTTTCTGTTTCATTACTTTTGCACTGTAGCGTCATGCTCCGTCGTATCGCTCACCAGCGCTATTATTTTTGTTGGCTCCTAAATGCCGGTTGTAGCGTGATTTATATAATAGCCTTTTCTTTCTCAGGAATTGGGCTATTAAATGAAATAAATTTCAAATACGACTGTTAATTCAAGAGATTTAACGAGTTCAAACAGGAAAAACACATAAACAACCTCTTATTATATTAGTATAGATAAAAGTGGTTCATATTGATGAGTAATTAATTCCTTATGCGGTTTAGACATATTAAGAAAGGATATAAATAGCAGGGACGGATTTTAAGTGGGGCAAAACGTTACGGCTTTTGTTATTCTAATAAATAAAACTTAAAATATTTTTTGATGTCAGGGGCATAAAATTTGGTATTAAGTTTAAAGATTTAATAAAAATAAATACTGTTACAAAATTTTAACGACAGGATCGGATCAAGGCGAGCAGTATGTAGTAGAAGCTTAATGTTACAAAAGCTATTAGTTTCAAAGTCGGTTGTAAATTGAAAACTAGAATATGACCGAAAATAGAAAAGGAACTTTTATCTACAACGACTTTAGTCGCGGGTAACAACCTAACAACTAGTTAAATAAAGGAATTACAGTCCCGCAATTCTGTAATGAAATTTGACATTTGTTTTTTTCAGTTTAAACATATCAAGTATATTATTTATTAAATGAATTAATACTTAACTGTACAGTTTCTCACAAAAGGCGAGCTAAATGCCCCAGGAATTCTCTTCCAGCCAACCTTGGTGGTACAGAGAAGTAAAAGTGGCTGCGTCATTATAATTACATAAAGAAAATCATACACACTAAAATTATACATATATATACCTAAATAAAAACATATATAAATGGTATTAGGCTGCGCCAAGATGGTTAATTTTTTCGAGTGTATGTTTGTATATTTCTTTGGCACGCTCTGAAGCCTAAAGGGCTTGATTGATTGTTGCTTGAGACTCTTGAGCCTCGTTAGATTCGTCGTAATTGTGAGAGTGAAATTTTAATTTTCAAAATCCTTGTGTGGGTATCAAAATAAAGGGTTTGAGAAGGCGAGTACGAAAATAGATAACACTTATAATAAAATAGTCAAGCGCAAGCGCAAAAACCTGAAATAAAAAGAAATAATTTATTAATAAAAAAACCCGACTGCAAAAACATTAAGAACTAAACTGTAATTAATACATACAAAATATTTAACTTTAGGTAAGCCGACAGATTTTTATATTTCAATGCAAGTTCAAATAGTGTACCTACCTCCTGATTGAGTCCCGTCTGCTTATGGTTAAATATTTGGTGTTTCAATTTCTGTTTAGTTCCTTATGTTTTTTTTTATTGAAAATATATGCTTGAGTTTTGACTTATTTTATTTATCTTACATACAAAAATATATACACCTAACTACATACATTAATAAATAAAAATACAATTTATACAAGGTTATAATATTATTTACTTAATGACAAATTTATCTACATTAAGTTTTTCTTAAATTATATTATACATCCTTATATAAAATGAAATTGTTAATTTCAGTCACGGCGTCCCTACGCCAGGTTATCGGGTGGTAATGGAACCACTGAGGTATGATGCAGGGTCCAATGGTGGGGCGCGACCTTCTCCCACAATGCAGCAAAGGATAAAAGCGCTGGGGGTCCCAACTCCGATAGCAATCAGTAGTCCTGTCAGAAGGTAAGTTGTACTATGTGACTCTAAAGGGAGTTGGAAGCAAAAACTGAGAGGATTCCTAAGTGATCAAAATCCCTCTAATTGTTAATAGACCAGTCAAATAGGGATTCAACTTGTATAATGTAATGTCTTTATACGCCAGAAGTCTCATAGAGTCTCTTGTCCAAGGTCAAAAGTCAAACAAAAACTTGTGAATATCCTCTTTCCTGCGCTCTAATGTGTTTGAAGGTCGATGGAAAAGTTTGAAGGCAAACAAATCCTACTTCCTCCCCCTTTCCTACGTCTGCCCCCTTAATTCACAAAGAAAAAAACACATGAACTGTAGCTAAACTATATAAGATGAACTTATTTGTTTTAAAGACTCACGCGCCACCTATTATACGTAGAATAGAAGTTCCCATAGGCTGTGCACAATCGAATAAATGGTTTAGGAAAACATATGGGACAAACAAACATTAATTTTACTTTAAGTTATTAATGAGAAATTAATAAAGATTTGTTAATAATTGATATTAATAGTGAATAAATAACTTTGGTACTTCATTCTACAGTTGACCTTGGGTTAACATATATACACTTTTCGTTCTGTATCACAAAAACAGTCTATTGTATGAAATATTTCTAGAAATAAAATTTGTGAAGAGTTTTATGCTGTAAAACTTGTGTAAAAACTTTGTGAAAACTTAAAATGTCATCAAAGCACAGAAAACAAGCTATGAACAAAAAACCAGTTTTTGTAACCTTTGACCTTGATAAGATATTTTTTCGCGGATAAGAGATTTTATGAGACTTTTGACATAATTATAGACTTTAATTTCTGTAATCTGTCCTGTGAACTGCGCAACAGCATCACAAAATAGGACCATTTTTAGAAAGAGGCCATGCGAACCTGCGTTTTTTTCTTTCTATCAATGTCCGCCATTTTGATGTTTTGTTTATTAAAACAAGTTATAAAGAGACAAGAGACCGAAGGTCCGCTTCCTCTCTGTCACACTTTAGCGACCATTGTTTTTTCACAACTGGCACATAACTAACAAAACGTCAAAACATAGATATACCAACACAAGTTGTTGAATTAATTGTAAGGTTCATTCCTTTTGTCTCTTTATTTGAATGTACAAATAGTTTCTTTAAATATACATAGAAATACATGCAGTTAAAAATATTACTCATTTTAAAAAACTTTACTACTAAAAATGTAACTATTGAATTTCAATAATTTTATTTGTAGTATTTTCTTCTCAGTGTTTGCTCCATACATAAAGACATAATTAACTTTTAATTTGACTATCATCTTTATGTTAGTAGATAAAAATTTACAAATTACGGGTACCTTAATTGGCTATCTCTTACCAAAGAAGAACATAGGTATTTATATGATTTTTCCGTATCATGGCCAATTCCTAGACTAACAATTATGTTGGTTATAACATCCTACCCTACAATACCGCATTGCTTCTTTATTTATTTTATGTTTACAAATGACATTGGAGTTTGATTTGCATGTATAATGGTTTGCAGACACACAAGTACAGTAACCAAATTATTATTTATTGTATTCACTAATTCTATTCGTTTTCATTGATATAAATCTAGCTTCAAATTAAATGTGGTTTGCTTTTATTCTCACTTTTTTTAATGTAATTATACTATTTCCAACAGATGCCATTTTAAACCAGTTTTTTTTTGACGATTATTTTGGTTGTCTCTGTGTTCTTAAATAATGATTTTCCGATGTTTAAATTTCGTTGTAAATTTACAGTAATAATCGATAAACCGTATAGGAATCGTGTTAACATACATGGTGTGTCTAAATGCTAAATTAGATGAAGAACTCTTGAAACCTATAAAGCGCCCCTTTTTTTGGATATTTAAATAATATTATTGTCATATAAAAGCGATATAAAAAAGATTCGCTTTTATAATTGATAATAAAATTAAAGTACAGTATCGAGCATTAGGGACACACTAGGGGCTTTTTTTAATTCAAAAAAATAGATAGAAAAAAAAACGATATTGATAAGAGGTCATACTATCGTCATAAACGTGCATTAATTGGCATTTACATTATGTTATAAAACCTTGTACAATAACAATACATTTTTCAGTTCTCATATTAGATTCAATTGTGAAAATAAAAGCAAACTCAACTTTGTTTTAAAGATGTTTGGTTGGTTCCTTAACATATTAATCAGAAAAAATCAGTAACACGTAAGATTTTAACATGACCTCAATCTTCTTTAATATGGAAAAAATCATTTTGGAATATTTAGGAACACAAATACTCTTTTTCATACTACACTAAATCTAGAGAATGTTTTGTATTTAAATATATTTAAGATTAATCAATCAAACATCCAAATAAAATTTTCCTGTAGTTGGCGGAATTTGCATGCAATCATCTTAACAACATACATATATTAACAGATACACGAAATATGTTTCTGGTTGAAATTGGGATTACCAAAATATACTAATTTTTAAAATCAATACTTTTATTTCAAAATGGAATCTGACTGAGTTTAGAAATTAAATGCTTTTGGAATGAAAACAAGTTTGTTGTAAGATTTAACATACTGTTGGACTAAGTTTAGTCTATTGAAAAAATATTTAAAATTCGTTTTTCAAAAATTTATGTGTATATGTCGCAGTCATCTGGTTAAATTAGCCAGTTAATTGGACGCCAAGGCAGATCAGCAAGTATGGAAAAGAAAGGAACAGAAATCGCACTGTATAAGTCATGTATGTTGGGTTAGGTTCAGTTTTCAGTTTTTTATAAACGTTAATTCCAGCCAAGTTTCATTTAATAATCTGTTTAGTTGATAGTTAGATAATATGATAGTTTCTATTCCATACTTAACGATTTGTCTAGGCGTCTAATAAACTGGCTAATTTAACTAGATGGCTGCGACATATACATTATATTGTCGCTCTTTATATAATTTTTATTATTTCAATAATTCATGTTGTTAAGTTGATAATCTAATGAAATTGAAATTTGAGTTATATAAGTGATTGCATAATTAATCTACCGTCCATATTAAACATTTTATTGAACGCAGTGTTCGCCAGTCCCTCGCAGGCTATAATACACGAGGAAGAATTGCAGAGATTCTTTTTGCTATTTTTCTTCACATATATCATTTTGTAAACTGAAAATCAAGATAACTATGATTTAAGCTCAAAATATGAGAAAGACGATAATACAATCAGATAAAAACAGATCTTTGAACTATTACCTATTGGCCTTAGCCGCTTCATGGCGACGCGACATGAAGCGGCTTGAATTGCGCCGCGCGGCGCATCCCAACGTCGCGCGGCGTGTCTTCAAGCTTCTTCACGTTGCGTCGCGTCGCGTCTCGGTATGAGCCCACCCTTAGGCTCAAATAGGGTTTTTTTTTTTTATTTAGAGACCAAAATAAGAAAAAATACAGTGTCCTATTTCAAATTATATATCAGTATTAAATGTCTAGATGGCGAAGTTTTATAGTATTAAGTTATGTTTGCAATTAATTTTTACAAGACTTCCGCAATTAACTTCCTTGTGTAGATACGACTTTAGTTATACCCTATGTTTAAAATTAACCTTTCCCGCTTGCCCATGGCAGGTGGACCTAACGCATAATACCTGCGTGTCGACGGTAATTTGTTAATATATAGTTTTCGTTGGTTTGTGTATATTGCTACAAGTCTTTATCAAGATTGATGGAGTTTTTAATAAATAAAAAAACTTCTGATTAAATTAAATTTTTAAAAGAAGCTCATTTTAACTGGCTTTCGTTCACTTCGAGGAACAAATGCATGGTCCTTTTAAACATAAAGTATAAAAACGTACCGCTTTTTTGTACTCCTTATACATTTTGTGTTAAATAAATAAAATCTAGAATTTAATGTTGTTTTAGACCTAAAATTCCATTAATTTTATAAAGACAATGTTGTAAATACTTTCTTGTGGTGCACGTGTAAGCATTTGGGATTGCTGCTAATTAACATACTACTTGGTAAACATTTTATGAAATATACTTCCACTAAGTACGGTTCTGTATGTAAAATTAATAGAATTCGATTAAAATAGGATTTTTTTAAAAAACCAATGGACTAATTCTTAACTACAGTTAACTGTACTAGTTCGTTTTTGTATAATGAGTAAGTAAGTAAGTAACGTTTAACTTAAGTAATTTAATATTTTTTTTAGTTCATGGTACAGAATCCTTGTTGTACGAGCTGCTCTTACATATTAACATCTTTTTTAATTTAAATCTTTTCCTAGATTGTACATTTTTGTTTAAAGTTGATATTTATTTTACTTAATTTTTTTACACCTACTGTAAAAAGTACACTTTTTGTATTTTTGTCTGTAAATACACTTGTTAGCACAAGCAGCGTTTGCTTTATTAAGTTGTTACTTTTTTTGCAGTGGCATGTTTTTGTATTAAAAACAAAACAAAGAATTATGTAAATTTTGTCTCGAGTAATAAAAAAATAAAATAGCCTAACTAACATGTTCAAGTCAATTACTTCACTGGTTTAAAACTAGATGGAGCTAGTTTGAAAAATAAGAGGCAAAACTTACAGGAATGTTGATTTAAAAAAAAACATGTTTTAAGCTGTTACATTTCTAAATGTCAATTACAATTTATCATTAATATATAATAGTCATTTGTAATCAGAGATTTAAGTAAATACATATTTCCTGCTAATTTTTTAATAACATACATTAGAGGATTAAAATAATTTAACGAATTTTATTGACTATTATTAAATAGGAAGTATCAAACTTGTCGATTCGGTTAATTGACAATCAGAAGATAGTCCAATATGACTTTACTGTAGTGCATGACGTCGCCAGGAATCAGCCGAGGATGATAGAAATGTAAACGGTGGGGTCCATTTCGAGCGCCGCTTTTACGTATTCAATCTATAAAATCAAAGCTTGCAACAAGACTTTGAGCGATGAAACTTAGAATATCATCCCTTTCTTTTCATAACAACTGCGATACATTTAATATAATATAAACGTTTCTCAACTCAAAACGCGTTTATATCATATTTCGCTATTTACAATACACGTGAAAAGCACAAGTCATCCATAAAATGCTAGAAAATAATAATATAACCAGAGTTTTGATTAAATTCAATGTATGAATTCAACAACAACTCTGTTAATTTTTTTTAATTTACTGGCATTTAATTATTTTGCGTATTGCGTATATTGTAAATTCATTTTGCGACTGTCAGTAGCGATATTTATATAATCACGCACTTCGAGTGGCAAATGCTTTAACTTGCAGACATTTGATGGAAATAACTTTGTATGGAATAATTGTGAATCAGTGTCACCTTTACATATGATGGATTTGACAAAATAATCGTTTGAACAGGATATGTATGGAATGTAACAGTGTATAAAATATTATTTTTTAATTTTTATTTGCAAGCTGTTGTGACAATCTAGACCGAACACTAGATACAACGCAATATACAATGGCTGGTTATAGATATCATCGGTTGTCTTTTGTCGAATTATGATTACAAAAATATTAGTAATTTTATCGTCTATTTATGTTCTTGACAAGTGTCATCATTTGTCAAAGTACACGTCAGTGTTAATACATTTGTCAAAGTACACGTCAGTGTTAATACATTTGTCAAAGTAATACATTGGGAAACATTTTTGTTGTACTTTTTGACTTACCATTTTTTTATTTCCTTCATATTATGAGGATAAAAGTTGATATTTTAAATACGTACGCTAGAACTATTTTGAGTTTATTTTTTAATTTTAACGGGCCATTGTATACATTTTATTTGCTAGAATATGGGCAACACATTTACGACTCTGTTTGCTTTTTTAATATACCATTGTTTAACTACTTAGTTAATTATGACTTACGTCTTTTAGCCGCCGACCCAGTGGATCTACCACTGGTGTTCTACGCGTAAGAATTTTACTGACGCGCTTGTAGTTCATAAGTATATAAGGATATTGTGAATTGTATATATAGATGTTTTAACAGGGTACCTACATGAGGGTTACATAAGCTTGCACGCGTGTCTGTTTGTGTGTAGTTAGTGTATAGTGTGGCATGTGGCGTTGGCATGATCCCCGCTCGCGCTCGCGTATCGCCGACCGACACAGCACCCGTTCAGAACCAGCTCGCTTCACAACACTGCGCCTTTGTTCTTTAGTTTTGTTTTTTTTTTAAATTGCTAATAGGCCTTTATCGTTAGTTGATTCTGAGCTCTAGATGGAAATAATATGTTTTTTTTTTTTTTAATTGCACTAAGGTGGCAAACAAGCTTACCGTCCGCCTGATGGTAAGCAGTCACCGTAGCCTATGGACGCTTGTAACATCAGGGGTATCACTCACGCGTTGCTGACCCTTCGAAAATCTAATAACTTCTTTCTTAAAGAACCCCATTCTGTAGTCCTAATTGTACCTACCAAATTATAACTACCAAATTATTAGGATTGTTATGTGAACGGACCTAATATTAAATGACTTTTGCTACATATACACGTGGTACAAGATATTGGATATAAGGCGGTCAAAAAAATGTTAATTCGATATACATATATTATTAGCAAACTCCTACAATTTGCCTGACAAGACGGGATGTTCCTATACTAACTTTGACCCCCTTCTTCCTCCCTCATGCCAGTTTTACGAAATTAATTTTCAATGTTACCCTACATTTTGCAATGTATACAAATATAATATCAACAAAGTTTACGGGAACTAAAGTGAAATGCCGGCAGATGGAAGTTTCAAATGCCAGTTTTTGTTGTAAGATATTTTTCTACACAGACTGTGACATCGATTTGACCCCCCCCTTCAAGGTAATATTATCAAATCCTTACTTAACCTTACTCTAATGTACAATTAACATACGTGCCGTTTAACGACAACGAAAATATCTTGGTCAAGTCCTGGTGTGTAATTCTATCAGTCGGCATTTGCTTTCCATCTTCAGTTTCCGTTACGTTGCACTATGAAGGTTTCACTCAGAATGGATTTTTTAACGGTAAATTCGTAACGCGATCTGACCTGCATAGTTATAAATTTCTGACTATTATTTCGGACATTCTGTCAAATTATTGTAATTATTTTTTGCTTAACAAATTTGTTCGCATTCGATCTGTCTCTGAATAGAAACGTGAACAAATCCATATGCATCAGTACTATTTCAGTAATATCTCATATATAACGTTCTGGTGTTACTTAATACTCAATACAAACGTTTAAACATAATACGACAACTTAACTAATAGCACTCTGGGACCGATTGCGCAGAACACGCACACGTTTTCGTGTATACGCATGTCGTCTTTTTTTTAGTGTTAGTAGTCACGAACCACGAGATTTTTGTATGAAGATTCAACTATCGATATGGGTCTTAATGCTCTAGGATGGTTCGTTTGAGTCCAATCGAAGACCACGCGGAAACTGTAAACCTAACAATATCCTAAGCAAACTCAAGAAAAGAGGGATTTTCTTTAAAATTATAAGTTAAATACAGTGTTGGATTTGGATGTTCTGAACAAATTGTCGAGATAAGAGTGTGTGTCTGGTCGGGCGGTCGCGCTCGTGCAACGCTTCGTCCCGCAGCTCCCGTCTCCTTCTGTCCGTAGGCCGTACGATAACGATAGCGAGGGCTCGGACGAGCTCGCGCGATTATACCCCTGACGTGAGCGCCGCGCACAGGTCCAATCCGGGCACGCCGACGCAGCCGCGCCGCCCGGACTTCATTGGCGTTGGCGGCGGTGGGACCGGCGGGCGCGCCTCGCCGCAACGCCGCTTCCTCTCGGAGGGTGAGCTTCTGCGCGCTGACCCGCCTGCGCCGCACCGACCTACTGCCGACGACATCCGGGAGCTCGCCGCTTCGCCGCAGCGTGGGAACTATCTCTGGGCCGATCGGACCCACCCCCATCCCCCTCGCGGTGGTGTTCCCGTCTTCCCCCCGCAGCCCTCTCCCCTCCCGCGCCGCCGGCCTCCCCCCAACCCCCAACCGCAACGTCCCAACCGGCCCCTCTCGTTCGTGCGCGCGCTCGAGGTGCAGGACCAGTTAGACCAGCGCGCCGCGCCCCCCGAGCCCCCCGATAGAGCATCCGTCTACGACTGCAATTACGAAATATCAGTTTGAGACTTGATTGTGAAATGTGTGAAACAGTATTAGTGACTTTGACGTTTTTTTCGTGCGAAGGAAACGCCGCGCCGTATACAGCGGGCGCATTCAACATCAGATTTTATTTTATACTTTAGATATAAACTAAACATTCTTTTATGTGTTCACTACTCTGATGTTGTTTTAAACGTGTTATGCACCAGTCCAGCAATAATGGAAGTTTTTTTTAATTTTCTTGGATCTCTCTGTCTGGTTCTGTATCACTTGCTGATGAAATGAGAGCGTCACTTTCTTTTGACTCCCTATTATCACAATAGGCTAGATTCAAGTACTTTTCACTACATATTTTACGACTTAATTATTCGAATGGTACGTTTCTAACCTCGAACCGAAGTTGTTATTTGTATGATTCCAAAGAGAAAATCCTTATTTTAATATAAAGAATATATAAAGAAAATATTTCAGTAGAACTTGTCACAAATGTAAACTATCTCGGAAGTTTGAATTGTTAAGGCATATCGCCCACAGCCAGAGGCGCCCCGGAGGCGAGCAAGCGGTGCGATAAAGTAAAAAAAATCTTAGGCGTCGGTCTGTCATTGTAATATTCGATGTTTTGAGTGGATACTTCGCCCCCGCCGCGTTTGATATGCCTGAAAATATTTAATACCCATAAAATAACAGAAAAAAATTACAATGCCCAGAATGAAAAGCCATATTTGTCATTGTTTGAGCCATTTTGTAAACGGGTATTTACGTTTTTAGCAAGTTGTATTGAAATACAATATACATATTATATGCAACGCACAATCACAGTTGGTTATGAATGTGATAAGGCGAAAGCGGTTATAGTTGTGTTTGATGTAAATTAATTTGTAAATGTAAGGATTACGTATGTTAAAACTGAAATCAGCATTTTATACCCTCGTGGAAATAGTTTAGAGTTGATATTTGAGTGATTATGTTATTAATTAGTACGTAATATAGTTGATAATAAGACTCGGGTTATTACTCGTAAGTAGTAATGTAATTGTAGATTTTTATATAATTGTATGTGTATATTTGTGAACAATTTGTATTATATTTATATGTGACGTTGATGACGTGTACATAGCTCCCGGGTGTTGTGAGACTAAGATTGCGAATTTTTACATTTAGAGTCAAATTCCATTGAAGAATTTGAAGAAAAGATGACGTCATTAGGTCTCAGTACGGAATCCTTTTGGTAAACAGACGTAAATAACTTTGAATAAAAAATAAATAGTTCTATTTTCGCCCACACCAGGCACTTTCTATATAAAATCGTTTACTTTTCGTCACTTTACCATTACCACAAAAATTCGTGCTAAGCCTCCTGATATAGGCCTCCTTAGTATCAACTAACAATATATTTTTAATCTATAGGCGCTGAGTGGCGTATTGAGATTTTTGATGATCCAGCAGTTCAGTATACTACACTTTCTATGAAGCATAAATGCTATTTCATAACTAAATTTTGTGTTTTAATGTGCATTTACAATTTATTGTTTGTGTCGAACTAGATGCCTAATTACTAATTGTTGTATAAGAATACGCGGCGATGACGAGGGCATACAAAACTAGTCATCGCGCCGCGCCTGGTGTGCTACCTACCGGGGCGCGCTCTAAGTACTTTGGTGACGCAGTGTGCGGAGCTCCTTAATGCATGAAGAGCCAGATTAAAATATAATATGATGATAATGCTAAACGCATCATTTGGCCAAAAATCCTTTTGCTGATTTGACCTGTTTTCTTTTCTTCAAATTAAACTCATGAAATTCAAATTACATTCTAATGTCTGCTAAGTCAAAATTTTCGTATAAGATCGCTATCTCTTGGGATGTACTGAATGGGTGCGGTCCGTATTGTGCTTAAATCGCCGATAGAGCCGTCGCTGCGCCCAAAAGTTGGTTCGAATTACGCTTCCGGCACTCACAAATTCGCCTCTTGAGAAAAATAACGTAACTAGTGACTTCATACCCGCGACCTTACAGTGCATTTGGTGAAGAGGTACGGCGGTAGGACATGTTGAGCACGGACAACAAATTATAATGATATATGATAATGATATGATTATAATGATATTCATTATAATGATTAGTTGAACTTTTTTTGCACAAAATAGGTAAATATTGCATAACAGTGCATATGGCAGAAAGAAATAATTACGTTACGTGATATATAATAAATAGGATATTGGAAAAAAAATGTTAGAAAGCAGTTTATAGGTTAAATTTTGAGCGCGCTTCTGCTGGTCCGATTTAGAAACATCACTTTCGATTATGGGTGCGAACTTCAATTCGGTCCACGCATAAGCGTGCCCACACTCATAAGTCCTGTGAGCGCAATACGGAACGCACGGCATATTCATTCATCTCATTGTAACGCGAAAGTTTTTTGTGCAATAATTTTGTTGCCCACGCCTGCAGATGGCAGTACCTATGTTTAGTTGAAATATAAATTCAAAGGTTGTATTACAGTCGACGAGTGGAATTGACCGATCTTAGTTATGTTTTTAGTTAAATGTTCTGAGTAAGATTCTGAAAATACGGCGTAAGACTCATTTTTGTGTGTATTTTGTTATTGATTAGTACACTTAGTACTTTTATATTAAAGTGTGCTGTTACGCTCAGTTTTCTGCACAAATAATGCAAGCAAAAATGAGCTCTGTGTCTATATATATATATAATGTGCCAAATATTCTGTAGTGACAGGTAGCTAGCAGTATGTAGTTTTGCTATCTCCGTTCTTATTTCATCTTTTTTATTTGTGTACTACAGAGATGGTTTTTAAAGATTTTAGTAGGAGACAAGATTAAAAAGAAATTACCTGATAGGTATGAATTTGCAATGAAATTCACTAATGTTTCTGTATCGAAGTTTAGGTGAATTTTTTAGACCGTAGTTTTTTAACCAAAAATAATTCATTGATTTTGGTCAATACTATTTGTATGTATGTGTTGGCATCGATTGGCAGGTTAAAGTTTTATTTTTCTTAATTTTAGGAATGTGCTCATTAAGGGAAAATAAATCTTATAATATATATCAAAAATAAAGACCAGCTGTTTATTAAATTGAAATAAGGACACACATTCATCATCGGTATTTAGTAGTGTGCTTGGTGCAAAAAGAAACAGTTTCAGTGTTTTCGTTGCTTAGATAGGTAATTAACAATTGACATATTTTTATATTTTATGACTTGAAAAGTTAGTAACGACAAATATCTACTATAGATTATATTCTGTATTGTTTAGTTCCATCTTTAAAATTGTCAAAGACTTACTACACTACTCTATATAAAACAAAATTATATATAAGGTACATATGACATTAAAAAAAATATAAATACTTCTGTATTTTTATATTTTAGGACTTGAAAAGTTAGTAACGACAAATACTATAGATTATATTCTGTATTGTTTAGTTCCATCTTTAACATTGTCAAAGACTTCTTCTATTTATTACTTTTAAATTTTTCATGCCATTTAATACTTTCACCGAATGTTACACTACTCTATATAAAACAAAATTATATAATAGGTACATATGACATTAAAAAAAATATAAATACTTCTGTAAATAATTATATATAATGTAATTAATAAATTATTTATATTCGGTAAAGTGGTTCGAATATTTTTCTATAAAGTGTGGCACAGGAGGGCCTCGTTTGCTTTTTACGGGCGTTTTTTAACGTTCTAAATAGTCTTAATGACTTCTCCTGCTTGTGTTCGCACGTGAGCGCTTTTTGCACCGGGAGTTTTTAATAAGTTTGTAAGCAAATACAAAAAATAAAGCACTTTAAAACGTTGGAAAACGGCTTGTGCCAACGATGCCTCAATGTCACTACTTTATACTTGGGCTGACTATTAAAACGATACACTGGTTTTACATATATTTTTACCATGTAGATTGTTTTCGTTCATTTGCGCAATTATTACTCCATTTCTTCCTCCCACATCTATCGCTGACTGCTTCAAAAGACCGTCACGGCTCGAAGGACCACAAATGTTAGAAATAAAGTAAAAGGAGTTACAGGACAAATCTGGGATTTTTGTAGTGTTTTAAGACGTGTCTGTTACATATCTTCTCGTATTGACTTTACGGGTTAATTTGCTTGATATTTGAAAAGCATATATGCATATAATTTATTGTAGTTCCGGAATGAATGATTAAACAAACGATTTTTTAGTTGGGAGGAAAGGAGTGTCTGAAATGATATGAATGCCCGACATAGATAAAATATTAAAAATATATTTTAAAATCTAAGAATAAACTGTATTTAAAAACAATTTGTTTATGTTGATACGGGCGCTTATTATTGCGGTTTAATTGATACCCGTGGTTTAAATTGGCGACAAATTAATGTGCCAAAATCATCGAATTGTTTTATCGATAAATGCTGGTACTGCACTAATTTCTTATTTATTAGTTCATTCATACCATATAGCTCACCTTTGTTTGCTTAGTAAGTAAGCTAGTCATGCTAAATAGGTACTACAAGTTGTGTCAGATAGACGTTACTTGCATTCAGATCCATAGAAAAGTATTGTTAAAAATACAGTTACAGGGTATTAATATCTCTACGCTATAGAGGCAAAAAGTATAAATTAACTATGTAGATAAATTGAATTCTAAAAGCAACTGCTGGTCAATAATTTTTTTTACCAGTTCTTTTTGTCTGTTTTCAATACTGTTTGTTAATAAATTAAAAATTATCAATATACATATCGATATTTTCCTAGAATTCCTAATTATCTTTAAAAAGTCGAAATTATTATTAGTTTTCTTTATACCATTTATTTTGTTTTAATTTTATGTAATTATTAATCTTTGGATTAGTATAGTACCAGTCGAATAAGGTATATATCAGTATCTAGATTGTTTAAAACAGAGTAAAGATTAGATACTAAGGTCCGACGAAAGGCGTCTAGACAGTGCATTCGTGCGGTAACTGCGGTGCAGTGACGACCCCAGTTACCCTTGGTATGACTGAGGACTAAGGCTAGTTGGGGATGTCCCTATAATACTGAGGGTAGTTTAGGACGTTATCATAGTACTGAAGCTAGTTGGGAGATTGCATTGCCCTGTCTACGTCTAGACACTTTTTGACGGATCTCTGTATTTATCCATACTTTGTGTTGTTTTGTTTGTATAGAAAACGTTAATCTTCTATTTTTTAAGTTGTAAGAAGAATTGTAAATATGCCCCTTTGTAAACAAAATAAGGATAATTTTGTAAAGAATGTGTAATATAAAATAATAATACATCTTGCGTTTGTTATAAAATTATTATTTTCTCCTTAATTGTGTATTTATTTTTTGGTGCCAGTAAATTATAATTGGTTTATTGTGATGTGGTTCATTTTGCTGTATTGTCTTCACACTTTAAGGGTTTTTTTTGCTGTAATTTGTGGCATGTTGTATTGTATGTAATTGAAATATAGTTTTATGGCAGACTTAAACTAAAAAATGCCCCTTCTGGACAGCAGAAGTTGAAGTTTTATCTCATTTTGATTTGGTATGTGTATATTGTAAACTAGTCATGGTGTAAATTATTATAAGGCGTCCTAGCAAAATGATCCTTAACATTCAGTTTTGTATATAATAGATATATTGACTAATTTATTTCTGATTTTGATTGCAAAATTGATAATGAGTAATTATTCTGTACCCCAAAATAAAAGTAAAATATTTATTTTTTAAACGTTTTCTATGTTAATGCTTCAGAAAGGCTATCTGTCCACACATTCCTGGGTCAAAGACTTGACATCTCGACACTAGAACGATAATCTCTTTGCTTTGAATGGTGCGCAAGTACTTAATTGTGTGTTATGTTATTATTGCGTGACTGATAAAATATATACTTTAGAAAAACTATAAGTCCTATTCAATCTTTAATTTATATCTAATTATTTTCCAATTATTTGATATTTATTTTTAATGTAATTTGGCTATTATATTGAAAGCTGCGGATTGAATCTTAACAATAAAATACAAGTATACACTACCAGCGACTTCAGAGGGGGACCTATACTTCCCATAAATTAAAATAGAATGAAAACTAAAAAAAAAAAAACAATCTCCAAACCATCTTAGATTGCCACTGGTAGATATACACCGCTGCTAAAATAAAGTTGCCAATTTAATATTACTTAACAGGTACAAAAGCTGATTAATTTCCTTCTTATTTTGTTTAAAACGAAGTATTTGAAAACCTTTTTTACATGTATGTGAATGAAGCTGTTCAAAGTATAGTAGTGAAGCTTACAGTTGGCATGTTATCGTGTGCTTAGGTCCAATAGAAAACCACATCAAAGAGTAATTTATTATGTAAATAGTACATTCTCAAGTCGTTAATACCTTTGTATGTGACAGTGTTTTATTTTTGTATTTTGATAAAATTTGTGTAAATAATTTTCTTATTTTATTGATATTAAACTCAATTAATCAAAAGCATTTTCATTAAATTTTGGGAAAGCTAGATTTTTATTTTTTACATAAAACTTCTGTTTGTAAGTATGTAGTTCATTACAATATCCCAAAGTTCCTGATGAGTAATAACTTCTAACAGAGAGCGAAAGCGAAACAAAATAGCGGTCACACTGACAGGAGTGATTTTCAACCTTTTCTATGGCAGTGTAAAGAATTCAACTTGACAGTTTGAAAATTACTCTACCCCGGGCGTCCCAAAACCACTTTTTTAACGTCCTCGTTGTGATTTGGAACGCACCCTAGGTACCAATCGTAAGCGGCGCCAAATTACTTGGTATAAGAACCCTAGCGGATCTTGTTGCCAATGCATAACTCTACCACTAGGGTTCTTTTACATACTAATTTGGCAACACTTACGATAGGTACCTACTAAGTAATCTGTGGATTTTTAACCCCATTATAAACAAGTGAATTATGACGTAATGCTCCGTATTTATAAATAGCAATACAGATTATGTGGTTTATAGGGTGCATGAGGTGAATTATGCAGTGGAACCATGGAAAATATGTTTCCCTCCCTCCCTCCCCATTAATAGGACAATTTAATGGGCTCACGAGAAAACACCGGATACCACTTGTTTTGGTTTGTTGACAATTCTCATAGCGCTCATCTTTGAACCGAGGCAAAATTTGAATATCAATAAAAAAAAAATCCCTAACTATTTTTACGTTTTTAAAAAAAAAATAATTAAGTTGTGTTCTATTAGGGTTCAAGCTATCTCCGTATTAAAATTATTAGAATTGGTTCCCTCAACCGTAAAACTCTACAGATTGATATACAGACAGACACCGACACTTTCGAATTTATAATAATAGTATAGAAGTTTGGGTACACATCAATCGCAAACCTCCTCCTTTTTAAAGTCTGTTACATTTTTATTAATATTATCCTAATGGGCGAGCAATCGCGAACCTCCTTTCAATTAATTTTTTAATTAATCTCTTACATTATTTAGTATTTGAGCCGTGGGGAAACAAAAAACGCTCTCAATTCACGACGGCATTACTAGTTATATTATTAATATACGAGTTTGTATAAAATTTACCCTTTTAATTTTTAAGTTATAATTAATTGACATGCTTAAGTATGTATATTATCGAATTTAAAAACAAAGAGCACATAGTAATAATTTTTTTTAACTAGTGAATTATTTTTGTACGGCTTTCTTCTAGTTGATAGATCATTAAAAACAAATTACTAAAAACCTAGTGCGGTACAAATTTTCAATTCGCCTAAAATCTTGTAATTATCGATTGATGGGTAATTTATTGTATTTGTGTAATTTCTTTTCTATACTTATATAGATACATTACCCATTACCGCCGTACATTTTTCCAGTACAGTCGTGAAAATCTAGGGGTCGCAAACCTTTTCCTAGACCTATATGATATAAGATCATTGCAAAATTTACCTTAGACCTTACTCAAAGACCACTACTTTTGTTCGGCACTAAGGACTATCAAAACTTTTTGATTGCAACCCCAAAAAATATGTGAACTTTATCTATGATCGATCAGAGGTGACCAAGAAGAAGTTTCTCGTCATTGACATTGTTTTTTTCAATACCACTAAGGTGGTATTAATGAGATATTCCTTTTCAGCGGATGCGCCTCTTGGCTCCTCGGACCACTGTCTCATTCAGACTCAAGTTTAGTGTCTTGCACACAACCTGATCTATCTGAGCCAACTAATTGGCATCGTATGTGGTATTATAAGTCGGCGGACTGGGATGGATTGTGTGAACTTCATGCATCGTACCCGTGCAGGAAGCTCTGCTTTAGTTAGAAGATCCTGACGTCCGGCGAGCGTTGCTCTCTCTAGACGTTCATAAATCGAGTGGGCCAGACGGTATACCAGCAGTGGTGCTTAAACAGTGGGCTTCTGAGTGATGTCCTGTACTCATGCATCTCTTCGCGCTTTTCTACCGGACAATTTCCGTCTACATGGACGACTGCAAATGTGCACTGAGTGCCCAAAAAGGTCGATGGACAAATTCATCGAATTACAGGCCTATCGCTATTATCTCTCTCCTCTCCAAGATGATGGAGCGTGTGATCAACACACAGCTTTTAAGATACCTAGAAAAACACGAGCTGGTCTGCGACCCCCAATATGGCTTTCGCCACGGTCGCTCGTCTGGTGACCTTTTAGTGTATCTCTTACATGTCGATTGGGATTAGCAATTGAGAGTCAGGGGGAGGCATTGGCATGTAGCCTAGACATAGCGTAAGCGTTCGATCGGGGTCTTCTGTCGAAGTTGCCATCATACGGAGTGTTCAAGGGTTTGTGCAAATGGGTGGTTAGCTTTTTGTCCGGCAGACGCATACAAGCCATAGTTGACAGTAGTTGATCTGATAGCATAGACATTGATGCTGGTGTCCCGCAAGGCTCTGTGCTGTCTCCTACGCTGTTTCTCCTGCATATCAACTACATGTTGTCCATCAATAACATACATTGCTATGTAGATAACAGTACTGGAGACGCTTATTACACGAGCCGTGCAATCATCCCTCGTTCCGTTGTGTCTTGATCAAAAGTGCGGATAACTTGTGTCACAAATCGAGACAACTCTGTTCAAGGTCTCTGACTGGGGACCGAAAAACTTGGTCGGATTCAACCCTGTAAAGACACAAGTCTGCGCGTTCACCACTAAGAAAATCGCACCATTCCAGAACACTCCTCACCATCTCCAAGATCATTGGGATCCTTGGTGTCGACATCTCCAGCGATGTTCAATTCCGAGATCATTTACAAAACAAGGTGAAGTCCAAAAAAATTGGTGTGCTCAACAGAGCGTAGCAGTACTTCACCTCGGGGTAAAAGTTGCTGCTTTACAAATCGCAAGTCCGGCCCATAAGGATAACTGATGCTATTTCTGGGCGGGTGCACCCGGATACCAGCTTGGCCCGTTTGAGTCGGTTCAACTACGGGCTGTGAGAATCGTCGACGATCCCAAACTCACAAGCCGAACCCTTGTCTGAGGAGAGACATAGCCTCCCTGTGTGTGTTCTACCACTTTAATAATGGGATGTGTTCTAAGAAATTGTGCGAAATGATGCCCACGGCTACTTTCTACCATGGCACCGCATTTAGAACCTAAATGATAACGTACAGTGCGGTTTCAGCGAAACTTTCTCCCGCGAACGCTTAGGTTGTGATTAATGAGCTCCTGCTTGAAACCTTGTTTAAGAACTACAGTTTGGGGTTCTTTAAGAAAGAAGTTATTATATTTTTGAAGGGTCGGCAATGCGCGAGTGATTCAAGTGTATCAAGCGTCCATTGGCTGCGGTGACTGCTTACTATTATGCGGACGGCAAGCTTGTTTGCCACCTTGGTGGTAACAGGTATGTGCGAGACTATTTACATTTAAAGGTTTGAGGATAAATTCTATGCCGAAACATGGCGAGCAGAGCAATGGTAGAAAGAAGCAGGCGCACCGACTTCATAAAATTATTGGAGGGGCCAAATCCCAGAAATCATAGTAAACCCGTAAAATATTCCCGATGTTGTCCACGGCTGCGAGCTGCGCAGGGTATACGTCAACGGGAAGTATTTGATAGGTTTTAATTTAATGGTGTCACAATATGCGATTAAAATAACCATCTTTTGGGCATATATTTTTTCACATTGTTTTGAGAACCTTGATTTTTTTTACAACATTTAGTACCCTTAGACTGTACTATTTGATATTAATTTCAACTTGATACCTTCACGCGTTCTTCAGTAAAAGGGTCTTGACAGACAGACAGACAAACTTTTTTAAATGTGTTGTAACTACAAATTAAAAAAAAATTGTACTTTGTACCTATATTTGTGATGCAAGACCTTGATTCGTCCAATTTCTCCAATTTCTGATTGATGATCTAGATTCTAGTAGAACGGGAAATACCCCATAAGTTTTGGTTTATTTGCGAATAACTTAATACCTAATTATGCCTCAAAATGCTCGTATATTTTTATTGCGTTGACATAGAAGATGGATTTTTTTGCAACTTTAAGGAACCGTAGACCTTAGTATTTGATATTAATTTTAACTTGATACCTTCACGCGTTCTTAAGTAAGGTTCTTGCCGACAGTCAGACATTTTTTTTCAAATTGTTACAAATTAACAAATTTCGCATTTTTTCCTATATTTGTGATGTAAGATCTTGCTGCGTGTCAAATTTTATGGTTCCCGAGTCTGGAAGTAAGTACCCTATAGGTTTTGATTTATTTGTGCATTACTGAATACCTAAATATTCGTCACAAATAGTATAATTTTTTTATTGCGTTGACATAGAAGATTAATTTTTTTCAGCTTTAAGGGACCGTAGACCTCTGAATTTGATATTAATTTCAACTTGATAACTATACGCTTTTTTAAGTAATAAGACAGACAGACAAAATTTGTTTTTTTTTAGCAATTTTTGTATATATATATATATATATATATAGATATATAATCTGAATCTCTGAAACGGCTTCAACGATTTTCATAAAATATAGTATGCAGAGGGTTTTGGGGGCGATAAATCGATCTAGCTACATTTTTAGAAAACGTCGTTTTATCCGTGTTTTCAGGTATTGATAAAATGAAAAGTATGACCCTTCCTGACATCTATTGGCGAGTAGTAATACTTTTATATTTGCCGACACAGCAACACTAAAAACACTTGAAAATAGATGGCGTTGTTAAAAAAACGAACACAGCTCGGTTCCCAAGTACTTACTACCAATTACAGATTTTGCTTTTCCCTTGCTTCATGTCGAATTTAATGATTCTAGGACAACGGGACGAACCTAGGTTTTAATTTGTTTGTAAATGCCAAAATATGAGACAAAAATGGCTGTTTTTCCGCCGTATTTTTTACAGAGTTCACTTAGAAGCTTGATTTTTTTACAGCTTCAAGGGACTGTAGAATTTGATATTAATTTCAACGTGATACCTTTACGAGTTTCTGAGAAAAAGGTCTTGACAGAAAGACAGACAGACAACAAAGTGATCCTATAAGTGTTCCATTTTTCCTTTGAGGTACGGAACCATAAAAACGAGATCGTGTCGAGAACTATTGATTTGTTCCTTGCTGATTTTCGTTGCAGCTCTTCTAAATCGAACAACAAGGATTGAGGCATGATCATTAGACTCACATACAGTATATGTTATAAGAATTTCCCGTTTTCATCATTTAGTTTCTAGGATAAATTATATATTAACGTAGCTACAAATTTACGCACTGACGGTCTTTGTATCCTCATTTCCTGAATCTACGTGCACATTTAGCAGCCACGGGCCCCATTTAGTGGGTACCACTGGAAAGTAGCTGTGTAAAGTGATGTGTTATCTATTTCCTTATTACATTATTTCGTATTGGTGTTTTGTAGGTAAAATCATGAATAAATCGAACTATTACAATGACCTGATTAGAAGGTTACTGCAGTATAATTTTAAATTACCTTGGTACGAATAGGAGATTACAAATATCTAGTAGTAGAGCTAGTTAGCAGGGGAGGCACCCTTAAGTAGCGTTATAAAAAGTATATGTTTAGAGTATATTAAACGTGTAAAAGACAACAACATTCGCCGATTATGATCACATGCATACTATTAAACTGTTTGTGATAAATAGCGTATAAGTAGAATTAAAGTAATTTTTTGCAGAATTTGTCATATCAGAAAAAAACCAACACAATGTGGATGTCCTTTAAATAATCTTAAAACGAACTAACTGTAATATTTAACTAAGAGAGAATCGAGATTGGCAACATGTTTTTTGGTACGGTAACATTGAGAAATTGGCAACATTGGTCTTTTTCTTGTCAATCCATGAATTGAACGTGAGTTTAAAAATTTTTCATCTAAAATCTATTAAAATCCGCCTTATTGAAACTTTGTTACTGTTTGTGAATTATGAAATAGAGTTTTAATTAGATAAAGCTAGTTGTGGTGCAATTATTTCAAAGACGATCACAATTTATAACTTGTTTATTTTGATTTAATTTTGAAACGTAGGAGGAAGGAATCTAGATTTGTGAAGTGAAAATTCTATTTCTTGTAAATCTGTATCAAAGTGGTTGGGGTGTACACTTGCGCTCCAGTTCAGTTTCTCTGATCATTATCTCTCTGTTGCTCTAAAGTTTTATTTTAAGGTTAGTTTTTTGGTTTGCAGATCCATCGAAGATGGGTAAAATTATGAAGCCGGGTAAGGTCGTGCTGGTCCTCGGTGGCCGGTACGCAGGGCGCAAGGCTATAGTCGTCAAAAACTACGACGAAGGCACGTCAGATAAACCTTACGGTCACGCATTCGTAGCTGGCATTGACAGATATCCTCGTAAAGTTCATAAAAGGATGGGCAAAAACAAAATTCACAAACGCTCCAAAGTGAAGCCTTTTGTAAAGGTTTGTTAAGTTTTGTAATTATAAATTTACTGCTACATAGTGTGTTTAGAATTCATATTTGCATGTGTAAAAAACTTTAACAACTATATTAGTTGTCTAAGATTATTGAACAGTTTTTTATAAATCCTGACCTAGATGTTTTAAGCGGTATTTGTGGCTACACTGTGTCAGAACATACAAAAGTACCAAGTCTAAATTTTGTATTTTATTGACAAACTACCTTAGAGTAAGTACTTTTAGAATGTGTTTCAAATCAATTTTACTCTTGTGGGATCATTGCTAGGTAAAGTTGATGTAACAAGTGTTTTGGAATTGTTTCATGGACAGTTAACCCAGTATTTACTACCATTTACTAAAAGAACCAGTAGACAAATACATATATTTTTTATATGGATGATGTACATTTTACTAGGATTCCTTTTATCATATACCTTATAAATCAACAAACCTTATTATTTCGAGGCTTAGTTGGAAGTAATACTATATGGCAAACTAAGGGGCATAAGTTTGATTGCCGCCCAGGATAAACACTTGTGTGATGACTTATTTGAGTTTGTCTAACTTAGAGTAAAAGAGTTATGAAGAAGTTGTTTGCTAAATTTAGCACTGAGGGCACATTCGTTTTGGGATTAAGAGTTCCTACGATTGATACTTTTCACAATTTTGATAATGCCAGTTTTGCCATGAACACCTATTGTTTGTGTAGCTTCAAAACGTTACTTACAATTTTGTTATTGCAAATATTGCAAAACAAACAGGTGACAGACACACACTATGATAAAAAAACACACACTACCATAAACAATGAATATGTAAAGGCAGTTTGATAGATTAACACAAAAACCTCACCTCCAGCGGGTTGATTCTGTAAAAGATTGCCAAACTTTTTTGAAAGAAATAACATATACATTGCGGTTTCACGACAATCAATAATTTCATACGTCATTTCATATGCGCAATGTATATCTTATTTCTATGGATTTCAATCAAGAATTGTTAGCTGTCATTTTACTGAATCAAGCCACAGACATGGGTCAAAAGTTTCATTTTTTGATGGCATAAGTGACAAAAATATTGTAAACAAATGCATGATAAAAGATAGCTACAGATGATACTAAAATTTTGTTATTTTTGACACCAATGCAAAATAATCAGATGACAAAAATGACACAAAGTAAACAAAAATATTGATTCTGCATCCCAAAACAAACACACCCTAACTGGCATTTTGTGATATGTCTAGAAATATTTATTTATTTAAGGTTAAGTATTGCAATATAATTTACTTTTATTTTTGTTAATTCATTTTTAGGTTGTAAACTACAATCACCTTATGCCAACCCGTTACTCTGTAGACTTCAGCTTTGAAAAGTTTAGTGCAAAGGACCTTAAGGACCCACAAAAGCGCAAGAAGCTTCGTTTCAACACGAGAGTACGCTTTGAGGAGAGATACAAGAGTGGAAAGAACAAATGGTTCTTCCAAAAGCTTAGGTTCTAAGGTGTATCAATAAAAATAAAGTACTAAAATTTCATTCTTTCTTTTCTACCATAGTGCCATATTTGCTTTTGTCTGTACTAAATTTGGTTTTTGGTGTGGGATTTATACTGCAAAAGCTGGATTGTATTAAGATTGCTACAGCTATAGTTCACCTCTGTTCCACAAATCAGCCTTATTGGTGGCTCCATAATGAGAAAAATCAAGTTACTTAGAAACTAAGGGTTATAGCAAAGTCAATACTGAACCTCAATGATGTGGTTCTTATAGCCATTATAGTAATATGTCAAAATATATCCAATGTCGCAGGAAATTTGTAATATGCATAAACTTATTAGTAAGCTAGTTAAAAAGTAAATAAATATTTCTTAAAACTTATATGTCTACTACATTTTTCAGGGTGTGTTAGCCAAACTGCAAAAACAGAACTCTTACAAATTTGTCATGTCTGTTTTTGTCCATATGTCTCTTATAATTTCGCCGTCTTCACATAGATTTTAATCTTTAATACAATCAATGTATAATAATGTATTTTGTGAACCCCCATACATATTTGAGAAAAAATTTTGAAAATTGAGAAAAATTTTGGAAATATACCATACATTGAATGTGTGATAAATTTTTTCCATTGTGTGGGTATAAAACTTTAAATATTCATTTGAGGTTTTTTAAGTAGCTTTTTCCATATAATGAATATTTATGAGTTATTGGCTTCTAAAGTCGAAAATTTTATGCAACTTTCAAACCCTAAAAATCTGAATAAAATTATGGTAATAGAATTTTATAAATACTTTTGATGAAAATTGTTGTTCAATTTTTCAAGTTATTCTCTATAATACTCATTCTGCAGAACCCTAACTTAATGCGTGCGCGACACGAACTGTCTTTATCAGTACTTAGTTATAGTTAGTTATTTATTTAGTAGCTAATACTGGTAGTGCTGATAGTGATGGCGAAAATGTTTGGAGCAAGCTTCAGTTTTTGCGATTCAGCCAGCATATACTTATCTAATAGTTGCAACACGTAATTAGTACTTGTTGATCCATTCAAACTTTTAGGTATTGTCCATTTGGCTGTTGTAGTAGATTCGTACCAGTCTTTCTTTACGATGTTTTCATTTAAAGTATCGCCGGTATCTCATTGATCTAGTGTGGTATATGTTTTAAGTACGTGACGACGTTTACGTACGAATTCAACAGGACAACCCCTCTTGATAATAAAACGTTTGTTGAAAACGACTTTGAATTGCAACAGCGGTCCACACGGACCGCGCCATGTAAGAATACCCAGCGTTGGCGTTAGGTCCCGCGGGTCACAAAACTGACTGCGTCTAGCAAGATAGTAAGTTTTCTGAAACATCGATTTTTAAAGTCGGAAATATGTTAAAATTATCTCTTATTAGTTAACTAAAGCGGGTCAGTCATTTTGTAAGTTTCCTGAAATCCATCAGAAAAGATTTAATTCAAGAAGCAGTTTGACAACTTTCCGTAAGTTTACAAGTTTTTTTTTTTTTTTTTACCACTAAGGTGGCAAACAAGCCTACGGTCCGCCTGATGGTAAGCGGTCACCGTAGCCTATGGACGCTTGCAACACTAAGGGCATTACTCGCGCGTTGCCGACCCTTCAGTAATCTAATAACTTCTTTTTTGAAGAACCCCATACTGTATTCCTTAGAGAAAACCTTGGCAGGGAGCTCATTCCACAACCTAAGCATTCGCGGGAGGAAGTTTCTCTGAAACCGCACTGTACGCGACCATTTCGGTTCTAAAGTTTCCTAGCTAACTTATAGGTTTACGCATGTTACAATTTCCTGCGACATCCATATATAACTAAAATATGTTTTTAGGTCTTTGTTATAATTATTAGTATACTATCAAAATATAAACTGCTGAATCGATTATGAATTTTAGTATATAGATGACGGTTATGGGCTACATAAAAAACGTCGTCAGGCGGAGCCGCAGGCAAATATAGTAGAAAATATGTCATAATAATCCTTCCTACAGTTTATACTAATATATATCATTGCTCCGTATGTGACGAGTGTGTACCATACTCAAAAAGAAGATGAGAACTCTTAATAGACCGAAGAAGAAGGCTAGTGACATGGGAAGCAGCGAGGAAAGGAGGCAGAGACGTAGGGTGGCAACTTTACTCGCCATATTTTGTTCAGTGACATATATTTATCGATGGAGTAAGTAACAAAACTATAGTGTGGTATCATGGGGACTAAAAAATCCTCTTGACACCACCAGTGGTGTCAGCCGGGGTGGCGTCACGGGCCCAAAACGGTCATGCCCATCGATCCCTGTATTATCTGTTTTTTTTGGCGCGAGTCAAAGGATCTTATTAATTGTGTCACGATAAATTGCTCGAGTACAGCAGTGCGTGGGCAAAGAGGGCAGCATCGTGGCAGCGCGAGAGGAGCATATCTGCATATGGCAGAGGGGTTACATGTATTGTTAATAAACAAAAAAAATGTGTCCCAGAAGTCAAATAGATACCTTGGCCTGCAGGTGTGACGTGAATCTGAAATACGTTGTGTTGTAAGTTATTTCAGCATTTTTGTTTAAAACCTGAAATGCTATCATAGCAAGTGCAGCTGGGCTGTGTTAAATTAAAACATAAACATGTTCTGTTATTTAAAGATTTATTCTGAATTAAATAGTTTAAAATTATATTACTTATGACATATTTAAAGCAGGTGTAAATTTTCAAGATACTGTACTACTTTGAAATTTTCAAGATAATTGTACTATTTTAATTTTCAAGATAACTATTGGGTTTTTACAGGTTATAAAAACTTTTTAATTAAAAAAAAAAAAACAACCGACTAGCAATAAATGCACTAAAAAGGTAAATATAATTACTTATTGCCAAAAATCTGGTCTGAATTACCGTTTGAAGTTGGTGTCATGAAAGTGAAGTGTGATATAAACTGTTGGGTACATAGAAACCAACTTCAAACTGTAATTCAGATCAGTTTTTTGGCAATAAGTAATTATTTTTACCTTTTTAGTACATCTTTTTGTTGCCGGTTGTTTTTTTTGTTAAAAAGTTTTATTTTTTGCTTTTGAGTGACGAATTGCTTTTTTTCACGTACACTAAAAACCCATACTTGTAACAAAATTCTATACAATCAACATAAAAGGCGCGTTTTACCAGTTCCAAATTGACATCAATATTTTTTCCTACAATAGTTTAAGTTTTAAATCCACTTCATTATTATGGGACCACCTTAAGGGCATACTCTTTAGAAAGAAAAAAAAAGAATTTAAAAATTTGCAGTTTTTTTTTTTTAATTTAACATAATGCAAAAAGAATATTTATAAAGTGGGCGCACACCACAGTGTAAAATCATGATAAGTCCAAAAAAGGTTAAGGTTCCCTAGTCAACACGGAACCTTAATATTTTCGCCATGTCCCTTCCCTTCACAGGTTGAATTTTGTTTCCTGGTATATCCCAGTGGTGGGTGTCGTTGGACAGGTTGTTCAAAAATATTGCGGATAAAGGATAACCATTTTAATCAGGGATCCATGCTTATTTTGTTAATGTCAATAATGCAATTGAATTGAGCGAGGGAAGATAATTTAGGAATCGAAGTGTCCCCCACCTGCCAGCTGAATGGTAAGAATCTACGGCTGTAAAGAAATTGAAAGTAGAACTATTACAGCTTAATAGGCTTTACAAGTTAACAAGTAATAGTCAAATAACTTATAACATATAACAAGTTAAAGATTACTTAGATGAAGATACTACTTACAAAAAGGAAGGAAATAAAAGTAACAGTAAGTAAGTATAACCATGTAAAATTATAGAAAAATAAAATCCTTAATAATAATAATAATATAATTACTTAGTTAATAACAATATCTAAGTTCAACTTGGAGTGGGCGGCGCGAGGTTTGAAACAAATCTGTTTAAAAGTTTTCACACAGTAACTCATTCCATTAATTCCTAACTAACTGCGTGTACGCTGACTTCGAATTTTCAACAACATTACCAAAGTAACTGCCAATTTCAATTTATAATGGTAGTTAGGGTTCCGTACCCAAAGGGTAATTAGCGGTACCCTTTTACTAAGACTCCGCTGTCCGTCCATCCGTCCGTCTGTCACCAGGCTGTATCTCATGAACCGTGATAGATAGACAGTTGAAATTTTCACAGATGTATTTTTGTTGCCGCTATAACAACAAATACTAAAAAACAGAATAAAATTAATATTTAAGGGGGCTCCCAAACAACGTGAATTTTTTGCTCGATTTTGCTCAATATTGATAACGGCAACAGTTCGACGCTTAAAATAGTCACAGAATATTTAGTTATATAGTCACTTTAAAAATAAATAAATTAAAAAAAAAACAAATATTTAAGGGGGTTTTTTATAGATAATGGTACGAAACCCTTCGTGCACGAGTCCGACTCGCCCTTGGCCGATTTTTTTTAATTTTATGTGAATTTTAAAACAGGTGCCGTCAATAGAAACCAGTACAACCCGTCGGAAATATCTGCGGGCCTTGCTGGAAGAAAGCGCATTCAAGACATGGTAGTAGGATACATTACAGAGCAAGATCCCAGGGCCCCAGGCTTTACTTATGTTTTCACAAATAAAATGTATTGGATAAAGTAGTAATTTACAGGTGGCCAATTTACAGGTACCAGGTGCTGAAGCTAGGTAAAAACTGTACTAATTTTTACGTATGTTTCGGAGCATATTGTTAAAAAAGAATAATGAATACTGCCAGACACTTTCCGTCGGCACTAATTTTTATCAGAGGATTTCAAGCTCCCAAAATAATAATGTAACTTTACTTATAATCACACTCTTGATTTTTACATATGATACTCAGGGAACTATTTCATTACTTCTTGTAAGTACCTCCCAGACACACATAGTGTCGCTATGCGTATGAGCGCAAGGACAAAATGGCGGAATTATAAGGCTAAAAACGTCGAGAGTCTATAGTGAAATGATTGTTTCACTCCAATGTCTTACCTTAGTGCCCATTCTTGCCTCCAAAAGTTAAAAATAAATGAAAATGTGAAACTTCTCCAAGCGAAAGCGTTTACAGTGCAACAAACTTTTCTGACCTTGGAGGTTTGTAAGTTCACACCATTTCAACATAGTGACTGTAGTTTTGATTTTCGACCACCGGGTCAGAAAAGTTTGTTGCACTATATCTAAAAGGTTTCGCAATGACTGATGTATAACGCGCGCCACGTAAGATGAGACTTCGTACACCATGTGTTTATAGGTCCCTTACGCAGAGGGGCGAAGGGGCACGGCAAAGAATGGTAAAGCGTATGCGCCGTAGTTGCCTCAGCTTAGTAACCGTATAACTATTATTATGAGTGACTGTGTGTTACAGCAGCGCAAACAAGCCATCTCTCTTTCGCATCTTACGTGGCGCGCAATTAGAAGGGCAATCAAAAAACTTTTCTATGATTTGAAAAGCATTAAATACCTAGAGGACTGTTTAAAATACCAATTTCGCTCGAAAACCGCAAATAGATTTAGATGATAGTCGTTTGGTACACAGGTACTTTAGGGTAAAACAATTTTTTTTGAGCGGCAGTTCCTGAAAATATCCCTTAGGGAGGGGGGAGAAGAGTTATGACGTCATAAATTTTTTGTATGAGTTTTGAATTTAAAGGGCTTCGTGAGCCGGATCTTGATTTTGATACCCCACACGTTTCTCAAAAAAAATATCGAATTTAAAAAAAAAAATTGATGAAGTCATCCCCACCTAAGGGAAATATTTTTAAGAACTGCGGCTGAAAAAAAATGTTTTAACCAACCTAAAGTACTTAGGTACCAACCAGCTATCCTCTACATCGATTTTTTTGCGTACACCTTTTATCACAAGTGCCTCGATGTTCCACAAAGTGCACGATACCGACAGACCTCACTTCAAACAAATCTAATATGATTAAGCATTAGGAAATTAAGCATATCAAAAATTTAAAACATAACTAATACTTAGGGTTGTTAAATGACAATAATAAATTCATTATTTTTATCTAAGCCCTACTACTTGAATAAGCGTCATTTTAAAAACTAAACTCGAAGCGGTACCCATTTTAAACTAAATTTTGTATACCTAACTTTTTTGAAAAGCATCGCACATTTCCAAATTTATTGATTCAACATGAGATCTTACAGTCAGTTGAATCTGACTTTATACATACATTGATAAAATATAGATTATATTACAAATTTATATTGTGTGAGAATTGTTTATGCGTCAATATAAAAGATGCCTAGATATAAAAGAATATAAATTATCTTAATTGCGGTCTCTGCTTTGCTTCACTTTTTTTAATTCGAAGTATAATTATAAAGCAAGGAAATATGGGAAAGCAAAATTATAATTTTTTTTTAAATTTTAAAGCAAAAAGGTAATGCCCCACCTCAAAATCAAGCGGACTGTAGGTACTATTGTTTTCCATCTTGGTGAAATTTTAATAATTATTATTTAAGGAAGTATTTTGTATTCATGACATTGCATTACATCCCACTTGCACAAAATGTTTCTGTTGTGATATTCTACCAAAGACATGACAATATTGTAATAATAGTATATTGACTAAAGCAGTGGTGATACTATTGCTTTTAAAACCTAGAGGTGTGGGTTTAAATATAAAGATATTTATAAGCGGTATATTAACAGGCATATCCAGTACATTTTCTCAGGGAGAAATTATTCAGGGCGAGGGAGATTTTGTCTACAGTATAATTTTTTTTTTGAACCCTCAAATACGCCTATGGTTATATTAAAGGTACAAGTATAGTAAAAAAAGCTGAACTTATATGCAAACCCATGACAATGACTGTTTTAGCTTACAATATGTGTCTACTTTGTGCTAACTTTTCCGTTCCGATAGTGACGCTAAATTAATATGCTATTTAATTATACTGAAAGCAATAATTCGTAGGTGCAATTATTAAAACAAGTACACGATTGTCGCTAAACCCCAACATATTTAATTTATGTTACATTCATGTCTACATACACGTTTTTTAAAAAAAGCCGGTTCATCTCGTCGTGATGCGGTATGAAGGACAATGGTGTATTTTGTCCTACGGTGGGGAACCAAGCGCTTGTGACTTATAAACATAGGTACCTGGAAGACCGAGCTTTACTCGATTTTTTTTAACAACGCCATCTATTGTCAAGTAGCTTTAGTGTTGCTGTGTCGGTAAAAATAATAGTATTACTACTCGCCAATAGATGTCAGGAAGTCATATTTTTCAGTTTATCATTGCCTGAAAACACGGATAAAAGACGTTTTCTAAAAATGAAACCTAGCTAGATTAATTTATAGCCCCCGAAAAACCCCGCATACTAAATTTCATGAAAATCGTTGGAGTTGTTAGATATACAATGATTTAGTGGTATTGTGTTTTACATATTGACATATTATACCATTCGTGATACGAAGGTTACAAGCGAAGCAAAGCAGAGCAATCTACCGAAGCACTGACACTTATAACATGACACTATCACGCCGCAGCCAGCTTGCCGATCCTCTCGTCCAGTTTCTTGATCTCTTTTTGCAACGAGTCCACGTTGTGAGCAAACACTTCTTGTACGCCCTGAAGTAACTCTTTGTTATTTTGCACACCATTTGATATTGTGCTTTGTAATGTTTCTAGTTCAGTGAGGGATTTCCCAAAGTTGCTTGCTGAAAAAAAAAAAAACAATTAAAATTAACCACCTACAGAACAGCATCTCCTGTCAATTAGACATTAGAACTAAAAAAAATGGCAATACAGATTGACTTGAAATTTTTGCCTACACGTTAGGGATGTTATGAAGCTCCGTAACCGTAACCGAAACTATTCGGATATCCGTAATCCGAAGTAAAAATCTGTGCGTTACCGTATCCGACTCCGATATAAAAGTTTCGAATAGTTTCAGACAGAGGCGGAGTTTAAGCCAAGCGAGACATGTTATGACAGGTTTTCGTTTTTGCGACACACTAGCCGCGCGCGTCCCTTGCATTATTTATTATTTCTATTGCTTATTCATAACTCATTGTATCAATCATAGTAGAATTGATTACATTACAATTTAACATTTACGAGTACTAAGATAAAGTGTTGTGTAAATTACTAAATAAATTGTTATTATCTGGGAAAAATGTAGTCTAGTTTAATTTGGATGTTTTTTGATCAACTTGATGCATATTCTGCAGAATGTAAACAGTGCGGTAAGAACTTTTTACGAAAACTGTTTTTGTTGTATAATGTATACTAGATTACAGTAAAAGTGTAAATTCCAATTTTAGTTTTTACTTTTTAATACGCAGGCAATGGCTTATGAAGACTTATGTTATTATAATAATGTTATAATATAATACAAATTACGAATGTTATTTTTGTTTAATATAATTTAGTTTTTGCATTTTTAAATACCACTTAAAAATAAGTAACTATAATATTCATACTAATATTATAAATGCGAAAGTAACTCTGTCTGCCTTTCTATTACCTCTACTCGCTTAAACCGCAGTACCGATTAAGATAAAATTTGGCATGGAGATAGTTTGAGTCCTGGTCGAAGGACAAAGGGTACTTGAAAACGTCAAATGTGATTCATTTTTTTTTTCTATAATTGAGGAGTTGGTGTTGTAATCCTACAAGGATAACCGAATTTGGGGCGGATGGAACCGCGGGCAAAAGCTAAAAAATAAGCATATGACTTATTGTTAGTCAAATCATTATGTCCCTTTTTGTATTTTTCTTTAACAATTTCTTAAAAATCTTATATCCGTAACCGAAACCGTATCTGAATCCGGTATAATATTCCTATTTCCGAATCCATATCACAAATTTCATATCCATATCATCCTTATCCTTCCTATCCTTTCATCAGGCTTCTGACTTGGCTTGCGGCCATGTGTAGCAGCATGGGTTATATATTCTTAAATGCTATAGGATTTATATGTATATATAACGGTTGAAACCAAGGGAGAGAGCTACAAATTTTACAAGGGAAAGAACAACAAAATTTACAAATAATTCAATATAAAGAATATTAGTAGGCACATTAATATAAATACTAGCTGAAAAGCAACTTCCGGCGGGATCAGTCATTGATGACCTAGTGGCACATTTTTCAGAGCTAAGTCGTCAATCGTGGCTGTCATATAACAGCAGTCGTAAGCCAAGTCAGTAGCCTGCTGAAAGGCTATTCTGATAGTCGAGTAGCCAGTAGCTCGACGTCAATTCGCACTCGGAGGACTCTAAGGAGATGGGTAACAATATAAATATGACTGCTACACTGTCCTTCCTTTTATAAGGCTAAATACAAGTCATAACAGCTTTTCCACGGAAATTGGAGTTTAGTTTACCTTGATTGTGTAGGGCTTCCAGCGCTTCCATTCTTTCTAATATCTCGGAATGTGATATACCTTCTATCTGCTTCAATAATTTGTGTAGTTCTTTGATCTGAAATAAAAAAAAAAGAAGAAAATGTAAATGATACAAAGATAGAAAGAAGATAGATTTTTACTGATGAGAACCATCACGAAACTAAATAGTAGTAGTATTTCTCTGTTCTAAAATTACAATTAAAACTACCAGATAATCTAAATAACTAGGCAATAATATAATCTACGTACATTATAATATGTTTTTTTACCGAGTAATTAAAAACTTATTCAGATAAATTCGGATTTTTTTAAAGCTATAAAATTTCACACTAGATACGTAGCCATATTATTAGAAAAAGAAAAAAGTTATTAGATTTTTGAAGGGTCGGCAACGCGCGATTGATGCCCCAGGTGTTGCAAGCGTCCATAGACAGCTTGATTGCCACCTTAGTGGTATTAAAAAAAATGTTGGCTTTAGGAAACCTAAACTTTAGCATTGCCAGTTAATGTGTATTTCCAGTAAGGAAACTATCAATTTAAAAAATAGTCAAGCGCGTGTCGGACTTGCACACCGAGGGTTCTGCTCTTAGCAGGAAGTTCAAGGTTTTCTTACATTACTTTTAAACTGTAAAATATAGTTAACTAGCTTTTGCCCGCGGTAAATTTGGTCATCGGTAACTCTTCGGTTTTAGTAAGTTCGCTGTAGTTTTGATTATTGTGTCTGCATTAATCCAACTCACACTTGACGTTTTTCTAAGTAGCTTTGTCCTTTCCGTCACCTCATAAACTTTTATTGAAATCCCTTTAAACCCTCAGTGCGCCAATCTGGCTCACACTTGACGTTTTTTAAGTTGCCCTATTTCATCAAAATCGGTTGACCGGCTTAACCGTAAAAAGGTAAAAAACCGAGACAGCGCATCTATATAATTAGTACGGATTATATCTCACTAGCTTTTGCCAGCGGCTCCGCCCGCCCTAAATTTGGTTATCGGCGTGGGATTCTTACGGCAACTCCTTGATTATACTAAAGAAGTTTGTTATAGCAAGCTATAGCTGCAGCTATAGTTCGTTCAAGTGGAATTCGGTTATAGTCATTACGCGGGAACTTGAGTTTTCCAGGATTTAAAAAAGCCTATGTCCTATTCCAGGACCTAACCTATATGTGTGCCAAAGTTTCATCCCGATCTATCCAGTGGTTGGAGTGATTGAGTAACAAACATCCAAACTTTCACATTTATAATATTAATAGGATTATATATTATTTCTGATATTTCCGCTTGCAAATCTGGATGCCTTTTTATGTGACATTGTACTCGCAAATATAAAATTATTTTTGTTGTTTGAACGTTATAAAGATACAGGCAAGCACGATCAACAACTGTACTTAATAGTAAATTCTACAGCATTAGTAGTCGCTAAAAAAGGCAGTCGTAACATAAAGACAGATAAACAGACACTAAAGTCTCATTGTAAGTATAATAAAAATCCCATTACAGAATTGAGTATTTTTTGATGCACTACAAATTGTGCCGTATGCAATTTGGAAATAGGGAATTAAATTGTATATGTGTATTTAGTAAATTGATTTACTTGATTTATTAAATATGTTATGTTTGTTAGTTTTATGAAGAATAATAAATCCCAACAAAATCATTTTCATGTAAAATGTTGCCAAGACTAGGCTCGCACTGTGAAAAAGTTTTAAGATATTCTAACTCTACACGCCCTTAATCTACAAGCCCCTACTTTACAAAGTCTCGGCTCTATTGTATAACAGAAAAGTAATGAACAGAGAAAGATTTTTTTCACCTTACGCCCATGTGACGGTAGCGAAACGGCCAAGCGACATATTTTCACTAAGGTGTAGAGTTTGCAAAGGGCTTGTAAAGTTAGGGCGTGTAGAATTAGAAGCATGAAAATGTTTTTGGTGGGATGGATCAAGACAATGGATCTACTGAGATTGATCGGGATTTATGATTCTTAAATCCCACCAAAACTAACAAACAAATTATGTTTTTGGATTAAATCAATTTACTAAATAAACATATACAATTTAATTCCCTATTTCCTAATTACAAAGGGAGGGGGCACACCTTGTCAAAAAATACTCAATTCTGTTATGGGATTTTTATTATACTTACAATGTGACTTTATTGTCTGCTTATCTTTAAAATCTGGGTGGGCCATGTTGCTTCATAGAACTTCCACGACGACTAAAAAAACGTGACGTCACTATCTTCCGTTACCTTGGTCTCTAGCTCTGGATCAGCGGCGGGGCTGACAGCGGTCCGTAGAACGTCAACGTTCGCTATGAGTGAGGCGACACGCGCCTCGGCGGCTGCGACCTCGCCGGGCCGTAAGAGTGACGCTTGTGCTGCAAGCGTCGCCGCGGCGCCGCACAATGTAGCCTGAGACAATTTATATCTGTTTTAAAATTAAAAATCGTCCAAGTACGAGTAGGACTCGCGCAGGAAGGGTCCGTATAAAAATTAAATATTTATTTATTATTTTTATATTTCAGTTGATTGAATGAAAGGTAAACTGCGGTTTACGATTTATGACGCATTAAAAAAAAAATACTTACTAGATCTCGTTCAAACCAATTTTCGGTGAAAGTTTGCATGATAATGTACATCATATATTTTTTTAGTTTTATCATTCTCTTATTTTAGAAGTTACAGGGGGACACACATTTTACCATTTTGGAAGTGTCTCTCGCGCAAACTATTCAATTTAGAAAAAAATATATTAGAAACCTCAATATCATTTTTGAAGACCTAACCATAGATACCCCACACGTATGGGTTTGATATTTGAGTTTCAGTTCTAAGTAGGTATTTTTGTGTGAAAATCTTAATGCGGTTCACAAAATACATCTACTTACCAAGTTTCAACAGTACAGTTCTTATAGTTTCGAAAAAAGTGGCTGTGACATACGGACGGACAGACAGACACACATGACGAATCCATAAGGGTTCAGTTTTTTGCCATTTGGCTACGGAACCCTAAAAAAACTACAAAATTGACCCATCTTGTTCCATGCTTTCTTTAGCTATTTAATGGCTCTGTTAGTAACTTATTGTTTGAACATATTTGAAGTCTACTAATGAACAATCATTACCATTAACATCAACATTAAGCCTATAACAGCCCACTGCTGGACATAGGCCTTTGATAATAAAATTCCTCCGCCTTTCCCATCCATATACTTCCAGCTACCTGTTTCATTCAACGGCCATCGGTTCTGCAACAAATATGAGCTGCCCGTTGCCATTTCAGCTAACTTATTTTGTGGGCTATGTTGGTGACTTTAGTTCTTTATGAAATCTCTTCATTCTTGTCGTATCCCTCAAAGAACCAAAGAAGAAGGCAAGTAAAGCCTTTTCCATAACCAGCTGAGCGGCTTTTAGCTTGTGGATCAAGCCAACTATCAGGGTCCACCTATCCGCACCATAAGTCATGATCACCTAATAACACTTACAAATTAAGCTCTGGGGCATAATATTTCTTATAACATCTCACAGAGCACCATCTGGTCCAAAACGAATCAAAGCTCATACTATGGGTATTAAATAATCGTCAGCTTAAAACAATAATGTTATAACATACTCTTTTGTCCTGTACAGGAATCGAACCCGCGCTCTCTGCACAGCAAGTAGCACCTCTATCAACAAAACCATGAGGGTCTCTACTTTGATGCATATTAATTTTCTGTCTTTGATGAAACTGCTACACCTACCTCTCCTGTAGCTGCCTGAAGTTTTCGAAAAGTCTCTTCATCTCTTACACCTGCTGCTTGTTCTAGTTTGTGTAACCTGATAACAAAACATTATAATCATTTTGATTGTTTACTTATGCTAAGATTTTTTTTTTGTATGCAGAAAAGTAAATTTGCGTTTGAGTTTTAATGGGCATATTTTTATCAATTTCTACAGAATGGCCTTAATAATCGAAACCTTAACTATTTTTTATGCCACCAAGGCGACTAACTAGCTTATGGCCCGAAGGTGAAGGTTAAATGATAATTACCTGTGCTCTAGCTGAGCTATCCTAGTAGCCTGAGCTATATTGACTTCTGGTTTCAACTTAAGCTGTGCAGTTACTACATCACCGTGTCTTTTTTTGCCTCCTGAGACTAAGTACTCCCTGTATAAAAAACACACAGTTAATATTTTATGTGACAAACAAAACAACAATAAATCCTACACAAACCTTTAAATTCTCACTTTTAATGTTAATAAAATACCCAAATGTAATTAATAAGTCTCAGATGTTTTACAGACAACTACATATCTTATATATTATAGAATGCTGGGTGTGTCCCATTAGTACACTTATGACATGTAAACCAATGATAAGAAACTAACATGTGGGGAATATGTTTTGAGGGGTTTGCAAAATAGTTTATATTTCATAATCAAATTTTTAGTTAAAGTTTAATAAAACTTAATGAAAAGTTTTATTAAACTTCCTCCTCTATTTCTATTTTGTTTAAACATTAGCAGTGTTGGAAATTAGCCAATTCCATAATTTTGAAGTACTGCAATGTGCACATGATAGTGTATTAAGGTGGACTTTTGACTTTGTAGAAAAAGTATTTTTATGGGAATATATGTATGTGACAAGTGTGACTTTAATTTTGAGGCAGATTTGAGGCCTCTCGATCTACAATAAAAATGTATAATTTTGGTATAAAATTGTATTTTAATTAAGTAGTTCTTGAATCGGTGTAGGTATGCAGCAACGCAGTTGTCGCAAACTATTATTTCATGGAATTCTAGTGTAAGATGGCACTAAACTAAAAGAAAACCAGCCACTTTTGTGACATATCATAACATCATATCAATAAAGTAAAGTTAGTAATGTGGTGTGACCTGCGGCCACTTAACGCACGGCGACAGCGCACGGGGTGTACGTCCGTTAATTCTATGCATGATTTTTTTCAATCCGGCGAGATCTCGCGCGGTTTATTCTACAAGATTAAATCTTGCACTTAGAGTGGGATCCTGCGAGATGCAAGAATGCGAACCTATTTGCATTCTCTATACTTGGCCAATTGGCAAACAAGTGTTTATGTGCTAAGAAATTAACTGCATTAAAAAACAATCAAATACCTATAGTTTAGTGTAGTGCATTAGAAAATAATCATAAATAACCTTATTCTGCAAAAAATTTTTTGAAGTGAAAACTTCTTAAGCGGCGTTGTGCACTTTTTTTGGTATGGGTAAAAATGATAAACTCGCGTCAGGTCACGTGTCCTAATCGTGGAAATTCGTAAGACGGAAACCGTAATGCCACGCCTATTATAATATAGGAGGTTGGATATGGAATTCTAATTCTATGACAGATTGCGATGTCAAATATACTACGTCAAAAAAGTAAATAAACAAACATTATTATTTCTTGACAATGTCAAAGACATGTCTTGTGACATATTTGAGTGTTAAGCGCGAATCGTGTGTAAAGATTTTCACTTCTGCCGGCACTCCCGGAGTGCAACTCGTTTTTTTATCTCATACATCGATAACATAACCTCAAATACAAATGGCTATGCTGATAGAAAAAATGAAGGAACAGCTGAAACAACAAACAAAAGAGATAACTGAAAACATTACTGCCTCTTTGTCAGCAAAAATAGATGAAAAATTAAAACCCTTGCTGGAAGGAAACAAAAAAAACAAGCAGGATATTGATACCCTAAAATTCAAAGTTTTTGCCCTGGAAAAACAGGCTAGGAAGAACAATTTAATCATTCACGTAATACCGGAAACAGAAAAAAGTAACATGGAATTAATGGAGCTAGTCTTAAATGTTCTTAATATTATGAGCAAGAAAGAAAATTTAGATGTGTGGGACAAGTAGGAAATAAGTATGGTAACTCGAATTGGCAAAAATAATGAAAAAAAAATGAGACCAGTTCTCATAACTTTAACATTGTATTGGAGAAAAATTACAATCCTGAAAAACAATAAGAACTTCCCGGAAAATATATATGCAACAGAAGATTTTCCTAAAAAAATCTTGAAAAAGAGGAAAGACCTAAAAATAAAGATGGAAGAAGAAAGAAAGGAAAAATTGCATTCATTCGTTATGACCAATTGATAGTTAAAGATGGTCAAAATGAAAAAAAGGAAAAGATCACCATCTAGTTCACCCAGTAACACATATTGTTCTCGTCCTCCTGGTAAATTAAATAAAACACAGATATTCCCCTTAATAAGAGCTCGATCCGCATCTACAAGCGGAAAAGGAAAAGGAAATTTTCAATAACGAAGCTGACATCGGCAACCGGATCAAAAACACAAAACTTAATTACCTCAACAGAAAAAGTAAATCACAGAACATGTCCCAATCCGGCAGGTCCCCGTGGGACCACGACCCTTCAACATCAAATCTTGAACCCCATCAACTAATGAAATTGCAAACAAAACAATTATACTCAACTAGCAACAACACAACAAAACAAAATAAAAAGAATCGACTATATGTGTGCACCTACAATGTACAATCATTAGTGGCTAGCTCGAGACAAATCGAGTTGAACAATGCTTTAGACAATATCTCCTGGGATATCCTAGGTCTATCAGAAACTAAAAAAGGAGGCAGGCATATACATATCTGAAACTGAAAAATATATATTATTTAACTCTGGCATCAATAGTGGTAGAAATGGAGTGGGGTTTATGATTAAAAGAGCATTGAAAAAAAATATAATAAATTTCATAGCGGGCACAGACCGTGTTGCAAGACTGGATATGGAGTTTGATAAAAAAGTATATAATTTTATCCAAGTATATGCACCTACCGAACAATCAACGGAGGATGACCTCGAAACTTTTTACAATGATATTAGTAGTGCTATACATAATTCAGGTTGCAATGTAATACTAATGGGTGATTTAAATGCCAAAATAGGACAGCCTACTTGCGAAGATAAAATAGTCATGGGCCCATGGGGTTATGGCAACAGAAATAAAAGAGGAGAAACTTTGATCGAATTCTGTATGGAAAAACAAATGCACATAATGAATACTTACTTCAAAAAGAATCTGAAACAAAGATGGACCTGGCATTCAACTGACAATAAAACCCATAATGAAATAGATTTTATTATAACCAAAAATACAAGTGACATAGAGGATGTGCAGGTTATTGGAACGTCACACCCAACAGACCATAGACTTATTAGAGCAAAACTTATTGTTAACAACAAGACTAAAAGATCAAGAACTGCTTATAGAAATAAAAATAGAACAGGACTCTTTGAAATCGAAAAAGAACAGTTAAAAAATGTATTTTCAGATAAAAGCTGAAACTTAAAATTTACGACAATACAAGAATACTATTCTGGAATACCTGAAAACATTAAATAAAGTATAAATAAATTACCATCAATGCATGGAAAAAATACCAAAGACATATTACACCTGATGTAGTTTACATGATATCACAAAGAGAAGAGTTAAAAAAGAAAAGAAATAAAACTAAAGAAGAAAAGAAACAATTAAGTGAAAATAAGCAAAACCATTAGGGCTAATATCAAAATTCACCAACAAAAAATTGTACAAGAAGAAGAAGAAGAAAGTTGATCAAAGAAGTTCAGTAAAGAGGGCAGACAAAAGACTGCAGACTTTAAAATCATGGATAGTCGCACTGAAAAATAATGCAAGCTGTGAGCAAACTAACAGGAAGTCCATAGTGAACATAGCTTCAGACTTCTACAAAGAACTCTACGGTGCCAAAGACGTAATTAATGGAGAAAAATTATATAACAGAAACCATGTAGACACTGAGTGTGTACCCCCTTTTTTTTAACTTCAGAAATAAAAGAATCTTTGAAATCACTTAAAACAATGAAAAGCCCAGGCAACAATGAGATCACAAATTATACAATAAAAGCTATTATTGAACCTCTTACCCCAATCATAACAACACTGTTCAATGAAATAATATCTCAAGAAATCATACCAGAAGAATGGGAAATGTCAATTATAACATTATTGTACAAACAAGGCAGCCCTTTAGATCTGGGAAACTACAGGCCAGTCAATCTCCTATCTGCTTTATACAAAGTCTTTACAAAAACGATATTAAGAAGGATCATGCCTACTATTGAATTTAATCAACCTAGAGAACAGGCTGGTTTTCGTCCCAAGTTTTCAACAACTGACCATATTTTTGTACTAAACCAGATCATAGAGAAATACACCGAATTTAAAAAAGATATTTACATAGCTTTTGTAGATTATGCCAAGGCCTTCGACTGCATATCACACACAGCACTATGGGACGCTCTGCAAGGTGTGCATCACAAGTACATTACGCTACTAAAGACAATATACAAAGAGAGCAAGGCAGGCTGGAAAGAAAGGGTAGCCCGTTTTAAATAGAAAGAGGTGTCCGACAAGGCGATCCCATATCTCCTAACTTATTTACAGCGCTACTGATATATTGATTATATTTTTCTAACAGATATTCACGCTCATGTTATAAAGCAGAGGTGATACTAAAAACTGTTGTAGTAAGTACTAATCTATGGTATATACATACTTACGTAAACAAACAATTGAATTGAAGATAAAAAACATCCACTTAATTAATAAGCGGTTTAAGTGCTTTAAAGCATATTGAACAGAAATTCATATCCCAATGCATATACATTGAGTTTAGCACCACTGACATTGACGACACGCTCCGCTGTTTATTTGCATTAGTTTGTTCACTCACTCCCTGGATATAGGACATGTTTATTTCACGCAAAGTGAAGGAGTTGTAACATATCTGGGATCGGATATATATCCAAAGATATGGTTATGTCCGGAGTTACCCAGGCTACCTGACATTAAATACAGCATGCACACCTATGTGCAATACTATATTTACCTACACAGTTCAGGCATTCCAGGAAATTTAAGCTCGCAACTTCATTCCTTTTGCCCGGTCATTACTCATTTGTGAAAAAGTGAATACAACATGATGACTAAAAGAAAAAAAAAGATGCTGTATCAGATGTTAACTTTTTTTTGTTTTTGTACATTTAAGAATAAATTTTGTTAGATAAATGGCAAATTCTTTTTAAAAAATGACAGACTTTTTAGATGTACCGTTGATGATATTTGGTAATTTTAATAATAATTAAATGAATTAAAATTGTATTGTTTTTTTTTTGTTTCAAATTAAAAAAATACAAGTATTAAAAGATATCAAAAAAATCAGATTTAAATCAAATAAATCTGATTATTTAGATTTTATAACAAAATCAGGATTTTTATCAACCCTTATTAAATCATTTATGGTGCTATGGCAAAATGTAATACTGTAACTTACTTTAATTTTTCTGCCTTCGGATCAAGCTGTTGACCTTCCTCAAGCTTTAGTTCTTCTAACAGCTTTTTAGTAGAGTTGATTTGAGCTGCTAATTTTGTGTATTCATCCTAAAAACAATTTACAAAAATTCATCTTGACAAGAAATTAAAAGAACATAAAAGGTGATGTAAACAAATGTGTCATTAATAAAGCCCACTGTTTACCAATTTTAACCTACAATTCATTCAAAATACTAACTTGAAATTAGTAGTTAATTACGTCAAGTTATTTGCAGTAATTTTAAACAGCTGGCTAACCTGCGTAAAAGATTTTTTGTTGAGTGGTAAAAGGTAGACTTTGCTAAGTAAATTGTAACTGTTTTTTTTAATTTACCTTTTCACTTTCAGTTGCTTTGTTTTGTTGTTCAGCAACTTGCTCCAAGAGTTCAGAAAACTCACACCGCAGTCTACTGTACCGTTCCAATGCTGTCTCCGGTTCTCCTTCAGCTGCTAGCTCCCATTCTCCAGCTCTAAATGTGTTGAATCAGATTATGATTATATTAAATGAAAGGTCACTTATATATAAGTACATTAAAACTGCATTTCTGACAATTCTCTGCCCCAGCAGGAGGTTCCTACCCTGCCCTCTTCCCCACTTCCAATCCCTGCCTCCCCTTCCTGGCCGGAAAAAAGAAAATTGACAGAAATGCAGTTTCTTTTGAGAATTTTCGAATTTCTTTAAATTGTATGAACATTTTTTTTTTATTTACCTGATATGTATTAAGCAAACCCCTCTATGGGCATTTTAACAGAATAGGTACCTATATTATGGCAATGTTATTCTGGATAACTTTATTAAAAAAATCTAAAAACACCTGTAGCCAATCCTGGTCTTCCGGCTTAATCTATCTGAGAAATCGACAGTGCCAGTCAGAAATTTTCCTTTGAATTTATTAAAGGAGTCTTTCACCGATAAATGAAGCTGTTCAATGCACTCATTCTCATCCTCTTCATAAGGCTCAGGCTGATCTGCTTCAGGCAAATCGTCAGTTTCATACAAATCGGGTTGATCATAAGCCTAAAATAAAATAATTAAGTATAGAAAAATATTAAGGTTATTGAAAAAACTATTTTGTTTCAAACATACTATTCCCGGTAGATTTTCATATTTAGGATCAGCCATGTTTATATTGTGCAGCTTGTTTCGAGCTATATATTGCCTTCGGAATGCAAACTACAAGTTGAGAAAAATATCCTGGAAACTAGAAATTGATTAAATTTTCAAACAAAAATATGACGTGACATGACATCACCGATGTTGCCAGCGTAGACCAAAGAGTGCGGTCCCGGTATGATGAACAACGACCATATTCGACCACCGATGACGAAATCACGGTTCACGAACCACGGTTCACGAACTTCGGTTTAAAATAATCCAACGTAAACCGTAACTCACTACCAACAACCACAGGTCATAGCAGGTTTTTTCTTAATTTGTATTAGGGGCCATTCAAGTATTACGTTAGCAGATTAATTACACTTACTTACTCCCCCATCCCCCTTGTCAGCAAAAGAAAGCGAAGCTTTAAACGTAATCGTTGTTATATGCATCATTCTTTTAATATATTCTATATTTTCTTCTTTTTATTGTTATATTAGTATTCTCTGCTTTCTGTTTCACATAATATTCATTAAAACAAACTTTATTGACACCGTATTCAACATAGAGTAAGGTACAATTACCTATTATAATCTTAAGTAATATTACGAACAAAACAAACTTCTTTTAAATTTTTGTATACATAAATTCCACCCGAATCCACGATTCTAAGCTTTCGATGATATTGGATGTTTGCTGCTCAATGTTGTTTGTCTGCTCACTTTCATTCGATTTTGGAATGTCTACGTCATTCTCATCGAGCTATTCAACATTGTGGTGCTCTTAATTTTGAACAATGTACACCAGTTAATTAGCACGACGAGCAGCGACTCTTATAGGCCTAACTTTTATATTAGTGTGCGTGTTTACTTTTTATTGATCTTTTGATCTGACGATTTAGTGACTTGACAGAAGCATGAAAAAGACCATACGTTTTGCATGTTCGACTTCATAGCTTCAATTTTACCGTCGGACATAAATAATCGTAGGGTGTTTGCAGGAAATCTTTAATTAATTTGACTAAAAGATTGAAGAATTGCCCTCGTTCATCTAAAACCAATCATCAACTGTTTGCTTAACTTTTACTGGTGGTGGAAGAAATCTGTTGTTCTCGACTAAAAGGTGCCATTCTGCGCTCTACTCTATTATACGCACCTCTGCCGGGAGGATTAGTAGCTAAAAACAATGCATCAAGGTATTGTCGCTTAAAGCGTTGCGGCAAACCCTATAACTTTTTGATGACGCGTATTTTGATCTAGCCCTCTATCAACCGTCACGATTACCACTGGTTTTACCAATCCATGGTCAGTTTTAGCTAATAATTTAAACTCTTCAAGTTCGAAAAGTGTCCGAAAATCCTGAGCATGAGTATTAATTACCATTATCTATAAAAATGGCAAACAAATCACGTTTATTGTATGGGAGCCCCTGAAGTATTTGTTTTATTTTAATTTAATTATTTATTTTTAAAATGACTATATAACTAAATATTCTGTGAAATTTTTTTAAGCGTCTACCTGTTGCTTTTATCAATATCGAACAAATTCGATGAAAAAATCACGTTTGTTTTATGGGCGCCCCCTTAAATATTTATTTTATAGCGGCAACAGAAATACATCTTCTATGAAAATTTCAACTGTCTAACTATTACGGTTCATGAGCGCAGTCTTAGTAATAGGGTTCTGCTAATTACCCTTTAGGTACGGATCCCTAAAAATAAGGTAAGTACTACTAAGTTTACTCATTTGAATATTATATAGTTTTTTTTTTTTTTATAAATAAGGCTTTTTTAATTGTAAAATATTACGTTTGACACGTTCCTTTTAACTTTTACAATATTGCAGAATCCTTTAATTCCAGTCTTTTAATTAGTCTCCAGCGTTTTTGTTTCCATAATATTTCTGCAGAACATCTTGTTGTGAAAATAGTTTGGCCTTAAGACTTTAGTACATAAATCCATTCAAGTCAAACTAAAATTGATGTATTGTATTTGTATTTCAAAACATTAAAAAATCATTTCCAAAAATTATATAGATCATAATTTTCCTTTAACTTTTGGTCACCCTAATCAATTATCACAACAAGATCTTATGCATAAATATTATGAAGAGTTGCTGTAGAAATCCTACACCGATAACCGAATTCAAGGCGGATAGAACCACGGGCAAAAGCTTGTTTTTTATATTAAAGACGTAAAAAAAAAATTGTTATGAAACGGTTTTGAGTACGTCTGATTATAAAATAAGATATTGAGATGGTGTGCACTACAATTTTTATTTCTTAAACTAACTAATGACCCGATCTCCTGCTCATATTTTTCCGAAACATTACACATAAACATGTACATAAAACATGTTTAGTTTATATACATGTTGTGTCCTTCTTTGGTACTGTTGTTTTATGTTTTAAAAACATTTACTGTCAAAATGACTACAAACGTAGAAGGCGTATTTTCAGTTGTAGAATTAGGAGGTATAGTAGATTCGGTATCAACAAAACACAGATTTCGTGTCAGACCGTATCTACTGTCAAGTACTGTCTCAAAACTTTGGTATTTAAAAATATTTAGATTTTGATGTTGATTTGTGTTTTAATTGTGCAGGCTTCATCAGAAGCTCTGGGAGGCTGTTGGAAAGGGGATGAGGCCATTTGGGCAGGTACTTTGCCACGTTTCTACAAAATCTGATAGTAATTTATAAATTGTAAGGTGATTTTTACAATAGTTAGTTTAAAACCAGCTCGTTTCCATTAAGGTGAAGGAATCAAAATTAAAAAAAAAAGTTTTGCACATCAACCATTGGTCAGGCCGTGCTTAGGGTTGACAGTTTTTTTAAACTCTGTGCTGTGGAGCTCTAGCCATGTGTGCATAAATGCGATAGCGAACAAAGAAACGCTAATATAGGGCTGAATAAGGAAAAAAAATTATTTTCCTAGTACCTACCTACCAAGTAACTTTTCGATCGTTTTTGGTGTCGTGCACTTGGGTCGAGGCTTTGTTTGTATGTAATTAATCTGTAACATTAGTGATCGACTGATAATTTTTAGCTAGAAGCCCAGGAAGTCGTTCGTGTCCCTGGTTTTAAATGCAGATAGTTACCTACCATATATATATATATCATCACTACAAACTGCTTGTAAACTGTGATTTTGTACAGATAAAAAATAACCTCAATATAATTTTAACAACATTTTAATTAGTAGACGGAAACGTTTTACAAGTTTATATTAGATGCCATTAGTTACTTAAGACGTTTCTCTATATATTGCTAGCGATTTCATGTCTGTCGAACTTACTGCCCAGGGGCCTTAGACAAGTTACAATCGAAAAATCGTGCAGTATCGCTAATCGCTACAAAGCAAGCGTTTTCGTAACAATAGTGGTAGACTTATTGCTCATGTATCGAAAACGCTGTATCGTGGGCGTCGGCTGGAAAACTCTACATTATTTGTGCCAATTATCGAACATCGCTTATGTTTTTGTTTTTTGTTCATATAATGGATGGAATGTGGTGTTTTTTCTTTATTTGTCTCATATGATATTATTACTTTTATTTTCATTCAATTTACTCATCGTTGGTTTTAAAATTAGGAATATAGGTATTTATTGTATTAAATATTGAAATGTTTTTATGCTTTAAGTAGGTATCTAGTTTATCTTAAATATTTTGTTGTGAAAATATTAGGTACTGACGTAAAAACAATCAAGCTCTGTAGTAACGAAATCTGGTTATACATTTACTATGAATCTGTTAAATTAGAAATAAGACTAATACTTTTAACACAGATTTTTCATAACACCATCATTTTTAATAACAAAATGTTGCTTATGACGTAAAAATATAACAATAATTAAGAATTCAATACAGGTACCTAATAAGTATCTTTATATATTTATTCTTTATGTATTTTGGGTAGGTATATTTTTGCATATCAAAGACAAATAGATACCTATAATACAAATATTGAATACAAAATATTTAAAATCTTACAATCTTAACATCCACAATAGATTTCAAGCCGCCATTTGCAATCGCCAAGCTTATCCGTAGGGTCTGGGCGAACGCAAGTTCAACGAATATCAAAAAGGAATCGCGTTTGTAAAGTTGCAATATGGCTACCTAATGTATAGAAAACTTTCGTTTCGGCGCTCCGAAGTGGTTTGGCTATGGTACCAATAGCATAGAAAAGCAACGTCTATGATTTTTTTTCGATCGATAGCAAGAGACGTCACAAACTTTATGTTCATACATTTTGTTCGATTCTATTCTTTTATTCGTGACGCTAAATTTAAGAAGTCTAAGCCCTCTGATCCCCTTAGAGAAAGCCTCACATCCTTTAATCCATATAGCCTAGCATAAACACGTTATGAAACCAAGGAGTAAATGTTTAGACGTTTTCCATCGAGCGTGGAAAGCAAAAACATTCTAGACGGCTTAATTTCGTTCGTATATATGATCTGTGGTAATCAAATTTCTTCTCCTTCGTTGCGTTCAAAAACGAGTAACTTTAGTAAAAAATGACGTCATCGGGTTCCTAACTCTACCCTATAGTTTTTGAACGGCTAACCGAGTTACATCTGTCAAGTTTTAATCAATGTTTCCACTTTTAGGAATTTCGCCCTTGTAGGGGCATTTTTTTAATTTGAAATACCTTTGTAAGGCCTACGGAACACTAATATGTATAATCAAAACAAAAGAATTCACCAGTTTCAAATAAAGTAAACTATTTTTTTGACTTTGAGTGAGAACAAACTAATAATATCCTTCTTGCTTTTTTGAATTAAGTTTTCATAAACTAGGTGGGAACTTGGTGAATTCTTTTGTTTTGATTATACATATATTTTAATAAAACTTACCATTATTATTAAGTATATTATAATACTATTTATTTATCAGTATGTTAACAATGTTTATGTTGTGTTTGCATTCTAAACACTTAAATCGCGGTTTAATTTATTGTTAGATTTTATGTTGACAAAAATTAAAATGAAAATAGAGTATTTCTAAACAGCTAAAATTTACGGCTAAAATCAATATTTTAAAACTATGTTAAGGCATTTAGGGTTATGCACTAAAGATTCTAAGAAAAAACTGAACCCTAGTAGTGGTGTGAAAATACTTAAAAATCTTTTATTACTAAAAAAACTCCAAATACAAAAATCATAGAAAAATACTTAAATACAAAAACAAACAACAAAATAATTTACTAATTTTCTTAATACGGAAACATTGCTTTGACCATTTTAATCAAATATGGCCGCCTACTCCGACGAACGTCGAGTACGGTTCACTTGAGCCAACCCTAGGGTAACAACTCTACGCGTTTTTGAACGGATTAGGGTTGAAACTCAGTTAGTTTATGAACGGTTCGAGTCATAACTCTACTCGACTCAGTCGGTTTTTGAACGCCCCCCTGGGGGCCGTTTAAAAACCGACTGAGTCGAATAGAGTTATGACTGGAACCATTCAAAAACTTATTCCAACCCTGCCGTTTAAATACGTGTGAACTGAACTCGAAGAGGGTTCGACGGAGTTGGCGTCCATATTTGATTAGGAATGTCAAACCAATGTTTCCGAATAAAGAAAATTTATAAATTATTTTAGAAGTCAAAATAAAATAATAAAATTAAAAGCGATTTGAGGGTTTAGAATGGAAACACATAATGTTAAAACTATATAAATAAGAGGATAATAATAGCGATAAAAAGTTATTTTAGAATATAAAATATTACAAATGAATGTACCAAGTACTAGCTACTACTACTATCGAATTTTAGGCTGGGTTGCACCATGTAACTTTGACGTTAACCAGTCGCCAAAAATGGGAGATTGTATAATGTTTTTTATCGTCAGCTATTTTTAAAGTTAACCGACTAGAAGTTTTGCTGAACATTGACGGGTCGGTAAAGATCAAAAATAACTGAATATGCAAATTTTTATACAAGCTTTTGTAGGTCCATTTTTAACACTTTTCACTTGCACAATTTAAATTAAATAAATAGGTATGTAGTGAATAAACCGACAGACTGAGTACCTACGTACGCGTATAATGCAAATCATGAAATAACACAATTTTTGAAGCATCTTCCATTCCTAAAACATCATTCATAAACATCTGGCAATCATTTGGGCATCACGAAGGAGTCGAAGGGCGACATAATAAGTATTATCTTTGAAAGTTCATTGTAGAAGAATAACAAAGATTGTAAAAAGATATAGATTTATTGTTTCTAACAAGAGAGAGCGATACTTATGCAGGAATTTCTTATTTAGGCGGTTAATAACAGGATGCACATTTATTTTTGTTATGTTGTCACTTCTGGGGAATAGTTAAATTTTTGCTTCTGCAAGACAAAAGACAAGTAATCTAGTTATACAATTGACCCAGGTTTAGTTATTAAGCTAGTTATTTATTTAACCCTGAATCTTCCGCAAGTCGGCCTTAGCAGCTCAAAAACTGTAGAGTTAGGAAGCCGATTTACTCAAGTTACTCATTTTTGAACGCAACCCAGGTTTACTATTTCTAAAACTACAAATACGTCTTTTTTTTTTATATAATAATGAGCTCGCGTGGTCTTAGCAGACCATTAATTGCAATTCAATTGTATCGTAGCGCGGGCGTAACAGCCTCCTCGTTGTTTTCATGTCCCAAGATTGGGTTGGAGATTTGGTGTGGATCCTCAGATATTGCGCGTCATGTTTTGCTTATTTCTTCATGATTCACTATTCATGAGCCTTCGCTGCACAATTCTTAATACGCTTTCGTAAAACATTGCTTAAATATATACATCGAAACTCACTAAATGAATTTAGAAAACCACCACTCCTTCTTAAGATTCGCGCCAAAACTCCCCAAAACCTTCCTTCTTTCCTTCTTCGATGTGGAGACTAGATTACGCATTATATCGATCATTTCTTCATAGTCATGGGTAAATATGTACGTGCTTATATCTAAGTTTGGTGAAGCGCCATATACAAGTTTTATTTTATAGGGCGGGAGATTTGGTGTGCATCCTTCAGAATTTGCGCGTCATGTCCTGCTTATTTCTTGATAACTCGCTATTCATGAGCCTTCGCTGCACAATTCTTACCACGTTTCCGTTAAACACTGCTTAAATATATACATCGAAGCACACTAAATGAATTAAGAAAATTAAACAGAAAAAAACACCACTCCTTAAGATGCGCGCCAAAACTTCCCCAAATACGTCTTTTACGTTTGAAGTCATTGTGAGCCTGTTCGTTTTGGGATGAAAAGTTCCCACGTTTGATACATTAAGATAAAGCTATCGACACCTATCGGTCGTTTGTATAGCTTTGAAACGTTAATAACAAACACACACAAACAATAGCGAACGCTTGACGCTATTATTAAAAGGATATTTTTGATACCAATGCTAAAAGAACGGATGACAGGTGACAAAACAATGATTACTTTTACTTATACCAAAATGAACGCGCCCTTAGTTAAAAAAAAGTTGTCAGCACACGTCATGTTTATAGTTACGTCATACATTTATTTTTTATTTGTGTGTGAATCACCGTTATTCTAGCTGTTTCTGTTTTTTACAAATTATTTCATCAGAAATCATTTAATATAAGGGCTATAAAACGTATTAGCTAGTGGAAAGAAAAACACACTTACAATGAGTCTTCAGTGGACCATAATCGCGACGTTTCTGTATACAGAAATAGCCATAGTGCTGCTCTTGGCTTTACCGGTTGCGAGCCCATCGAAATGGCAAAAGTTCTTCAAATCAAAATTCCTTGCGTACATAAGTGGCCAAGCATCTATTTACTTTATGATTCTCATTGGAGTCCTGGTACTATGCCTTCTCGACGCTATAAGGGAGATGCAAAAGTATTCGAGCATTGAGGCCACCGACCATCAACATCTTGATGCAGAAATGCAAGGTAACATGCGCTTATTCCGTGCTCAAAGGAATTTCTACATTTCAGGATTTGCTCTTTTCCTGTTGATTGTTATTCGTCGCTTGGTACAACTGATTTCGGAGCTGTCTACAGTCTTGGCGCAATGTGAAGCTAATTTCCGTCAAGCACAAAGTGCTACTGTTGCCGCTAAATCGATGCTTGATAGTAAAGGTGCTGGTGACGAAAAGAGTCAAAAAGATGTAGATGAGCTTAAAGAACAAATTGAAACATTAGAAAAAGAGTTAATTAGGGAGAAGAAAGACAAAGAAGCCCTTAAATCTCAATCAGAAAGCCTCCATAAAGAATATGATAGGCTCGCTGAAGAACACAGCAAACTACAAAAGAAGATTACTGTGGCAAGTGGTGGTGATTCCAAGAAAGATGAATAAAGTGGTATCTTTTCAGTCAATGTTTATGTTAAGAGTGGCACCAGTCTTTATTTATGTTCAATATTAGAATAATAATGACACTACCGCTTGTAACAAAGGGGAAGTTTAGAAGTTGCATACCGAGTGTGAAACACTGCAGACTATTTACAGAAAATAATTTGAGAATTTTGAACTTGAGAGTTTAATAGTTGAATAACTATTGTTTGTGACTAGACTGCTATCTTACAACATGGTTGTAGCTTCTAGACATGCCCCTGTACTAAAACGTTGCTGCAGCTTTGATATCAAATTGAATTGTTATAACCAACAGTTTGCTATTGTGTCATTATATTCTTTGATAATCTTAGACTTAGGCTCCCCATATTAGTTGGTATAGTGATAAATGGATTACCACTATGTGTTGTAAGGATATATCAATATTTAGGATTTTTAAAGTTATTTAGGCCTCACAACACAAGTCAATTTCTCTAAATGGGTTGAAAGACCTTTGTATTCCACACATTTTTCCTTTTATTACATGAATTCTTAGTTTTCCATAGTTTGTTCCACATTATGTTACCATAGAATTGCTATTTTTAGAGGTATATTTGTACTTATTTGATGAGAGAAATATTCTGACTGCTATCGTTTACCCTTATTGCTAAAACAAAGCCTATTCATTTTTAGTAATGAGACTAAAAAAAGGCATAGTACATGTGATTGTGCAAAGACTAATCAACTTGTGTTTTGCACTGATATTGACATCAGACAACACCGCCACCAACCATTTTAAGTTTAAACAACTTATATGTGGCTAAATTACTGATGTGTGTGGATTTCATTTAAAATAAAAAAGCAGTTGCCACTGGTCAGTCAGCCAAATTTTCCATATTTTTAAGATGTATTGGGTGTAAGTACTATTATTATGGTGACATACATATATTTATAACCCAGTAAATTATTCCAGCCCCACTACACTTTTGTCTTTTTGCTTGATTATAGTAGACCATTCTTAAAGTATTGTTGTAGGATCAGACCAACAAAACAGAAAATTGTAGTAAAAACCAGCATAAAGATTATTGTATTTGCGATTGAAGCTACCTATGTGTCAGTGAACTGAATGGAGTCATACTTTGCACTTTGTTCAAATGGGTTTACTGCTGATGTCAATTTACTTGATCCTTAAATTTTTGGTGCTCATCCTTTTTTTGTTAGCTTGAGGTTGTAAAATGTTCTAACATGTGTATATGTTGCAGCCAAATCATATAATCCGCCGTTTCATAATATGCCTAGGCAGATTGTGAAGTATGAAATAGAAATTATCATATAACTAAACAGATTATTATATGAAGCTTGGCTGGAACGCTCCGCTCACTTCGCTCGCTCCACATCTACGTCTACAATTGAGAAACTAAACCTAACCTAATATACATAACATATACAGTGCAATTTCTGTTCCTTTCGTTTCCATACTTTACGATCTGCCTATGCATATTATGAAATGGCGGATTAAATGATTTTCCTGCAACATATATGTAGTTAATTTAAAAATATATTATAAATGTTATATAATAGCTTTCTAATACTTTATCACTAAAGCTATATTTATATAGTGGAGATCAAAAATAATTATAGTGCCTTTTGTCCTAACAGAGCAAAGTGTTGTTCAGAAGCTGCATACCAACTGCAATTATTACTTTTTAGTTTACAGAAAATAATTCAAAATACTTGATGACTTTGACAGCTCAATACAACTGTTTGTGAATAGACAGATTCATTAAAACCTGGCTGTAGCTTCTGACATGCCCCCATAACAATATATTTGTCTTAGCAGTGTTTACCAGTTTATATTACTCCTAGGATTATGATTGTATGGTTTTCAAAATTGATATGATGTATTTATTTGGTTGTTTGGGTTGTTGTAAGGATGGTTTTTTTTTGGTATTTTTTGCAAATTAGTATTTATATATTTTATTATTTATTATTATTTTTTACTACAGTAGAATCCTGATTAACAAGATCAGATGATTGGGTGAATGGTAACATCAAAGAAATATAAATATTTTGTGATTAATATCATAACTTTAGGATGCCTTTGGTCAGTTAACAAACATCATCTATATCTAGGTTAGCAAACGTATATCTATCTGTACTAGTATATAAATTTATGCAATATTACAAACTTGAACTTACAATGCGAGCTGTGGGGCCAAAGTACACAGGATCTACATATTCTACTGTAAAATTTTAATGTGTCATGCTTATGTTGCTAATGATCAACTTAACAAGCTTTCCAATTAAGACTCCAATGCTTGATTAAGAAATACTTTTAAAACCTCTGTAAATTAGTCAGTTTTTGCAGAGTGAAAACATTATCTTCTTCCACAAGTTTAGTTTGGCAAACTTTAAATCTGGATACCCAGGTGTGGTGATAAATGGGATTCTACTGTTTCACATTATATATGGAATGTACTAATACTTATTAGTATATCTCATTAAATTTTATTATATTAAACCTTGTTTTATATTAACATTAAAGGTATTTTATTTCTTCCTTGATATTATTTAAGATATCTGTTTGTACACACAGACTGATCTGCCTGTTTGGGGCTCTGTAGTCAAACTTGTATAAATTTGCCATCCGTACCTTTATCACAGTGAAAATTATAAACTATTTGATTATATAGGTGCAATTTCGTACTCCTAATATCGATGTTTATGCCTACTACAAAGATATGTGTTAACATTTTGGAACAAATAAAAAACTTAGCAAAAAAAAAAAGAATCGGCTTCCAAATCATGCCCTAAAAAGGTATAAATAATTACTTATTTCCAATAATCTGTCTGAATTACAGTTTGCAGTTGGTTTCATGCAAGTGAATGATATAACTGTTAGGTACATACACACTAACTTCAAACTGTTATTCAGATCATTTTGAAAATAAGTAATAAGTTTTACCTTGTTAGTGCATTTTTGTACTGCTTTTAGCATACCTAGAAAAACGACCTGGTCAGTGACCGTCAATATGGCTTTCGCCGCGGTTGCTCGACTGGTGACCTAGTGCATCTTACACACCGATAGGCACTAGCCATTGAGAGTCAAGAGGAGGCATCGGCATGTAGCCTGGACATAGCAAAGGTGTTCGATCGGGTCTGACACCGGGGTCTTCTTTCGAAGTTGCCATCTTACGGAGTGACCGAGGCAAGGCTCTGTGCTGTCTCCTACGCTGTTTCTGTGGTTCCCCATTTGCTGTGGTCCTACAAATCGAGAACACCCCTCCCCATCTCCAAGAGCATTGGGATCCTTGGTGTTGACATCTCCAGGGATGTTCAGTTCCGAGATCATTTGCAAGACAAGGTGAAGCAGTACTTCCTGTGAACAGAGCGAAAGAGTACTTCACGTCGGGGCAAAGGTTGCTGCTTTATAAGTCGCAAGTTTGACCCCATATGGACTACTGCTGCCGTCTCTGGGCGGGTGCACCCGGATATCAGCTGGGCCCTTTTGACTCGGTTCAACGACGGGCTGTGAGAATTGTCGACGATTCCAAACTCACTTGCGGTATCGAGCCCTTAAGTCTAAGGACTAGAGTATAGGGTTCTTCAAGAAAAAGTTATTGGATTTCTGAAGGGTCGGCAACGCGCGAGTGATACCCCTAGTGTCGCAAATTTTCGATCAGGACACGTGACCTGACGCGAGTTTAACAGTTTTTACCCATCACAAAAAAAGTGCACAGCGCCACTTAAGAAGTTTTCACTTCAAAATTTTTTTCAATATTGTGGAACATCACAATAAATAGACGACCCACAGAACAAGGAAATCACATAGATTTCTTTAACTTTGAGCTAGGAGACCAAATTACATAAAACCCCCACCTACCTAATTAACGCTAGGTATCTAAAAAACATAATAGGTACAAGAACAGAGCTCGTGACAATTTGTCACTAAGAAAAAGAGGAATTGCTTAAATGCGAGCCTTTTATTATTCTATTTATAACTAAAATTCATTCGCCTATTTAGATTTCGCGTCGCGCATGTATGTTTACGTGCCATATTTCTGGGACTTTTTGCCATTAATTCAAACTGAATTACTAATATCTTTTCACACTGTTTAATCACATCACAATAATCACATTTTATTTCGCTATACATAAGTATAATTAATAATAGATATGCATGTACTTATTTAATTTGTTAATCAAAAACTCGTGCGCACGAACTTAAACATTAGTTGTGATAAGTGATAACAGAGGCAACAGCGCGCCGGCCAGACCGAAGGCACGGGTCAAGCTGGAAACAGTATTTCTAGGTCTGCGTCCTTAGACCTTTTTGTCGGGTCATAAGTATCAGGCTGAAACTTTCTAGATCGCTTCATTTCAGTGAGTCGGACAAACTTTTTATTTGACAAAAATCTCGGTAGTGGGGACTAATTTTGCTAGAGGCCTTGAAACATGTCGATAAGTCCGGGTGCCAAAAATTTACTAATACAAAGCCGATCCTTACTGAAATTTAAAGATTAATTTATGAGAAAGTCAAAAAGTAGATTGTCCGACAAAATTAATGGGGACTATGCGCCAGTCGGACATACTGAAAATGTTGGAAATTCAAACTCAAAAAAGTGATTAATATCAGGCAAAATTTTTTTTTATGGGTTCATAAAAATTAATATAATACAACTGTAACGTTGTCCGACAAAATTTATGGGGATAAGCGCCAGTCCGACACTCGAAAAATGTCGAAAATACCAGCACAAAAAAGTGATTAATACTTGTCGGACAAACATGAGTAATTGTAGATTAGATCATTTATAACCGAAATATAGTGATATCCGACAAAAATAATGGGTCATATCGCTAGTCCGACAAGATTAGCCTAACCGCAAAGAAACTATATCTATATATACGCTCTTAGAAACGGCAGTATATCTATATGTGGATTTCGCTTTTCGCTTTCGAGAGCTCTGTTAGTGTATCTGTCGCACTATATAGTATACATGAGGTTTTAACCTCTCTACCACAATTAGAAGTTTGTGAATAAATGTAGCTGTACTTGGCTCAAGTTTAATGTATAAACTTTTTTTTAAGCTACCCTTTTTGTTTCTAATTAGATAATCTTAGAAAAATAATATAAATTTATGTTGTTTGATAAATAAAATATAAGTTTTATTATCACACATTTAGAAGTTTTTCATAAGACTTGACTCAAAAAAATTGGCAAAAATAAAATTACTTCTCAAATTTATCAATTTTAATTGATAATATTGTAAAAACTATTAAATATCTAAGTAGTATATATACAACAAATGGTTTAAGAAGGCTACGCCTTCTACCGCGCGCCTTCTACCGCGCGTGGTTTCCACACGCTCAATTTTTTGCTAATACGTTATCTCATGGAGTCAAGCGATAAAATTTTTCTTGTTTTCTTCTAAATCATACATAAGACGTGTCAAAATACGAACTTTCAGATTTTTTTAGGAGGATTCGTATAATATTAAAAAAATGGAAGCTAAACAGGCCTTTTAAAATTTAAATTTAAATTGTAGATTTTTGAGGAATAAATTTTTGGTTACTATTTTATTTTTGTTAAATTCTAATAATAGTTAACTTAAGGAGAGATTAAAGATAGAAGACATGTAAAAAAATATTTGTTTATGGTTTGAAACAAAGGTTTTGTATTATAAAAAATAGTTTGTTTTTTTTTTAATTATTACTGTATCTTATAAAAATTTGAATCTTAAGAAACATCTGCTTTTCAATGTCATTTAAAAATAGAACACTTTTTATAACGGCAAATTTTTTATTGTTTTTCGGTTTGGGTTGACAAAAAGTATTGCGTGGCTGCGTGCATGTGAATAGGTTATGGATGCCACGCGGCCAGTGTGTTTGTAACTACTGGGTACCTATAGTGCGCTCTCTGCCCCATCATCTTTCTCACTCACTTTCATGCAGCCAAACACAGAACAGAAACACATAGACAGCGTTCAGGGAGAGAGGGGAGATATATATAGGTAAACTTAAATGCTGTATACAGAACGAATAATTTTAATAGATATTTTATCGATTTTTATTAGTATTCCCCACATTTTTTGTCGGACAATCGTAGAATCACGTTTGAAACATTATTTTATTACTGAAAAAATAAAAATTAGGTTGATATCAATACCTTTTTTGTGCTGATATTTTCGACATTTTTCGAGTGTCGGACTGGCGCTTATCCCCATAAATTTTGTCGGACAACTTTACAGTTGTATTATATTAATTTTTATGAACCCATAAAAAAAAATTTTGCCTGATATTAATCACTTTTTTTAGTTTGAATTTCCAACATTTTCAGTATGTCCGACTGGCGCATAGTCCCCATTAATTTTGTCGGACAATCTACTTTTTGACTTTCTCATAAATTAATCTTTTAATTTCAGTAAGAATCGGCTTGGTATTAGTAAATTTTTGGCACCCGGACTTATCGACATGTTTCAAGGCCTCTAGCAAAATTAGTCCCCACTACCGAGATTTTTGTCAAATAAAAAGTTTGTCCGACTCACTGAAATAAAGCGATCTAGAAAGTTTCAGCCTGATACTTATGACCCGACAAAAAGGTCTAAGGACGCAGACCTATTCTCTTTACATAGCTCAGGAGCAGCGCTCCACATTTTGCTAATTTTTCATACAAAATCTTCTGTTTTTCGTGTGACACTGTGTCGAACTTTCTTTTTTACACTCGTTGATTTTAGCTCTAAGTCTCTATACTGAAATTCGTTTCATAGGAGCGCATTTGCTAGCGCTCCACTCACTGACTCAGTCTCAGTGCAATTTCATACCAAATCTTGAGTTAACTGTGTGTGCATGGAATGTTTTTAGGAAAATGCTATGTTAACATGAACAGTAGGTATGTTGTGCAGGTAGAATAGGCAGAGTAGGTATTTATGTTCAGGTACTCGAAGCGTAATAATTAATTATTTTAAGTGAAATCTAAATAGTTTTGTTTATTAAGTAGATAATATTTTATGGGAGTGCGCTGCACCAGCGCTCCTTAGGACGAGCCGCCTCTGTATAAGAATAACTAATAATACTATTACATCATCTGACTATTCCACTCATATAATATTAGTGAAATAGTCGGTCGATGTGCACCAAATTTATAGGTCCATACTTACGTATTTATATTCATAGATACCACGTAGTTGATTGCGTGTTTGTCTCATAGATACCACATTGCATGTGAGTGTGACATGCATGCGAGATATCGTGTAGGTAAGTAAGTAGTCAGCAGCTAGGTAAACTTGCACTTTATACCTAACAAAGTGCAAGTTTCGTTTCTTATCTGTTTATCACACAAATACCTAACAAGTCCCAATTGACTAATAAACCTAAGGTGAACATAATAAATAATAGATTGTTTATGTATTACATACCTACCTATTGTATTATGGACCGCAATTATCAGTTTGGTTAAATCAATATAACTACTGTCAACTTGGCTACATTTATAGATCAGATAATAAATCAAGTATTTGGTACACGAGACACGGAGGACAGAGGTCTCTGTTTCCTCAACAATCTCTGTGCCAAATATCAGCTTGATTGGTTTCTCAGTAGCGACGCTGAACAGTAACAAATAATTTAACTTTGACATAAATATTAGTTTGAATAGGTAATGAACATGACATATGGACAGATAGACAAACACATTTGATTTAAGGATAAACAACGAAATTTCAGTTGAGACCATATATTTATATTTACTATACTTAACTGTTACATTGTAATACGTAGGTAGGTACAAAACATTGTACCCAGGTATATATAAAAAACTTAAGAAAAACGAAAGGTACAAAAGTATTGCTTAAAGCTCGTCCCTTACACCAATCTGATAGTTCTCATTTTCGATGAACCCTAGGCTGTCCCAGAAGGATCTCTGTCCGAAGTCTGAACTGGATTTCATTTCGACCTTCGTGGGGGAAGATATCTCCAGGTACTTAAGCTCTGGGGATCCTGGTGTGAGCTGCTGCCATTCGGTGCCATCGTTGAGTAACTTTGGAACACTAGAAATAAAATGATTATGTTTATTTATTACTGAGATATCCTGCATAGTACGGAACACTAAGTGCGTGATCGGCACTATTGTGTTTTATACACAGTTCTTTGTTGGTCCGGTAACTTTTTTTCCATACCAAAATGGGATTTGACTTACGAATAGTACGATTGCACTCATATAAATTCTTAGTTAAGTATACTTTACCAGACCAAGATCGAAGCTAGAACGAACACTGGGCTCTTACAAAAATTTGCACTTTAGAGCCTAATATTTCGCAAACGCATCGTTGAATTGAAAAATGGTTTTCACACACCCTCAATATCTATCAACGTTCACCATTTTATTTGTTGATGTTTATTAAAACAAGTTAGAGATACGACCACCACTTCGCTTCGTCTCTGTCACACTTTTACGACCATTTTTTTCAAAGCTGGCTAGGAAATGCGTTGTTCAGTTCTCTATGTCTATAGGTGCCCCTTAAATTTTTACTTTTGTTTTTTTTATTATTTGCGAGAAAATCCGCCATAATAACAATGTTCTGTCAAAATTTCAGGCTTCTACCAACTAGTGTAAAAAAATCAAAGGCCAGACGGATCGACAAACACGAGGGGGTACGGAACTCTATAAAGGTATTTCGTAATGCCGCTTTATGAACTGAAAAGAAATTGCTAAAGTGCTCTGACTTACCCAGTAGTAGAGTACTTGTAGATCATATTTATTAACGCCTCCGACATTTCAGCATCTTCAGAAGACTGTTTCTCTATCCCGGGGTATTTGAAAAGGTGGAACACATCATCAGCATGACTCACACCTGCGGTATTTATGTATATATATGTAATGTTCTTTGAATTAGTTCATCGTTTTAGGGTTTGGGGTCGTTGTCAAATATTAGGGGGCAGTCAATATCTGGGCTTGCGTAGATTAAGAAGATGACTCTGATATTGAAAAATATTGTAGATATGTAAACTAATTAATAATGTAAAAACTTATTAAGTCAAACCAAGCTACTTTCTACCATCGCACCGCTCGCCCGCCATCGGCAAGCAATTCATCCGCACACTTTAGAACATAAATGGCTGGCGACCGCTTACGCTGTGGAATGAGCTTCATGCCGAGGTTTTCTTTAGGCACTACAGTATAGAGTTCTTCAAGAAGGGAGTTATTAGATTTTTAAATGGGCGGCAACTCGCCAGTAATGCAATGGTGTTCAAACCTCCATAGGCTACGGTGACAGCTTAAAATTAGGCGGGCTGTAAGCTTGTTTGCTACATTGGTGGTATATAAAAAGAGCTATAGGATGAAGATGTAAATGTAACAATATGCAAAATAAAGGGATGGGTTGGCTGAAAAAAAGTGATTGTAAAAGTATAGTAAAGTTAGTTAAGTACCTAACCTACCTAAGTATGTTTTTGACGAAAGTGATTCGACAGGTAAACATTAAGCTATTTATACAATAAGTGATTACCATAGTTCTTGTCGGTCCTCCCCATCAGCTCGGAGAGGCTGAAGTTTCCTCGGAAGGAGTAACGGTACAGGTAGACTGGCTGCCCAGACCGCTGTGCCTGGATCTGCGCCAGTTTGCCAACATCCACCGCGAACAGACGATCGCCGAGAGCCTGGGAAACCATGCGAAATTGTTAGTTACTATCTTAATTTTTTTTTTTTTTTTTTTTAAAATACCACTAAGGTGGCAAACAAGCGTACGGTCCGCCTGATGGTAAGCGGTCACCTTAGTCTATGGACGGCTGCAACACCAGGTGTATCACTCGCGCGTTGGACAAGGCCACATTTCCTGACTGAAGGGCAGTAACCATCCTAATTTTCTAACTTAAAATTTAAATATCTAAGTTTCGCCGGTTCTTCTCATTAAAAATGTCAGCGGACAGTTGATAAGACTATTAAATGAATAATTAAGTTGACGATTGAGTAGGTAGGTATATTTTAAAAGTCTACTTGCAGAAAGAAATTAGTTTGAGTTTGATCTACGAATTCCAGAAAGACATTTAAGTAGGGGCCAGGTATGTATAGATCGCGGCACGTTAGTTGAACCAAAATGGCGGTCGTCCGCGCAGTTACATTTACGAACAATATTACTAACGAATGTTTCGTCCGTAGCCCGTAATTCACTGTATTTTTTTCATAAGTTATAGGGTAACTAAGTACTTACTGTCTGGCCAGTAAGACGACCTAGTAATTTTTGATAAATAGAGAATGTATACAACTAGAATTGTCATAAATACTTAATATCGGATCATCTTTCAAGTTATTGTACTTCTTGAACAACAGTGGTGTGGGAAATGTTTGTGAGGTATAATGAAATTTAACTGTTAATTAGAATTAAAAAGAACACTAAGGGGCTAAAAGTTGTAAATGTTTTGTAATCACTGTCACTCGTTGGTATTGGCATGACACCGTCTACATAATTTTGAATTGTCATAAACTTGAGCCAGAAGTTCCGACTTTGAAAACTTTGTGAAAACTTAAGTGTGTGAGGGCCTACGTTGCTATGGTTACGCGCTGCCCCTCGCGTCACACCGCATTCCCCACCTTAAAAGACCCGAACATGTGTTACTGCGCATGGTTCAACTTACGTGCCGCGACTTATACAAACCTATTAAGTCGACTTCCAAGAGTTGGAATTAAAAGGTTTCTACATTACTTAGTTACTAAGCGATATTTCAAAAACGAGAGTTTCAACTCTAATGGGTTAACATAACATAATTTTCATAATATAATGGGTTAACATGACATAATTTTCATAACATAATGGGTTAACATAACATAGTTTACATAACATAATGGGTTAACATGACATAATTTTCATAATATCATGGGTTAACATAACATAATTTTTATAACATAATTGGTTAACATAACATAATTTTCATAACATAATTTTTCATAACATAAAAGGTTAACATAACATAATTTTGATAACATAATGGGTTAACATAACATAATTAACATACCATAATGGGTTAACATAACACCTAATATAATTTGCTTTCTACCATCGCACCGCTCGCCGCCGACAGGAAATTCATCGTCACACCTAAAAACCTAAACGGTCACCCACAGCACAATTTCAGAGGAACTTATTCCCACGAATGCTTAGATTGAAATGCCAATGTTTTGCTCTAAGGCTGTAGTCCTTAGCACATACATAGTGTTCTTCAAGATAGAAGTGATTGAATTTTTTAAGGGGTTGGCAACGTGTGAGTAATGCTCCTGTGTAACCGCTTAAGATCAGGTGGACCTGAAACTTGTTTGCCCCTTAGCGGCAAAAAAACTGTTTTTATTTAGTGAAAAATTATTTGTCTCACACTGTATGTACCCTATATCCCCTGTATAAGCTGTTCCCTTGCCAAAATTTCATTGAGATTGGTTCAGTGGATCTGTTAGCCGTAAAAAATTAGACAGATAGGTACAGAGAGACACTTTCGCAAATTAGTATATGTAAGAAGCATCAAAAATGTCAAAGAAAGGAAATATTCTATGTTAAAAGAAGAAAAATCCCGGTCAACACTTTCTGGTGTTAGATTGAGTTGAAATTTTGCAGACACACGCAAATCGGATTACAATGCATTGCATATTTTATTTATTTTAATATGCAATTTTTCTTTATAACATATTTTCGTATATAATAAAATAGAACTCACATCTCATTGTTAAAAAGAAATTTTTTTTTTTTCTAAAATCAGATAACATTTAATAAATTCAAATTATATACTATCAATAACACGCTTAGCTACGGAAGCAAAATGTGCATTACAGTTAAATTGCAAGGAATATTATTGGACAGATTCCAGCATAGTCCCAGCGTGGATTCGACGCCGTATGGGTCTCAATGTTTTTGTTCACAACAGAGTGAAGGAGATTACAGAGAGGACTAATGTTGATGATTGGCATCATTGTCCTGGAGAACTAAATCCAGCTGTTCTTCCTTCAAGGGGATGTAATGCACAACGCTTGGTAAACAGTCGTTGGTGGAAAGGTCCAGTTTTGCTTCAGGGCCCTCAGTCAGTTTGGCCTAATTCTGCTATTGCTCCAGATGAAAATGAAGTTAACAAAGAAGTAAAGAAAAGATGTTTGGCAGTACATGAGGCTATGAAGTTGTCCGACAGATTTCTTTACTTTGGAAGGTATTCAAAAATTGTAAGATACTGTTGCATGGTGTTTAAGATTTCCTAGTTCTCTTCGTAAGAAAAAAAACCAAAAAGATATTACTGCTGAAGAGTATATGGTAGCAGAAAATCGATTACTGTCTATTGTACAAAGAGATACATATGAAAGTGTTGAAGAAGTAAGATCAAGATTCAACATAGAAATTTTTAAAGACGACAAAGGGATGTTTCGTGTGAAAGCTAGACTAATACTAAGTAATGAGACAGAAAGTTTTAGCACGCCAATATTACTACCGGGGACTGATTTAATTGTCAGGCGACTTGTTCAACAAAGTCATGTGCTTAGCCTTCACGCTGGTACACAAACACTCGTTAACATTCTTCGCGAAGAATACTGGATAGTTGGTATCAGGTTAGCAAAAAATGTCGTTGGAGGCATGTACTGTACCACCAGCTCCATTACCTGCAGACAGAGTGACCTGTGGAGTACCCTTTGAAGTTACGGGTGTGGATCTAGCAGGACGGTTGCAGCTAAAATCTGGTGAAAAGTGCTTAATAGTAGTATTTACTTGTGCTACTTATAGAGCCATACATCTAGAACTTTGTTACTCTCTCAGTACTGAGGAGTTCCTTTTAACTTTAAGGCGCTTTATTGCAAGGAGAGGTCGACCAAGAATTATATACAGCGATAATGCTACTAACTTCCGAGGGACACACAATATTTTAAATACTATAAACTGGGATGTCGTAACTTCAAAAACCTCAAGTCAAAAATTATCATGGCGCTTTATACCACCACAGGCGCCATGGTGGGGTGGCTGCTGGGAACGGATGGTCCGTTCCATTAAAGAAATTTTAAGGAGGATTTTAGGTAAAGCTGCACTTCTAGATAAGGAATTGGTGACTATAATGTGCGAAACAGAAGCACTTATTTATTCACGTCCTTTGTCTTACATAGCTGACAGTTCCGAAAATTTTAAAGCGCTTACTCCAGCAATGTTTCTTAAGGTAGGCAGTACCTTTACGAGTGACTTAGACAAAGTTCAATCCCCTAATCTAACATCTCGTTATCGCTACATTGATAAAATTAATAAAGATCTTAAACAAAGATTCCGATGGTCCGTTCCATTAAAGAAATTTTAAGGAGGATTTTAGGAAAAAGCTGCACTTCTAGATAAGGAATTGGTGACTATAATGTGCGAAACAGAAGCACTTATTTATTCACGTCCCTTGTCTTACATAGCTGACAGTTCCGAAAATTTTAAAGCGCTTACTCCAGCAATGTTTTTTAAGGTAGGCAGTACCTTTACTAGTGACTTAGACAAAGTTCAATCCCCTAATCTAACATCTCGTTATCGCTACATTGATAAAATTAATAAAGATCTTAAACAAAGATTCCGATCAGAGTATTTTTCATTATTAGTAAAAAATAATTTAAAAAATGCTAATAATCTTAAACCTGGAGATATCGTTCTTATAGGTTCAGATGAACTAAAACGTGTCAATTGGCCTATGGGTCTCATACTAGAGATACACCCAGGAGTTGATAGTGTTGGTAGGGTGGCTCGTATTAAAACAGCTAAGCGTGAACGACTCCGAGCATTACAGAGGCTATTCCCTCTTGAGTTATCAAAGTCGGAAGGAGATCAATTTCCACAGGCATCAGGGTCAAGTGAGGAAGCTCTTGATTCAACTGTTGGTCCTGACATTTCTTCAACTAAGACTACACGTTCTGGTCGTCCAGTTAAAGTACCCGACCGACTAATTTTGTATTTTTTTTAATTATGTTGTTGCGCTTTAGGGATGCGTACGCGCAAGGTGGGGTGTATGTTGTTAAACCTCTTTGATAAACTGACTTGTCAACGAGTGACGTCCGTCTCGAGTATTTTGTTTTCAATTCTATGTATTTTAATGGTGAAAAAAGTGACAATAATAATATTACTGAATTTGCAAAGTTTGTTTGTTCTCTATTTAGAATTATAATACTGTAAATTTAGGAAGTGTCATCATCGTAAACTACGTCCAATTTGACCACTTATCCTAAGTTCCTGCTTTCCCAGAACCCTTACATCTTCACTAAAACATCATTCATTCGATCCACAACAAGTAGTAATTATGAATGTAAAAAAAAAAACCTTGCCTTGATGTTCCGTTTACTTACACTGATTATTAGGTATATCTGTGTTTTTTTGTGTTGGTTACTTTTTTATATCTATATCTTATAACTATTAACTATTATGAAAAAGTAATCGTTGTAAACCCTCATAAACAAATTAAAATAAAATGTCATAGAGCTGGTCTGATGATGGAGTCGGAAGGTGGCCCTATAGGACCTCTGTAACGAAAAGACGCTACCAAATTCAGGAGCGGCTCGTGGCAATTTTCAATGGATGTTCAATAAAAAAAAAAGAGGAATTGCTAACCGTTTAATCATTCTATTTATAACTAAAATTCATTCGCCTATTTTGATTTACAAACGCGCGTCCCGCGTGTATAATAATAATTATAACGTTTATTGAGTCACTTTCCTAGCCTAGGATAGTAAGTAATTAGGAGTTAATTTTATATCTTTTCACATATAGATACTTGTTATTTAAATACATAATCTAATATCCACTAGTAATTAAGTATTAAAAAAAAGGATTTTTTCGTCCCACATTTTTGTGACCCTTTGCCTTTTAATTCAAGCTGAATTATTAAAATATTTTCGCACTGTTTAATCAAATCACAATAATCACATTGTGTTTTGCTATACTTATTACTCAATTACAAACTGTTTATGTAGGTATATGCTTATTTAATCTGTTAATTAAAAACTATGCAGCTAAAAGTAAAATAAGTAATAAAATTTATAATAAATAGTTTACCTGAACTAATTGAGAAAAGGTCTCCTGGCTGACTGGCTTTCCGCCAAGGTAGTGTTCTTTGATCTTAGTTGCCACTGTAGGCCACAGGCGCAATGGTAATGTGTCGTTGTACTCAAATATATTGCTGGCCAGCTCACCCCAGCGAGCCTCTAGATCTTCAAGAAGACCAGGTTCAGCTTGGTAAGCTAAACAGTAGAAAATTTCGTTACATGTAATAAAAATCATATGAATACTTTACAGTACATTTAACACTTTTATAACTAATTAACGGATTGATGTCGAGGCTAAACCGTAAGATAAAGAAATTCCAAATATTTAGTAAAAAATTAAGCCATTTAAAAAGTTTAAATGAAGGAGAAAGTTTGTTTTAAGGGTTCCGTACGCAAAAGGTGCCAATAGAGCTCTATTACTAAGCTTACTGCCTACGCTGTTTGTTTGTCTGACCTTTAAAGGGCCCTATGTTTTTGATCAAAGTGTGTCATAATAGCGAAGATTGTGCGCTTTTAAGAAAAAGGATGGCGGAATACGCCCTATAGCTATAGGAAACACTTTTCGCCGTTTGACTTCCAAATTGGCTTGCAAGCACTCAGCTTCTAAATTAATAAAAAAAATCCAACCTGTACATCTTGGTTTTGGTAGTAAACGTGGTAGCGAAGTTGCAGTACATTCAACTCGCTCATTTCTTTTTGAAAAAAATCCAGATGTGTTATTGAAGGTTGAAGTGAGAAATGCCTTTAACTCTTTAAATAGAAAAGTACTGCTAAATGAAGTTGCTGTTCACATTCCTGAATTATACCCATATATAATGCAATGTTACGGGTATACCTCTAATCTATCATACGGAGAAAGTTATGTTGAGTCTTCCGTCGGTGTTCAACAGGGTGATCCACTTGGACCCGCGCTTTTCAGTTAAGCCATCCATCCCATTATATCAAGTTTAAATTCTAGTCTTAATATTTGGTACCTAGATGACGGAACCTTGGCAGAAAATTTTTATGATGTCAAACAAGATTTTCTTACAATTATTCATAAATTTCAAAGTATTGGACTTAATCTCAATTTTTCTAAATTCTCATATTGCATATACAATTCTAAAATATTGTTTATTTGTTTCAAAATTTTCATATTTGTTACGTACTAGTCCAATGTGGCAGTTCTCAGATTTTTTGGATAAGTTTGATACCTGTCTAAAAAATAGAACAGAAAAAATTCTAAATTTATCTTTTTCCTCTTTTTCTTGGGTTCAAGCTTCTTTACCGATTTGTCTGGGCGGAATCGGTATAAGAAAAATTTCCAGTGTAGCTTTACCAGCTTTTCTTTCTTCTGCTAACAGCTCTTTAGCACTTAGTAAACAAGTTCTACACAAAGATGATGTTAATATACCATTTTTGCCAGAAGCTACAGAGGCCTGGAATTAAACCAACAAAAACTTTGGAATACTCCGTTGGTTCAGAGAGTTTTTCAAAATCTAATTCACAATTGTGAACATGCACAACGTGAACATGCACGCCTTCTTGCTGTTTCAGACAAAGAAGCTAGCCACTGGCTTCACGCTTTACTATCAACTTCTTTCAGTACAATTTTAGATAACGAAAGCTTCAGAGTCGTAATCGGTCTTCGTCTCGGTACAACTGTTTGCCTCCCACACACCTCCATTTGAGGCAGTGTCGTCAACGAGTTTGGATTACACGGACTTTCTTGCAAAAAAAGTGGAGGCAGAATACCACGCCACTTTTCCCTAAATGATATCATCAAAAGATCTCTTGCCACTTGTAACGTCCCTTGTACTCTTGAACCAGCTGGAATTTCACGGGATGATGGCAAGAGACCTGATGGCATGACGCTTGTGCCCTGGGAGAGGGGTAGGGCTTTAGTGTGGGACGCTACATGCGTAGATACTCTAGCCTCCTCTTATCTTGGTCGCACAGCGTCAAAAGCCGGGGTGGCGGCGGAATCTGCGGAGGATCGTAAGCGGCAGAAATACAAATCTATTCTTAAAGACTATGTTTTTTTGCCGCTTGCCTTTGAAACTTTTGGCCCATGGGGACCTAGTGCAAGAAATTTCGTTAAGTTAATCACTCCTAAACTGGTCGGTGCCACATGTGACAAGAGGGCTGGCTACTTCCTCAAACAAAGGTTGAGTATTGCAGTTCAACGGGGTAATGCGGCCAGCGTTGCCTTGATGCCACTATGACTTGAGGTGCAGGCCTCTTCGATCCTTCTTTAGTTTAATATATTATATTTATTAGTTATAGATTTTTTACATTTTTATAATAATGTAATTTTTAATGTATTTGCAACTAAAAGTTTTTATACAAATTCAAAATCTACAAATAAATTAAAATATATAGATAATTAAATAAATAAAAAATCCTGACTGATATAAACCAGTGGACCTAAAACATACCATATATTTGACTATAAACAGGTGAAACTAATTTCAAGGTAACTACTATAGTGTGAGCTATCTGTACTCTATTTTAACTTTCATTGAAATAATTGGTATATTTTAGGAGCACTTGTTTATTTATTTTTAGCTCTTAATGTTTTTGCAGTTGGGGTTTTTATTTATTTAATATTTTTATTTACAGCTTTTTAGTTCCAGGTTTTATTTCGACTTGCACTTGACTTTTTTATTATAAATGTCCTATATTTTTAGAATAGTTTCTTCAAGCTCCATATTTTGATGCCTTACGAGGGTTTTGAACAAAATTTTTTTTTAGTCCGCACATTAAAGCGCAGGAAATCCGCCACTTTGTTTTTTTTTTTGACGACACCCTAATTGGGCTTTCAAGACAAATCTAAATTATAGAAATTTATCCAGCCGTTTAGAAGATACGAGGTAATAAAGAAATTTACATACAAACAAGATACGCGCGAACAACATAAACATTGACAGTCGGGTAAAATTGTACTGTACTTTCTAGGAAATAAATAAAGTAATGAATTCAAACATCATTAGAAGCTCGCTTAATATTACCTACACTTTTTGTTGTTGTTTGTAAATGATATTTAAAAAGTAAAGACACGATACATTCATACTGTTCGAAATCTAAATTTGATCTGCCGTTATCTACACGTACAAACCTGAGACAAAAGCAATAGATAATACGGAACGTGTGAAACAGAATATTTAGAAAATGACATGTGACTAAATCAAATTACGACAATTATCTTAATTACACCGCCTTAGTTTTTGCCTGCTAGTACGATATTTACCTCTTTTAATATATACACTATCAAAAAAAAATTTGTGTTCGTAACTTACCTATATGGTGGTACGGAATCTACCGTGTGTCCGACTCGCACTTGACCGCTTTTTTGTATAATTAAGATGGCAACCTAGTTGCCATAGCCCGCGGCCGTAGCTAAGGGGGGCCAATACCCTACCTTAAAAATACTACAAACTAAGGTATAATATATAGAAATTGTTTTCCCGGGATATAAATTAATAAAAAAAATATTATTGTTTACTACTAGCGACATCTATCAAATTAATTCTAAACCACGGTTTTTCACAATATATAGTTCTGGCAGAAGCCCATAGATTAAATGCAAAATGGTTACATTTAAAGTGTGTATGTAACCATTTTGCTCTTGTTTTCCCGCGCTCCCACCCAATTACCTACTACCTTAATTACTCACGCTCACAAGCATGTAAAATAATTAAAGATAGAAAAATTACTTGCGCCCTATATGAAACCACCGCTGCCGTGCCTTAGATTCAACCTACAGCCCTGCCATAGCCTGCTTCCTTATAATTTGCTTTGGCCTATGGCCACTTGCAACACCAGGGTTACAGTGCACTTTAAAATGTTTCATGAATATTGAACCTTTAGAAATCTGTTCAAAGTTACGTTACCAGCAGCTGGATAAAGTCCCTCCTCGGAAGTGACTGATGTGATCAGTGGCAGTTTGTGCATAGCCCCAGACTGCGCAGCTTGGTAGGGGTATTGCGTGAGGAAGGGGTTCCGCACTCCAGATGCTTCGGCTGTCGGCGTAAACGGAGTGAACATGTGGACTTTCCAATCCTGAAAATGATCGAAATATTCATCATTTTCAGCACCAGTAGTGATGCATTAATCGACGCTACAATAAACTTTGAAAAAGCTTACAGGCGTCGCGTCCAGCAGTGGTGGATGGCAGATTGGTATATAACACTCTAGTTAATTAAGTATAAGTATAAGTATATATATATATATTCCAGAATTGTTTAGTGTAGTTCAGGTGAACAAATTTACTCATTACGATCGGTACATTATTCACAAATACTAACTTTACCTAGATTACTACCGAGTGACACATAGTGATTTTTTATGACATCTATGAAAAGAATAGACATGGTAACTTACAAACATTTCGATCTGTGCATTGACGATAACTTCAGCTGGCCTATACTTCAGGCAGTCCACCATTTCGTAGCTGGAGGTGACGGGGCAGCCGACAATGGTGGCCAGGGTCTTGGCTTTCTGGCTTGGCTTCGTGGCATGGGTCCAGGACGCGAAAGCTGATCCACTGAATGCTATGCCTCTAGCAAAAGCACCTAGAAAATGGGATGATATTTTGAGTATATTTTAAAGATATTTAAAGGTTTCCTTAAATACGCCTATGCATGTCCATTGAGGCATTGAGAGAAATGCAGAGATGTTCATATCAGAAAAAAAGGTTCCAAAAATTGTCTATACTTATGAGTTTAGTTACCTGTCAATGATGATATTTATTTTTAACACAAGAATCTTACAATATTTTTTAAATCTAAGTGATAGCTTCGGAGATCGCCTTAGTCCAGATACACTCTTTGACTCAAAGCATTTTCTCCATCAGAAGCAGTGTTGGGGCGCTAGGCTCACATCCTGTCACGCAGGTCTAAAGTGCGTTCCAGCGCACCCAGGGTTCCATACAAACTTCTTAAATGTAGATAGCTTTTCCATCATGAGTTCAAGTCTCCTAGGTCAACGGGAAATACGTTTTGATTTATTTGTGACCCAATATGCGATAAAAATGACCGAATTTTGGGCATATTCTTTTTCACATGGACTTAGAAGCTTAATTTTTTATAACATAGAGACTTTACTATTTGATACTAATTTCAACTTGATATCTCCACGGCTTCTTGAGTAAAGGGGTCTTAACAGACAGACAAAGTGTTTTTGATTGTGTTATACAAATTAACAAAATTCGGATCTTTTCCTATATTTATGATAAAAGACCTTGCTTTGGGTAAAATTTTATGATTCTATAGAATGTCGTATAGGACAACGGAAAGTATCCCATAGGTTTTGATTTAATTGTGAATAACTTAATACCTAAATATGCGTCAAAAATGGCCGAAATATTTTGTTATGTACGAAATGTGTTTTTTTGATTGTGTTATACAAATTAACAAACTTCGGATTTTCACTATATTTGTCATGTTAGACTTTGCTTCATGTCAAATTTCATGATTCTAGGACAACGGAAAGCGCCCCATACGTTTTCATTTGTTTGTGAATGCCAAAATTTGCGACTACAAAGTGATCCAATAGGGGATCCTTTTTCCTTTTGAGGTACGGAACCCTAAAAACAACCGGCTTCAAAAGGATGCACTAAAAAGGTAAAAATAAAAACTTTTTGACAAAAATCTGATCTGAATCACAGTTTGAAGTTGGTGTCTATGTACCTAACGGTTCATAACACACTTCACTTGCATAACACCAACTTCAAACGGTAATTTTTACGAACTGCTTTTTTCTCGTACGTTAAAAACATCCATACTTGTAACAAAATTTTATACAATCATTAACATAAAAGGCGCGTTTCATCAGTTCAAAATTAACATCAATTATTTTTAGTTTTAAATCCACTTCATTAAAATGGGACCACCTCATAAACGTACTTATTCGAATAAAAAAAATATTTTAAAATCCGTTTACAATTAACGGAGAAATCAGTGGACATACATAAAAAAAAAAAAAAACGAGTTGCACTCCGGGAGTGCCGGCAGAAGTGAAAACCTTTACACACGATTCGCGCTTAACACTCAAATATGTCACAAGACATGTCTTTGACATTGTCAAGAAATAATAATGTTTGTTTATTTACTTTTTTGACGTAGTATATTTGACATCGCAATCTGTCATAGAATTAAAATTCTATATCCAACCTGCCTGTACTACTCATAATCGCGAATACTAAAAATAAAAATTATAATAGGCCTGGCATAACGGTTTCCGTCTTACGAATTGCCACGATTAGGACACGTGACCTGACGCGAGTTTATAATTTTTTACCCATACCAAAAAAAGTGCACAACGCCGCTAAAGAAGTTTTCACTTCAAAAAATACCCGTCGTACGTAGAACCTCCCCCTTTTTAAAAGTCGTCTAAAAAATAATTTAAACGTCATAGTAGACGTGTATATAGTAGGTACCTACTTAATTATTTGTTTAACGTAGTTTGTACCCGGGACAGCAATAAAGTGTTTTACAGCAGAAAACATGTACCTACACTATAAAAAGTTATCACTGTGTTGTTACTTAAAGATAAATATTAAATACAGTTATCATCATTGTTACATGGACTGCAAGTGGTCGGTAAAAAGAGGCAGTCTTCTACATTATGATGTGGGTGTATGTTCATCCCTTGTAAACACATTTAGGTGATAAGGACTATTACATTATACATATACATTTATGTATATATTAAAATGTATCCGAATCCATTCAATCGTTTATCAGCGGACCTTGAAAGAAGTTTTCCGCGTGTTGTCGGGAGCCAACAAGCAAACAAAAAAAAAACTTTTGTGCTGCAAATTTGTGGCGTTCGACTTCAAGGTGAACAACATTCTTCAATAATTATTACCTTAGTCTTATAACATTTCTTTACTTGTTTTATAAAGTTAATAATTTAATTCACGACACCAGCGATGCAACTCAGATTACACTAATAGGCTAATAGTTTTAATAGCAAATGATACTGCAGGTTAGCTACCTAAACCATACGTGTAAAATTAGTTAGTATTATGCCTGAACAAATGAAAATATCTAATTCGATTCTAAATGGATCCATACCAGAGACAGGAGTGTGTTCCGCCGCTGGTAAAATGGGTTGTTCAAAGGAATATTTTGAAATAATGCCAATGGTTTCTTTCTACCATCGCACCGCTCGCCATCGGCAGGTAAATTCATCCATACACCTTGAAACCTAAATAGTCACGTACAACTTCCTCCCGTGAACACCTAAATTGTAGATTTAGCTCTCTACCTAGGTTTTCTCTAGAGACTAAAATAAAGAGTTCTTCAAAAACGAAGTGATTCAATTTTTAAGGTTCGGTAACTCGCGAGTAAGTTCCCGCTGTTGCTAGCATCCACAGGCTTCGATGACCGCTTTACATCAAGCTCGTTTGCCACCTCACTGCTTTAAAAATCGGCCAAGTGCGAGTCAGACCGCGCACGAAGGGTTCCGTACCATTATCTATGAAAACGGCAATATCACGTTTGTTGTATGGGAATTCCCCTTAAATATTTGTTTATTTTTATATATTTTACCTACTAAATATTCTGTGAATATTTCAAGCGTCTACCTGTTACCGTTATCAATATCGAGCAGAAGCAAGCAAAAAAAGCCCATGTTTGTTGTATGGGAGCTCCCTAAAATATTTATCTTATTCTGTTTGTTAGTATTTGTTGTTATAGCGGTAACAGAAATACAAAATTTCAACTGTCTGATTATCACGGTTTATGAGATACAGCCTGGAATGACGCACGGACGGACGGCTGACTGACGGACAGCGGAGTCTTAGTAATAGTTTTGAACCCTTTGGGTACGGAACCCTTAAAAGTTTGTACTTAGGGCCCCGGCCTAAGTATCGATATTTCTTTAATGTGGAGGAATGTGAGCTTACTAAGAAAAATTGATAATAAAACTGATACATTTTACATTTTAATCAGTATTAAGTGTTAAGGGAATATTCTACAGTAGTGACTGTTTGACACACTACTACAGTCACCAACAAACAGAAAGTTTTGCTTTCTGGCTACTAGGTACATATTCTGGTAAAAAAAACACTTTGTTTGAAATGAAATAACTAAATTAGTTATTCTCTTCTATAACTCCCATTACCTCATTCTTCAGGATATGAGAGCCATTGAGTGCTTAATATGTCAATATATATTAAGTCAGTTTGAAAGTATTTGATCATAATACGAGTTCAAGCATTAGGAAAGTCTATTTTGACATCGCTCTCGTTATCCGCCGGCTCCCATTACCCCAAGTCCCTCCACATCAACACTTTTTCAAGTATGCATATTTCGAGTTTTGCCTTTAAAGTAAAACAGTTTAAAGTAAAGTACGACAGTTAGTGCTATTGGAAGGAAGTGGTAAGAAAAATCCATGTCCGCTGCGCAACGTTTGGGATAGATCCCAAATAGTCCAAAATAGAGCCTAAATAAGAAAGTCTAAAGCCATTTTTTTGTCAGCCAGTAATGACTTACGGTCTTTAACTGTTGTCTTTATGATGGAGATAGCTTTGTATTATAGACCAGGCGTTTCCTTGTGCGATAAAATCCGTGATGCAAAATTCCGCTGAAACCCGTACAAACTACCAATAAGTTATACTTTTAATTTTTAGGGTTCCGTACCCAAAGGGTAATTAGCGGAACCCTATTACTAAGACTTCGCTGTCCGTCCGTCTGTCACCAGGCTGTATCTCATAAGCCGTGATAGTTAGACAGTTGAAATTTTCACAGAAGTTGCATTTCTGTTGCCGCTCTAATAAAAATACTAAAAAAACAAAATAAAATAAATATTTAAGGGGGCTCCCATAACGTGATATTTTTGCTCGTTTTTGCTGGATATTAATAACGGCAACAGATAGACGTTTAAAATATTCACAGAATATTTAGTTATACAGTCCCTTTAAAAATAAATAATTAAATTAAAATAAAACAAATATTCAAGGGGGGTTCCGATACAACAAACGTGATTTTTTTGCCGTTCTTATAGATAATGGTACGGAACTCTACGTTCGCGAGTTCATCTTGCACTTGGTCGGTTTTTTATAACAGCTGCTAGCTTTTTTACTTATCTTAACAAGTAACTCATAATCATCAAAAATACTTTAACAATATACCCATCGAACGGTTACGTTATTATTATACTGTTTAGCCATAGTATAAAAAATAATATTTAAGCAGACCTTATTTATCAGCTCATACAAAAAATCTAAATCTATACTTCCATACTAATATTATAAATGTGAAAGTAACACTGTCTGTCGGTTACCTCTTCACGCTTAAACCGCCGTACCGATTAGGATGAAATTTGGCATGAAGATAGTTTGTCTCGAGAAGGATATAGGCTAATTAAAAACGTCAAGTGTGAGTCTTTTGTTCTATAATTTATAATTGGTGAGCATCACATGTAATTTAAAGTAAGCCTAGCAAAGCCGTGGGTTTACCTACAAAAATAGAAATAGTTTACCCATAATCACTTGGAATGGTAGACCCATTGGAAAGTGTACCATGGACGCTTGCAACACCTGGCGTTGCCGACCCTTTAAATATATTATATTTTTTTCCGAAAGAACCCCCTATTGTAGCCCTTAGGAGAAAATCTTGGCAGGGAGCTCATTCCATAACCTACTTGCCACGTAGTTTCTAAGGTATGAGGATAAATTACCTTCCGATGACGAGCGGTGCGATGGTAGAAGGTAGCCGTGGACATTATTTCGAACAATTGCTAAACAATTATCCAGACAGACAACATTTTTACGAACATTTTCTTCCACATAGAAATTAATACTGACAGAATGACAGTAGTTCTAAAAACAATAATTCTTTCTTACCTTTGGACAACGGGGACAGGTAATGATAATGCACACTGGCACCACCTGCCGAACAACCCGTCAAAGTGACGCTGTCAGGGTTCCCACCGAACATCATGATGTTATTCTTGATCCATTGCAGGGCGAAGGCCTGGTCCTTTAACCCGGCATTTCCTGGTGCTACTTCATCACCAGTGCTAAGGAAGCCTAAAACAAAGATTTATAAGATAAAAAGTACGTTTTTTCAAACAGCTTGAAGGCTGCATTTGACACGATTCCACGTTTGTATTGCGGTCAGCTAGTCCAAGATTAGAGATGACACCACGATCAGTTACAGAGATTACACGTTGATGAACTTACTCAATCATCTCAGAGTTGACATCTGCATATTTATAGAGAGTTCACGCTGACAAAGTCGCCTACAAAAAAGTTGATGCTGGATTAGACCACGTTGAGATACTCACCCGAAGACTTGGAGTAGACAGGAACATAATTAGGAAGAGAAATCGTTCAAAAACTTACTTGAAGGTATCTTAGCTCATTCTAGTCTATTTATCGAGAGCTTACCTGGAGAAACTTACCCCAAAAACATGATTGGATTTATTGTATTTCATAGATAAACTGAAAGGTGTTTTCACAAAGAGTTAACACAGCAGAATATTTATGGTGAGCTCATGTTGACAAACTCATCCAAAACCATATGGACTGACTCACCTAAAGGTCCAAGTCTGTAGTTCAAGGTGACAACAACGACATCCACATCCATTAAGTGCGAGGGGTCGTAGAAGGAGCTCCCTCCATACATGAATGCCCCTCCATGGATGAACACGACCACTGGCAGGCTGGCACCAGCGTTTGGCTTCGGAGAATATACATTTACGAATAAGCAGTTCTCGCTACCTGGAAAAAGGAAGATACCGACGCTCAAAAGGAACCCACACAGGCAGTGGCTATGAATTCGGTGAAAGAAAGATGTGACAGTATTTATGTATATTATGAATCAAATAGTCTTTGTAGTAGTAGTACATGAAACTTTATTCACCTAATTCTAATAGTAGGCTAGTAATTCTAAGAACTGGCAAAGAGGGTATTCTATTCATGGTAGTCATTACATGAACGACATGTGAAATATATGAGCCATAAGTCCAGTCCAGATACACACAATTTCTAACCACCTGTCACGCTGATTTGAAGTGGTTAGTGAAAATATACTGCTATTTAGTTTGGGGGTGTTTCCACCCACTGGTTACCCCTTTTGGGGATTAAAACCGTAAATATATAGGTACATACATACTTAATACATTATATATCGCCTTCTCATTATTATCTTCTTCATTGAATTCTAAGTACGTAAAAATATAACGTAGTCAATATTACCGGTGATTTGTTTTTGAAATGGGTCGTACTGCAGACAGTCTGAGAGCGTACGCCTGGCATCCCACACTCCTGTCCAGGATTTCAGTTGCTGAGGCTCCTGGAGGAATTATATTCATTTTTATATATTTAATAGAAAAATGAATGGACCATCAAATTAAATTCTTTTTAAGGAGGACTTACGTTTGCAGTTAGTAAAGTGCGTAAAAGTAAAATAATATAAGTAAATCTTTTAATTGTCTATCGAAATTCAAACTCACAGAGTAATCTGCCCTTATTATACCTACCAATATTGAAACTGCAAAAGTATTCGTAAAAATATTTTTGTTATTACTTAGCTATTATAAAACGAAGGAAAACATCGTGAGGAAACGTGCATACGTCAAAAAAGGATGTACGTGTATTCCATAATCCGCACTGGGCCCGCGGGTGGACAATGGCCCAAATCCCAAATCAACCTCGTTTAGCGGATTTAGTTTTACATTCTGCACAGAGATAAAAAATTGCGTTAGTAGATTAGAGAAATACACTGTATAACGAGAAGTAGGGTAAGGTATTTTTTTTATGAAAATTTCGTTAAACTAAACTTCCTACCTACCTAACCTACATCATGAATACTATAATTTGAACTTAAGACTAGAATAGACATATAGAATTTTTAAGTTTCATAATGAGTAGTATCAGTTAGGGGTTACGGAGATATAGGGATCTAAGAGGGTTCAAATAATATAATGTAAGAATATAATCGAATACTGAAATATGAAACATTGGTTACTTGGAAAAGTAGGGGTGAAAGGGGTTATTAGGGGTTAAGCAACAAAAAAAATAATTGCGAGTTCATAGTTCCGGTCAAACACTAGGTTTTTTACTAACGTAAGTAGTTACACTATGTAGCTACATGCTTGTAGGGACACAAAGCAAACCGCTCTAAAGCTCGGCCATGGTCAAGTGTATTTATAACCGATCACTGGTTGAAAGTAAAAACATGAGTTATGTAACCGTGTCTGTAATAATAAGGCCCCGATCGCATCGTTCAATTATTTAAAAAACCGGCCCTTTCGCACAAAAAAAGAGATTTTTGAAAATCCGTCTCTATATGACGGAGATATGCCCGAACATATATAATAAATATATAAACATCTAAATTCAGAAACATCGCCTTTTTTAAAGTCGGTTAAAAAATAAATAAGAATGTTTTTTGTGAATAACAATTCTAAATGCCAATGTATTTCATTCATTCACAGATACATAAAACAGATTTAGTCTATTTTTTTTTTATAGAAATGGTTATTTACATTACATAAATCGATACAGAAGCAAGTATTTTTTAGCTTAAAGTCAAGTCAAGTATTTTAAAGCTTATTAAATAGGGACATAGGTATTTAAACAAATTCTGTTTAAATATAAGTATACTGGTGATAAAGTCCTTATGATACCTACTATCGTTTCGTTCGGTTATCATAACAAGATAACCCAGAGTAGACAAAAAAAAAACACGAGTGAAATTATCTGAAATTTAAAAAACTAATTACTAAAAAAGAACCATATCGATTGAACGAGGGAAATAGAATAGAGCTAGCGAGAAGCCTGAGAGGAGCAAACAAGAGAAGGGGGAAAAGGTGTGAGATTTTATGTGGCACTCTGCTTTATGTGCCTTAGGTCCTTTTTACCCATCTTTATGAGAATCACTTTATTTGACACGAGCATTAAGACGTATTATTTATTTTATTATGTACGCAATTAATTTTTTTCGCTATAGGTACAATGTTAATGTTATGTCAGGCTACTCTGTAAAAAAAACAAAGTTTTATAGGTGAGCCACTTGAATTTGTTAGTTGAAGAATCGGTCATTTTCTTACATTTACTTAATTCAATCAAAATAACCAAAGTAAGTTAATTACCAAATAATTTATTTTGACGTTTTGTTAAAATATTATATTTATATTTGCTATGATATTTTAACCATGGTTAAATGGAATTAAAACAAAACTTTGCAATTTTAAGAGATATATGAGAGCTATTACGCTACGTTGAGTATTTTCTATAGATCTAATTCGTTCACTTACCCTAAATCTATATTTTCCGACCGGCGGTCTTGCGTATGGGACACCTTGAAAACTAGCAAAGGTCCTGCCCTTAGTGGATAGCTTCCACGATCCTTGCAACATTCCATGGCTCACCCTGACTATAGGGTTGGACCCATAGACTCCAATGAGAGCCGCAAAAAAAAAAAATAACCTCAAAGACATTTTGAGAGAACGCGCACACTGATTTACGCAACGTGCGTTCGCGCGCTCTTGACGTGGAATACTGTTTTGTTCTTACCTACTGTCAGTATCTATTTGTTTTATTTTATTAATACCTATCTCTTTGGCATAGGAGCTGCTGTCTGTTTACGCCAGCGCAGTTAAGTCATTATTTGTAGGTATAATATAGATGAATGACCTTATAGATAAGTCATCTAAAGTGCCATTCCAGATAATAACAACGCAGTCAATTTTTTATTGGTTTTGTAACCAATGTATTTCATTATATTTCAATACTGACCTCTATCAGTGGCTAATTTAAAAGGTAACTAACCACTGCAAGTAACAAATCACAATTATCAGTAGGTACCACTTATTTGTCGCGCCTTCCTAACCGATGGCGTTCACAATTTGTTTACAAAGTCTAAAATTGTCGGTGTCAGTTCACAATGTAGGATATCACCAGTTTTATTTAAGTTTCTGAAGTGGCAATCAAGCTTACGGTCCACCTAATGTTAAGCCCTAATCTAGGGGGGCTTACAACACCAGGGGGAGAACTCGAGCGTCGGCAACTCGTTAAATGAGGAGTAAGTTTCTCTAAAATCGCACAGTGCGTGACCATATAAGTTCTAAGGTGAGGTGAAGTAGAATGAATTTTCTGCCGGTGGCAAAAATTAAGAGGCGCGTGGGCATCATTTCGAACAATTCCTTAGCCTAGAATTAAATTTATAAGGAAATTAAAAGAGATGCGAATTGCGTCAGAATTGATTACTAAGGGCTCCGTTTTAATTCTGGTTTCGGTATCTTAATAATGTCTAAGCTTTGCTCAATTCTTTTAACAATGTTATCTATTGCCAAGTAGCTTTAGTGTTGCTTAACAACGCCATCCATTGTCAAGTAGCTTTAAGTGTTTCTGTGTAGGCAAAAAATACACATTAACATTAACATTAACATTATTAACAGATTACGCACCCTCGATACGCTGAATATAACGTATTTTGTGGTAATAGACTATTGCGTATTTTGTAGTAAAACTTATTGTCGAAGTATAAAGTCGAAAAAAATTGATGATACGATAATTCTTTTTTAATTTCTTTTACTAAATACTAACCTATAAATTTTTAAATAAGTACAAAGGCACAAGGGGACGTATCCACAGCATCTATTTGTAATTTGCGTTTGCATTAAACAGGGACGCAGGTAAATACGTCTATGTTTATGTTAAACAATTATGTTAGTTTGCACCTTTGTGTTCAGAATAAGATATGTAAATTAGCTTTTCCCATGACTTCATTCGCAACTTTTAGTCATGTCAGTAGGCTTTACAAGAGGTAATAACCATACACAAACATTTATTTTAAAACAAGCAATTTTCCGCGACTTTGTGCACGTGGTCTTTTGAATGAAAGAACGCTTTTAACTGTTTATTGTAGCAAAGTATTGCTTTGATCTAATTAATATCATCAGTAATATCATACGACAAAATTTAACGCCTCTTTCATCTATCTATATAAACTATAATATATATTATCATTAAAAATAATAATAAAAACATAATAATATAGCAGTCGGTGGTGGTTGGCCGAGAGGTGTCGATTTCACCCTGTGTCCTGAGTGGCGGAGGTTCGAGCTCGGCGTGTACCAATGAGTCTTTTTCTTAATTTCTCAAGTACATTGATTTTCACACCACCACACTTTTTTGGTGAAGGAAAACATCGTGAGGAACGTACGTGTATTTCATAATCCACACTGGGCCAGCGTATGGACTATGGCCCAAATCAACCTCGGTGAGGTGATAGGTGACTAATTAAAATTACGTTGTGTATTGTGTTTAGCTTGTACTGTAATTGCTGTACTTAAATCAAAGATACAGACACATAATAAATAGCTTTTTTATACTTCTATTTCCATAATTTTTTTTATTGAATTTGGGAACAGAAATAGCAAGGGCAGCCCTGACGGATTTCCTTAGATTATTCATTTTACTTTTACTTACTTTCTTTTAATCGAGGGTTTTACATAATTTTACAATAGTTACTCTTGTTTGTTTCTCACTCACTTTTTTATTTTTTATTGGTTATGGAGAAATTCGCCATAGACATAGTTTAAAAGATACAGCCCTCTATAAGTCGGACAGACAGCAGTAATAGGGTCCCATTAGCATACTTGGGATACGGAACCCTAAACAAGAGTAATTTTTATGTGCGCGATAGTATCGTATCACAAAATAAGTAACAATGATGATTAAGACCTATCTTCTTAAAATTAGTTTTGCTACTCAAAAATAGATGTCGCTACTTATACCATTCTTACAATGAAATCAATTTTAGAGACATTGTACGTGAACAAACAGCTAAAATGCAGTTCTGGTTGAAACTAACATAACGCAAAAACTATTGACCGATTTGTGGTGAATCAGATAATTTTTTGAATAGAATAGAATATGTATTTATTGCACGACTGTGTTTACAAGATGTTTAAATATTATCTAAAACAAGGTCTCAACAGCTGCCAATATGGCATGCAATATTTTTAATATATATGTTAGTTATTTATTAAGGTTAAAAATTCTTTATTTCTCAAAAAGAATTACATATTTAATTATGTTACACTATGTTAATTATCAAGTCAGCTTGACTCATTACATTATCTAATTATAAACATAACTTACAAATTATTTGTTTCAAAAAGTTCTTTTAACGTGTAAAAACTCTTATCATTAGGCAGTTTTTTAGTTTAACTTTGAAAATCTTTCAATTAAGCATTTTAATGCAGTTAGGTAGGTTATTAAAAATTCTGATAGCAGTTACATATACGTACTATTTAAGTACATACTACTTTTAATATTCGGTAAGCACAAATTGTATCTATATTTGCAGCGTATATTTTCTTTTCTAGCACTTAGTAAAATATTCCATATTATTTTTAACAAACAAGCATACTTCCAATATAAAGATACCTGTGACAGTTAAGAGATGCTTTTCTTTAAATGAGTTTCTTAGGGATTCACGAGTAAACATTTTATAATTTATTCTTATACATCTCTTTTGTAGGACAAAGGTGGTCTCGACATCTACAGAATTTCCCCAGAAAATTATACCATTGGTTAATAAAGGATATATATGTCCAAAATATGCATTTTTTGAGACAGTCTCATTCGTGGTCTCAGTTAGTACGGATAGCACATAGCAATAGCTAATTTTTTTTTATTTATTTTGATTATATGTTTCAGCTTCCAATTTAAATACGTGCCAATAGTAATCCCTAAAAAAATTTTTTCATTTATTATTTCATCGTGATTATGATTAAGTTGAATGGTAAGGTCTATCGGCTAACCTTTGTAGTTCCTGAACTGCATCATTTTAGTTTTTGAGGGATTTACTTTAAGATTTAAGCTTAGAAGCCAAGTCGCTACCTTGTTCAGTGTTCCATATATCACTGTTTCTAAGTTTGTATCGGGTGTCAGTCTTGGGAATGTTTACTGATGATGTAGTTAGCTTCCTACACGCTGGAATTATTAAAATTCAACCCAGCAATAAAAGGGGTGCAAAACTTGAAATGTTTTATAGGAATAAAAAAGTATATCTACTATAGTATAATATACAGGATTGAACGAAACTGAGGCTATTGGATACTTCCAATAGAGTAAGTACCATAAAAATTGAAGATACTGCAAGGAAACATGTCATTACTCTATTTTCTCAAGTAAGTAGAACTGCATTGAAAGATTTTTAGAGGCTGAATTTTGCAAAATCTTTTTTAAACTTGCCTATTAATACGAACCTCTCTGTCTCTAGATCCAGTACTTTAGGCTATACATATCAAGGGCGTAGCCAGGTACGGGCAAGGGGGGGGGGGGCGGCTGCCCTAGCAAGGCATGGGTAAGTATACGGCAGGAATGATTTAATTATTCAAAAATTAACCTATTCTCTTCGCCCGCATTTTATGCCGCTACTACACTATCTTCCAACGTTTAGAGAGGTAGATCGTAAGTATTTAATGATGTTGGGTCGTTTTAGCAACCGGCAGCACGATCGTTATTTACCTACTTCATCATCAGCCCACTACTTAGGGAGCTTATTCCCCCAAAGTGTCCTGTGGGGCTAAGCCCCTCGAATATTTTATGGTACCTCGTGTTACTGTGATGTCTCGGAATCGGCCCCCTACCAATCCAGCACTCCACTGTTCTCCGTCGCCCGACTTGCGACCTGTAAATCGGTAACCTTTGCCCCGAGCTGAAGTACTATTTCGCTCTGTTAAGTACTCCAAATTTTTGGATGCCAGCTTCGCCTTATCTTTGAAATGTTTTCGGAATTGAACATGACATATTCGTTAACACAAATGATCCTAATGCCCTTGGAGATGGTGAAAGGTGTGTCCTAGTTTTGTGGGACCTTAATGAATGGGGTTTATTTAGCGGTGAACGCGCAGACTCTACTGCTTGTATACGTCACCCGGACAAAATGCTAACCACCCATTAGCAACCCTCGAACCAGACCCGATCGAACGCCTTCTCTATGTCTAGGCTACATACCAATGCCTTCTTGACTCGCAATTACTAGTTATTATTTACAAGTAACTTAAAGACAACTTTTAGTGCGATTGTAAGTAGTTTTGTCGAACTTGAAACTTGAAGATTCCTTGTCTTTGTCGAATTATAAAGACCTCTCAAACACCACGACGTATCGCGGGTTAACATTCTCATAGTCCACAAACGCTATACACATTGGCTGATTATACTTTTTCGGTCTTCTCTATAATCTGCTTCACTATTTGGATGTATTTTATGGTGCCGTAAAGCCTAAACCCACTGGCTTACAAAATGGCGACAACTTTTTAGTTTCCAGGTAGTTGTTATATCCTTTTTGAAAAATAGGATCAAAATACACGACTCTAGAGTTTTACCTTAGTTACTTAGTAAAGTGCCTATGAAATGCCATATAAAAACAACCTTTTTTGGTCTGCCCCCCCTAGTTCAAAAGCTGGCTACGCCCTTGTTGATATATAGGTAAGTCAGTCAGTTAGTCATTTAGTCAGTCAGTCAGTTGACTTTTTTATATATTTAAGAAAATTAAAAAAAAAAAATTAAATTTTTTTTTTAAGTAAACACTTTTCATTAAATTTTTAACAGAAATTATTCGATGACAATCTGTTAACATGTTTTCAGATACTTATCCGCAATAATACTCATACGATGGATAGAACCCTGACACGCACTCGCACTTGGCCGATTTTTTCTAAATAACTGTGTTATAAATTCAAAAGTCTTCTGTACATCTGGCTCTATATTTAATCGGAGGTTCCGTCCTAATTTTTGACAGGTGATAAACTCTCCTGAAATTCCTTGAACCCTATAAACATAATACGAACTTGCAATATTTATTTATTATGTATCATTAAATATTTATAAGGTATCAGTGTATATATATATTTAAAATATAATATTTAAAAAATTGCGTAATATGATTGCACGTCATGTTTCGGTTGTCTACTACATAGTTAGATGTAACTCAGTTAGTAAGTACCTGTATTATTGTGTATTTTTTATTGTTCTGAAAACATTAAAGACACTGTTGCACTTGATTTCACATAATCACACAATTCGCACTCAAAGAATATTTTATTATGTTCTGTGCTCGTACCTACCTATCTACAGAAGAATTTAAGACCCCACACCTACGTACTGAAAGTTGAATCGAAGAATTTACAGAAGAAACAATTTTTTATTGAATAAGTATATTACTTATTAAATAATTTTTTTTTATTTAAATTAACTTTTGCCACTTCTTAGGGTAATCCGCCTTAATAAATCATGTTCTGTGAAAATTTCAGCCATCTACTTGTTACGTTATTAAAGGTCAGACGTACGGACAAACAGTGCGGGCTTACTAACAGAATGCCAAATGTGTGATGAACAAGAAATACAATTAAAATAAAGTAAATTCATTCTCACACTTTAGAACCTAAATGGTCGCCTACAGTGCGGTTTCAGAGAAACTTCCTCCCGCCGCCAAGCTGCTGCTGCCAAGGTTTTCTGCAAGGACTACAGTATGGAGTTCTTCAAGAAAGAAGTTTTTAGATTTATGAACGGTCGGCAACGCGCAAATGATACCCCTGGTGTTGCAAGCGTCCATAGGCTACGGTGACCGCTTACCATAAGGCGGACCGTAAGCTTGTTTGCCACCTTAGTGGTATAAAAAAAAAAAAAAAAGTAACCGAATCTATGATTATTAGTTCTATTAGACCTCAAAAAGTTGAAGCAAATGACAAATTTGGGATAACTCTTTTAATCTTATTTCAATCAATACTATATCACATAGGTAAGAATATTGTTGTCAAAAGTTACTAAAAATGACTGTGGCGGAACATGTCAAAATCATCTTTTAGACGCATTAGGACTTAAAAATATAAGGTGTTAGGTTAATATGTGCCTGAACTGAAGATACAAATTACGCTAAAAGGATCCTTTAGAGTCACATAGGGCGCATTTTGGGATAAAAAGTTGATACTTTTCAATCTTTTAATAACGCGAGCTAAGCCACCGACAAATATCGTTTGTGTAGCCTGGAAACGTTACTAACAAAAATTGTGGTTGCAAAACGAACGGTTGACGTACACACACTACGATACGAATACAATACGAATACACATTACCATAAACAATGAATTTGTATAGTCAGTTTGACAGATTAACACCAAAACCCCATATTCAGACATGGGTCTAAAATTACAAAAATATCGTAAATGAACATCTGATAGGCATAAGGGAAATTACATCTAATAAGATTATGGTATTGTGATGTTTGTAATTCTTACAACCTTTTAGTTATTAACTATTGAAATTAATGAAAATTAGAGATTTCCTAGTTATTTTTTAACTTCAATAATTAATAACTATAGGTAAAAACAATTAATATCGCAATGTCTAATCGCAATAATCTAATTAGGTAGCTATAGGTGTGCTAATGTCTTCATTAATTTTATTTTAGTGGCTTTTATTCTATGATATATTTAATTCATTGTAAAAAAAATTGATGTTGGGCCCATTTCATTCAAAATAGGTAAACCATATTTTATTTTGCTCGAGTATCTTGATAATGCCACTTGTTTTTTTATTATATAACCTATAATAATTTAAAATCATTCTTACAATCACGGAACAGCTGCACTTACAATGTAATCATAGCGAACTGCACACCGCTAGGTTTATAACAATAAAAAAAAAGAGATAGAGTATAGCTGGGATTCTTTTTTGAAAGAGTCTTGATAAAAAAAAAAAACTACTGTCAAAATTTAATTTCTAGCTTTAGTAACTTGGACATGTTCTTATGTTCTTTTATATACGTATTGATAGATTTCCATAATATCCGCCACAATTATTTTAAAACATGCTTAGTTGAAATATTTTTTATGAAAAATAAGTAATTTAAAAGGTAAAGTAAGGCAAGTAAGCTTTAGATTTGGGTGATGGGGGGGGGGGGGGGGGTTAGCTAAATTATATATAATAAAAATAACATTTTGTAGGACAAAAAATAAGTCATGTACAATTTTGTTTTACAATTTATGTCCTACCATAAACCTAACACATAAACAAACATTCTTTTTCGCTTTATTATATTCGTATAGATATACATCCTATATGCACAAGCAAAAAGGTATCATTACAACCCTATTGAAAAGATGTCATAAAGATTTACAACGTTCAAGTTTGACGAAAGAATTAATCTACGTAACATAGTGTGTAACTCAAAAAGTGTGGCCTTTAATACACTTATCACAAAATCGGATAATGGTAAAGGAGTTACGAGTACGCGATAAGATACTTATGATTAAATTTACGCTGCACTCAATATTCATCCATATGAGTTACGCAAACAAAGTTGTATTAATAACTGGAGCTAGTTCTGGAATAGGAGCAGCTACTGCCATCAAATTTGCTGCAGAGGGAGCCAAAGTAGTTTTAGTTGGAAGAAATGAAGCTAAACTTAAATCTGTCGCGGAGGAATGCGATCGGAACGGCCACAGAGCCTTGATCATAGTTGCTGATGTAACCAAAGACGAAGATGCTGAGAGATTGGTCACCACAACAATAAAACATTTCGGACAATTAGACGTTTTGGTCAACAATGCTGGAAGGGCAAGTATTTCTACTGGTATTGAAAGTGAAAAAGCTTTGGAGTCTTACGATCTGATGATGGCAACTAACCTCAGATCAGTGGTGAAGATAACTAATTTAGCTGCACCGTATCTGTTAGAAACTAAAGGTAATATCATCAACATGTCCAGTATTGCAGCTAAATGCGTCATACCCTGGAGTTTTGCCTATTGTACATCGAAAGCTGGATTAGATCATTTTACAAGGTGTGTTGCTTTAGAGCTGGCACCAAAAGGGATTCGAGTCAATGCAATAAATCCAGGCCCGGTTAAGACTGACATAGTTGCAAACATTAGTCCAGAGATGGCGAGTCAGCAAGATCAGATATTCGAAAGAATGAAGGCCATAACAGTTTTGAATCGGATTGGTGAAGCAGATGAGATAGCTGATATGGTACTGTTCCTTGCTAGTGATAAGGCAAGGAGTATAACAGGCTCTACCTTTGTAACAGACAACGGCAGTCTGTTAAAATCTCGTTAAAAATCGAAGGCGACTCAAAGATAAATTGCAGGAATATTGAAAATATACAACGTTTAATTTAATTTCCTTACAGAAATAGCTAACATTTTATATACTATTCAATATATTTTGAACAATTGATTATTTTGTTTTTTTTTGCATTCCATAACCTAATAATAATAATGCATTTTTTTGTTTGTGATCAAAGGTTACACTTTGGTGAATTTAGTTCTGGAATTTAGGTATTTGTAGTGATTTAATTCTGCTTGATTCTCTCATTTAGTAAATTGTGTAAAGTTATCCGGAGGAAATTTGTGCCATTAATTTGATAGCAATTTGGTAGGTCAAAATGTGAAACCGAAAAAGAACAAGTAAAAAGTCAATGATTACTTATCTAGATACCGTGTCCCAAACAACATCAAACTGAGCACTGCGAGCCATTTTCGTAGCCATGTGTGTGTAAATCGGCTAATACGACTATCATTTTTACATCTGTGTGCGTAATTTCGGTGTTACCAACCCAAAAGTGATTATCCCAAATTAGAGTAATTTTACCTTTAGTCGGTACTAGCGGCCCGTCCCGGCTTCGCACAGGTGGACTTTTATTTTTTAAACATTTTGGGATAAACGTAGAGTAATTATATATTTATATATATTTTTTGTTTTATCTAACTATTTTTTTAAACTCATTAATTATACTAATGAACAATGAATGCTATGCTATAATTAACCATATTTACGAATTACTTGAGGCAGTTGTTGTAACCAAAACCATTTATTCTGTGTAAGATCTCTTCACCTATAGGCTTTATGAATATCATAACGAACGGATGACAGGTGACAAAAGTAATGAAGTTCCCGCCCGCTCGTTTAGCATTGGTATCAAAAATATCAAAATTTTAGTATCATCTGTGACAAACTGTCATGCGTTCTTTTACGATTTTTTTGTTATTTTTGTCACTTTTGCCACCGAAAAATGAAACTTTAGACCCATGTCTGGAGGTGGGGTTTTTGTGTTAATCTGTAAAACTGCCTTTACATATATATTTATGGTAGTGTGTGTGTGTGTTTTATCGTAGTGTGTGTACGTCAACCATTCGTTTTGCAAGTTTTGTAAACAAAAATCTGAACTTCGGAATTTAAGGTACAGACTTCTTGGCAACACAGACAGAAAAATATTTGTTGCTTCTCTGGCGAATAATAATTTTGAAAAATTCGTTCGTAACACAAATATAACAAGCAGATAAGTGTACTAACTTGTAAAAAGTGATTTGCCAAAAGTTTTTGCCAATAGTTTCTACACAATTTTATTGCACAAACTGCCACTTTTATAACTTTTCGTGGGAGCACAGTTTGCGTCGACACACAGATTACGTATGATGTAGTGTTGACGGCAAGTACATGAAAAATCAGGTACTTGGATTGGCTCGTTTTGTGTGCCTGAACACAGGATCTAGACGTATAAGTAATCTTTGTAAAAAGTAATATAAAAAATATACCCGCCTTTTGGGCTTTGCCGCAGTCTGGTAATAATAAAACGCTCAGAGTTAAAAATTTGACCGTCCCGGTATTTTGGAAGATTACTGTCGAAAATACTTTAAAGAAAGTTGTTGTCTTCCTCGGTGTCGGATCCAGCTTGGCGCGTTTTGGCCCGTCCCTTGGCGACAAGGTTTCATCGGGGCGCTCCCTCTTCGCCTTTGCAGGCGATGCGGGTTGTCCCAATTGCTCAGGTCGATTCGCTTCGTAGCGTGATCCGCGTTTGTTAGGTCCGAATATCCGTTTTTTTCTCGGACCTGTTGTGGTCGTGATTGGATGGGTTGACCTTGTAGTGTCCCCAGCTCGCACCAGGAGTCCGCTTTGAGGAGCCTCGACGTCACCTCGACCAGTGCTCCGCGCTGTCCAATCGAGCTTGCGTTAGCCGTCATCATCGGCCCGCCCGCTGACTGTGTGGTTCCCGCACGCCCGTTGTGGCTACGTTCCTCACTGAGCGCGTCGCAACTGGTCGAAGGCTTCGGCCAAGTCAACCTCGCAGCGGCATCGGTCAGAGCTGGGTCCTCTTGTCGAGTCTCCCCTTCAGTCGCGTTGGTTTGCTGTGCACTCTGGTCAGCGTCGGCCTTAGAAGGCTCGCTGTTTCCCGGTTGCACAGTGTTGTTTTTCGAGCACCGTCCCCGGTGATGGCTGCGCCCGTTGCGTTTTCTCCCTCCAGGGGGTGCTGGCTTGGCGGAGTTGACGATGGCATTTTTGCGTTCATCTGCTCGACGCGGTGCCAGCTGCTAAGAGGCGTTAGAAGTTATCTCTGCGCTGGGCATACTATTAGCTAGCTCGCGCAGGTTTACACTCTGGGTTTGTGAATTTTTGCTCCCCCCCAGAATACGTGGAGTAGCCTGGGCCCCCGAGCCTGAGCTCAAAGGTTCAGGAAGGGATTCTTCAGCGTCGTGGAGCCTCCTGGGGCAGTTTCCTTTTAAAATTCACTTCCATTGAAATTTGTTTTTTTTGCTTGTTTGTTTATGATGTGTATTGTGTGTGTGGTGAGTCATGTTGGTGTGACATAGTGTGTTGAGTGGTGTGTGGGAGTGTGTGTATTGCTGTGCATGTGTGTGTGTGTGTGGGTTTGTGCGTTAGAGAAGGTGTGTGTGTGTGTGTGTGTGTATATATGTGTATGTAGGACAGCATTTACAAGTATGCCCGCTTTACAGCTCATAGGCTCCTTGTTAAATGTAGGCCAGGGCCCAGTCCAGCGTATAATGCACAAGTGCGTACACCTCTGCAGCGGAGTCTTAGTAATAGGGTCCCGTTTTTTACCCTTTGGGTATGGAATCCTCAAAATGGCCGTTTTTCGTTGACTTAGAACCTTAATTTTGTCAGCTACAAGGGACCGTAGACCTTAATATTTGATATTAATTTCCACTTGGTATCTTCCAAGTTCCTAAGAAAAAGGGTCTTGGCAGACAGCCAGACAGACAAAGCCAGACATACAGAAATAAACAGTCGGACAGCAAAGTGATCTTATAAGGGTTCGTTTTCTCCTTTTGAGATACGGAACCCTAAAAATGGAAAAAAAAATAATATCCTACCTACTTTGTTACTTTGACGTTCCTTCTTTTTTAGGGTTCCATGCCTTAAAAGGTAAAAATCTATTTGTCTGTCAAGACCATTTTCCTCAAGAACGCGTGAAGGAATCAAGTTGAGATTAATATCAAATACCTTAGTACTAAGGTCCCTTGAAGCTGTAAAAAATCGAGCTTCTAAGTCAACGCAATAAAAAAATACAGACGAAAAACGGCGATTTTTGTTACATATTTTGGCATACAAAAATAAATCAAAAGCTTTGGGGTACTTCCCGTTGTCCTAGACATAATCATGAAATTTGACACGAAAAAAGGTCTTACATGGTGGCCTATGGCCCAAATCATCCTTGCTTATGAGAGTAGGCCTTGCCCCAACAGAGGGGACATTTGAAGGCTGGCAAGAAGAAGAAAAAGGTCTTACATTACAAATTTAGAAAAAAAACTGACCGACCAAACCGACCGTAATGTGTAGTTATCAAGGCCGCAGAGAGAAAATCAGGGCCATCCATCCATCCATGTTCGGTTTTCGCTTGGAAGGTAATATTAGCTGGACAATTAGCGACGAGGGCAAAACGTACATTTATTATCTCTACGCAACTGTCAGAAAACGTGTTCGGACGTGCACGACTTTATTTCGGCGCACGCAGCTCCACAAACCAATAATGCGTTCTCACTGGTCGTTGCTCTTCGGGCGCGAAAATCGTCATTAAAGTGAAGGTTTTTCGGAAAATCGCGGGCCCTTCTTAAAACTCCGGGCCCGGGGGAAACCCCACCCGTCACCTCCCCTCCCCTCTCGGTGGCCCTGGTAGTTATGACACATTAAAAGAAAAAAAGTCTGTCATGACCCTTTTACTCAAGAACGCGTGAAGGTATCAAGTTAAAATTAATATCAAATACAGTAAAGCCTACGGTCATTTAAAGTTGTAAGAAAATAAACTTCTAAGACAATGCAATAAGAAAAATACCCAAAATACGGTTATTTTTGTCGCATATTGTAACACAAATAAATCAAAACCTATGGGGCTTTGTGAGCTAATGGGGTCCATTATATAACAGAGCCCCAAGTTAGTGATATGATAGTGGGTTTCTTTTTTGAAGAAATGATTATTCAAAAGGTGTTTTTGTTAATAACTGGATTCATTTCTGTCCAAAGTGGAAACCCACTGGTAAAAGTAAATCATGGTTTCGTGGAAGGTTCCTGGCAAAAGTCTACCAACGATAGGGAATATGCCAGTTTTCGAAGCATTCCTTTTGCAAGACTTCCTGTAGGAGAATACAGGTTCAAGTTAAGACTTATTTGATTTGAGCCTAGAATCACAGATTATATATAACTATAATTTTAATAGACAATAATTCACTAGTCAATGGTAAGGCAAAATCTTGCAGTCGTTCTATTATAATTTTTGGAATTGAAGTTGTTACTCCGGAAAGGTTATGTTTTTTGATATTTCGTCAATGTTTATTATGGTACTGAAGTTTAATAGTTGGAGTAATGAACAAATGTCCAAACATATTTTTATTATTTTATGTTTAGATTTTGAACTTCTTTATTTTTTAGTCTTTACGAACGTTGTTTCTCTATGGTTGAAATTTTTTTAGGGTACCTCCCCTACACGTGAAGTGGGGACGTAATTTTTTAGTAATTCCAAAAACATCTACGGTATGCAAAGGTCATATTTTGATTTAGGGCTCCATTTGCGAAACATTTAGCTTTAAAGTACTAATTTTTGTGTGAGTCAAGTGTCCCCCCCTCTACCAGCGAAAGTATAGAATTTGGAAATGTAAAAAAATTTACAGTGGTAGTGCATACAATGAATTTAAAAGGAATACTATCACTGGTAAGTAAACTGTACAGGCTAACGAGTAATAGTCAACCAAGTTATAAAATATACTTGGAAAAGTGAAATTTTCGTACAAACTCCATTAAAAGTTACTTATATGAAGTAATAAGTTTGTGTTTTGTTTTGTGCAATAAAGTATATTTGTATTGTATTATATGAAGTAGGTACATCGGTAAAACAGGTATAAAATATAATTAAATGAACGATGTATAATTATAGAAAAATAAAATAATAACATTCTAAAAATAAAACAAATATTTAAGGGGGGCTCCTATACAATTGCCGTTTGCCGTTTTTATAGATAATGGTACGGAACCCTTCGTGCGCGAGTTCGACTCGCACTTGGCCGATTTTTTTTACAACGTTTATCAGTTTGGGTCAAATCTTGCAATCGTAATTGCGATCACTTCCCGACTAACTGGAACGCTCTAATGTTCAGCGAAGCTCGAACTTCGGTGACAATACAATAATTAATTGCGAACATCAATGTTTGTTGCCATTGAGAAACGTTTTATTTTGTATGGAAGTTCAGTTCACAAAGTCGTAGTTCTAATAAAGACTAAAAAGTGTAAAATAAAAAAAAACAAAACATTTTTATGTCACGCTTATAATAAATGAACTAAAAAGAAGACAATAATCACATCACGAAGCAAAAAAGTGTGGGCACTTTTCAATTATCGTACAGTGAAAACAATGACTTTTTAGAAGGTCATTGAGTAAAAACATACAGTTCTCTAAAGTCAGATTTCTAAAGTTAGATACAATCTATCTATCTAACTAACTTTCCAACATCGAGTTCTAAAAACAAAAAAAAAATACTTTTTTTGATAATATTTCCAACGAAAATGGTTTTGAACTACGGCTTATAAATAGGTTTTTCATAAATCAGCAATTATTCTGACTCTAAGCTAGGTGCGCCTAAGACTGGCCGATTCCAAACGGTTTTTAAACAATTATATTTAAACCGAAACGGATATCGCGCGGCCTCTCCCCAGTACCCAATCCCAAAAGCGCACCGACTTTCATTGCTTTCACGCTGACCATTTTGTCAGTGCCTCCAAAGACTATAAAGTGGCTTTATGTATAACCTCAGGGGCGGTCGACATGACTGCATTCTAAAATATTCTGATTTAATTTTGCGTGGTTTTAGTCATAAAACCCGGTTATTATGTAATAATTCTGCAATAGTAATGTTAAAATATTTTCTGAACGTAAATTGACGGGGTAAGTTACCAAAATTATTGCTTTTTTATCTTGATTTTGTTTAGTTTTCTCTGGACATATCTAGTTCCCTAATAAAGTCCACTTTGTTGTCTCCAAATAAACGATTTTTTAAAGAAGACATGCTCAGTTACTTAAATGACTTATATACTTATGAGAATACAATTCGAAGCGCCTATCAGCATGTTTCATACAAACGAATTTCTCACTTATTTTTAGGGTTCCGTACCCAAAGGGTAATTAGCGGAACCCTATTACTAAGACTACACTGTCCGTCCGTCCGACCGTCCGTCCGTTCGTCTGTCACTAGGCTGTATCTCATGAACCGTGGTAGCTAGACAGTTGAAACTTTCACGAAAGATGTATATCTGTTGCCGCTATAACAGCAAATACTAAAAAATAGAAAAAAAAATATTTAAGGGGCCTCCCATACAACAAACGTGATTTTTTTGTTCGTTTGTGCTCGATATTGATAACGGCAACAGGTAGATGCTTGAAATATTTACAGAACATTTAGTTATATGTATATTCACTTTAAAAATAAATAATTAAATTAAAATAAAACAAATATTTAAGGGGATCTCCCATACAATAGTGGTTTTCCCCTTTTTATAGGAGGTACGGAACCCTTCGTGTGCGAGTCCAACTCGCACTTGGCCGATTTTTTACACTTGCTTTTACATAATCACAGAGTTTGTACTCACCGAATATTATATTATGTTCTGTGCTCGAACCTACCTATCTACAGAAGAATGCAAATCCTCACACCTACGTACTGAAAGTCGGTAATTATACAATGTAAGAATTTATTTATTTTATTTTATTGTAAAAAAATATATTACAAGAAATCATAATTCTAGAAAAATAGTAAAAAGTGCGTACGTATCTCTGCCAGAGATTTTTTTCCCGCAAACCCAGAGAAAGAATAAATTTTTAAAAAAAGGCGGCAATGGCTTGTACAACAAAGTTCTATCTACAGATAATTTTATAACAAATGAAATTTAATAACAATATAATTACATACATTCAAATACAAATCGAATAATTACATAAATAAAAGCAAAATTATATACTAGGTAAAAAATAAATTCTCATTAAAATAAGTAGGTATAAAATAACTGACACAGTGTTCAATGGTAATAAATTTAATTTTTATATTTTCAAGTGTTTTCATATAGAAAAAAATCTTTAAAAAATGTCAGTCGATGAACTATCTATATGGGTATAAGCGTATGCGGAAGAAAATTCTACAGAATAGCTGCCTGAACAGAAAATGAATTATTGAGAAAGTCAGTAACTTTGCGTAGTATTTTCAATAATTATGAAGTAACTGGTCTCACAGGTTGATTTAAAGAAGTCATGAAATTAAATTTTTCACGTAAATATAAAAGACAAGGCTTATAGAGAGTGTTATAAAGAAGAGATAAAGTATGAGTATTCCGTCGGAAACGGATTGGGAGCCACTTGAGTTCAGTTCTGAAATTGGAGATACGGTTATATTTACGCAAACCGTATATATAGCAAATGCAAAGGTTTTGAAGGCGCTCACGTTTGTTATTAAACATTGACAAGCAGACCAAATGAATAAGCCCAATCAAATATGTTTTGCATATAATTATTTATGTGATTTACAGCATTAGAGATATCAGAGACGTGACAGTGTCGTTAAAGCTGCAAATCATCAGCATAAAGATGGAAGAGTGAATAAATAACAGAAGAGATGAGAAAGAATTTACAGAAGAAACAAATTGTTATTTAAAATAAGTATAATATTTATTTAAAAATAATTTTAAGCTATTGTATAGCTTTTATCGCGGGCTCTAAGCGCGGCGACCGAATCCAGAAATTCCGTAACGAAAATAAAACCTAACAATCGTCTAACGTCGTTTCAGTTCGGCAGACTTCGGCAGTCCGGCGTCACTCGTTTTACCAATAAGAAAGAAAGTATTATCCTACTAAATACAGAAACTATTTTTGAAAACATCCTGTTTGACTTAGCAGGTATTTATTATTTGGATGCATCATTGTGAGTTCTGGCCACTGCACTGTCACTCATTGTCTATGTTCATCATTGAATGTTTTGAGTGATATTGAAACAATTGTGATTTGTTTTAATAATAACAAAAAATACTTACAAATAAAACTCTATTTACAATGTTGTTTAGTGTTTAATATTCTTAAACTTACAAATATCCCTAACAAGTGGTAGAAGAGCGAAGGAATAAAATAATCGCAAAATGGCATCGACGAGTTACGGAAATAAAGAACCGTTGACCAAGTCAAACAACGATACTTGGTGTCTACAAGCGCAAGCAGTCTTAATCAAGAATGATTATTGGGATATCGTGAGCGGAGAAAAAACATTGTCACCAACTGCAACTGCGGCAGAAAAGTCGGCGTTCAACAGGGAGGACTTAAAGGCAAGGGCTGAAATTTTACTTTTGCTGTCACCTTCCGAACTTAAACAAATAAAAATCTGCACGTCACCAAAAGCCGTGTGGGATAAATTAAAAGCTACTTATCAAAGCACCAGTCCTGCAAGAAAAGCTACCTTGCTAAAACAATTAGTTTTAAAGAGAAGACATCCGTGACCACCTAAATAATTTCATGGAGATTGTAGATAAGCTGGCCGACATGGGCATAAAAATACCTCCAGAATTGCTTAGCAAAATGCTACTTTACAGTTTGCCAACGACATTCGAGAATTTTAGGATAGCCATTGAGCCGTGAGACACATTGCCCAATCCTGAAGAATTAAAAATTAAAATGGAAGAATACCAGGCCAGGAGTGGTGGTGAGCAACCTGAGAGCTCTGAAGCATATCACTTTAAGAAAAATAAATTAAAGCTGTACTGCAAGAGTTGTAAAAAGAAGGGTCACACTACAGAGGCATGTTGGGGAAAAAAGATACTATCACATGAGAAGGCCAACAGAAATCAACACAAAATTTCAACGTTTGTCTGAGCGCAATAAATTCAAACACCAAAGAAAATGTGTGGTGTTTAGACAGCGGCTGTTCATCTCATATGTGTGGTGACAAATCGATTTTTTCTACAATGACCACTAAAACTGGGACTTTAAAGTTGGCATCAAATAAATACACAAGCAATATTGAAGGAAAAGTAATAGTTACTACCAACATAGAAAAAGAAGATTATAACCTTCACAACACATTATTTGTGCCTGATGTATCGGTCAATCTGCTATCTGTTGGAAAGATAACCGACTATGGAAACAAAGTTATCCTCGAAAAAGATAGAACTTATATTATAGCAGAAAGTGGCGAAGTGACACTGACATCACTGAAAAAAGATGTACACCTAAAAAAATGATAATAACATCATGGAATGGCATCGTAAGCTTGGACACATTAATGAACGGGATCTGAAAAAGATGGCTACAGTCAACCTTATGTATGGATTGAACTTTAACAATAAAAACTTAAAAACTTGTGAGACATGCATAAAAGGGAAACTATCCAGATTACCATTTACAAAACATGATGATCTTTACCCGACGGAAAAGCTAGAAATTATTCATAGCGACGTCTGTGGACCTTTTGAGTGTGAAACACTAGCAGGATCAAGATACTATGTCACATTCATAGACGATTTTACTAGATATTGCCACGTCTATTTTATCAAAAAGAAAAGCGTAGTATTTGATATTTTCAAAGAATATATAAATGAACTCAAGACATTCCATAACAAAAAGATAAAATATCTGCAACCTGATAATGGTTCTGAATACCGTAACAAGCAATTTGACGAATTCCTTAAACTGCATGGCATACAAAGAAGGTTGACCACAGTTTACATCCCACAACAAAACGGAATCAGTGAAAGAAAAAATAGATCATTGTTGGACAAGGCCAGATGTCTGCTGATCGAAGGAAATGCACCCAAAAAGCTTTGGGCAGAAGCTATAGCCCTTCAAAGGCATTAAATGGCCAGATACCATTCGAGAAATGGATAGGCCGAACACCATCTGGAAACCATCTTCACGTTTTCGGTAGAAAGACCTTTGTTTTGAAAAAGAACAGACGAGGAAAATTGTCAAAAAGAACCAAAGAAGGAGTATTCATGGGGTACTCGTTGACCTCAAAAGGCTACAGAATATATATACCTAATGAAGATACTGTAATTACAAGCAGGGATATTAAAGTCATAGAAGACATGTATTTTAAAGAAAAAGATACCAACTACGAAAGACTTTTAAATGAAGAGAAACATCATACAAGCAAAAATGAAAACAAAAGTAAAAAAGCAGATAACCTGTTGAGACAAGATATAGAAATTGAAATCACTGAGCAAGAAAAAGACGGCAAGGTTAAAAATGCTAAAAAAAACATCACGTTTTGGGAACACGGGTTCCCTGACTCCGTTGAGGTGACGTAATAATAAATAAAATGTTCAAGTTGATGACTCCATTTATTGTGCAGAACGTCACATAGCTTAGGTATCGATCGACGGCCTGAAGTGGAAACGTAAGGTCGGGTCCAAATTGTACTCTTACGGCGGGCGCGGTCGCGAGATGTTGGACACAATGCGAATTGGTATCGCGCAGTAACTACCGGTGTCTCTGTGATAACTGTGGGTCAGTTGCGATAACTAGTGATAACTGTCGGTGACTGGCGGTAACTAACTGTAACTCTCTTGATCCCTTCGTTTCCACTTCATAAATAACTGCGTAAGAAGGCGGTGCTGTAGTTATGGAGACGCGTTGCCAGGATGATTGGCTATTGGTCGAATGTGCGGGAGAAGAGAGAATGACCATTGTTATTGGTCAGAAGTGTTCGGCGCGCATTTTGAATGAAGCACCACGTGCTAGAGTGACGTCACAGGGTTTTGGCGCGTAGTGTTCCACGCGGACTTTTATGACGGCAATTGCGTTAGCTTACGGTGAAGTCCCGCGGTCGAAATAACGGGAATTGATATTTTTGAAACGGGACCCTTTTGTTGGGAGACATCCGTTTGGAAAAAGCGGCGAATATACCGTTAGTTGGGCAAGGCTATGGATGATGCAATTTGCCAGAAAGTTCCTACACCACCCCCCTACGCAGATAAAAAGGCCAGGGCGAAAAAAAAACATATACAATTTACAGAAGAACACAGATAGAACACAAAAAAAAACACAATTTACATTAAAAAAAAAAAAATCACACATATAGAGCATAAAGAGAAATAGACGTCTTATACAAGTGCGTACAGGTTGAAAATATAAAGTTTTTATACAGTAAGAATATTGCTAGTCTTAAAATGTACAAAAAAACATTAAAAACGCACAAATAGAAGCCTTACAAAGAAACATTACAAGAATAGAAAACAAGAAATTGATAGAACGCACGTAATAAAAAAAATTTAAAAAAAAAAATTTACAATATATAACACTGTAGACACTAATTTCCATGGTAAAAAAAAATCGTTATAACTACACTTACATACAGTACATATTTTATACACATTATCTTAACGAACACTATCTTTAACTATGATTAAATGGCTGGGCAAAACGGACCTTTCTGCCCGACCTGGTAGTGTACGATGTGGTTTGTTGAGACGGACGTGTAGTTACTGGTGTGGGTTGTGGCTTACTATTTACACTACTGTTTAATTCTATGTGTGCCGGTTTAACCCTATCTATACTTACCTCTACGTCCTTACCATTAATTTCTATCGTAAGTGTCTCATCTCTACGCTTAACTATTCGGAACGGGCCAGTATAAGGCGGTTGGAGTGACCTGCGTACGGTGTCATCACGCAAGAAAACGTGGGTTGCCACTGCCATGTCTTTGTGAACAAATGTTGCCAGCTGATTATGTCGCGAAGCTGGGATAGGCCTTAACTTAGACATCTTTTGCCTTAGCTGGACAACAAAGTTCGTAACGTCCTCGCTCCGTTCGTTCGTGTGAGATGGTACCACTAGCTCTCCTGGTAGCCTTAGGGGTTCTCCATAAACTAACTCCGCTGCTGAAGATTTTAAATCTTCTTTAAAGGCTGTGCGTATTCCCAGTAGCAATAGAGGCAACGCCTTGACCCATGTGTCATTATGGCACATCAGGGCTGCCTTCAGTTGGCGATGGAATCGCTCCACCATGCCGTTGGCACAGGGATGGTAGCTTGTGGTCCGGATCCGTTTGGTGGCGCAGGAGTCTAAAAGCTGTTTAAATAGCTGGGACTCAAACTGACGCCCTTGGTCAGTAGTAATAGTGGTAGGTACACCATAGCGTGATACCCAGCCACTGACAAATTTTTCGGCTACCTCTTCTGCTGTTATAGTGGTCATTGGCCATGCCTCTGGCCAGCGAGTAAACCTGTCAACTGCAGTCAGACAGTAAGAGAAGCCATTGGAAAAAGGCATAGGACCAATGATATCTAAATGTACGTGGCGAAACCTGCCAGACGGGTTATCAAAATGACCCAGCGGAGAATTGATGTGCCTCGAAACCTTGCTTCGTTGACATGGGATACATGCACGTGCCCATGCACGGCAGTCTTTTGGATTTGAGGCCACACGAACCGCTCAGATACCAAGCGTGCGGTAGTCCGCGCGCCAGGGTGGCTGAGGTTGTGTATCTTCTCGAAAGCCGCTCGACGAAAATTTGGTGTCAGATATGGTCGTGGTCTACCTGTTGACGTATCGCACAGAATTGATTTATCTGTCCCGGGCACGACTACTTGCTCGAGTTTTAGAGAGGAGCTAGAGCGAAGTTGACGCAGTTCGTCATCCAGCTCCTGAGCATGTGCTAGTGCCGCGTAATCCTCTTCGAGAGAGATGGCTTCGACACGGGACATAGTATTTGCTACCACGTTGTCCTGGCCCTTGATAAACTGGACATCTGTCGTAAACTGACTAATGAATGACAGCTGGTTCAGTTGGGCTGGTGGAAGTTTTTCTCTACGTTGTTTGAAAGCGTACAGTAGAGGTTTGTGGTCTGTGAAAATAGTTACATGTTGGACCTTTAAAATATGCCTAAAATGCTGTACACTTTCGTAGACGGCAAGAAGTTCCCTATAGTAAGCGGGCCATTGGGTCTGCTTAACTTCTTGCTTAAGAAAGCTAAGGGCTGCCACTGGTCATCCACTTTTTGTTGCAAACAGGCACCAATATGTACGCTAGAGGCGTCTGTGAAAAGACCAAGAGGAGCGTCATTGACTGGATGTACCAGAACGGTAGCGGATAACAGGCTTTTCTTACAAGCCTCGAAAGCTTGCTCCAGCTCAGGTGACCATGGAAATGGCTTAGCACCTTTGCTTTTTGTAGAAGCGACGGCGTCAACCAGAGGGGCTTGGTGTTGGGCAGCATCGGACAGGAACCTTCTATAATAATTTATCATGCCCAAGAACCTTCGCATACCCTGGACCGTTTTCGGAGGTGGAAAGTCCACCAGAGCTTGGATACGGTCTTCGGGAGGACGAGTGCCTTCTGCGGAAATAAGATATCCGAGAAAAGAGACGCTCTTGGCACCTAATACACACTTTGACGGGTTAATGACGACCCCGTACTCGTTTAGCCGCTGGAACAATGCACGAAGGTGCTGTGCATGTTGCTCTGCGTCTTTTGAGTAGACCAGGATGTCATCGATATACGCATAGCAGAAATCCAGACCGCGGGTCACCTCGTCAATAAAACGTTGGAACGTTTGGCCAGCATTACGCATGCCGTAACTCATGAACGGAAATTCGAATAGGCCAAAAGGTGTTATTATGGCAGTCTTGTAAATGTCCTCCTTGTTGACGGGCACCTGTTGGTAAGCTTTTACTAGATCAATGGTGCTGAAGATGGTTGAGCCTGAAAGGTTGTGGCTGAAATCTCCAATGTGCCTAACAGGATAGCGATCTGGGATGGTTCGAGCGTTTAATGCTCTGTAATCCCCACACGGACGCCAGGTGGAGTCGCGTTTCGGAGCCATGTGCAACGGCGAGGACCAAGAACTCTTGGATGGTCTCGCGGTTCCATTGGTAATCATATCCTCAAACTCCTTTTTAGCTGCTGTGAGCATCTGAGGTCCCAGACGACGAGGTCGACAGGAAACTGGGGGACAATCTGTTGTATGGATGTAATGGATCGTGGTGTGCTTCACCTCCCTTACCAATCCTGGCGGCTTGGTGATGTCCGGAAATTGAGCCAATATGTGGCTGAAAGGCGAATCAGATGCGGACACCACCTTTACACTATGCTGCTGGACGCAAGATACAGCCGCTACAGAAGATAAACCGGTCTTCCCGTCCTGTTGCAATCGGGCAGCAGGTTGTAGTACGCCAGGAAATCGGGCCCAATGATGGCTGTGTCAACGTCAGCAATAACAAAATTCCACCGGAAATCTCGACGGAGACCTAAGTTCAGATTGAGTTGAATGGTGCCATAAGTATTTATGGTACTACCATTGGCAGCGCTGAGTTTATATGATGTTTGCTGACGTCTACCAGGAACGTATTTGGAGGGAACACAACAAAGATCGGAACCCGTATCAATTAAAAAACTTCGCTTGATGTCCGATCTACCACGAATAGACGGCGACTTTTGATTGGGCAGTCGGCTGCCGCCACTACTGACTGCCTTGTCCGTTTTCCGCTGGCTGCTGAGAGGGGCTGCCCTCCAATCACAAGGCTGGGTGCATTTACGCGCGTTTTCTCTGTAGCGAAAATGGTAGTGGCAATACCATTTCCTAGTTGGGTCTCTGCTGCGGCTACGGTCGCGGGATGGCCCTCTTGACCGGCTCCTGCTGCGCTGCCGATTACTGTTTGATAATGCCGCCACTAACTTGGTAAGCTCGTCAACCTGCGCAAGGAGAATACCTAACTCCGAGGGCGGCGGCGCCACAGGGATGTTAGAGCCCACCGCACAGGTGTGGGGGGTTACTGGAGTAACTTCCATTATTTTGTCGGCCAACTCCGCCACTTTTCCGAGTGGTAACTCGGCTTGAGCGGTAAGAATGGCCTGGACATTCGTAGGCATACGTCGCAACCACAGCTGACGAATGATATTTTCGTCTGACAACGTTGCCCCTGCTAACGAGCGCAAGTGTCGCAAAAACTGTGATGGTTTTCTGTCACCTAACTCCTCTTCAGACACTAGTTGCCTAACGCGCTGCTCCTCCGAGGATGATAGGCGATGTACGAGTGCCTCTTTTAGCCGCCCGTACCTATGCTCTTTTGGAGGATTGGTAATTATATCCTCGACCTCTGCAGCCAGACGGGTATCTAATTGACCTATTACGTAATTATATTTGGTACTATCACTATTTATTCCAGATATGTCAAACTGCGCCTCCGTCTGCACAAACTACACCGCCGGTCGGTCCGTCCAAAACGGTGGTAATTTAACTGCCACTTTAGATACATTATTACTATTACTACTGCTAGGTGGTACATTATCATTATTACTTACTGGCGCTGTGCATTCATTTAATCTTTGCTCTAGAATTTTATTTTGTTCCGCCAGGGCATTTAGTTGGACTTTTATTTGTTCCATTATGAAAAAAATGAAAAACAAACTATCAAAGTTATAATTATAATATTAAATACGATATTTAAAAATAAATAAAAGGATCGTATTCGGTGGCGTTCTATATAAAAAGATCAAAAAAAAAAAAATTAGTAAAAGAACAACTAAATTATTTCCTCGACACCCGATACTTTTTCTTGTTAAAGTAATTAGTACGCTCCCTAGCAGCAGTGAATATAAAATACACAATACAATAAATTCTTATAAACAAAAGCTAAAAGTCCAATGAAATAAAAAATATTATCATCCAAGAATTACCTTAACAATAACATCAGATCTAACAAAAAATTTGAGTCACAACGTTATGTATAAAAAAAAAAATCTAAAATTAACACTCAAGATTAACTATTAAATGTGAAAATAGGAATAAGCTTTTGTAAAAAAAAAGAATACAATAAAAAAATAAATAAATACGACACACCAGTTTGATTTTATGTCTGTCCCGATGAACTCGTAGTGGGCCGCTGAAGCACGGAGTATTAATTATTTTCAGGCGATAAAGACGAACTCACGTCCTGCACGTAGAAATCTCCTCGATAGCTCTGCTTTGGCTTGATCCAGTGTAGGCGGCTGCGTCTAGTCGTACCGTTGTAGTTGTAGGTATGCGCGTACCTTAACAGTCTTCATGTGACTTTTGATTGTAAAGTTCATATAACAACACTTACGACACTTAGGTATTCATCACGTCGGGAGGTCACCGGTTTGGGAACACGGGTTCCCTGACTCCGTTGAGGTGACGTAATAATAAATAAAATGTTCAAGTTGATGACTCCATTTATTGTGCAGAACGTCACATAGCTTAGGTATCGATCGACGGCCTGAAGTGGAAACGTAAGGTCGGGTCCAAATTGTACTCTTACGGCGGGCGCGGTCGCGAGATGTTGGACACAATGCGAATTGGTATCGCGCAGTAACTACCGGTGTCTCTGTGATAACTGTGGGTCAGTTGCGATAACTAGTGATAACTGTCGGTGACTGGCGGTAACTAACTGTAACTCTCTTGATCCCTTCGTTTCCACTTCTTAAATAACTGCGTAAGAAGGCGGTGCTGTAGTTATGGAGACGCGTTGCCAGGTTGATTGGCTATTGGTCGAATGTGCGGGAGAAGAGAGAATGACCATTGTTATTGGTCAGAAGTGTTCGGCGCGCATTTTGAATGAAGCACCACGTGCTAGAGTGACGTCACAGGGTTTTGGCGCGTAGTGTTCCACGCGGACTTTTATGACGGCAATTGCGTTAGCTTACGGTGAAGTCCCACGGTCGAAATAACGGGAATTGATATTTTTGAAACGGGACCCTTTTGTTGGGAGACATCCGTTTGGAGAAAGCGGCGAATATACCGTTAGTTGGGCAAGGCTATGGATGATGCAATTTGCCAGAAAGTTCCTACAACGTGATTAATGAATGGCCCCTTATCTGATGAAAATGAAAGTGATGACTACTGGCACGTTGCAATAAAGACTGAAATAAGGGCATATGTCAAAAACGGAACCTGGAAAATACAAAAGAAAAGTAAAGATATGAAAGTCGTAGACTACAAGATGGTTCTCAGAAACAAAATAGGACCAGATGGAAGCATCACAAGCAAAGCCAGATTTGTAGCAAGAGGTTTTACACATCGATCAGGTATAGACTACAATGAAACATACGCCCCAGTCGCAAAACTAAGCTCGATCAGATCTGTCATATCAATAGCTGTCGAAGAAGGGTTAGAACCCGAACTTTGGCCCAGAGATAGTATCTACATGCTAATATTAAATAAATGAATATTTTTGTACATTAGATTAAGATGCTAAGCGAGCGGAGCGTTCCAGACAAGTTTCATATAAAAATCAGTTTATTTATATGACAGTTAAGAACACATTAAAATTTTTCTTTTGGAAATTTCTCATAATGTGCGCCCCGGCCTTAAGTGTTTTGATTGCTTGCTACTACGTGCGGCCGGTCAAAGAAGCGTTAGAAAGCGTTCCTGACATCTGTCAATTCGTCATGACTAGTGACGTATAATAAATAACATTAATAATATTCAGTAAAGTTATTTATTGCATTCATTTTGCATATTTATTCAATTTAATTTATATGTTGTTATTTTTTATAGGAATTATATTTCAATATATTCAATAAATATTCACAATGTAAATAAATTTTTAATATATAAATTCATTGTATTGAATCGTAATTTTTGAATGTAACGAAGGGAAAAAAATAAAAATGCTTTATTTATTGGAAAATGTATATTATGAAATACATAGTTTTAAGCCTTAAACAATGAACAATTTAATCTTCCAATTTGTTTGAGGAGTCGCTGTCATCTTCACTAACGTGTATAATCATATTATTGTCAATCATAGTATCTATACGGATATTGCGGACAAAGTCATCAAATATAATCTTTTTAGTTTTTTCAACCACCTTCATCCAATCATCTCTTGTGACTTTTTCGTATGCTTCTTTTAAAAGCATTATGACGGGCTGCATAACCTTTAATTTGAGCCCAAATTAGCTCAATGGCATTGTACTGGCAGTGGTATGGGAGAATTCGGAGAACGCAGTAGTAGTGGTTTTTGACTCAAATGCCAATAAACCGTTTTCCACGAACCATACTTTGCACAACCAGGGTGGCATATTATAAGCCGTGCTCCTTTAACAATTGGCACTTTCGACGTTGACGCTTAAGTGTCATCTGTTTAAGAACGCGAAAACGTGTGATTGGCGTTCAGCCATGTCTCGTCGATGAAAACGACATTGTCTCAATTATTGATTTTTGTAGCTTCTCTTAAAAAAGTATATCTTCCTAAAATAATGTCATTTCTTTCTAAAAGAATTTTCCTTTTGTCTGTTTTTTTATATTGAAATCCAATATCTGTCAAAACTTTAGATAAAGCAGTTTTGCCTCCCCTAAATAAATCAGCTGCTTTCAAAGATGCTAGAAGCATCGACCTTTTAAGGTACTCATTCCTGGAATAATAACCATATATATGATTCCTTATTGCGTTCCTTTTTTGATGTTCGTAAAATATTTTCTTCGATGCCAGATGAGCCGAACTTTTCCTTAATAATATTTGTTATTGTCCGTTTGCTCACTCCAAGTGCCTGAGAGATGTGTTCTTGGACCTGGTCGACAGGAATTAAAGGTCCACCATTTTGTCTTTCACGCTCAAAGTAATCTTGTAGCTTGATACTTAGTTCACGAGTTTCACTTTTCAATGTCTGACCGCGTTTCGGCATTGTTATTATGCACCAAAAGTCCAGATTAGCGCAGAGGTCAGTATATCAAGAAAAACAGTCAGAATAACAACAATAACAGTGAAAATACACAACGAGAAACACTGGAGAACGTGTGTCTATGCGTGCGAGACGAAAAGAGACGACTGTTTGTAAATGTCACAAAATGGCGGTCCCCACAACGCTTTTTTGGGTTGCCATTTTTTACCAGAATTGTAATTGCCTAAGTAATTTTATTTTCGATGTTTTTTTTAATTCATCTGACTGATAATTATGACACTAATTTTCTTAAGTATTGTTTGGGCGCACCTTAATTATATTATTAACTGTATTAAATACTAATCACAATATATATTATAAAATTATAACGTTTTTTTCTATATTTTACCGAGAGATTATATTAAGATTACAAAAATATTCGATTTCAATTGCCTCGGTATTTTGTCACGTCACTGTAAAAACAAACAGTTGACATAACCTTGAAACAGCGCCGTTTGACGTGGTTTTTTATACGTCCATGTTAAAAAGCTATTGTTTTTATATTTGTTAATTAAGTAATTGTAATAATTATAGCCCAAAATTAATACATTTATTGTAAGTTGGCATAATTATTCGAATTTTAATGTTATCATTCATTAATAAGGTAAATAAAAGATATTTAAAATTTTGCCGTAAATTGTACGCCAGTTCAAAGTTACATCGCCCAGTCGATCACGATCTCTCAGGAACGCATTCTTTGAGCGGCCGGACTGTAGTGTTACAAGAAAATGAGTGAGTACATGCAATAGCTTTACCGCGGCACTTTCTTTTTCTGTTCTTTTTGTTAATTAAATTAACTTTTGCCACTTCTTAGGGTAAAAATAAATCAGTACCTGGGGACCGAGCCATCTATTGTCGAGTAGCTTTAGTGTAGCTATGTCGGTAAAAGTAATAGTATTACTACTTGCCAATAGATGTCAGGAAGAGTCATATTTTTCAGTTTATCACTGCCTAAAAACACGGTTAAAACGACGTTTTCTAAAAATGAAACCTATCTAGGTCGGTTTATCGCCCCCGAAACCTGAATACTAAATTTCATGAGAATCGTTGGAGCCATTTCTGAGATTCAGATTATATATACAAGAATTGCTCGTTTAAAGGTATTACTATTAGATAGATGTTCTGTAAAAATCTGAGCCATCTATTTGTTACGTTATTAAAGATCGGACGGACGTACAAACAGCGCGGGCTTACTAACAGAATGCCAAATCTGTGATGAACGAGTAATACAATGAAATTGAAGCAACGAAATCTACGTTTATTAGTTCTCCTATTAGACCTCAAAAACGTGGAGCAAATGAAAAATTTGGTGTAACTCTTTCATACTTATTTCAATCAATACTATTTTTTTTTTTTTATACCACTAAGGTGGCAAACAAGCCTACGGTCCTCCTGATGGTAAGCGGTCACCGTAGCCTATGGACGCTTGCAACACCAAGGGCATCACTCGCGCGTTGCTGACCCTTAAGAAATCTTATAACTTCTTTTTTAAAGAACCCCATACTGTAGTCCTTAGAGAAAACCTTGGCAGGGAGCTCATTCCACAACCTAAGCGTTCGCGGGAGGAAGTTTCTCTGAAACCGCACTGTACGCGACCGTTTCGGTTCTAAAGTGTGAGAATAAATTCCCTGTCGATGGCGAGCGGTGCGATGGTAGAAAGTAGCCGTGGGCATCATTTCGATCAATTCCTCAGAACACAACCCATTGTACAAGAGGTAGAACACACACAGGGAGGCAAAGTCTCTCCTCAGACTAAGGGGCTCGATACCGCAAGTGAGTTTGGAATCGTCGACAATTCTCACAGCCCGTCGTTGAACCGAGTCAAAAGGGCCAAGCTGGTATCCGGGTGCACCCGCCCAGAGATGGCAGCAGTACTCCATATGGGGCCGGACTTGCGACTTGTAAAGCAGCAACCTTTGCCCCGACGTGAAGTACTGCTTCGCTCTGTTGAGTACACCAAGTTTTTTGGACGCCAGCTTTACCTTGTCTAGCAAGTGATCTCGGAACTTAACATCGCTGGAGATGTGAACACCAAGGATCCCAATGCTCTTGAAGATGGAGAGGGGAGTGTTCTGGAATTGTGGGACTACAGTGAATGGGGTTTTCTTAGCGGTGAACGCGCAGACTTGTGTCTTTGAAGGGTTGAATCGGACCCAGTTTTCCCGTCCCCAGTCAGAGACCTTGGACAGACCGATCTCGATTTGAGACACAACTTCTTCACGTTTTTCCTCCACAACAGAACGAGGGATGCTTGCACGGCCCGTGTAATAAGCGTCTCCAGTACTGTCATCTGCATATCAATGTATGTTGTTGATCTCCAACATATCATTGATGTGCAGTAGAAACAGCGTAGGAGACAGCACAGAGCCTTGTGGGACACCAGCATTAATGTCCATGCTATCAGAGCAACTACCGTCAACTACGGCTCGTATGCGTCTGCCGGACAAAGAGCTAGCTACCCATTTGCACAAACCCTCGGGCACTCCGTAAGATGGCAACTTCGATAGAAGACCCCGGTGCCAGACCCGATCGAACGCCTTCGCTATGTCAAGGCTACATGCCAATGCCTCCCCCTGATTCTGAATGGCTAGTGCCCATCGGTGTGTGAGATACACAAGAAGGTCACCAGTGGAGCGACCGTGGCGAAAGCCATATTGACGGTTGCTGATCAGGTCATGTTTTTCTAGGCATCACAAAATCTGTGTGTTGATCACACGCTCCATCACCTTGGAGAGGAGAGAGGTAATAGCGATAGGCCTGTAATTCGATGGATCTGATCTATCGCCCTTTTTGGGCACCGGGTGGGAAATTGCCTATTATGGTAGGAAAGCGCGAAGAGGCGCGTGAGTACAGGACATAACTCAGGAGCACACTGCTTAAGCACCACTGCTGGTATACCGTCTGGCCCACTCGACTTATGAACGTCTAGGGAACCCTATTATGGTATTGTGATGTTTGAAATTCTTACAACCTATCCGCTATTAACTATTGAAATTAATGACAATTAGAGATTTCCTAGTTATTTTTTAACTTCAATAACAAGCGCTAGTTGTGCTAAGCTAAAGTCTTCACAAAGCGAAATTATTTTAGTGGCTTTTATTGAATGATAACTACTTAATAAATGAAAATTCTTAAAAAACTTAATTGATGTTGGGCCCATTTCATTCAAAATAGGTAAAACTTATTTTATTTTTCTCGAATATCTTGATAATGCCACTTTTTTTTTGTACACACAATATACCTACGATAATTTAAAATCATTGTTACAATCACGGAACAGTTAAACATATATAATGTACTCTGAGTTAAACTAATAATGTTATTGTAACGAACTGCACAGCGCTAGGTGGCGTCTACGCTTTATTTATAACAATAAAAAAATAAAGATAGAGTATAGCCAGGATTCTTTACTGAAAAAGTCTCGAATTAAAAAAAAACGTAACAATCGAAATTTAATTTCTAGCTTTATTAACTTGGACTTAAACATGTTCTTATGTTCTTTTATATACCTATAGACAGATTTCCATAATATCCGCCACAATTATTTTAAGTAATTGTACTCTAAAGCATTCTTAGATAAAATATTTTTTGTGAAAAATAAGTTTATTCTTAGATAAAATATTTTTTGTGAAAAATAAGTTATTTTGAAGTTGCAATCAGGGTCTAAAAAGTAAGGCAAGTAAGTAAGCAGGCCTATCAAATAACAGTGCCTGTGAGATAAATACGAGCTATCATTAAATTTTTTTTTTAATATTATATATTTTAATTTTCAGTTACCACTCAAACTACTAAATCGGCGGTAGCAGGTACAACTGGATGATGCACTACACGTTTCAATTGAGTATAGGTAAATGGTCAGGCGATGGTGACCGGAGTCCTTAACTGGTACTGTCCACAGATCACACCTATTAAAGTTGATTTTAAAAGAATTCAACCGGTCAGTTTAAAACCAGATTTTGGTTTAAAATCGTAACCATCAAGGGTAGAGGGAGCTAATTAAAAAAAAACCGAGGGTTCCGTGCAAACTTATTATATGTTGTTGTATATTATTAAAAATATTTTTATTATATGATGTAAGAAAAAATTTACGGTTTTCGCAATTTTTCCTTTATCTGACTATAAGACCAAATTTCAAGATTCTGAGTTCACGGGAAGTACCCTGTAGGTTTTGATTCCCTTGCGAGTTTCGAAAATTTGCGAAATTTGCGGCATACACGGCTGTATCTTTTGATTCCGTTGCCTTAGAAGTTTGATTTAACACAGCTCCAAGGGACACTAGACCTGACTGAGTATTTGATATAAATTTTAGCTTGATACCTTCACGCGTTTCTGAGAAAAAGGGTCTCGACAGACGGATAGACAGACAGGGTTTTGTTTTTTCCTATTGAGGTCAGCTTCCCTAAAAAACTACATTTTGTTATTTGTAAGATTTATAACGTTAAGTTTGACGAAATAATGAATCTCCGTAGACTCCGTACGTATACACTTATCACGAAATCGGGTAATAACAAATGAGTTAGTACGCGATAAGATACTTATGATTAGATTTACCCTACACTCAATATTGATCGTGATTTATACATATCATCATTTAGTCATCAATATGAGTTACACAAACAAAGTTGTATTAATAACTGGAGCTAGTTCTGGAATAGGAGCAGCTACTGCCATCAAATTTGCTGCAGAGGGAGCCAAAGTAGCTTTAGTTGGAAGAAATGAAGCTAAACTTAAATCTGTCGCGGAGGAATGCGATCGGAACGGCAACAGAGCCTTGATCATAGTTGCTGATGTAACCAAAGACGAAGATGCTGAGAGATTGGTCACAACAACAATAAATCATTTCGGACAATTAGACGTTTTGGTCAACAATGCTGGAAGGGCAAGTATTTCTACTGGTATTGAAAGTGAAAAAGCTTTGGAGTCTTACGATCTGATGATGGCAACTAACCTCAGATCAGTGGTGAAGATAACTAATTTAGCTGCACCGTATCTGTTAGAAACTAAAGGTAATATCATCAACATGTCCAGTATTGCAGCTAAATGCGTCATACCCTGGAGTTTTGCCTATTGTACATCGAAAGCTGGATTAGATCATTTTACAAGGTGTGTTGCTTTAGAGCTGGCACCAAAAGGGATTCGAGTCAATGCAATAAATCCAGGCCCGGTTAAGACTGACATAGTTGCAAACATTAGTCCAGAGATGGCGAGTCAGCAAGATCAGATATTCGAAAGAATGAAGGCCATAACAGTTTTGAATCGGATTGGTGAAGCAGATGAGATAGCTGATATGGTACTGTTCCTTGCTAGTGATAAGGCAAGGAGTATAACAGGCTCTACCTTTGTAACAGACAACGGCAGTCTGTTAAAATCTCGTTAAAAATCGAAGGCGACTCAAAGATAAATTGCAGGAATATTGAAAATATACAACGTTTAATTTAATTTCCTTACAGAAATAGCTAACATTTTATATACTATTCAATATATTTTGAACAATTGATTATTTTGTTTTTTTTTGCATTCCATAACCTAATAATAATAATGCATTTTTTTGTTTGTGATCAAAGGTTACACTTTGGTGAATTTAGTTCTGGAATTTAGGTATTTGTAGTGATTTAATTCTGCTTGATTCTCTCATTTAGTAAATTGTGTAAAGTTATCCGGAGGAAATTTGTGCCATTAATTTGATAGCAATTTGGTAGGTCAAAATGTGAAACCGAAAAAGAACAAGTAAAAAGTCAATGATTACTTATCTAGATACCGTGTCCCAAACAACATCAAACTGAGCACTGCGAGCCATTTTCGTAGCCATGTGTGTGTAAATCGGCTAATACGACTATCATTTTTACATCTGTGTGCGTAATTTCGGTGTTACCAACCCAAAAGTGATTATCCCAAATTAGAGTAATTTTACCTTTAGTCGGTACTAGCGGCCCGTCCCGGCTTCGCACAGGTGGACTTTTATTTTTTAAACATTTTGGGATAAACGTAGAGTAATTATATATTTATATATATTTTTTGTTTTATCTAACTATTTTTTTAAACTCATTAATTATACTAATGAACAATGAATGCTATGCTATAATTAACCATATTTACGAATTACTTGAGGCAGTTGTTGTAACCAAAACCATTTATTCTGTGTAAGATCTCTTCACCTATAGGCTTTATGAATATCATAACGAACGGATGACAGGTGACAAAAGTAATGAAGTTCCCGCCCGCTCGTTTAGCATTGGTATCAAAAATATCAAAATTTTAGTATCATCTGTGACAAACTGTCATGCGTTCTTTTACGATTTTTTTGTTATTTTTGTCACTTTTGCCACCGAAAAATGAAACTTTAGACCCATGTCTGGAGGTGGGGTTTTTGTGTTAATCTGTAAAACTGCCTTTACATATATATTTATGGTAGTGTGTGTGTGTGTTTTATCGTAGTGTGTGTACGTCAACCATTCGTTTTGCAAGTTTTGTAAACAAAAATCTGAACTTCGGAATTTAAGGTACAGACTTCTTGGCAACACAGACAGAAAAATATTTGTTGCTTCTCTGGCGAATAATAATTTTGAAAAATTCGTTCGTAACACAAATATAACAAGCAGATAAGTGTACTAACTTGTAAAAAGTGATTTGCCAAAAGTTTTTGCCAATAGTTTCTACACAATTTTATTGCACAAACTGCCACTTTTATAACTTTTCGTGGGAGCACAGTTTGCGTCGACACACAGATTACGTATGATGTAGTGTTGACGGCAAGTACATGAAAAATCAGGTACTTGGATTGGCTCGTTTTGTGTGCCTGAACACAGGATCTAGACGTATAAGTAATCTTTGTAAAAAGTAATATAAAAAATATACCCGCCTTTTGGGCTTTGCCGCAGTCTGGTAATAATAAAACGCTCAGAGTTAAAAATTTGACCGTCCCGGTATTTTGGAAGATTACTGTCGAAAATACTTTAAAGAAAGTTGTTGTCTTCCTCGGTGTCGGATCCAGCTTGGCGCGTTTTGGCCCGTCCCTTGGCGACAAGGTTTCATCGGGGCGCTCCCTCTTCGCCTTTGCAGGCGATGCGGGTTGTCCCAATTGCTCAGGTCGATTCGCTTCGTAGCGTGATCCGCGTTTGTTAGGTCCGAATATCCGTTTTTTTCTCGGACCTGTTGTGGTCGTGATTGGATGGGTTGACCTTGTAGTGTCCCCAGCTCGCACCAGGAGTCCGCTTTGAGGAGCCTCGACGTCACCTCGACCAGTGCTCCGCGCTGTCCAATCGAGCTTGCGTTAGCCGTCATCATCGGCCCGCCCGCTGACTGTGTGGTTCCCGCACGCCCGTTGTGGCTACGTTCCTCACTGAGCGCGTCGCAACTGGTCGAAGGCTTCGGCCAAGTCAACCTCGCAGCGGCATCGGTCAGAGCTGGGTCCTCTTGTCGAGTCTCCCCTTCAGTCGCGTTGGTTTGCTGTGCACTCTGGTCAGCGTCGGCCTTAGAAGGCTCGCTGTTTCCCGGTTGCACAGTGTTGTTTTTCGAGCACCGTCCCCGGTGATGGCTGCGCCCGTTGCGTTTTCTCCCTCCAGGGGGTGCTGGCTTGGCGGAGTTGACGATGGCATTTTTGCGTTCATCTGCTCGACGCGGTGCCAGCTGCTAAGAGGCGTTAGAAGTTATCTCTGCGCTGGGCATACTATTAGCTAGCTCGCGCAGGTTTACACTCTGGGTTTGTGAATTTTTGCTCCCCCCCAGAATACGTGGAGTAGCCTGGGCCCCCGAGCCTGAGCTCAAAGGTTCAGGAAGGGATTCTTCAGCGTCGTGGAGCCTCCTGGGGCAGTTTCCTTTTAAAATTCACTTCCATTGAAATTTGTTTTTTTTGCTTGTTTGTTTATGATGTGTATTGTGTGTGTGGTGAGTCATGTTGGTGTGACATAGTGTGTTGAGTGGTGTGTGGGAGTGTGTGTATTGCTGTGCATGTGTGTGTGTGTGTGGGTTTGTGCGTTAGAGAAGGTGTGTGTGTGTGTGTGTGTGTATATATGTGTATGTAGGACAGCATTTACAAGTATGCCCGCTTTACAGCTCATAGGCTCCTTGTTAAATGTAGGCCAGGGCCCAGTCCAGCGTATAATGCACAAGTGCGTACACCTCTGCAGCGGAGTCTTAGTAATAGGGTCCCGTTTTTTACCCTTTGGGTATGGAATCCTCAAAATGGCCGTTTTTCGTTGACTTAGAACCTTAATTTTGTCAGCTACAAGGGACCGTAGACCTTAATATTTGATATTAATTTCCACTTGGTATCTTCCAAGTTCCTAAGAAAAAGGGTCTTGGCAGACAGCCAGACAGACAAAGCCAGACATACAGAAATAAACAGTCGGACAGCAAAGTGATCTTATAAGGGTTCGTTTTCTCCTTTTGAGATACGGAACCCTAAAAATGGAAAAAAAAATAATATCCTACCTACTTTGTTACTTTGACGTTCCTTCTTTTTTAGGGTTCCATGCCTTAAAAGGTAAAAATCTATTTGTCTGTCAAGACCATTTTCCTCAAGAACGCGTGAAGGAATCAAGTTGAGATTAATATCAAATACCTTAGTACTAAGGTCCCTTGAAGCTGTAAAAAATCGAGCTTCTAAGTCAACGCAATAAAAAAATACAGACGAAAAACGGCGATTTTTGTTACATATTTTGGCATACAAAAATAAATCAAAAGCTTTGGGGTACTTCCCGTTGTCCTAGACATAATCATGAAATTTGACACGAAAAAAGGTCTTACATGGTGGCCTATGGCCCAAATCATCCTTGCTTATGAGAGTAGGCCTTGCCCCAACAGAGGGGACATTTGAAGGCTGGCAAGAAGAAGAAAAAGGTCTTACATTACAAATTTAGAAAAAAAACTGACCGACCAAACCGACCGTAATGTGTAGTTATCAAGGCCGCAGAGAGAAAATCAGGGCCATCCATCCATCCATGTTCGGTTTTCGCTTGGAAGGTAATATTAGCTGGACAATTAGCGACGAGGGCAAAACGTACATTTATTATCTCTACGCAACTGTCAGAAAACGTGTTCGGACGTGCACGACTTTATTTCGGCGCACGCAGCTCCACAAACCAATAATGCGTTCTCACTGGTCGTTGCTCTTCGGGCGCGAAAATCGTCATTAAAGTGAAGGTTTTTCGGAAGATCGCGGGCCCTTCTTAAAACTCCGGGCCCGGGGGAAACCCCACCCGTCACCTCCCCTCCCCTCTCGGTGGCCCTGGTAGTTATGACACATTAAAAGAAAAAAAGTCTGTCATGACCCTTTTACTCAAGAACGCGTGAAGGTATCAAGTTAAAATTAATATCAAATACAGTAAAGCCTACGGTCATTTAAAGTTGTAAGAAAATAAACTTCTAAGACAATGCAATAAGAAAAATACCCAAAATACGGTTATTTTTGTCGCATATTGTAACACAAATAAATCAAAACCTATGGGGCTTTGTGAGCTAATGGGGTCCATTATATAACAGAGCCCCAAGTTAGTGATATGATAGTGGGTTTCTTTTTTGAAGAAATGATTATTCAAAAGGTGTTTTTGTTAATAACTGGATTCATTTCTGTCCAAAGTGGAAACCCACTGGTAAAAGTAAATCATGGTTTCGTGGAAGGTTCCTGGCAAAAGTCTACCAACGATAGGGAATATGCCAGTTTTCGAAGCATTCCTTTTGCAAGACTTCCTGTAGGAGAATACAGGTTCAAGTTAAGACTTATTTGATTTGAGCCTAGAATCACAGATTATATATAACTATAATTTTAATAGACAATAATTCACTAGTCAATGGTAAGGCAAAATCTTGCAGTCGTTCTATTATAATTTTTGGAATTGAAGTTGTTACTCCGGAAAGGTTATGTTTTTTGATATTTCGTCAATGTTTATTATGGTACTGAAGTTTAATAGTTGGAGTAATGAACAAATGTCCAAACATATTTTTATTATTTTATGTTTAGATTTTGAACTTCTTTATTTTTTAGTCTTTACGAACGTTGTTTCTCTATGGTTGAAATTTTTTTAGGGTACCTCCCCTACACGTGAAGTGGGGACGTAATTTTTTAGTAATTCCAAAAACATCTACGGTATGCAAAGGTCATATTTTGATTTAGGGCTCCATTTGCGAAACATTTAGCTTTAAAGTACTAATTTTTGTGTGAGTCAAGTGTCCCCCCCTCTACCAGCGAAAGTATAGAATTTGGAAATGTAAAAAAATTTACAGTGGTAGTGCATACAATGAATTTAAAAGGAATACTATCACTGGTAAGTAAACTGTACAGGCTAACGAGTAATAGTCAACCAAGTTATAAAATATACTTGGAAAAGTGAAATTTTCGTACAAACTCCATTAAAAGTTACTTATATGAAGTAATAAGTTTGTGTTTTGTTTTGTGCAATAAAGTATATTTGTATTGTATTATATGAAGTAGGTACATCGGTAAAACAGGTATAAAATATAATTAAATGAACGATGTATAATTATAGAAAAATAAAATAATAACATTCTAAAAATAAAACAAATATTTAAGGGGGGCTCCTATACAATTGCCGTTTGCCGTTTTTATAGATAATGGTACGGAACCCTTCGTGCGCGAGTTCGACTCGCACTTGGCCGATTTTTTTTACAACGTTTATCAGTTTGGGTCAAATCTTGCAATCGTAATTGCGATCACTTCCCGACTAACTGGAACGCTCTAATGTTCAGCGAAGCTCGAACTTCGGTGACAATACAATAATTAATTGCGAACATCAATGTTTGTTGCCATTGAGAAACGTTTTATTTTGTATGGAAGTTCAGTTCACAAAGTCGTAGTTCTAATAAAGACTAAAAAGTGTAAAATAAAAAAAAACAAAACATTTTTATGTCACGCTTATAATAAATGAACTAAAAAGAAGACAATAATCACATCACGAAGCAAAAAAGTGTGGGCACTTTTCAATTATCGTACAGTGAAAACAATGACTTTTTAGAAGGTCATTGAGTAAAAACATACAGTTCTCTAAAGTCAGATTTCTAAAGTTAGATACAATCTATCTATCTAACTAACTTTCCAACATCGAGTTCTAAAAACAAAAAAAAAATACTTTTTTTGATAATATTTCCAACGAAAATGGTTTTGAACTACGGCTTATAAATAGGTTTTTCATAAATCAGCAATTATTCTGACTCTAAGCTAGGTGCGCCTAAGACTGGCCGGTTCCAAACGGTTTTTAAACAATTATATTTAAACCGAAACGGATATCGCGCGGCCTCTCCCCAGTACCCAATCCCAAAAGCGCACCGACTTTCATTGCTTTCACGCTGACCATTTTGTCAGTGCCTCCAAAGACTATAAAGTGGCTTTATGTATAACCTCAGGGGCGGTCGACATGACTGCATTCTAAAATATTCTGATTTAATTTTGCGTGGTTTTAGTCATAAAACCCGGTTATTATGTAATAATTCTGCAATAGTAATGTTAAAATATTTTCTGAACGTAAATTGACGGGGTAAGTTACCAAAATTATTGCTTTTTTATCTTGATTTTGTTTAGTTTTCTCTGGACATATCTAGTTCCCTAATAAAGTCCACTTTGTTGTCTCCAAATAAACGATTTTTTAAAGAAGACATGCTCAGTTACTTAAATGACTTATATACTTATGAGAATACAATTCGAAGCGCCTATCAGCATGTTTCATACAAACGAATTTCTCACTTATTTTTAGGGTTCCGTACCCAAAGGGTAATTAGCGGAACCCTATTACTAAGACTACACTGTCCGTCCGTCCGACCGTCCGTCCGTTCGTCTGTCACTAGGCTGTATCTCATGAACCGTGGTAGCTAGACAGTTGAAACTTTCACGAAAGATGTATATCTGTTGCCGCTATAACAGCAAATACTAAAAAATAGAAAAAAAAATATTTAAGGGGCCTCCCATACAACAAACGTGATTTTTTTGTTCGTTTGTGCTCGATATTGATAACGGCAACAGGTAGATGCTTGAAATATTTACAGAACATTTAGTTATATGTATATTCACTTTAAAAATAAATAATTAAATTAAAATAAAACAAATATTTAAGGGGATCTCCCATACAATAGTGGTTTTCCCCTTTTTATAGGAGGTACGGAACCCTTCGTGTGCGAGTCCAACTCGCACTTGGCCGATTTTTTACACTTGCTTTTACATAATCACAGAGTTTGTACTCACCGAATATTATATTATGTTCTGTGCTCGAACCTACCTATCTACAGAAGAATGCAAATCCTCACACCTACGTACTGAAAGTCGGTAATTATACAATGTAAGAATTTATTTATTTTATTTTATTGTAAAAAAATATATTACAAGAAATCATAATTCTAGAAAAATAGTAAAAAGTGCGTACGTATCTCTGCCAGAGATTTTTTTCCCGCAAACCCAGAGAAAGAATAAATTTTTAAAAAAAGGCGGCAATGGCTTGTACAACAAAGTTCTATCTACAGATAATTTTATAACAAATGAAATTTAATAACAATATAATTACATACATTCAAATACAAATCGAATAATTACATAAATAAAAGCAAAATTATATACTAGGTAAAAAATAAATTCTCATTAAAATAAGTAGGTATAAAATAACTGACACAGTGTTCAATGGTAATAAATTTAATTTTTATATTTTCAAGTGTTTTCATATAGAAAAAAATCTTTAAAAAATGTCAGTCGATGAACTATCTATATGGGTATAAGCGTATGCGGAAGAAAATTCTACAGAATAGCTGCCTGAACAGAAAATGAATTATTGAGAAAGTCAGTAACTTTGCGTAGTATTTTCAATAATTATGAAGTAACTGGTCTCACAGGTTGATTTAAAGAAGTCATGAAATTAAATTTTTCACGTAAATATAAAAGACAAGGCTTATAGAGAGTGTTATAAAGAAGAGATAAAGTATGAGTATTCCGTCGGAAACGGATTGGGAGCCACTTGAGTTCAGTTCTGAAATTGGAGATACGGTTATATTTACGCAAACCGTATATATAGCAAATGCAAAGGTTTTGAAGGCGCTCACGTTTGTTATTAAACATTGACAAGCAGACCAAATGAATAAGCCCAATCAAATATGTTTTGCATATAATTATTTATGTGATTTACAGCATTAGAGATATCAGAGACGTGACAGTGTCGTTAAAGCTGCAAATCATCAGCATAAAGATGGAAGAGTGAATAAATAACAGAAGAGATGAGAAAGAATTTACAGAAGAAACAAATTGTTATTTAAAATAAGTATAATATTTATTTAAAAATAATTTTAAGCTATTGTATAGCTTTTATCGCGGGCTCTAAGCGCGGCGACCGAATCCAGAAATTCCGTAACGAAAATAAAACCTAACAATCGTCTAACGTCGTTTCAGTTCGGCAGACTTCGGCAGTCCGGCGTCACTCGTTTTACCAATAAGAAAGAAAGTATTATCCTACTAAATACAGAAACTATTTTTGAAAACATCCTGTTTGACTTAGCAGGTATTTATTATTTGGATGCATCATTGTGAGTTCTGGCCACTGCACTGTCACTCATTGTCTATGTTCATCATTGAATGTTTTGAGTGATATTGAAACAATTGTGATTTGTTTTAATAATAACAAAAAATACTTACAAATAAAACTCTATTTACAATGTTGTTTAGTGTTTAATATTCTTAAACTTACAAATATCCCTAACAAGTGGTAGAAGAGCGAAGGAATAAAATAATCGCAAAATGGCATCGACGAGTTACGGAAATAAAGAACCGTTGACCAAGTCAAACAACGATACTTGGTGTCTACAAGCGCAAGCAGTCTTAATCAAGAATGATTATTGGGATATCGTGAGCGGAGAAAAAACATTGTCACCAACTGCAACTGCGGCAGAAAAGTCGGCGTTCAACAGGGAGGACTTAAAGGCAAGGGCTGAAATTTTACTTTTGCTGTCACCTTCCGAACTTAAACAAATAAAAATCTGCACGTCACCAAAAGCCGTGTGGGATAAATTAAAAGCTACTTATCAAAGCACCAGTCCTGCAAGAAAAGCTACCTTGCTAAAACAATTAGTTTTAAAGAGAAGACATCCGTGACCACCTAAATAATTTCATGGAGATTGTAGATAAGCTGGCCGACATGGGCATAAAAATACCTCCAGAATTGCTTAGCAAAATGCTACTTTACAGTTTGCCAACGACATTCGAGAATTTTAGGATAGCCATTGAGCCGTGAGACACATTGCCCAATCCTGAAGAATTAAAAATTAAAATGGAAGAATACCAGGCCAGGAGTGGTGGTGAGCAACCTGAGAGCTCTGAAGCATATCACTTTAAGAAAAATAAATTAAAGCTGTACTGCAAGAGTTGTAAAAAGAAGGGTCACACTACAGAGGCATGTTGGGGAAAAAAGATACTATCACATGAGAAGGCCAACAGAAATCAACACAAAATTTCAACGTTTGTCTGAGCGCAATAAATTCAAACACCAAAGAAAATGTGTGGTGTTTAGACAGCGGCTGTTCATCTCATATGTGTGGTGACAAATCGATTTTTTCTACAATGACCACTAAAACTGGGACTTTAAAGTTGGCATCAAATAAATACACAAGCAATATTGAAGGAAAAGTAATAGTTACTACCAACATAGAAAAAGAAGATTATAACCTTCACAACACATTATTTGTGCCTGATGTATCGGTCAATCTGCTATCTGTTGGAAAGATAACCGACTATGGAAACAAAGTTATCCTCGAAAAAGATAGAACTTATATTATAGCAGAAAGTGGCGAAGTGACACTGACATCACTGAAAAAAGATGTACACCTAAAAAAATGATAATAACATCATGGAATGGCATCGTAAGCTTGGACACATTAATGAACGGGATCTGAAAAAGATGGCTACAGTCAACCTTATGTATGGATTGAACTTTAACAATAAAAACTTAAAAACTTGTGAGACATGCATAAAAGGGAAACTATCCAGATTACCATTTACAAAACATGATGATCTTTACCCGACGGAAAAGCTAGAAATTATTCATAGCGACGTCTGTGGACCTTTTGAGTGTGAAACACTAGCAGGATCAAGATACTATGTCACATTCATAGACGATTTTACTAGATATTGCCACGTCTATTTTATCAAAAAGAAAAGCGTAGTATTTGATATTTTCAAAGAATATATAAATGAACTCAAGACATTCCATAACAAAAAGATAAAATATCTGCAACCTGATAATGGTTCTGAATACCGTAACAAGCAATTTGACGAATTCCTTAAACTGCATGGCATACAAAGAAGGTTGACCACAGTTTACATCCCACAACAAAACGGAATCAGTGAAAGAAAAAATAGATCATTGTTGGACAAGGCCAGATGTCTGCTGATCGAAGGAAATGCACCCAAAAAGCTTTGGGCAGAAGCTATAGCCCTTCAAAGGCATTAAATGGCCAGATACCATTCGAGAAATGGATAGGCCGAACACCATCTGGAAACCATCTTCACGTTTTCGGTAGAAAGACCTTTGTTTTGAAAAAGAACAGACGAGGAAAATTGTCAAAAAGAACCAAAGAAGGAGTATTCATGGGGTACTCGTTGACCTCAAAAGGCTACAGAATATATATACCTAATGAAGATACTGTAATTACAAGCAGGGATATTAAAGTCATAGAAGACATGTATTTTAAAGAAAAAGATACCAACTACGAAAGACTTTTAAATGAAGAGAAACATCATACAAGCAAAAATGAAAACAAAAGTAAAAAAGCAGATAACCTGTTGAGACAAGATATAGAAATTGAAATCACTGAGCAAGAAAAAGACGGCAAGGTTAAAAATGCTAAAAAAAACATCACGTTTTGGGAACACGGGTTCCCTGACTCCGTTGAGGTGACGTAATAATAAATAAAATGTTCAAGTTGATGACTCCATTTATTGTGCAGAACGTCACATAGCTTAGGTATCGATCGACGGCCTGAAGTGGAAACGTAAGGTCGGGTCCAAATTGTACTCTTACGGCGGGCGCGGTCGCGAGATGTTGGACACAATGCGAATTGGTATCGCGCAGTAACTACCGGTGTCTCTGTGATAACTGTGGGTCAGTTGCGATAACTAGTGATAACTGTCGGTGACTGGCGGTAACTAACTGTAACTCTCTTGATCCCTTCGTTTCCACTTCATAAATAACTGCGTAAGAAGGCGGTGCTGTAGTTATGGAGACGCGTTGCCAGGATGATTGGCTATTGGTCGAATGTGCGGGAGAAGAGAGAATGACCATTGTTATTGGTCAGAAGTGTTCGGCGCGCATTTTGAATGAAGCACCACGTGCTAGAGTGACGTCACAGGGTTTTGGCGCGTAGTGTTCCACGCGGACTTTTATGACGGCAATTGCGTTAGCTTACGGTGAAGTCCCACGGTCGAAATAACGGGAATTGATATTTTTGAAACGGGACCCTTTTGTTGGGAGACATCCGTTTGGAAAAAGCGGCGAATATACCGTTAGTTGGGCAAGGCTATGGATGATGCAATTTGCCAGAAAGTTCCTACACCACCCCCCTACGCAGATAAAAAGGCCAGGGCGAAAAAAAAACATATACAATTTACAGAAGAACACAGATAGAACACAAAAAAAAACACAATTTACATTAAAAAAAAAAAAATCACACATATAGAGCATAAAGAGAAATAGACGTCTTATACAAGTGCGTACAGGTTGAAAATATAAAGTTTTTATACAGTAAGAATATTGCTAGTCTTAAAATGTACAAAAAAACATTAAAAACGCACAAATAGAAGCCTTACAAAGAAACATTACAAGAATAGAAAACAAGAAATTGATAGAACGCACGTAATAAAAAAAATTTAAAAAAAAAAATTTACAATATATAACACTGTAGACACTAATTTCCATGGTAAAAAAAAATCGTTATAACTACACTTACATACAGTACATATTTTATACACATTATCTTAACGAACACTATCTTTAACTATGATTAAATGGCTGGGCAAAACGGACCTTTCTGCCCGACCTGGTAGTGTACGATGTGGTTTGTTGAGACGGACGTGTAGTTACTGGTGTGGGTTGTGGCTTACTATTTACACTACTGTTTAATTCTATGTGTGCCGGTTTAACCCTATCTATACTTACCTCTACGTCCTTACCATTAATTTCTATCGTAAGTGTCTCATCTCTACGCTTAACTATTCGGAACGGGCCAGTATAAGGCGGTTGGAGTGACCTGCGTACGGTGTCATCACGCAAGAAAACGTGGGTTGCCACTGCCATGTCTTTGTGAACAAATGTTGCCAGCTGATTATGTCGCGAAGCTGGGATAGGCCTTAACTTAGACATCTTTTGCCTTAGCTGGACAACAAAGTTCGTAACGTCCTCGCTCCGTTCGTTCGTGTGAGATGGTACCACTAGCTCTCCTGGTAGCCTTAGGGGTTCTCCATAAACTAACTCCGCTGCTGAAGATTTTAAATCTTCTTTAAAGGCTGTGCGTATTCCCAGTAGCAATAGAGGCAACGCCTTGACCCATGTGTCATTATGGCACATCAGGGCTGCCTTCAGTTGGCGATGGAATCGCTCCACCATGCCGTTGGCACAGGGATGGTAGCTTGTGGTCCGGATCCGTTTGGTGGCGCAGGAGTCTAAAAGCTGTTTAAATAGCTGGGACTCAAACTGACGCCCTTGGTCAGTAGTAATAGTGGTAGGTACACCATAGCGTGATACCCAGCCACTGACAAATTTTTCGGCTACCTCTTCTGCTGTTATAGTGGTCATTGGCCATGCCTCTGGCCAGCGAGTAAACCTGTCAACTGCAGTCAGACAGTAAGAGAAGCCATTGGAAAAAGGCATAGGACCAATGATATCTAAATGTACGTGGCGAAACCTGCCAGACGGGTTATCAAAATGACCCAGCGGAGAATTGATGTGCCTCGAAACCTTGCTTCGTTGACATGGGATACATGCACGTGCCCATGCACGGCAGTCTTTTGGATTTGAGGCCACACGAACCGCTCAGATACCAAGCGTGCGGTAGTCCGCGCGCCAGGGTGGCTGAGGTTGTGTATCTTCTCGAAAGCCGCTCGACGAAAATTTGGTGTCAGATATGGTCGTGGTCTACCTGTTGACGTATCGCACAGAATTGATTTATCTGTCCCGGGCACGACTACTTGCTCGAGTTTTAGAGAGGAGCTAGAGCGAAGTTGACGCAGTTCGTCATCCAGCTCCTGAGCATGTGCTAGTGCCGCGTAATCCTCTTCGAGAGAGATGGCTTCGACACGGGACATAGTATTTGCTACCACGTTGTCCTGGCCCTTGATAAACTGGACATCTGTCGTAAACTGACTAATGAATGACAGCTGGTTCAGTTGGGCTGGTGGAAGTTTTTCTCTACGTTGTTTGAAAGCGTACAGTAGAGGTTTGTGGTCTGTGAAAATAGTTACATGTTGGACCTTTAAAATATGCCTAAAATGCTGTACACTTTCGTAGACGGCAAGAAGTTCCCTATAGTAAGCGGGCCATTGGGTCTGCTTAACTTCTTGCTTAAGAAAGCTAAGGGCTGCCACTGGTCATCCACTTTTTGTTGCAAACAGGCACCAATATGTACGCTAGAGGCGTCTGTGAAAAGACCAAGAGGAGCGTCATTGACTGGATGTACCAGAACGGTAGCGGATAACAGGCTTTTCTTACAAGCCTCGAAAGCTTGCTCCAGCTCAGGTGACCATGGAAATGGCTTAGCACCTTTGCTTTTTGTAGAAGCGACGGCGTCAACCAGAGGGGCTTGGTGTTGGGCAGCATCGGACAGGAACCTTCTATAATAATTTATCATGCCCAAGAACCTTCGCATACCCTGGACCGTTTTCGGAGGTGGAAAGTCCACCAGAGCTTGGATACGGTCTTCGGGAGGACGAGTGCCTTCTGCGGAAATAAGATATCCGAGAAAAGAGACGCTCTTGGCACCTAATACACACTTTGACGGGTTAATGACGACCCCGTACTCGTTTAGCCGCTGGAACAATGCACGAAGGTGCTGTGCATGTTGCTCTGCGTCTTTTGAGTAGACCAGGATGTCATCGATATACGCATAGCAGAAATCCAGACCGCGGGTCACCTCGTCAATAAAACGTTGGAACGTTTGGCCAGCATTACGCATGCCGTAACTCATGAACGGAAATTCGAATAGGCCAAAAGGTGTTATTATGGCAGTCTTGTAAATGTCCTCCTTGTTGACGGGCACCTGTTGGTAAGCTTTTACTAGATCAATGGTGCTGAAGATGGTTGAGCCTGAAAGGTTGTGGCTGAAATCTCCAATGTGCCTAACAGGATAGCGATCTGGGATGGTTCGAGCGTTTAATGCTCTGTAATCCCCACACGGACGCCAGGTGGAGTCGCGTTTCGGAGCCATGTGCAACGGCGAGGACCAAGAACTCTTGGATGGTCTCGCGGTTCCATTGGTAATCATATCCTCAAACTCCTTTTTAGCTGCTGTGAGCATCTGAGGTCCCAGACGACGAGGTCGACAGGAAACTGGGGGACAATCTGTTGTATGGATGTAATGGATCGTGGTGTGCTTCACCTCCCTTACCAATCCTGGCGGCTTGGTGATGTCCGGAAATTGAGCCAATATGTGGCTGAAAGGCGAATCAGATGCGGACACCACCTTTACACTATGCTGCTGGACGCAAGATACAGCGGCTACAGAAGATAAACCGGTCTTCCCGTCCTGTTGCAATCGGGCAGCAGGTTGTAGTACGCCAGGAAATCGGGCCCAATGATGGCTGTGTCAACGTCAGCAATAACAAAATTCCACCGGAAATCTCGACGGAGACCTAAGTTCAGATTGAGTTGAATGGTGCCATAAGTATTTATGGTACTACCATTGGCAGCGCTGAGTTTATATGATGTTTGCTGACGTCTACCAGGAACGTATTTGGAGGGAACACAACAAAGATCGGAACCCGTATCAATTAAAAAACTTCGCTTGATGTCCGATCTACCACGAATAGACGGCGACTTTTGATTGGGCAGTCGGCTGCCGCCACTACTGACTGCCTTGTCCGTTTTCCGCTGGCTGCTGAGAGGGGCTGCCCTCCAATCACAAGGCTGGGTGCATTTACGCGCGTTTTCTCTGTAGCGAAAATGGTAGTGGCAATACCATTTCCTAGTTGGGTCTCTGCTGCGGCTACGGTCGCGGGATGGCCCTCTTGACCGGCTCCTGCTGCGCTGCCGATTACTGTTTGATAATGCCGCCACTAACTTGGTAAGCTCGTCAACCTGCGCAAGGAGAATACCTAACTCCGAGGGCGGCGGCGCCACAGGGATGTTAGAGCCCACCGCACAGGTGTGGGGGGTTACTGGAGTAACTTCCATTATTTTGTCGGCCAACTCCGCCACTTTTCCGAGTGGTAACTCGGCTTGAGCGGTAAGAATGGCCTGGACATTCGTAGGCATACGTCGCAACCACAGCTGACGAATGATATTTTCGTCTGACAACGTTGCCCCTGCTAACGAGCGCAAGTGTCGCAAAAACTGTGATGGTTTTCTGTCACCTAACTCCTCTTCAGACACTAGTTGCCTAACGCGCTGCTCCTCCGAGGATGATAGGCGATGTACGAGTGCCTCTTTTAGCCGCCCGTACCTATGCTCTTTTGGAGGATTGGTAATTATATCCTCGACCTCTGCAGCCAGACGGGTATCTAATTGACCTATTACGTAATTATATTTGGTACTATCACTATTTATTCCAGATATGTCAAACTGCGCCTCCGTCTGCACAAACTACACCGCCGGTCGGTCCGTCCAAAACGGTGGTAATTTAACTGCCACTTTAGATACATTATTACTATTACTACTGCTAGGTGGTACATTATCATTATTACTTACTGGCGCTGTGCATTCATTTAATCTTTGCTCTAGAATTTTATTTTGTTCCGCCAGGGCATTTAGTTGGACTTTTATTTGTTCCATTATGAAAAAAATGAAAAACAAACTATCAAAGTTATAATTATAATATTAAATACGATATTTAAAAATAAATAAAAGGATCGTATTCGGTGGCGTTCTATATAAAAAGATCAAAAAAAAAAAAATTAGTAAAAGAACAACTAAATTATTTCCTCGACACCCGATACTTTTTCTTGTTAAAGTAATTAGTACGCTCCCTAGCAGCAGTGAATATAAAATACACAATACAATAAATTCTTATAAACAAAAGCTAAAAGTCCAATGAAATAAAAAATATTATCATCCAAGAATTACCTTAACAATAACATCAGATCTAACAAAAAATTTGAGTCACAACGTTATGTATAAAAAAAAAAATCTAAAATTAACACTCAAGATTAACTATTAAATGTGAAAATAGGAATAAGCTTTTGTAAAAAAAAAGAATACAATAAAAAAATAAATAAATACGACACACCAGTTTGATTTTATGTCTGTCCCGATGAACTCGTAGTGGGCCGCTGAAGCACGGAGTATTAATTATTTTCAGGCGATAAAGACGAACTCACGTCCTGCACGTAGAAATCTCCTCGATAGCTCTGCTTTGGCTTGATCCAGTGTAGGCGGCTGCGTCTAGTCGTACCGTTGTAGTTGTAGGTATGCGCGTACCTTAACAGTCTTCATGTGACTTTTGATTGTAAAGTTCATATAACAACACTTACGACACTTAGGTATTCATCACGTCGGGAGGTCACCGGTTTGGGAACACGGGTTCCCTGACTCCGTTGAGGTGACGTAATAATAAATAAAATGTTCAAGTTGATGACTCCATTTATTGTGCAGAACGTCACATAGCTTAGGTATCGATCGACGGCCTGAAGTGGAAACGTAAGGTCGGGTCCAAATTGTACTCTTACGGCGGGCGCGGTCGCGAGATGTTGGACACAATGCGAATTGGTATCGCGCAGTAACTACCGGTGTCTCTGTGATAACTGTGGGTCAGTTGCGATAACTAGTGATAACTGTCGGTGACTGGCGGTAACTAACTGTAACTCTCTTGATCCCTTCGTTTCCACTTCTTAAATAACTGCGTAAGAAGGCGGTGCTGTAGTTATGGAGACGCGTTGCCAGGTTGATTGGCTATTGGTCGAATGTGCGGGAGAAGAGAGAATGACCATTGTTATTGGTCAGAAGTGTTCGGCGCGCATTTTGAATGAAGCACCACGTGCTAGAGTGACGTCACAGGGTTTTGGCGCGTAGTGTTCCACGCGGACTTTTATGACGGCAATTGCGTTAGCTTACGGTGAAGTCCCACGGTCGAAATAACGGGAATTGATATTTTTGAAACGGGACCCTTTTGTTGGGAGACATCCGTTTGGAGAAAGCGGCGAATATACCGTTAGTTGGGCAAGGCTATGGATGATGCAATTTGCCAGAAAGTTCCTACAACGTGATTAATGAATGGCCCCTTATCTGATGAAAATGAAAGTGATGACTACTGGCACGTTGCAATAAAGACTGAAATAAGGGCATATGTCAAAAACGGAACCTGGAAAATACAAAAGAAAAGTAAAGATATGAAAGTCGTAGACTACAAGATGGTTCTCAGAAACAAAATAGGACCAGATGGAAGCATCACAAGCAAAGCCAGATTTGTAGCAAGAGGTTTTACACATCGATCAGGTATAGACTACAATGAAACATACGCCCCAGTCGCAAAACTAAGCTCGATCAGATCTGTCATATCAATAGCTGTCGAAGAAGGGTTAGAACCCGAACTTTGGCCCAGAGATAGTATCTACATGCTAATATTAAATAAATGAATATTTTTGTACATTAGATTAAGATGCTAAGCGAGCGGAGCGTTCCAGACAAGTTTCATATAAAAATCAGTTTATTTATATGACAGTTAAGAACACATTAAAATTTTTCTTTTGGAAATTTCTCATAATGTGCGCCCCGGCCTTAAGTGTTTTGATTGCTTGCTACTACGTGCGGCCGGTCAAAGAAGCGTTAGAAAGCGTTCCTGACATCTGTCAATTCGTCATGACTAGTGACGTATAATAAATAACATTAATAATATTCAGTAAAGTTATTTATTGCATTCATTTTGCATATTTATTCAATTTAATTTATATGTTGTTATTTTTTATAGGAATTATATTTCAATATATTCAATAAATATTCACAATGTAAATAAATTTTTAATATATAAATTCATTGTATTGAATCGTAATTTTTGAATGTAACGAAGGGAAAAAAATAAAAATGCTTTATTTATTGGAAAATGTATATTATGAAATACATAGTTTTAAGCCTTAAACAATGAACAATTTAATCTTCCAATTTGTTTGAGGAGTCGCTGTCATCTTCACTAACGTGTATAATCATATTATTGTCAATCATAGTATCTATACGGATATTGCGGACAAAGTCATCAAATATAATCTTTTTAGTTTTTTCAACCACCTTCATCCAATCATCTCTTGTGACTTTTTCGTATGCTTCTTTTAAAAGCATTATGACGGGCTGCATAACCTTTAATTTGAGCCCAAATTAGCTCAATGGCATTGTACTGGCAGTGGTATGGGAGAATTCGGAGAACGCAGTAGTAGTGGTTTTTGACTCAAATGCCAATAAACCGTTTTCCACGAACCATACTTTGCACAACCAGGGTGGCATATTATAAGCCGTGCTCCTTTAACAATTGGCACTTTCGACGTTGACGCTTAAGTGTCATCTGTTTAAGAACGCGAAAACGTGTGATTGGCGTTCAGCCATGTCTCGTCGATGAAAACGACATTGTCTCAATTATTGATTTTTGTAGCTTCTCTTAAAAAAGTATATCTTCCTAAAATAATGTCATTTCTTTCTAAAAGAATTTTCCTTTTGTCTGTTTTTTTATATTGAAATCCAATATCTGTCAAAACTTTAGATAAAGCAGTTTTGCCTCCCCTAAATAAATCAGCTGCTTTCAAAGATGCTAGAAGCATCGACCTTTTAAGGTACTCATTCCTGGAATAATAACCATATATATGATTCCTTATTGCGTTCCTTTTTTGATGTTCGTAAAATATTTTCTTCGATGCCAGATGAGCCGAACTTTTCCTTAATAATATTTGTTATTGTCCGTTTGCTCACTCCAAGTGCCTGAGAGATGTGTTCTTGGACCTGGTCGACAGGAATTAAAGGTCCACCATTTTGTCTTTCACGCTCAAAGTAATCTTGTAGCTTGATACTTAGTTCACGAGTTTCACTTTTCAATGTCTGACCGCGTTTCGGCATTGTTATTATGCACCAAAAGTCCAGATTAGCGCAGAGGTCAGTATATCAAGAAAAACAGTCAGAATAACAACAATAACAGTGAAAATACACAACGAGAAACACTGGAGAACGTGTGTCTATGCGTGCGAGACGAAAAGAGACGACTGTTTGTAAATGTCACAAAATGGCGGTCCCCACAACGCTTTTTTGGGTTGCCATTTTTTACCAGAATTGTAATTGCCTAAGTAATTTTATTTTCGATGTTTTTTTTAATTCATCTGACTGATAATTATGACACTAATTTTCTTAAGTATTGTTTGGGCGCACCTTAATTATATTATTAACTGTATTAAATACTAATCACAATATATATTATAAAATTATAACGTTTTTTTCTATATTTTACCGAGAGATTATATTAAGATTACAAAAATATTCGATTTCAATTGCCTCGGTATTTTGTCACGTCACTGTAAAAACAAACAGTTGACATAACCTTGAAACAGCGCCGTTTGACGTGGTTTTTTATACGTCCATGTTAAAAAGCTATTGTTTTTATATTTGTTAATTAAGTAATTGTAATAATTATAGCCCAAAATTAATACATTTATTGTAAGTTGGCATAATTATTCGAATTTTAATGTTATCATTCATTAATAAGGTAAATAAAAGATATTTAAAATTTTGCCGTAAATTGTACGCCAGTTCAAAGTTACATCGCCCAGTCGATCACGATCTCTCAGGAACGCATTCTTTGAGCGGCCGGACTGTAGTGTTACAAGAAAATGAGTGAGTACATGCAATAGCTTTACCGCGGCACTTTCTTTTTCTGTTCTTTTTGTTAATTAAATTAACTTTTGCCACTTCTTAGGGTAAAAATAAATCAGTACCTGGGGACCGAGCCATCTATTGTCGAGTAGCTTTAGTGTAGCTATGTCGGTAAAAGTAATAGTATTACTACTTGCCAATAGATGTCAGGAAGAGTCATATTTTTCAGTTTATCACTGCCTAAAAACACGGTTAAAACGACGTTTTCTAAAAATGAAACCTATCTAGGTCGGTTTATCGCCCCCGAAACCTGAATACTAAATTTCATGAGAATCGTTGGAGCCATTTCTGAGATTCAGATTATATATACAAGAATTGCTCGTTTAAAGGTATTACTATTAGATAGATGTTCTGTAAAAATCTGAGCCATCTATTTGTTACGTTATTAAAGATCGGACGGACGTACAAACAGCGCGGGCTTACTAACAGAATGCCAAATCTGTGATGAACGAGTAATACAATGAAATTGAAGCAACGAAATCTACGTTTATTAGTTCTCCTATTAGACCTCAAAAACGTGGAGCAAATGAAAAATTTGGTGTAACTCTTTCATACTTATTTCAATCAATACTATTTTTTTTTTTTTATACCACTAAGGTGGCAAACAAGCCTACGGTCCTCCTGATGGTAAGCGGTCACCGTAGCCTATGGACGCTTGCAACACCAAGGGCATCACTCGCGCGTTGCTGACCCTTAAGAAATCTTATAACTTCTTTTTTAAAGAACCCCATACTGTAGTCCTTAGAGAAAACCTTGGCAGGGAGCTCATTCCACAACCTAAGCGTTCGCGGGAGGAAGTTTCTCTGAAACCGCACTGTACGCGACCGTTTCGGTTCTAAAGTGTGAGAATAAATTCCCTGTCGATGGCGAGCGGTGCGATGGTAGAAAGTAGCCGTGGGCATCATTTCGATCAATTCCTCAGAACACAACCCATTGTACAAGAGGTAGAACACACACAGGGAGGCAAAGTCTCTCCTCAGACTAAGGGGCTCGATACCGCAAGTGAGTTTGGAATCGTCGACAATTCTCACAGCCCGTCGTTGAACCGAGTCAAAAGGGCCAAGCTGGTATCCGGGTGCACCCGCCCAGAGATGGCAGCAGTACTCCATATGGGGCCGGACTTGCGACTTGTAAAGCAGCAACCTTTGCCCCGACGTGAAGTACTGCTTCGCTCTGTTGAGTACACCAAGTTTTTTGGACGCCAGCTTTACCTTGTCTAGCAAGTGATCTCGGAACTTAACATCGCTGGAGATGTGAACACCAAGGATCCCAATGCTCTTGAAGATGGAGAGGGGAGTGTTCTGGAATTGTGGGACTACAGTGAATGGGGTTTTCTTAGCGGTGAACGCGCAGACTTGTGTCTTTGAAGGGTTGAATCGGACCCAGTTTTCCCGTCCCCAGTCAGAGACCTTGGACAGACCGATCTCGATTTGAGACACAACTTCTTCACGTTTTTCCTCCACAACAGAACGAGGGATGCTTGCACGGCCCGTGTAATAAGCGTCTCCAGTACTGTCATCTGCATATCAATGTATGTTGTTGATCTCCAACATATCATTGATGTGCAGTAGAAACAGCGTAGGAGACAGCACAGAGCCTTGTGGGACACCAGCATTAATGTCCATGCTATCAGAGCAACTACCGTCAACTACGGCTCGTATGCGTCTGCCGGACAAAGAGCTAGCTACCCATTTGCACAAACCCTCGGGCACTCCGTAAGATGGCAACTTCGATAGAAGACCCCGGTGCCAGACCCGATCGAACGCCTTCGCTATGTCAAGGCTACATGCCAATGCCTCCCCCTGATTCTGAATGGCTAGTGCCCATCGGTGTGTGAGATACACAAGAAGGTCACCAGTGGAGCGACCGTGGCGAAAGCCATATTGACGGTTGCTGATCAGGTCATGTTTTTCTAGGCATCACAAAATCTGTGTGTTGATCACACGCTCCATCACCTTGGAGAGGAGAGAGGTAATAGCGATAGGCCTGTAATTCGATGGATCTGATCTATCGCCCTTTTTGGGCACCGGGTGGGAAATTGCCTATTATGGTAGGAAAGCGCGAAGAGGCGCGTGAGTACAGGACATAACTCAGGAGCACACTGCTTAAGCACCACTGCTGGTATACCGTCTGGCCCACTCGACTTATGAACGTCTAGGGAACCCTATTATGGTATTGTGATGTTTGAAATTCTTACAACCTATCCGCTATTAACTATTGAAATTAATGACAATTAGAGATTTCCTAGTTATTTTTTAACTTCAATAACAAGCGCTAGTTGTGCTAAGCTAAAGTCTTCACAAAGCGAAATTATTTTAGTGGCTTTTATTGAATGATAACTACTTAATAAATGAAAATTCTTAAAAAACTTAATTGATGTTGGGCCCATTTCATTCAAAATAGGTAAAACTTATTTTATTTTTCTCGAATATCTTGATAATGCCACTTTTTTTTTGTACACACAATATACCTACGATAATTTAAAATCATTGTTACAATCACGGAACAGTTAAACATATATAATGTACTCTGAGTTAAACTAATAATGTTATTGTAACGAACTGCACAGCGCTAGGTGGCGTCTACGCTTTATTTATAACAATAAAAAAATAAAGATAGAGTATAGCCAGGATTCTTTACTGAAAAAGTCTCGAATTAAAAAAAAACGTAACAATCGAAATTTAATTTCTAGCTTTATTAACTTGGACTTAAACATGTTCTTATGTTCTTTTATATACCTATAGACAGATTTCCATAATATCCGCCACAATTATTTTAAGTAATTGTACTCTAAAGCATTCTTAGATAAAATATTTTTTGTGAAAAATAAGTTTATTCTTAGATAAAATATTTTTTGTGAAAAATAAGTTATTTTGAAGTTGCAATCAGGGTCTAAAAAGTAAGGCAAGTAAGTAAGCAGGCCTATCAAATAACAGTGCCTGTGAGATAAATACGAGCTATCATTAAATTTTTTTTTTAATATTATATATTTTAATTTTCAGTTACCACTCAAACTACTAAATCGGCGGTAGCAGGTACAACTGGATGATGCACTACACGTTTCAATTGAGTATAGGTAAATGGTCAGGCGATGGTGACCGGAGTCCTTAACTGGTACTGTCCACAGATCACACCTATTAAAGTTGATTTTAAAAGAATTCAACCGGTCAGTTTAAAACCAGATTTTGGTTTAAAATCGTAACCATCAAGGGTAGAGGGAGCTAATTAAAAAAAAACCGAGGGTTCCGTGCAAACTTATTATATGTTGTTGTATATTATTAAAAATATTTTTATTATATGATGTAAGAAAAAATTTACGGTTTTCGCAATTTTTCCTTTATCTGACTATAAGACCAAATTTCAAGATTCTGAGTTCACGGGAAGTACCCTGTAGGTTTTGATTCCCTTGCGAGTTTCGAAAATTTGCGAAATTTGCGGCATACACGGCTGTATCTTTTGATTCCGTTGCCTTAGAAGTTTGATTTAACACAGCTCCAAGGGACACTAGACCTGACTGAGTATTTGATATAAATTTTAGCTTGATACCTTCACGCGTTTCTGAGAAAAAGGGTCTCGACAGACGGATAGACAGACAGGGTTTTGTTTTTTCCTATTGAGGTCAGCTTCCCTAAAAAACTACATTTTGTTATTTGTAAGATTTATAACGTTAAGTTTGACGAAATAATGAATCTCCGTAGACTCCGTACGTATACACTTATCACGAAATCGGGTAATAACAAATGAGTTAGTACGCGATAAGATACTTATGATTAGATTTACCCTACACTCAATATTGATCGTGATTTATACATATCATCATTTAGTCATCAATATGAGTTACACAAACAAAGTTGTATTAATAACTGGAGCTAGTTCTGGAATAGGAGCAGCTACTGCCATCAAATTTGCTGCAGAGGGAGCCAAAGTAGCTTTAGTTGGAAGAAATGAAGCTAAACTTAAATCTGTCGCGGAGGAATGCGATCGGAACGGCAACAGAGCCTTGATCATAGTTGCTGATGTAACCAAAGACGAAGATGCTGAGAGATTGGTCACAACAACAATAAATCATTTCGGACAATTAGACGTTTTGGTCAACAATGCTGGAAGGGGAAGTATTCCTGCTGGTGTTGAAAGTGAAAAAGCTTTGGAGTCTTACGATCTGATGATGGCAACTAACCTCAGATCAGTGGTGAAGATAACTAATTTAGCTGCACCGTATCTGTTAGAAACTAAAGGTAATATCATTAACATGTCAAGTATTGCAGCAAAATACGTCATGGCTTGGAGTTTTGCTTATTGTACATCGAAAGCTGGATTAGATCATTTTACAAGGTGTGTTGCTTTAGAACTGGCACCAAAAGGGATTCGAGTCAATGCAATAAATCCAGGCCCGGTTAAGACAGACATACTTGCAAACATTAGTCCAGAGATGGCGAGTCAGCAAGATCAGATATTCGAAAGAATGAAGGTCACGACAGTTTTGAATCGGATTGGTGAAGCAGATGAGATAGCTGATATGGTACTGTTCCTTGCAAGTGATAAGGCAAGGAGTATAACAGGCGCTACCTTTGTAACAGACAACGGCACTCTGTTAAAATCTCGTTAAAAACTGTTGACTCAAAGATAAATTGCAGGAATATTCAAAATGTACCACATTTAATTTAATTTCCTTAAAGAAATAGCTAACATTTTATATATTATTCAATATATTTTGAACAATTGATTATTTTGTTTTTTTTGCATTCCATAACCTAATAATAATAATGCATTTTTTTGTTTGTGACCAAAGGTTAAACTTTAGTGGATTTAGTTCTGGCATTTAGGTATTTGTAGTGATTTGATTCTGCTTGGTTCAAATCGTCTATTTATAATTAGTGAATTGAGATTTCGACAGTATTATTATGTTGGATAACATTTATTCAACTCTAATTTAGTAAATTGTGTAAAGTTATCCAGTGGCTATTGGTGCCAAATGAATGGTAGGTAAAAATATGAAACTGAAAAAGAGCAAGTAAAAGGTAATATAAAAAAATATACCCTCTTTTTGGGCTTTGCCGCAGTCTGGTAATAATAAAAGGGCTCGAGGCTTAAAAATTTGACCTCCCGGCTATTTTTGAAGATTTCTGTCGAATTTTGGTTGGCCCTAGGGGGTAAACAAGTATTTGTAAGCAAGTACAAACGTAAAAACATGACTAATAGAAAAAACGGCCAAGGATCATTAAAACCACGCGTTCCGGAGAAAAGGGGTCTTGACAGACACATAGACAGATAGACGGGCAACAAAGTGATCCTAAAAGGGGTCCTTTTTACCTTTTGAGGTATTGAACCCTAAAAAAGACAGAAGGTCAAAGTAACAAAGTAGGTAGGATATTAATGTTTAATCCCTGATAACCCTTATAGGATCACTTTGCTGTCCGTCCGTCTGCCTCTGTCTGTCAAGACCCTTTTTCTCAGGAACGCGTGAAGATATCAAGTTAAAATTAATATCAAATACTAAGGTCAAAAAACGGCGATTTTGTTGCATATTTTGGCATTCAAAAATAAATCAAAAGCTTTGGGGTACCTATTTTCGGTTCTCCTAGATCTAGAATCATGAAATTTGACACGAGTGAAAGTCTAACAAGGTGCACTATGGCCCAAATCACCCTCGCTTATGAGGGTAGGCCGTGCCCCAATAGAGGGGACGTATGAAGGCTAGCAAGAAGATGGTAAGACCACCTTTAAAAAAAAACTGAAATTCGGTAATTTGTAGTCATAACAGAAAAAAAGTCTGTCAAGACCCTTCTACTCAAGAATTCAAAAAAAAACTCAAAAGGTATCAAGTTTAAATTATTATCAAATACAGTTAAGCCTACGGTCACTTAAAGTTATAAGTAAATCAACTTCTAAGTTAATGCAATATAAAAATATAGTCAAAATACGATAATTTTTCTCGCATATTGTAACACAAATAAATCAAAACCTATGAGGTACTTCCCGTTTACCTAGCTAGAATCTGGAATGCAAATTTGGCAAGAAGCAAGATGTTACATCACAAATATAGGAAAATTCCAAAAACTGATCATTAAGGCAATACATGTGAGACTTGATCTCATTATGAAAGAACTTTCTACGTATAATAAATTTGTGCGGAACTCTCGGTGCGCGAGCCAGCTCGCACTTTGTCGGTTTTTTTATTAAAGTTTTGCCGTTGCGAAGCTGTTACAAGTTGAAAGTATATTTTGAATATTTAATAGATTTGGTAAAGACCTTGACAATAGGTCTTATTTGTCGGCATTTGGTATTTTGTCAGCTAATTCGGTTCATTACGTAACAGAGCCCCAAGTTAGTGATATGATAGTGGGTTTCTTTTTATAAGAAATGATTATTCAAAAGGTGTTTTTGTTAATAACTGGATTTGTTTCTGTCCAAAGTGGTAACCCAGTGGTGAAAGTAAATAATGGTTTCGTAGAAGGTTCCTGGCAAAAGTCTACCAACAATAGGGAATATGCCAGTTTTCGAAGCATTCCTTTTGCAAGTCCTCCTGTAGGAGAATACAGGTTTAAGGTAAGACTTATTTGATTTGAGCAAAGAATCACAAATTATATATAATTAGAATTTAAATAGACAAGTCACTAGTCATTTGGTACATTTTTTTTTCATAGATATCCAGTAAGGTATTAGATTAAAAAACTTAAAAAGACCATTCCGAAAATATAGAACATTTAAAGAATTAAAAAACCCGACTGCAAAAACATTAAGAACTAAAAAGAAATAACAAGTGCACCTAAAACACACCAAATAAGCAGGTGGGACTAATTTCAATGCAGATTCAAATAGAAGTAGTCCCGTTTGTAATTTCGTCAATAGTCTCTTTCTGACGTCGCGAACTTTGTTTCTCTTTTGTTAAAACGACTAGCGCACCAACTGAAACAGCTTATTAAAATTTCATTACAATCGGATAAGTGATTTATCCTTCAACACGTACTCGACGATCAAGTACGTTCTTACAACCCGTACAAAGTTTTTAGTAATGTTGTAACGTGTTTGGGTCAAATCTTGCAATCATAATTTCGATCACTGCCCGACTAGACTTTTTTATGCTATTTCGTAATATTTTAGTTTAATACCTTTATTTTAAATATTAGTTTGACAATGAATATACATACTCATTATTTTCAGTACCTGGAGGACCGAGTAAATGCTCGGTTTTTTTACACAGCGCCATCTATTGTTAAGTAGCTTAAGCGTTGCTTAATAACGCCACCTGTTGTCAAATAGTTTAAGTGTTGCTTAATAACGCTACCTATTGTCAAATAGCTTTATAAGTGTTACTTTTTACTACTCGCCAATAGATGTCAGGAAGAGTCATATTTTTTAGTTTATCACTGCCTTATAAACACGGATAAAACGACGTTTTCTTAAAATGAAACCTAGCTAGATCAATTTATCGACCCCGAAAACCCCTACATACTACATTTCATGAAAATCGATGGAGCCGTTTCTGAGATTCAGATTATATATATATATATACATATATACAAGAATTGCTCGTTTGAAGGTATTAGATTTTATGACGTAAAATGACTTTGATGAAAATGAAAATGCTTTTTACCACGGGAAAAATGCTTCATTTCTACGGGACAACGGTTAATAGGACAACGGGTGGTAAGAATTATCCTTCCGTACTTATCTTTTTCACATAACTTCTAAACGGCTGCACCGATTGAATTGAAATGTTATATGGGTATTTCGATGGATTATTGGATGATTTAAAAATACAATTGGACCCGGTAGGCGGCGCTGCTGTCGGTCTGTCGACTACTAAACGGCTTGACCGATTGGGTTGAAATTTTGTATGTGTATTTCCATGGTTTCACAGACACGAATGTATTATGCCATTAAAGAGGAAAGATTTGATTGTTTGTTTTTTTTCTATAATTGAGGAGTTGCCGTAAGAACCTAAGCCGATAACGAAATTTAGGGCGGGCAAAGCCGCTGGCAGAAGCTATTTAAAATATTTGTTTTAATACCTTTATTTGTTTAAGATTTTAAAACATAAAATGTAATCATTCCTATCAGAAGCGGCTTGTGACAATAAACAAAAACAAAAGAGGAATTGCTTAAATGCTAACCTTTTATTATTCTATTTAAAACTAAAATTTATTCGCTTATGTAGATTTACCAACGCGCGTCAAGCGTGTATGCTTTCGTGTCACATTTTTGTGACCCGAGCTTTGTGAAACATAATTAACATAAAGAGTAATAGAAACATATTGTTTCTAAGGTAGATAATTATTTATGGGAGTGCGCTGCACCAGCTCTCCTTAGGACAAGCCGCCTCTGATTCATATGACATTCTATAGATATGCTTTCGTTTTGAACACAATGACATAAAGTGTCGCTTTAATAGATTAATCTACAACTTGGATGGGTTTTGGCTAAACCTTCATGCTAGGTTTTACAAAAACAACTTAAACTATCCCTATATAATATCCGATTACTACAATAATCCTATTTTAATATTAACTAGTATATTAAATTTTAAATTAATAAAAAGATATTGAAAAATATTCAAATTTAATTTAATCTAGGCTAAAATAATATATATAAAAAAAAAACGAGTTGCACTCCGAGAGCGCCGGCAGAAGTGAAAACCTTTACACACGATTCGCACTTAACACTCAAATATGTCACAAGACATGTCTTTGACATTGTTAAGAAATAATAATGTTTGTTTATTTACTTTTTTGACGTAGTATATATCGCAATCTGTCATAGAATTAAAATTCCATATTCAACCTCCCTGTACTACTCATAATCGCGAATACTAAAAATAAAAATTATAATAGGCGTGGCATTACGGTTTCCGTATTTTACAGAGACAAAGATGCACTTTGTTCAATTTCCATATTTTAAACACTTTATATACACGAATTTTACGATTACACAGCAGTATGGCCACTACACAGACGGTCGAGCCATCAGCTGTCACCATCCATGGATGCGCGTAGCACGCTGTAACATAAACACACACGACCATTCGCGCAAGCGCCCTGCGTCGCCTAAACGAAACAGCAGGCGCAGGCATACATTTTCGCCGCGCCGTAGAAAGAGAGGGGGATACTCCCTCTCCTTCGCCGCGCCAGCTGTCTACTCTCCATCCGTCTTACGAATTTTCACGATCAGGACAAGTGACCTGACGCGAGTTTATCGTTTTTTACCCATACCAAAAAAAGTGCACAACGCCGCTAAAGAAGTTTTCACTTCAATAACTGAAATTTTATAGTAAAAAAAAGTTATGTATCAAAAATAGAAGATACTAGTTTACACATTGAAAAAAGTACTAAAAATTTATTAGATGCTAGATTTAAGGCAGCTGAAAATTTGAAAGTCAGTGCTTGTCGTCGGATGAAATACCTACTTTGATAAATATAGCAGAATAATATATAATAACTTACAAGATATGACATTGTGTAAAATTGAGGACTTATCCTAAGTCTGATGCAAGTAAAAAGGAAGCAGGAAAATTATAATGCATTTAATTTGGAAAGATATCATAACATTAAATTGTACCATTCAAATTGTCTGATTAAAATTAAAATTTTATTTATTCCTGAATGACCTAACTCTTTATCATAATTCCAAACTATTTCTCCACTCTCTCTTCCAGAATTACTTGTCTTTTATTTCCCCCATTTGGACCCGTAGTATATAAGACATTATTTGTTAAAACAAAAATTCCTGAACTTGACTTGACCTTTAATTGTTCTTCTGGATTAGACAAAAGTATGTCTGGTACAACAACAAACCTAGGATTTTTTCGCTACGCTACTCTAAAGACCAACACAGCGAGGAAAAGAGATATTCTTATTACATGAACGCTGCACAAGAGAAAAAGAGACAGATAACCATATCTAATATGTCCCTGGACATATACTATTATCTGTGATGTCCATTATTTGTTGAATAGAAACCCATAAGCGACAGCTTGTTTTGTAACATTATGTTTTAACATAATTATCACAAGAATCCTGATAACAAAGGACTAAAAAGTGTAGTGCTCAGCCATAGTAATTTGTTGTTTAGCTAATTGTTTCACACGTAAAACTAAGTTTCCATGTATTTTTTTCAAACCATATTTTGTCGAATTTCTGTTAAAAATTTGCTCAGAAAACTGTTTTTACGTAATTATATTGCTTTACTTTGTAAAACGTGGTATTATTTCATATAGAAAGGGTCTAATTAATGTTATTTTAAGTAAAATTGTAAAATGTTTGGTTACGCTAGGGCTTGACAAAACGATGACGTCATAAATATCAGTATATCGACACTTTTTCCCGTAATTATTTATCAACATCCAGAGTAATTTAAATTTAATAATGTTTCTTACAAATATTACTTGAGCGCACGTGGTTAATAGTGTTCTGTAGCCAAATGGCAAAAACGGACCCTTGTAAACTCGTCATGTCGTTGTGATAGATATTCGCAATAATTTTCATTCTACAAAACCCTAACTTAATACGACAGGCTCTTGGCCTATTTTTGCCTAGTCTAGCGCTAGATCTGAAGCATTACACACAAGACAGGTGCTTACCAAAATGAATCCAACTTTTGAATTCCAATACAATCCACTATTAATAACATTTCAGTTCTTGGATTCCCCTCAAATCGTAAAGCATTAATTAAATATAAATGCTTTAGTATTTTGTTTACTTGGGAACATTCCCTCAACATTTTCAATGTTTGCAGAAATATTTTCACCGTCAAATCACATCGCTAACCATTACAGGCATAAATATATCAATCATGCACACTGTCGATAGTGTACGCAGACAACACTATTTTCAACCCACACAAAGACAGACTCACGCAATTTTTTTTTGGTTTCATCACTAAACTGACATTGTGTATCTTTTACATCCTATATCTATGGGTACAACATTAGAACTTCCTGTTATATACTCTATACCTATAGTGCAGCCGGTGAAAGAAGGCGTTCCTGACACCTGTCAATTCGTCATGACTAGTGATGTACATTAAATAACATTAATAATATTTAGTAACATTATTTATTGCATTCATTATGCAAATTTATTCAATTTAATCTATATGTTGTTATTTTTGACGTGACAACGTCTTATAAATTGGTTTGCCGGGTGACACTTCAAGAAACTGCGTTACGCTCCGCTCACGTTATGCGCTCACAATGAGAGCGAGTGAGAGGCACGCGCCCGCCTAAGAGCGAGAGAGACAGACATAAAATCATTGTCACGTAAAACTTTCGCCCGTATACCGACTTTACAGGCAACCTTTTTTTTTATAGGAATTATATTTCAATATATTCAATAAATATTCACAATGTAAATAATTTTTTAATGAATCAATTAATTGTATTGAATCGTAATTTCTGAATGTAACGAAGAAAAAAAATAAAAATGCTTTATTTATTGGAAAATGTATATTATGAAATACATAGTTTTAAGCCTTTAACAATGAAGCTATGTCAAACAATTTAATCTTCCGATTCACTTGAGGAGTCGCTGTCATCTTCACTAACGTGTATAATCATATTATTGTCAATCATAGTATCTACACGGATATCGCGGTCAAAGTCATCGAATATAATCTTTTTAGTTTTTTCAACCACCTTCATCCAGTCATCTCTTGTGACTTTTTCGCATGCTTCTTTTAAAAGCATCTTCATATTTTTTATGCCATACGGTGGAGAAGTATTATGGCGGGCTGCATAACCTTTAATTTGAGCACAAATTAGCTCAATGGCATTGTACTGGCAGTGGTACGGGGGAATTCGGAGAACGCGATGACCGTACGCTTGAGCCAACTCATCTATTTCATATCGAACATTTGTCGGCTTATGGTCATCGACTCATTTCATCAGCTCTGCTTTTAGCATTATTTGCGTCTTTGCCACTTTTTTGCATCTAAGCCACCAATTTCTCTTTTCTATTAGCTTGGGTAGGTGCTTTATTTTTTTGCACCGAATGATAAGGGGCGTTATCCATTCAAAAGTTCCCGCGGGAATAACTATAACCGAGCTTCAACAAACTATAGCTATAGCCACAGCTTGCTATAGCAAACGTCATTATTTTATTAATTAATGAGTAAATTCAAGAGTTCCACGCCGATTACCAAATTTAGGAAGGGCGAAGCCGCTGGCAAAGTCTAGTATAATATAATTGTAATGAATAGTTCTTAATGAAATATTATTAATAAAATGTTATTATCATAGACTCATCGTTCATCAGCCGCTAAGCCCCGAGCCTCAACATTAGGGGTACTTAGTTTTCCGCTGTTTTGCTGTTTTCTTCAGTGCTAGATTTTTCAGGCGCCTTCCATCTTTCTTTGTAACTCCTTTGCAACCTAACTGAAATAACTTTCTTGTCCACGGTCCACGTTTGTAATTAGCTTTGATGTTCATTATTGCTGCCGATCTTATATTTTTTTATTTTCAGACCTCAACTTCGTGTCTTCAGCTGCTCCCTCCATGTTTTTCAGGAAACGCAAAGCCATCATTGGCCCACTTTCATTTTTTGTTAACCACAACCTCCTTATATTTTGTGGAAAATGCTCCATAATCTCCTCCATAATCTCTTTGCATCCGTGAACAAATCAGCAAAATATTCTGTTTTTGTTTAGGCTGTTCCATTTTCCACTACATATTCTTCTTTTGACTTTATTTTGAGCTTCTCTGCCCCAATATTGTTTCAAGTAATCAATATTGAAATCTTCAAAAGTTTCATACATTTTTGACCAATTGTTCGCATGGCGTCATCAAACATTCCAATGCAACATTTAACTCTTCAAATCAAATCAAATCAAACTTTATTTAAATAGGTTTCTAAGAACACTTTTGAATCGTCAAGACAATTCATTCGTCATACCTATACGTCTAATGTATTTTTGTAAATCTTCTAAAAATGCCACTGAATGCATAATACGTTCATTGAAGCTAGGTTTTGTAGGTATGGTTCAGACCATAAAAATTTCTTTTCTGGAACTTACAGGAGCTACATTTTCACTAGCTACAGAAATACTTGCACTCGGTCCAGAGCCAAGTAGAGTTAGCAAAGAAGTTGGATTTTTTTTGTTTCGCTAAGTCAATGAACACAACCCAAACCTAGAAAGAAAGGTGTTCGATTGTCTAATCTTGGAGTGTACACGTTGAGATATAGACAGTCTTCATCGCCTGTAAAAAAATGTGTGTTTAAAATTCGGTCTGAGTTTATTGTGTTTGTGTTTATCATTGTGTGCAGCATACATACAGAATTTCAAACATACGTTGATACATTTGTGTAGGTATGCACGGGGCATTCAAACGTAAAAACAAGCACTCATCGCGCAAGCACATAGTACAACGTCATCTCGCTCATGAAGTACCTATTGATTGTGTATGTTGTGGACCAAGTGATTAATCGGACATTATTCATAATGCCCAGGCTGTTTGTTAAATGCCCAATATAAGGGGGCAATATGATATAAACTAATGAAAAAATTACATTGTCCTGGCATTATGAATAATGCCCATGACCTATTGGGCAGAAAAATAAAAATATATGTTTTAGACTTTTAAATTTAAAAGTTTAGATTTTAAAGTTCTAGACTTTGGAATGTGGGTTTCTTTATTGACGTAAGGCTACACTAATAATTTGATAATATGTATTCTAACTTTTTATACTTGTGTTTATGTGAGTTCATTAATGGTGTGTAGGTGTTTTTACCACTGTATGGTACCTATGGCTGTTTTTTAGGAAAACTACTTATTTACAATAATTGCAGTTTTCAAGAAGAAATTTCTGTTATTTCACAGGATCCACAGCCACTAACTCCGTGGGTTGGGATTTGGAACGCGACAAATTATCGACAACCTTGTCTACAGTACACCTTTTCAAAAGATGAAGTTATTGGTTGGTAAATTTGTTTTTAAAATTCAATAGACCCAGTCAAGGCACGTTGGGCCATGTTATCATATTCAATTTAAGCAGACTAATCCTCCACGATTCCCCAATACTTCAAAGACTTGGCAGTCCGCTTTTTCGAGCGTACGCAAAATCACCCGAATCGATTAATTGTGCAATCCACAACGTATCGTCCCCCCGATCGACCCGGTCACGGTCGTAAAACTATAGTTAGGCGGCCTCGGCACGTACTAACGGCCCCAGATGACGATCTCGCTGTCCGGATAGCGAGATTAGTCACTACGACCTCCCCGAATAGGGCCTCCCACAAACACGACGCCGACTCCCCGGGTTCGTCGGCGCCCACAAGGATACACGAGGTATCAAAGAGCGCCGGGGCGCTTCTCGCCCCCACTCAATCGCAACCGTACTCGCGTAACGGGAAACTCCCCTCGTGGCGGTGACTCACCTTCGGGTTCGAGACTCACGCCGGTCGAAGGGACGCCCCCGAGAGCGACAACCCAAGCTGAGGCTTCCCCCGCGGGGAGCCCTTGAGCGTTGGGCGCTATATGGGCTGAGGCTCCTTCAGAGTCTCGCCCCAAAAGCCCGGTGAAGCAGTAATGGCTGCAACAGCCAACTGCATAGTCAGCTCAGAAAAAAAAAAGACTAATCCTACCCTAATATGTGCGTTCTGTTCACTGCTTCAATGCGTTTAATGTCATAATCCAGCCAAGTTCAAAGGACATAAATTCTGTATGACACACTTTTCTTTGGTTGGATTATTGACATTAAGCGCATAATGTACGTGACGTATGACGTTTTGAAGTAGCCTATGTACTCACTCGGGACTCAAACTATCTCCATGCCAATTTCATCTTAAAGTCGGGAAGCAGACCGAGCGATTGAGCCGATTACGATATTAGTATTTAGTTAAGATTGACATTTTTAAATTCGTAGTATCTTTTGAATGGAATTTCCGATTTAAATAATTCAAATAGTAATCTACAGGTATTGAGACAGATTTGAATACGAAATGATTTATTTGAATAAGAATAAATAAGGTATGCATAACATGGTCTGATTTCGGTCGGCATTTCTATCAACTTTTTAAATGTAAAAAAGAAGTTATATGATTACATGATTACAATCGACATATGGTATCGGGAAGTTATTTATAGATGTGTGTAGATATTTTATTTAATATTGTAGACCATTTATCTCTTCTATCATCAATAGTTTCCGCAGAGCATTAACCTTGGGTTACATTATTGAAGTTTAAGTAGGGATCCCTAATTTTTCCTAGTAATAAATATAGCCTATGTTATTCAGGGATAATTTTTGAAATTGGTCTTGTAGTTTTTGGATTTCTTCGTTAAAAACATACAGATCTTTCCTCTTTTTAATATAAGTGTAGATTGCAAAGCAATATGTCACACATAAAATATTTCAATAAAACATATATTTTTATTTTTCTGCCCAATAGGTCATGGGCATTATTCATAATGCCAGGACAATGTAATTTTTTCATTAGTTTATATCATATTGCCCCCTTATATTGGGCATTTAACAAACAGCCTGGGCATTATGAATAATGTCCGATTAATCACTTGGTCCACAACATACACAATCAATAGGTACTTCATGAGCGAGATGACGTTGTACTATGTGCTTGCGCGATGAGTGCTTGTTTTTACGTTTGAATGCCCCGTGCATACCTACACAAATGTATCAACGTATGTTTGAAATTCTGTATGTATGCTGCACACAATGATAAACACAAACACAATAAACTCAGACCGAATTTTAAACACACATTTTTTTACAGGCGATGAAGACTGTCTATATCTCAACGTGTACACTCCAAGATTAGACAATCGAACACTTTTGCCGGTGGTAGCTTACATACATGGAGGGGGCTTTACATCCGGTAGTAGTCACATCTATAACCCTGTACATCTGATGGACTGGGACATGGTAATTGTCACAATGAACTATAGATTGGGACCATTGGGTAAGGAACAACAAGTTTTTAAAATATACTTTATAAACTAATATATAGTTACTAATAGATATACCAATCAGATCCACGTTTCTAAAAGTGTTCTTACTTAGGTGAAAGGCCTATGCCACATTGTAATAAAATAAAGTCAAAGCTACTTATTTACGTTTTCATTATTCGCGGGCGAAAAAATTGCAACCCAGTTCCTGTATTCGTGGCTAAAATTTCAATATTTACGGATGCAATCCGTAAACAGAAAAGGATACGGTGTCATTAATTAACGTATATGAACTTCGTGATTTCTTCATGAATATTAATCCATCTATAGAGAAGAGCCTTATATTTTTGAACAGCAAATTATTAATGCTATAGCCCAAATCAATCTGAATTTTAAGACCTTTTAAAAGCGACAAAACAAGCAAAAATATTTTTTTAAACTCTTGCTGAAAGCTTATAATAACGATTAATTATAATTGTGAATATCTCAATAAATTGATTTTATTTTGGAACCTAAGAACGTAACCCCTATGATTCCATACTAATTGCCATCCATATCCACGGTTTCTGTATTCGCGGCATATTTATGGAACGTACTTCCCGCGAATAAGGAGCTTTTACTGTATACGAAAAAAGTTTCTTAATATTTTTAATTTTTAACTTAGTTGGTCCCGAGGCGACCTTGATTCTCATAAGGAAAAGGACTAAATTTTATGATGATTTAGTGAAGTCAAAATTTCGTTTTGTTTTGCTGACTGTACCAGCTGTTTTTTCTCTGCCAATTTAGACTTGGCTAGTTTTTATTACACAAATATCCAATGTTTGCAATAGGTTTTTTAAGTGTTGGAGACGACGAGGCACCAGGAAACGCAGGTCTCAAAGATCAAAGCTTTGCCCTTCACTGGATCCAGGAGAACATCAGGAACTTCGGTGGTAATCCTGAAACTGTCACCCTCGTTGGACATTCGGCAGGTGGCGCTAGTGTGCACTTCCACTATCTCTCACTTCTATCAAAAGGTAAAAAACAGGCCTACGGCCTTTAGCAGAATTGCAATGCAAAAAGTTCTAAAAATAGCTTATAACTAGTTTTATATTGTGGAACGAATGAGCCCTCTGTCAAGGTTTTACAATATTGGGTTCTTCAAAAAAGAAGTTACTAAAAGGGTCCGCAACGCGCGATTGATACCCCTGGTACCGCAAGATTCCATAGGCTACAGTGACCAATTACTATCTACAAAAATTTCGGGTTTTTCATATAAAATTTTCATGCCCTATTTTGGCCTGTCACGTCTTATCTTAATTTTCAACCTAAAGGCGAAATACCATTTTTTTGCATTTTACGTCAAATATTAAGGATTTCCATGTAAACTTCCAACCCCCAGTTACCCCCTTCTAGGAGATGATTTTCCAAAAACAATGAAAGACGTCAATCTTAATTTTGAACCTAAAAGTCAACTACCACGGTTTTCAGCTATTTAATTATTTTTGAAATCTTTAATTTCACATACCAATATAGAATGTTTTCCTTTTGAAATTTATCATTTTTAGGTAATATTTTCAGGAACTTTTGCCAGAGGTATAGCTTATAGCGGAACAGCCTTGTATGAGCGAGCATTTCAGAAAAGGCCTATTGAAGTGGCTAAAAGGTTGGCGGCCACAGTTAAATGTTCTATTAACAACCACACGATGATACAATGCCTGAGAAGCAAAAATGGGATAGAAATTTTAAGAGCACAAATTGAAATGAAAGTAAGATCAATATATTTTTAAGTATAGATAAAGACTATGGTTTGTAAAGTCTCGGGTCTCAAGAAATCTCGTGCTAAAGTTTGAAACATTCGAGACATATTAAGAAAATCATGATTTGGAACTAAAGATTTGTAAATAATCTAAATTATTTTTTCTGGATAGTTATGAGGTAAAATAAAGATCATAACTAGGTAAGGTACTAATTAAATAACTACCTAATACTGCCTCGTTGGATCGCAAGGCTCATTCATTAGGACTGATCTACTGACACACTCATCCACTCAACAAGACTGTACCAATCAAACTTTATTAGAGCCAGACAGACCTGTTGATATATTTTGGTTAGTTTGTTTAAATCTCTGTATAGTGCAACAAACTTTATTGACCTGCTGACCTTGGATGTTTGATCGCTAGTGTCGTTGAAAGTTTACACCATTTTATTATGGAGACTGTGGTTTTGATTTTAGACCACCACCGGGTAAGAAAAGTTTGTTGCTCTGTACAAGACGCCGCGAAGCGTATTCGGTTGAAACACTATCAAACGTCTTAAAGTAAGGTTTTTAACAGAACTACATGTTTAATTGTTATAGGAATCGGAATTTTCATTTTCACCCTTTCGACCAACCGCTGAGTCGCTAGCAGTGACCAATCCCTTCTTGACGCAGGACCCTTACAGCGCCATAAAGGATGGTAACACGGCTAGGTTGCCACTTATTGTATCTGTCACCTCACATGATGGTCTAGCTTCAACTGCTGGTAAAAAAAAACGTACCTAGTCATAATCATGAAAATAGTATTTCTTTTCTCTTCCAAATTTTTTTGTTACAAATTATAAATTAAGTACCTTCTTTGTATTTAAATGGGTACTATTAATGTAAATTCAAAGGTCTTATTATGCAGTTTGCATTTTCAGGTTTCCATAGTGATTCGCATTTTTTGGATGAACTGGATAGCAAGTGGTCATCACTAGCCGGACTAATATTCAGTGATGACATCCAACCATCAAGTATTCAAAATATTATCGCGAAAAAGATCCGGGAATTTTACTTTAAAGATAAGATCATTGGAAATGAAACTTTTTCTGTGTTGGTGGAGGTAATAACCGATAATTCAATCCTTAAATTTCATAGGACAGTATATTTATTTAAGAACTAATAACAAGTAAGTATTAGCATAAGTGTAAGCGTAATAGTGTAAGCAGTATAAGTATAAGCAACACTCCCCAGTTAGTTCGTTAGCTAAATAGGGAAAACATACTGGGGTGTATCGGTAGCTTCATAATGGGGCCATTAGTTAACCAATTTGATTATAGTTGGTTAGTCATACCACTTCAGGCCAGTCCGAAAATACGTAAGATATCTTATGTTACTCAGTGTCTCTGTCGTCAAATAGTGTTCAAGATTGCTTACGGTATTGGAGAGTAAGGGTCAGCTCACACAGACGCGACGCGACGCGTCTCGTTATGAGTAGACCCTAAGATCACTTGAGCTGATGGCTCCTCGGCTTCCTTGCAGCCACTACAGATACAGTAAGTCTGATGTTGTAAGAGTGTGATATTTATTTGGTAGTGACCTTTTATTATTATAGCTATGTGGTCCAGGTTTTTTCTACTGAGTTGCAGTATTTTATGCGACAGGTCTTGGTCTTAGTTTGTCTGTTTCACTCCCTATTAGCACTTGTTAGTTTTCTAACTTAGGGCTTAGTTTTTACTTGGGGTTAATTTCAAACGGGTTGTATTGGAACTCTAACATGTGGGGTTTTATTTTAAATGCCCCACAGGCGTGAGCCAATTACGGCACGCACGTTTACAACTTCCCTGTTCAACGAGTCATATATGACACATAGGAACGATCTGGAATAAGTCCTTGAATAATGTGCAAAATGTTACTCATTTCACCATAAAACTTCAAGTGCATTTTTTTCTCTGAACGTGATACGATATCTTTGGTATCAATATCTGAATTTGTGGCAAACAACTACTTAACCTAAAAACAAAAAATATAGTGACTTTTTTTTGAATTGGATACTGCTGATATACTAGAATTGAGGAGTTGAGGTAGCCTAAAAATACATTGTACTTGTATTGAAGTTGTTAAGTCGGTAGTACACAATGGCCCATGTTGGCCCACGCTCAACCATGCGTCACGATTATTACCGGGTATAAATTAAAATACTCAGGTAAAATTAGGTATTTATTAATATTTACCGGGTATGAACCCAACTCTAGTCACGATACGTCATCGTGGTGCCTCTGTTCAAACAATGGTTAGCCCATATTCTACACGACGATCGATGGTAGATGGACGTTGAGATAGTTGCGGTTGCATCGGTTATTAACATTCAATTTACAAATTAATATTGCTATTTTTGTTTTACTATTAAATTATAAATATAATTTTTAAATACATTTATTTATAAAAAACACAAGAAATCATTATACCAGTGTATAATGAGTACCTAGTGCCCAAATTCAATTCAATATCTAGTATAGATGGTCTGAAATATTTTAGTATGTAAAAAGTGTAACAATCATTAAGTTTTTTATTGTGATGGCTGCTGTGGTTTGGAATAGGTAAAATGTTGTTTGTAATTGAATCAGTGTTACGACGGTGGTTGTTAATTCTAATATGAAGAGGGTTCGTTGTCTTTCCTATATAAAAGGCAGTACAGAATCGACATTCTAAGATATAAACACAACATAAAGGTTTGCAGTTGTTTGCTGATGAAAGAAATTTAAAAGACGAATGATGAGTGATTATGGACATGTTCTGGTTAATGATAGGACATGTTTTGCATCGTGGTCGTCGACATGGGACAGTACCAGTATATGATGATGTTGGTCGTATATTTGGTTTGGTTTTTGAAAGTATTGATGTGAGGTTGCTGTTCTGATGGTAAGTTATAGAAGGTGGTCCGTGTAAAAAGAGTTGGTTTTGTCGTTTTGTCGTAGAATTGGTAGTGAGTCTTGTATAATTTTCTTTAGTTTGTAACTTTCATTAAGTAATGAATCTTATATCGTTATTGTTGTAGCGATTTGGTTGTTGAGGTGTATGATAATTTGGTCTTTGGTTATATATATATATATATATATATGTTTTGTGAGAAAATGTTCTGGAAAATTTCTGTTATGTAAACCGTCAAAAAGTTTGCTTTGGTAGTCAAATAATGCAGATCGCTCTTATTGTTATGGTTTATTGGATATGATATTTTTTTAGTGTATTATTTGTTACTAGCTGCTGCCTGCGACGTCGTCTTCGTGAACGCTATACTATAACATCACTTTTGTGAACGAAACCATAGCGCGATCTAATTCGACGCCAACGCCATCTAGTTAGCAAATAGGAAACATTTTTATATATATGTTGACCCGACTTCTTAATAATATTCATGCCAAATTTGAAGTAAATCCATGCAGTACTTTTTGAGTTTATCCCGAAAATACATACAGACAAACAGACAAAAATTCTAAAAACTATATTTTTGGCTTCGGTATCGATTGTAGATCACACTTGGGGTAATCATTTAAAAAAAATTTCAATGTACAGTTTTGACTTTCCTACCATTTTATTATATGTATAGATATGTTTTACAAAAAATAAACGTATTTCGAATTTTTTCCAATATTTGTGATGTAAAACCTCGCTTTGTGTCAAATTTCATGATTCTAGGACAACAGGAAGTACCTCAGGTTTTGATTTATTTGTGAATGCCAAAATATGCGACAAAAATGGCCGTATTTTTTATTGCGTTGCCTTAGAAGCTTGATTTACTTACAGCTTCAAGGGACCGTGTATAAGAATACAAACACCTTAGTGTTTGATATAAATTGATACCTTCACGCGTTCCTGAGAAAAGGGTCTTAACAAACACACACTACAAAGTATTCTTTTTTTCATTTTGAGGTATGGAACCCTTAAAAACGTACAATACATAGTGTGAATAAATAAAGGTTCCGTACTTTTACCTTTAAACATTGTTATTTTTGTACAGGCTCTTACAGACTCCACTTACCGACGGCCGGCGAGCAAGATCGCGCACATGTTCGCCGACATGGGGCTGCGTGTTTACTTTTTAGAATACGCTTTCCGAGGTGCAGACAGCACGGTTAACAGCATTTCTCACAGTAAAAGTAATTACGGTAAGTTAAACCAAATTATCTTATTGACAAAGTGGGAAAAAGGTGGTTGACAGGAAACTACCCTAAATATCGATAATGGCAACTTTCACTGAACGGAAACATTTCTTTGTTTTCTGAAATAAGTAAAGCTTTATTCAAAGACTTTTGAAACATCTTTTTTTTGACCCGGAAATTGAACCTGTGAAATATGAATAAAAACACTCTGTATTTTATGATTTGAAAAGAATGGGTCCTTTATAAGAATCAATTTCTTTTTAATAACATAGTAACTAAATCTACGTTTCGAGACCTGAAGAATCATTTGACATCATTTTTACGTGCGCGTGTGTGTATGTGTGTGTGTGTGTATATATCTCAAGAACCAATGGAACAATTTTTCTTGTGACCATTTCAATCGATATGCCAATTCATGACTTAGATCTAAAAAGGGTTTCAGCAAAATCAGTCCAGCGGATTCTTTTCAATGCAATGATCAATAATTTATAATAAGATAAAAATAGTTATTGTGAGCTTATTAGGAGATAGATATATGCTATTAACGATTTTTCTATAGTTTGCTTTAAGAGGAACAATCCCAACATATATTATTTTCGAGTAACTTTAACTATTTACGCAGCGCACGCCACGAAAAGTCATACGATACATTTTCTCCTGTTTTTTAACCGACTTCAAAAAAGGAGGAGGTTCTCAAATTTTGTTGTATGTATTTATTCTTCACACCATTAGTTGATGACACCATTATTTCTTCTAAATCAGTGAAGCTTGCTAATTGCAGTAGAAACCAGATACAAGTACACATCAAAATGAGCAGATTTATAAAAAAAAACTAAAAATTCAAAAAGCAAAAAGTGTTTAATTGAAATGTAAATTACTGCAAAGAAAAAATACAGTTAGCAGAAAATCTGGAAGTATGTAAGTTGCAATTAGAAAACAGTAGGCTACAACATAAAACTGATACACATTTACTCGACTTGCAAATAAAAGAGTTACATACATCCTTGCAGATGATGACCTGAAAGTAGAGTTGCCAGGCGTCCGGATAAAGCCGGACACAGTCAGGCTTTTTGTACGCATACAAAAAGCCGGCCAAATTAGGATTTGTTAGGATTAAAATTTTATCTTTTTTTTATATCATGTATGTTACGTATTGGTTTTCGCCTGAACATTGAATGACTATATAATGATAAACAAGACAGATTCATTCAATTTTATTGTTGTATCATTAAAATTTAAGATTTTATGCTAAATAATAAAAAAAACTTGTTTTACTTTAAAAAGAACAATGTCGTGTTGTGTCGTATAATTAAATTTAAATCTTTTATTAAACAACAACTTTGTAAAAAAGCATATTACATTATTTAAGACTATGTAAATGATAAAAATCCTTGGGACTGAAGGTGCTGAATTACAGGATGCATAGGTAAACCATATTAAAATTGAAATAATATAAAATTGTACGGCCTAAAATTATTATTTTAAACATATTTTGATTGTATTTGAATTTTTTATGATGTTTTTAAAAGAGTAACTATCAAGTTTCTTGCCAGATTCTTTTCGGTACGAATTAACAACATTGTCAACCAGATTTTGAAAAAAATAGTATTCCATAACTTTGTCAATTCAAAAGTGTTTGTAAAAACCTAATTTAAACAAAAACAATTGACTTTGACTTTAATGTTTGTTACCTCAGAACTCTATTATTTATAAACCGATTTGAAAAATTAATACATATACGAAAGGCTTAACACACAAATTGGTCCCATTTTAATTCAGTAAGCATTGGTCGAAGAAAACCAGAGTTAAGTGAGAAAAGTCGCTTTTAAGTCGATTGCCATTCCCCCCCCCCCCCCCTAAAACAGACACACAGCCAGAACATTTCGCTACAGTTTCTTTGACTTAATGTCAGAGGCTCACAAAACCTTTTTTCCTATCTTTACTTGTCTTTATTTTTAGCAATCGATTTCAAGGGGAATAAAAAATGTTTATTCTTCTTTAATCTTTATTTATAGGCAGGAATGAATATTGAAATATGTGGAGGTTTCTGAGCTAACATTCATTTATCTTTTCACGGAGACCAGCAAGGACGATAATAAAATAGGTAGGTAACTCGGTACATCGTAACATTCTTACCTTCACATACGGTATCTACCGTTTTTAAATTTACTTTAAAATCATAATAATGTTAATAATGGTAAAATGTAAGTACAAATATTTACTCACCTTTTACCATTTTTAAATTTATACTTATTTATTATAGGTACTTATAGGCTACTTAATTAGTATTTTTAAAAAATAATTGTACGCTACGAAATAACGTTACGAAATTGTTGATGAAGTTAAGTAGTAAATGTAAACTGCCTACTGATTGACTAAAGAAATGAAAGGTAACATTGGCGGTCAAAAGATAATTAATAATACCAAAATAATCTGGATAAGGGTAAAACACCCAAATGTCTGCCCTTAACGTGAAACGCAATTTTCATTCCTAACCTTACCTGAACCTTGAATATATCCACCGTTGAATTTGCATTGTCGGACTATTTGACATTTACACTTTATGTTATTGAGTATATATAGTGATTATAAACATTTTAAATTACGTGACAAAGAATAATAAGCGTTTAAGTTTTGTACGGCAAATTACCCTAATATCGGCCATCCTTTACCTAACTACGGCCTTTTTCTATCCTAATGTCGAATCGTAAAAAGGGCAATATATCAATAGAAATCATTTATTTGTGTTGAAACTTTACCATGCATAACTTCAACTCTTTATAATACCTTTTAAAATAGAAATCGCATTAGGTTACATATGTATTCTTGTTTTTTTATTATTTGAAAATTGACCAATAATAAATAAAATAAAATAAATTGTTGAAAATTCCAACGGAAACTAGTCTTAATGTGATAAACAGCATTGTGTTTTACAGCAAAAAAATTTAAACACACTGTTCTACACAGTTACATGAATAGACTTATTTAGTATTTTAACATACTGTATTTTAGAGCAGCCTAATTTCGGCCGTGATTTTTATAGTCTATTAAAAAAGTATAACTAACATTTTGAGGCAGCCGAACTTTGGTTATTTAATTAACGGTTTAAAAGCCCTTACTTAGGATACTAATAAATCATAAGAAAACTACTGTAAGCTATTGGTGGACAAAAAAAACATATTTCCAGAGTGGTATCCGTTGACGTTTTTTGCCAAATTAGTGTCAGAATTGCACTGTGCTGCCCGTCGCCGGCTTTACATAATCTTTATCATAACCTTTCATTTCATCATTCTATCAGTAGGCAGTGAACACATCTTTTAAAAGTTATAACGCAGTACTTAACTTCATCAACAATTTCGTAACGTACAATTATTTCGAAAAATACTCATTAAGTAGGTAGGTATTTACAATATATAAGTATAAATTTAATAATGGTAAAAGGTAAGTGAATTTACTATATTTTATAGTAATATATTTAAGTTAATTTACTAGATTTTATAGTTAACTATTACTTACCTTTAACCATTATTAAATTTATACCTATATATTGTAGGTACCAACCTACTTAATGAGTATTTTTCAAAATAATTGTACGTTACGTAATAACGTTACGAAATTGTTGATATAGTTAAGTATTGGCCGCTTGGCCCTTTTGACTCAGTTCAACGACGGGCTGTGAGAATTGTCAACGATTCCAAACTCACTTGCGGTATCGAGCCCTTAAGTTTTAGGAGAGACTATAATTTAAATGTAACATTGGCGGTATGTATGCAATATGGTATCTTTATGTCGTACGCTCCAAAGGTATAGTGTATTGAAGCCGGCGGCAGCAGTGCAATTTTATCACTAATTTGGCGGAAAATGTCAACGGATACCTCTCTCGAAATATGTTTTTTTGATCATAAATAGCTTGCAATAGTTTTCTTACTGCTTCCGGATAGTAAAATAGCAATGTAAAAGAATTTTTATTTTATTTTAGTTGTTTACTTTAATTTATTACTTAGAAATAACGGGTCCCATGATAGGATTCTTATTTTATTACAAAACCCTTAGGTTGGCCTGCGGCCGAGACAAGGGGGATGACATCAATTTTATAATTTATTAGTATCCTAAGTTAGGGCTCTTAAAGTTTATAAGGCGTTCCATACCCGTTAATTGAATGACCAAAGTTCAGCCGCTATTTAATGTTAGTTACACTATTTTATTAGACTATAAAAATCACGGCTGACATTAGGCTACTCTTACAACCTAAGCTCGGCCACATTTACCTGTTCTGATGAAATATAGGATGTTCAAAATACTAAATAATTCTATTCATGTAACTGTGTGGAACAGTGTGTTCATATTTATTTGCTAAAATTCACAATGCAGTTTGCCACATTAATAATTTATTTTTTAATAATAATATAGAAATTTCAATATATTTTATTAATCATTCGTCAAATTCAGTTTTTACACGACAATCATAAGAAAATACCTATATAACCTAATATAATTTTATTTTAATACAACTTTCAATTTTAAATAACAATAACTAATAATGCCTTCTTTTTTATTACGATTTAGAACATTCTTTACTGGCCGATATTAGAGTAAACGAAGGTTGTATTATGGAAATGTTACAAGCGTCCATAGGCTATGGTGACCGCTTACCATCAGGAGGATCGTCGGCTTGTTAGTCAATTTTTAATATATAATATTTAATTTATTTTTAATATTCAAAAAAAAATTAATACTGTTCTATTCTTTTTACTTCGGAATAATCTGAAATCTCTTTTTATACTTTCAATCTTAGTGACACATTGTTTACAGTAGATGTAGGTACAATTATTTTGAAAAATAGGTATCATACGGCACATTTTTAAATAGGTATGTATTCATCATAAAAATCCATACTAATATTATAAATGCGAAAGTAAATCTGTCTGTTTGAACTTCTTCACGCTTAAACAGCTGTACTGATTAAGATGAAATTTAGCATGAAGATAGTTTGACTCCCGAGAAAGGACATAGGCTACTTGAAAACGTCAAGTGTGAGTCGGTTTTTTATAATTAGGGAGTTTCCGTTGAAATCTTACATCTATAACCGAATTCAGGGCGGGGGGAACTGCGTTCAAATTTGGCATGGAGATAGTTTGAGTCCCGAAGAAGGACATAACCTACTTGAAAACGTCAAGTGTAAGTCTATTTTTTTTTCTATAAGTGAGGAGTTGTCGTTAAAATTCTACACCGATAACGCGAGCAAAAGCTAGTATTATATAAGTGCAACTTACTCATGATCCTGTCTGATCGAGGGTCAATAAATTGCAAATCAAATGGTATCACTTTTAATTACAGTTACCTACTATTATTTTGCACGCTCTAGGCAGTGCTCTTTATAGGTTTTACTTGCAGACACGGCGAACCGTGTTTCTTTTTTTTTTAAACAACTGCCGCACCAACCTATTATGAAAGGGTTGTACTAATTCGGAAACCTTCCCCGACATGTGCATAACAACTTATCAAAATTTCATTAAAAGCAGTTTACCCTTGACCGTTTTTCTTTCATAAAAACCTTGCCCTAACACTAACAAACACAACAAAAAAAAAATTACCCGAATTGGTCCAGCCGTCTTCGAGTTTTTCTTAGAGCGCGAATCCGTCTCGCAATTGACCGTTTTTTTTCTTTCATAAAACCCTTGCCCTAACACTATCAAACACAAAAAAAATACTCGAATCGGTCCAGCCGTCTTCGAGTTTCGCGCTTAGCAACAACTTTTGCGATTCATTTTTATTTATATAGATTACGCTAAATACCTACCTAGTTAAAGGTCAAAAATTTTTAATTAACTATCTGCGAAACGAAACATGCAACAGTGATATTTCCGTAATTGTTTCCTTAGGTACCTACCTACTTACGTCAAACGCAATGCAAGTAAAGATTCGCTCACGGATGGCCCGCGACTGATTTTGGCTGCTGTCTCGCCTCGCCTCCCCCGTCTCAAGCCCCCCGTGTTTGTCAAGCGAGCCAGCATCATGATAGAATTCGAGTTTTTTACTGGTAGTAAGAGATTCTGATGAGGTTGGTTTCATGCAAGTGAAGTGTGTTGTAAACTGTTACATATGTACATAGAAACCAACTTCAAACTGTAATTCAGATCAGATTTTTGGATATAAGTAATTATTTTTACCTTTTTAGTGCATCTTCTTGAAGACAGTTGTTTTTTTTTGTTAAAAAGTTTTTATTTTTTACTTTTGAGTGACGCAATTCGTTTGGTACACTAAAACATCTATAATCGTATCAAAATTTTATACTATCAACATAAAAGCGTTTCACCAGTTACAAATTAACACCAATTTTTTTTTTTACCAAAAGTAATGTTTTAAATTCATTACATTACTATGGGACCACCTCGGAAGTATACTCTTTTAAATAAAAAAAGAATTTAGCAAATTCGTCTATTTATGACGCAGTTATACCCGAATATATGTATATAAAAAAAAAATTACAAAATATATGGCGGATTTCTTAACAAATAATAATAAAACAAAAATTAAAGATCCATACATGAAATATTTCTTCTGCGTTCTTTTTGCTGTATCGTAACACATACCAGGTTCAAACTTAAAAAGCTTTGTAGTAAAACATATGTTTTTTGTTCAAGTGCGAGTCAGACTTGAGGTTTTTGTGGTGTAGCGGAATCCTCGGGGCGCAGGTTCAACTTGCATTTGGCCGGTTTTTTAATTATGTGTTCTTTATTGCAACAGGTGTGAGCCATGGAGATGACCTGTACCATATCTTCAAAATGCCTTATTTACATTTTGATTCCCCCGATGACGTCAAGATGCGGAAAGTTCTTATTAATGTCATATACAGCTTCGCAAACACTGGGTATGTAAAAAAACTTTTAAACAAAGGTGACACCACCTTCTTACTGTGATTCAGATAAAATTTTTGGCAATAAGTAATTATTTTTATCTTTCTAGTGCATCTTTCTGAAGCCAGTTGTTTTGTTTTAAAGTGTTTTATTTTTTTTGCTTTTAAGTGACGAATTGCTTTTTTTTCTCGTACACTAAAAACATCCATACTTGTAACAAAATTGTATTCAATCACCGACATAAAAGGTGCGTTTCACCAGTTCAAATTAACATCAATAATTTTTAAATCCACTTTAATAATATAGGACCACCTCAGGAATGTAATATTTTGAATAAAAAAAAAGATTTTGAAATCGGTTCACAATTGACGGAGCAATCGGTGGACATACATAAAAAAATTATACTCGTCGAATATAGAAACTCCTCCTTTTCTGAAGTCGGTTAAAAATTACTATTAAGGGAGAATCCAAATTTTTACAGACTAATTTCACGTAACTTGTACTAACTTAATGTAATACTTTTTGGGATTCCGTACCTCAAAAAAATTTGGCAAGAAGCAAGATGTTACCTCACAAATATAGGAAAAGGTCCAAAAACTAATATTTAGGGCAAAAACCTGCGAGGCTTGATCTCATGGTGGAAGAACCATCTACATATAAGTTTGTACGGAACCCACGGTGCGCGAGCAACTCGCTCTTCGCCGGTTTTGATGTAAATTACGGTTTTATTATAATGACACAAAATGCCAGTAAATTATAAAATGACAATCGGACTTTATTAACTTAATGATTGTTATATAATTCACGGCCATTTAATAATTGTTGTCCTTACGGTAAATCCTATAAATAGAAATGACAAAAAATAATAAATAAATAATAAAAAACCCTACTGCAGAAGCAACAAGAACTAAACATAAATTAAAAATAAGTAAATATTTAACTATAAGCAGACTGAACTCATTTTAAGGTAACTAATATAGTATGAGAAATCAGTAGACAGGTACACTACTTGAAATGGCAGAGGCTTGAGATAGAGAGACAGAGAGAGAGAATTTTTTATAGCTGCCGGTAACTACAGTCGTGCGTGAGAGCTGACAAACACACTTTTTTTACAGATTTTTTGTGTTTTTTTTCCCTTTTTCTCCTAGAATGATCTTTTAAATTCTTTCTGCCTTTTTCCCCACTATATTTTGAAAAGAAATGATTTTTCATGTCACGCAATTTGGTGCCTAAAATCAGCTTTATTGATTCCCAATAATTTTAATATCGCCTATGACACTTTACTGGTTAAGACGAATCCAACCACGTATAATTTATAAAAATCGGTTTAGACATTTAGTAGTTACTTTGCCAGTATTTTAAGCTCGCCGCACTTTATATGTTTGCTTGCGTAGAAGTAACTATACCTTTGGTCTACGAAACCATATACTAAAAGTTCTGAAAGTGAGTTACTTAGCAAGCTTCATATACTAACATTAAAATTTCTGTTTATCTTTCATTTCATTTTTCTAGGCAGCCAAAACTACTCGGCATCGAGGCATGGGATCCAGTGAGACCTAAATCCTTAAAACTGAACTACTTGCGAATTTCTTCTCCAACCAAAGTTGAAAGTTCCGATTTCGGGCAGGTGGACTTTTGGGACAGTCTTGATCTTTACAAGTTGCAATAGCCGGGACCACTTCGAAAACTGCTTGCTTCTATCGATGATGACTGCAAAATACTAAAGCAATAAATTTCTAAATTTCTAATTATTTGTTTTTTTTATTATGCAAATAAGGTAACAGTTTTAAAAATTTGCTTATTACTTGTGGTACTTGGTTTTTAGGGTTCCGTACCCAAACGGTACAACGGAGCCCTTTTACTAATCCTACGCTTTTAAAGACGCAATAATAATTTTCATGTATAAATTCTGAAATTGATCATGAGGAAGTTGATCATGCGGTACTTGCTAATGAACCTTTTTTTGTTAAAAAAGTTGTTATTTTTAGGGTTCCCTACCGGAAAGGTAATTAGGAACCCTATTAATAAGGCTTCGCTGTCCGTCCATCCGTCCGTCCGTCTGTCTGTCACCAGGCTTTATCTCATGAACCGTTATAGTTCGACAGTTGAAATTTTCACAGAAGATGTATTTTTGTTGCCGCTATAAAATTTAAGGGGGCTCCCATACAACATACGTGATTTTTTTTGCTCGTTTTTGTACATAATGGTACGGAACCCTTCTTCACTAGAAGACTACAGACTTTGTGCTATATGTCAAAAAATAGACCTTAAATTCGGACATACCTTTCCGTGTTTTTTGGTGTCAGTCAGTATGTTAAATTATGAAAAAATGTGTGATACAAGTTTTCAGGATTTTCCTTGTGCTCCTGTACTTCAGGGCTTAAAGACCTGTAAGAAACCTATTTATTTTGATAGATGCCTATGAGAAGTATCTAGTGATATTTATCTTTATCTTATGTAACCCGGTTGCTGAGTTATAAGCTATTGTGTTTCATAAGTTCACATGTGTTTTGCGCCCTAACCATACTACTTACCGTAACGGTGTAGATACCTATGTATAGGGGCAAAGGTGTGCATTCAACCTGTGATACTTACTTTAGGCATAGCCTAAGGACTTAATGACCCTAGCCAGGTAAAGTTTCAGACAGTTTTTCTCTTTTTTACCCATAGACCCATCCCTTTTGTATCTCTATCGCAGTCTATTATCATAGGAGTGAGGGAGAAAGAATGTACAATACTCGACATGCTAACTGTTTTCACCTGTTACTTAATAACCGTAAATACGAACTTTACATAGTAGTTCTGTACATTTTTGCACAACAAATGGCATATGTTTTATATACATATATTAAACTAAATTTCCCGCTTTTTTGGGGATAGTCGTGCGTACAAAGTCGACAACATGTCGGTACTCACACAATATTATTTTTGATATCAACAAATAGTAAAGAGGGGAAATGAATCAAACCTACTCTACTTTTACCTAACTTAATACAATTTTACACTGATTGTAATAACATTTTCTTAAATCTAAACTAGTCCCTACAAGGAAAATAGTTTTTATTGTGTAAATATATACTTAATATTACCTTATTATTACGAAACATTACATGACAAAAATTATGCATTTTTATATAAATTTTTTTGGATGTAATTTGTGTTGCATTCTTGCAGCGGTGATAACAGGCTGCGGTGATCGCTTACCATCAGGCGGACTGCAAGCTTGTTTACCACTTTAGGGGTATAAAAATACCTACATCGCTTCAGGTATTTAACCCTTGCCCTGAGAGTGCTGCGGTAGAGGGAAATTAAATGAAAACGTATGGTTTGTTAGCAATCTAACTTTATTATCTATCAATACTTAAATAACAGTAATTCTTAGAGTCTAATCCTATTCTATGGGCAGTTCTTGTTTCATTAGCTTTTGGTAGCAAAATCTAATGTTAATATTTAGCGTTTTGCTACAAAATATCTCTACCAAATACCTATGACAGGAGGTGGGTTGGGTATTTTGCGCTACTTTTGTAATAGCTTTAACGGAATTGTAATAAGTGTTAAAATAAGGTTTTTGAATTAAATAGCAACGCCGCTCAGAAACGCTTTTTGACGCATAAAGTGTAATGTGCAACTAACATTCTTGTTCAGATACTAACGATTCTATTTTCTATTAACGTTTTCATCGTTTTTCTTACTTGGCTAGAGGTCCGTAGATAGAAAAGTTCCTTTCGTCTTAGTGTTGCCACAACTGTGGATTTATAGGAACTAAATTTTCCATTAAATTCTGCATTCTACATCTATGAAATTCTGCTGCGTATAGAATAGATTATTAACTGCAGAGTTGGAATTGATCGTGATTAACTTTATGCAGATTAGCTACTAAAGTAGAGCACAATACAAAAAAAATATAATTGGTTAATTAACATAGTGTCTGCAGTCTAAATGCCGAGCGAGTTTAGTAAATGAATATCATCGATATAGAATCTATCTTGATGGTAGAAAGAAAAAAAAAACGGTCTCTTCGGAAGCACTGAACGCATTCAATGCATGTGTACATTGGATTGTTCTGTACGCCAAGCAAAAACGCATTAATTACGCCAACGGTGGCGGTCAGGTGGCTAGTGAGTGAGTCGATAGCTACGTTTAGGTCGGTCGCGGATGAGATTACGTTGGGAACGCGGTCTAGATTCATCCAATTTAATCCCAAATTAATCCCAGTCCGTCACGGTTCTAGTGTCGGGAGGAGAGTCCGAAGGGGAACCTAATCGGAGGACAACAGGGCGGTGGTCCGAGTCAAGTTCGTCAAGCACCTCTATAGAGCGAAAGCTTAGCCTTACATTCTTTAGAAGTGCTATGTCCAGTACGTCAGGGTTGTTCCTAGTATTGTGGGGAAAGAAAGTGGGCGTCATGGGAGCGATGATGTCAAAGTTTAGTCTGTCAACTAAATCGTCAAGGAGTCTGCCTCTCCGTGAAGTTACTGAAGAGTTCTTTTTGCGATAATGCCTCTCTTTGGTTACGAAGACCGTTGGAGTTAAAATAGTCTAAGGAGACGGACCGGGGTTTTTCGCGCGCGGTTGTGCAATCTATTTTGGTTTTTAAGGTTTTGGAGCCACCCTGCGGAGGGCGGCGAAGAAGTCGCGATGCTTAGCCATGAAGCTGAGCATTTGATTTAGATCGGTGATCTGTACGTATTCGGCGTACACGATCTCAAAATAGGCTGTGTCGCAGGCCCAAGAAATCTCGGCGAGAATGCTGAGGTGCTGCTACTCGGCCGTCTGAGCGGCGTTGCGGGCAGCGCGAGAGAGTGGCGCGGGGGGGGGGAAGTCCCGGGACATGAGAGGGGCGGGGTAGGGAATACCCGTGACTGAGACGGGCCCAGGGAGACCAGGGTCTCTTTAGATTTGGTTGCGTCAATTAGCGCTGGAGGACGGCTCCAGGCGTTGACAGCAGTGAGGGGAGCAGGCACGAGCGGAGCCTGTTGGCGGGGGGCGCGATTCACTCTGTTTGGGTTTACGCGAGTTCTGTTTGGGAGCTTTGGGCCACCCGCGGTAATTCGCAGGGTGGCCTTCGCTCCTAAAGAGTACGCAAGCGACCGGGTCGGATGCGTTAACGCGATCGTGATCACAGTCCGGAGTGGCGTGATCGCGCAGACATTTCACGCAGCGCGGTCTGCGTCTGCAGTTACGCTGTGCGTGGCCATACAACTGGCATCGGTGGCATTGTCCTGGGTTCGACCGCTTGTGTGGAGTTTCGACCCGGACGCCCTTGAGGCTGCACACATCTTTAATATTAAAGATGGCTTTGTCCTCTTTGGTGAGGTCTAGCACTACGAGCACCATGTCGTAGCACTCAGATCGGTTGCGGCCGTTGTACATACGATGTTCTTCCCTTACAGGGAGGCCTTGGACGATTAAGTCCTTATAACTGCCCTGAGCACGCTTTCTTCGGCCAGCGAGTACGTATGGTACTCGTATTTCTGAGCCGTAAGAAAGGCCGTCAGATTTCGGAAATCTGTTGGCGTTGGGACTTGGACTTTGATGCCGCGTTCGGCATCGTTGCGGACGTGCGTATAATTGATACGCTTGGCCTTCATCGCGTTTGCGATGTGTGGCCAGGCCCCTTTGTCTTTAATGACAATAGGGGGCGGAGTTTTTTCCTTCCGTCCCGAAGTGGGACAGTCGGCCTGCGAAGAGGTGGCGGCGGGGGTGGTGTCCATGGCGGCTGGCTCAGGGCTGGCCGCCGAGGTGGACGGGGACGGGGAAGCGCTAGGCGCTTTGAGGCATTTAGCCTCAGAATCGGAGGGAGGAGGAGAAGACTCCTGAGCGGATGCGGCCGAAGCCTTTTTTGACTTGGCGGTCTTCTTCCGCTTTTTCCCCTTTTTTGTCCTCAGGCCAACCACTTTGAAGCCTTCGCCGTCCTCGTTTGAGGACAACGCCGATTCAGCGGACACTACGGCTACAGGAGACAGGGGTGCGGTTTCGGAGGTTGCGGGGGACGGGGTAGCGAGTGACCGAGAAAGGGTCACATCAGCTACTGGAGTGGGGGGACGATTTGGCACAGGGGCCCGAAGAGCGCGGCGAGTGACACGCGGGTCGCGAGGGCAGGGTCGCGGCAGAGAGAGCGCGTGCGGGGAGAGCGAGAGCGCGAACGAGTACGCGAGCGAGACGGGGAACGCGGCGGCGAACACAGAGAGGGCACGGCTTTGTCGTACGCTGTAAGTGCAGCCACAGCCTGGGAAGAGCAGGCTTGGACCAGATCTGAGTGATCACGAAGACAAGCTTTGATGATCTTTCCTATCTGGTCCCGGGACATACCTTTGAGTACTTCGGCCATCGCGGGAGTGGCCGAGGTGTAGTTTGTGAGTACCTAGTGACTCCCCACCATTGCTGGCGAGGAGCCTAGCCAAGACTACCTAAGTGTGGCCAAGCGCCCCGCAGTGCTACGGATTGCTTGGTGTGTTCCTAACTCCTACTCCTACGGCCGGGGTTACGTTGTCACCGTTAGGTTTGCCCCCCGAGCAACGAGACTCTGAAAAGAGCTATACGATCTCACCCACCAGCCCTTGAGCACTCGGAACTGGATTTCTACAAACTAGACGCAATCGACACTTAAAACGCGAGAATGCGCGGAGCGGCATACCGCTGAAGCGGAAATACTACACTAGCGATTTAACCCAAAGCCGGACTCAGGCCGGGCGCACCAGCGTCAGTCAAAGAGGCAAGCGAGGGTCACCACTATGCGTAGTAGTTCCGCGACTACGAGAACACACACTCACACACAGTATCGCTTCGATAAACTTCGCGTTATGGGCTCGTTGAAAAGCGCGAAAGCACACCCAGAGCGGGCCGACAAGCAATTTCCCAGCCAATACACACAACCGAGCAGCGCTCAACACTCAGGGCAATAATCTAAACAACAATTCGAGGTCGTCAGCGCTGAGGCAAAACACCACACAGAAATGCGTACCAGCTGAGTCACCACTGCACGGAGTACAATGAGAGCACTTGACGCTCTAGAACACGACCGCACAACACGAAAGTCGAATCGGGAATGTTGCTCCGGAGGCCTGACGAGCCTTTTTAATCGTGCGGCGGTGGCTTGATGGTGGGGCGATGACGTCACAGTTGAGCGTGTGTGTATGTTGTCGACGGTGGCTTCATGCGCCTTGTGCGTGTGCTTCGGATGATGATCACGTGCTCCGGTCCTCCAGTAGCAGTAGTCCGGTTGTTAGTCCGGTTGACCGAACTACTGAAACTTTTAAGTTGCAATAGTTCAGTTGTGACAAAGAACCGAACTATTGATACCTTTTTAGTAGCAACAGTCCGGTTACTTAATAATTTAAACAAAATATATTTACAAACTATTTTATATCAAAAAAAATTTTTTTTAGCAAAATTAACGTTATCTTAAAAAAACAAATGAGTGTCGAAAAACAAATGAATGTCAATTTTTTTTTATCATAAAGACCCTTTCTTGGAAACTTTTCTTTAATTTTTTTTTATTATTATCAATTTTTAATCATAAGTAAAAAAAATATTTTTTTTTGCGGTAAAGTTAGTATTAATCGTTAAAACCATATATTTTTTTATCACACAGTGTCATACGGGCAGGCAAAACCTTAATTGCTCACACGGGCTCTTATTTTGTAAATTTTACTTTTCAAAAGTTATAGATTTCATCAAGCTCTTCGTTTCGAATGACAGCTGTCAAACTAAATAGGCCCATATCTCAGAAACTATTTATCATTGCCCAGTTGTTTTTTACAGAAGTGATAGATCTCATCAAGATCTTCATTTCGTATGAAAGCTGTCAAACTACAAAGGCTCATATCTGGGAAACTATTGATCATAGAAAAGTTGTTTGTTCACAGAAGTAATAGATCTCATGAAGAGCTTTATTTCGGATGATAGCTGTCAAACTAAAACCGGCTGTATCTCTGTAACTATCGATCGTAGACTAGTCACTTCTGTACAGAAGTGATAGACCTTATCAAGACCTTTATTTCGGATGACAGCTGTCAAACAAGAAAGGGCTGTATCTTCAAAACCATTGTTCGTAGACTAGTTGTTTCCTTACAAAAGTGATAGACCTTATCAAGATCTTTATTTCGGATGATAGCTGTCAAACTAAAAATAGTTATAATACCTTAACTATGATACAAAGCATCCCTTTAGGACCAAAAAGCCGGATAATTAATAATTTAAACAAAATATTTTCACAAACTATCTTATATTTTAAAAAGAAGACGTAAAAAGAGCGATTTTGCATAAAAATATTTGTGTTGAAATTTCTCCACAAGTTAATTGTAACTGTGCATCTCTAATAAAGTCGTCTCTTTCAGTATACTTCTTGCTTCTTTTAGGTAGTGTCTTCGTTCCAAATTTTTTGTATTGTTCGACTTGGAATTTTGAGAAAGTAATATCATCTTTCAAAACGTGTAAAATTTGTAGCATGATTGGATTTTTTTTAATAAGGCCGTTTATTTTGAAATTCCATCCTTCCACAATATTTGTTGTCCGATGGCTTTCGGAAAATACTGACCAAACGTTAATGAAATCGGGCTTCATCCAAAACTTTTCAAAGTATTTAATAAATTTAATATTTTTTGTATCATCTGAAGATATTTCTTTCTTTAGATTTTATGAAGTCCCAGCCCTAATTTATTGAATGCACAGGAAACAAAGGTAATGCAGAACATAAATAAATTATGTATTTGTGTTTGGTTGCTGTAAGTTTGTATTCCGCTGCTTTACGCTTTAAACAATTTCGGAAATGAAAATAGCAACCATTTATTGACGCATTTTTAAATTCGGACTTTAACGCATTCATGATGGCCATTTCGTAATCAACATGTATTTTTTTAGGATCCCAGTCTGGAATATTTGACTTGATCAATTCAAAAACAATTCTATATGCCTTTACGTTTTTGTGTGACATGAAGGCAAATGCCAGCGGTATCACATTGATTGTTTCAGTTAAACTACCTATGTCACCATGTATGCTTAATAACTGAGAAAATGGAATAGGCCTGGCCTTAAATGTACCATCCATAAAGTAAACTTTGATCACCTTCATAAGAACCCGTGCATAACTGCTACAAAAAATAAATATTCTTATGTCGCCATCAAAGTAATCCGCTAGTAAAATGTCGGAAAATAACAGCGGAACTGCACTTCAGAAAGGAAATTTGTACGTATTTTCTCTACTCCGGCATTGCGGTGAATCTTGCGATAAATTGTAATTTTTTTCTGCGAAAATTATGGGATTGGAATGGGACAAGCTAAATCTAGGCCCTTATTACTTATGGCCAAACATTTGCGATATTCCCTGGGTGCAGGTTCCTTTCCTTCTGCAGCCTCGGCTATGCTTTCATTAATTAGTATATCAATATCATTTTGGGATTGATCCGGACTGCAAATATGATCATCAGTTTTATCGATTTTATCCTCTTCCTTAAACATAATTATAATTCAATCTATCATTGTTATCATTCCATTATTGTAAATATTCGTCTACAGCATACTATCATAAATGAAAATAGGAATATTAAATTTTAACAAAAAAATAAAACAGACTTCAAAATTCCCTTTATTTCCCATCGACGAACTGACCGGCATAACTAGTGGATACACTAAAAAGGAAAAATAATTTCCTAAAAACGCTGCGTGCTTTCTTTGCTTTGGAGTCAAATGCCAAAAATTTGCAGTAAAGATGGGTAAAAATTGTCAAATGGCATCCGACTTGAAACTGAAGCACGTATCTCAATGTTCTGTCAGTACTTACCTATATCAGCTTAAGGAGATTTTTTTTCATTTAACGTTACGCATTTGGCTTTTGATGATTGAAAAAAAAACGCTTAATCAATTTCGATAAAATTCAAATGGGAACACTTCTGAAGTTTTACCTACAAAAAAAAATCATCAAAATTAACTCATAATTGTTGGTGTAATCGTGTAGCATATAAAAAAGCACACGTCGTATCGATAACCTCCTCCTTTTTTGAAGTCTGTTAAAAATATGTAAGTAACACTTACTATTGTTAACGTAACGTAACCTTTACAACGTATATTTTTAGTCTTATAGTCTTTGCGACGCCAGTAGCTGCTTTAATTGGTACCCAGAAAAGAGTAAAACTCTGCCTCGTCCTCGTTTAATTATTTTAGTCTCTTTTATCACACATTTTTGTCACAATAAGTAATTATCGACTTGAAAATAACATACACATGTACATGTGAAGAAAGACTTTCAAATAGACATATGTCATGAATTATTAATACCAATGATGCAAATTATTACATGGCTATGGCATGGACGTAATATTAGCTTTAAGAAAACTAAAGGATGGCGCACAAGTTCGAATTAAAGAAAGTTCGGTCAACCAGACTAACCGGTGGTCTTTAATTTGACAGCTGTCATCTGAAATAAAGGTCTTGATAAGGTCTATCACTTCTGTACAGAAGTGACTAGTCTACGATCGATAGTTACAGAGATACAGTCGGTTTTAATTTGACAGCTATCATCCGAAATAAAGCTCTTCATGAGATCTATTACTTCTGTAAACAAACAACTGGTCTATGATCAATAGTTTCCCAGATATGAGCCTTTCTGAGATATGGGCCTATTTAGTTTGACAGCTGTCGTTCGAAACGAAGAGCTTGATGAAATCTATCACTTCTTTGCGTTTTGCCTGCCCGTAATGACACTGTTTACGAGCAAGTGTGATAAAAAAATATATGGTTTTAACGATTAATACCAACTTTACCGCAAAAAAAAATTTTTTTTTTACTTATGATTAAAATTGATAATAATAAAAAAAAATTAAAGAAAAGTTTCCAAAAAAGGGTTTTTATGATAAAAAAAATTGACATTCATTTGTTTTTCGACACTCATTTGTTTTTTTAAGATAACGTTAATTTTGCTAAAAAAAATTTTTTTTGATATAAAATAGTTTGTAAATATATTTTGTTTAAATTATTAAGTAACCGGACTGTTGCTACTAAAAAGGTATCAATAGTTCGGTTCTTCGTCACAACCGAACTATTGCAACTTAAAAGTTTCAGTAGTTCGGTCAACCGGACTAAAAACCGGACTACTGCTACTAGAGGGCTCCGGTCGTGGTCGCTCAGCGGGCCACGTTATAACCATATCAATCAATACGCCACGTCATGACTTAACTCTGAAAAGAGTGTAAGCAAAATCGGTCCAGCGGTTTGTTTTCTATCGCTTAAGAACTAATTTTTTTAAAGACGCAATAATAATCTTCATGTATATGGATCTTCTTATATATTCTTAAATATAAAAAAAATATTCTCAAGAGAACTTGCTCGTGCGGTACTAGGTACCAAACTATTTTTTTGATTTCCACTTTAAGTCTTCATAGACGTTATTATTTGATATGAATTTGTGATGTAGACCTTGCTTCGTGTGAAATGTCATGATTCAAGGACAACGGGAAGTACCAACAGGTTTTGATTTACTAGTGAATGCTAAAATATGCGACAAAAATGGCAGTAATTCGGCCGTATTTCCGTATGTTTTATTGCGTTGACTTAGAAGCTTAATTTTTTCCAGCTTCAAGTCTGAATATATATATATATATATACGGTCTCCTCAGGCCTTAGTATTTGATACTAATTTTTACTTGATATCTTCACGCGTTCCTGGGAAAAGGGTCGTGACAGAGAGACAGACCGACAGACAGAGGCAGATAGACAGACGGACAACAAATTTAACCTATAAAGGTTCCTTTTTCCCGTTTGAGGTACGGAACCCTTAAAGTGAATAAAAAATTAATATCTTGTCTACTTTATTACTTTGACCTTACGTCTTTTTAGGGTTTCATACTCCAAAGGGAAAAAAAGGAACCCTTATAGGATCACTTTGTGGTCCGTCCGTCTGTCTCTCTGTCTGTCAAGGCCCTCTTTCCCAGGAACGCGTGAAGGTATCAAGTTGAAATTAATATCAAATACTAAAGTCTACGGTCCCTTGAAGCTGTAAAAAATCGAGCTAAGTCAACGCAATAAATAGATACAGATGAAAAACGGCAATTTTTGTTGCATATTTTGTCATTCAAAAATAAATCAAAACCTTGTGGGTATTTCCCGTTATCTAAGACCTAGAATGACAAAATTTGACACAAAGCAAGAAGAAGGAAAAGAAGAAGAAGTTGTAGAAAACAAAAACCGAAATTCGGTAATTTGTAGTCATAACACATTAAAAGAAAAAAATTGTATGTCAAGATACTTTTACTCAAGAACGCGTAGTTTGAAGTTAATATCAGTTCAGTTGAAATTAATTAAGCCTACGGTCACTTAAAGTTGCAAGAAAATCAACTTCTAAGTAAATGCAATAAAAGTAAGCCCATTAATACGGTCATTTTTATCGCATAGTGTAACATGCCGTTGACCTAGAATCATGAAATTTGGCAAGAAGCAATATGTTACATCACAAATAAAGGGAAAAATAAAAAAAACTCATAATTAAAGCGAAAGCCTGTGACACTTGATCTTACGATGGAAGAACTATCTACATATAATAAATTTGTATGGAACCCTCGGTGCGCGAGCCAGACTCGCACTTGGTCGGTTTTTTATTAAAGTTTTGCCAGTACGAAGCTGGGAAAAGTTGATAGTTTATCTTGAATATTTAATAGATTTGGTAAAGACCTTGACAACAGGTCTTATGTAAGCCAATTTAGTTCATTATGTAACAGAGCCCCAAGTTAGTGATATGATATTGGGTTTCTTTTTATAAGAAATGATTATTCAAAAGGTGTTTTTGTTATTAACGGGACTCGCTTCTGTCCAAAGTGGTAATCCAGTGGTAAAAGTAAAACATGGTTTCGTGGAAGGTTCCTGGCAAAAGTCTACCAACGATAGGGAATATGCCAGTTTTCGAAGCATTCCTTATGCAAGTCCTCCTGTAGGAGTATACAGGTTCAAGGTAAGACTTATTTGATTTGAGCCTAGAATCACAGATTATGTATAACTATAATTTAAATATATAAGTCACTAGGTAAGTCAATATCTTTCAGTCGTTCTATTATAATTCTTGAAATTTAAGTTGTTACTCCGGAAAGGTTATGTGGTGTATTGATATTTCCCTGTGTTAACGGTGGACCCACTGGTGGGACCACAGGTAATTATTTTTTCGGCTCGGGTGCAAAGACGCATTGAAACATCAGTTTTATTCTGTCGGTTATTTTTGTTCGAAATTATATTTTTGTTAGAGTAATAGAGTGATAGAGTTAGAGGTATACACAGAGAAAAGGTTACCGGTATCAATATCCAGAACCAAGATATCCAGTACCGTAATATCCAGTAAAAATATCCAGTTTTAAAAATATCAATGTAAATAATTAATAAAATTAGATATTAATCGTTAAGTCTCAATATCCATTTCAATTATAATTTTACATAATCAAAATTTTTCAAATAATAAATATTACTGAAAGAAGATATTTTCGATTCTGGATATTTTTAATGTTGGATATTATACACACCGAATATTTCATTATTGGACTTTTTTTGGATCATTTCGAACTGCATATTTTGGCACTGGATATTGATACCGGTCACCAGAGAAAAAGAGTTTGCTACAGTTATGGAAGCTGAATTGAAAAAACAATACTGTAATGTTACACGAACGATTATAAACTTATATTTAAGTTTATGTGTACAATGCCAAGTAAAAAAAAGACACCAAAACGCGGTTTAGTACCTATTTTAGTGAAACCTATTCTATCCGACTGCATGAATTCTAAATGTCAAGTTGATTTAATCGATATGCAGTCTGAACCAGATAAAGATTATAAATTTATTATGAATTATCAAGATCACTTGACTAAATTTACTATTCTAAGACCAATCAAAATAAAGACTGCTGAAGAAGTAGCATATCAACTTTTAGATATATTTTGTTTGTCAAGCGCTCCATCTATACTGCAAAGCGACAACGGTCGTGAATTTTCAAATAAAGTCATCAAAAATTTAGCTGAAATGTGGTCAGGGATGAAACTTGTTCATGGAAAACCTCGACATTCTCAAAGTCAAATCAAGACGTTCGTGACAGGTTAATAACTTGGATGGCTGATAATAATTTACAAAATCGGTCAGAAGGATTGCGATTTATTCAGAGTAAAAAAAATCCTGCTCTTCATCATGCACTTAAGAAAAGTCCTTACGAAACTATGTTTGGATCAGCACAAAAAATAGGTCTTGCTGTTTCATCTATTCCTGGTGTTGTGTATGCTTCGATAGAAACTGAAGAAATTCTATTAAAAATAATGTTCAAAACAACGAGAAGAATATAGAAAATGACGAACAGTTAAACAAATTACAGAATTTAAGCGTGAAAGTTATGACTGACGTTATAGATATTGATTTAGGAAAAGCTGAAAGTTTGAAGTTATGTGCTGTTTGTAAAAATGAGACGTCAGGAGCTCACAAAGGCTTAGACTGACGAATATGTACACGTTATCTGCGGAGAAAGCAATGAGAATGAAGGATTTGGAGCAAATTTAACTTGTAAGCTCTGTTTCAGAAAGAACAGCATAAATGTTGAAAGAGAATGTGCTAAAGGTCTACAGGAACAGGCAAACAAAATGGTTTCACTGTCTAATTCAAAATTTCCCTGTGTTGAAATTGGTTCTTACGTTTTAGTTAGAGTTCCTGAAGTTGATAGAGGACGTGCAGCACCCAGGAATGTTATGTGTGTTGTTATGAGCATTAATCCATCAGATCTCTACCAGTAAGGAAACAAGGAATGTACATTCGATAGACTTTATCCACGTAATGAGTTTACACTTTCTGACACCAACTTTATTAACATTTGTGATGTGCCCTTAACTTCGTCGTTAACACTTCGCTCAGCATCTATGTTATCATATGGAAGTAAGCAGGGGTTTATAATGTGCCACTGCAAAAGATATTGTATTGAAAAGGACAAGTGTCGCTCCAAGAATATAAAATGCAACTCAAAATGTCATATTAATAGTTCCTGTAAAAATAAATAGCAATCAAATACTTATCTTTCACAATTATAGTAATTTCTAATATAAGTAATTAATTAAAGAACATTGTTTTTGTTTATTAGTGATCAAATAACAATTATGTTTGTGTTAAATATTTTATAACTTGAAAGAATTTTAAATTAAAATCCCTTATTATTTTAAGTGAATTATAAGTAATTTACAAATGATGAATTTTTGTGTTCAGTAATTTATTACTTAATAAGTTGATTTTTTAAATAAAAAGTAATCTCAATAAATAACAAATATCGTTTTATTTTAATTTATATAATTATATAACATATTTGATAATGACAAACACGTTATGCAGTGATTTTATAAAATTAAAAATATTTCCTAAGGACATCTACCAAAACGTTTCCAGCCTAGGCCTATAGTAGGATCCATATTGGATAGTAGTTTTCTTCCTTGCCACAACGCGTTGAGATCGAATAGCATGTCAGTCACGACACGAATTTCGCTATTTGGTCTTTCTGTGATTGCCACAACGCGTCGTGAGCTATTTTTCCGTTCACTGAGCGTTTTCGATGTTTGAGCGTAACATATACACACATACACGTACGTACTTGTACATATTCTTGGAAGTCCAAGGGAGAAAAGGTGACTAGACAAGTGGCATTGTTGGTGATAGGTATACATCTGGGAGTTTCTTGTCACTTCTTTTCCACTTACGCTAGTTTCGGAAGTGATGGTAGTTTAAATGCATATGTGCGTTTGTTGCTGGGCTGTTGTGGAGCTGAGCCACTTTCGGATGTGCGATGTCTGTTTGAATGTGTGTGTCCATATTAAGTATTGAACTTTTTGTACTTGTGTTTATTTGAGTTCATTAAAGGTGTTTAGATATTTTTACCATTGTATGAGAATTGCTGGTTTAGGCAAACTTTTATTTACAATAATTGCAGTTTAAGAAAAAATTTTTGTTATTTTTCAGGATCCACAACCACTAAGTCCGTGGTCTGGGATTTGGAACGCAACAGATTATAGACAAACTTGTTTACAATACAACATTTTAAAAGATGAAGTTACTGGTTGGTAAATTTGCTTAAAACAATAAATAAAACCAGTGAAGGCATGTCGGGACATGTTATCATTTATCTAAGCTTACTAACCTGTACCGTAATATCAGTGACGTGCACTCCATTAATGCAGTAAGGCACTAAACCTGTAGAATTTTTTGAATTTCAATTTGTGATTTGATTTGAAAATTATATCATAAGTAGTCTGTAGTTATTATTACGATTATCATATTTTATTACAGCGCGATCTCGCGTATACAGTCAATACTACATGAGCGAGAAGTTTACAATTTACTACGTGCTTGCTATTTGTGTGACAAAAACAAGAAATCGTGGTAGCTTCTTTTGCGTTTGTGTGCCCCGTGCATACACAAATGTATGCATGTGTGAAATTCTGTACGTACGCTGCATACATTAATACAAATCGGATGATCTTAGACCGATTTTTTTATAGGTGATGAAGACTGTCTATATCTCAACGTGTACACTCCAAGGTTGGACAATCGAACACTTTTGCCGGTGGTAGCTTACATACATGGAGGAGGGTTCACATTCGGTAGTAGTCACACCTATAACCCTGTACATCTGATGGACTGGGACATGGTAATTGTCACAATGAACTATAGGTTGGGACCATTGGGTAAGAAACAACAATATCTTTGTATTAGTTAACTAATATTCTTTATAAACTAATATTTGGTTATTAAAGTAATAATAATAATGATAAAAACAAACCAATCAGATTCAATTTTCTAATTTTTAAATATTTCCTAACTAAAGTTAAAGGTCTAGGCCATATTGTAATAAATATATGAAAAAAGTTTCTTGAAATTCCTAATTATTACCATAGTTAGTCCCAGGCGACCAGGCGACCTTGCTTCTTATAAGAGAAAAGAGTGAATGTCATGACGATTTAGTGAAGACAAAATTTCGTCTTAATTTGCTGACCAGCTTTTTTAAAACTGTATTTCAGTAAAAAAAAAAAGCGTTTTTTTTTGCAAACTGCCATTGCAGAGCTGTTTGTATAAGAGTAAACACAAGTATCAATATGTTTGCAATAGGTTTTTTAAATATTGGAGACGACGAGGCACCAGGAAACGCAGGTCTCAAAGATCAAAGCTTTGCCCTTCACTGGATCAAGGACAACATCAGGAATTTTGGCGGTAACCCCGAAGATGTCACCCTCGTTGGACAGTCGGCAGGTGGCGCTTGTGTGCACTACCACTATCTCTCACTTCTATCTAAAGGTAAAAAACCGTCCAAGTGCGTGTCGGGCCACGCGCAATATCAATATCCGTAGTAGCCTCATAAACCAACATTGTAGAGGTTGTTTATATATATATATATATTGCCAAATAAAACGATTTCGCTGAGAGGGGCGGCACGTCGTTAGGTACGTAGTATAAACAGATTTGATCGCTCCGCTGCTGATATAAGACCCACGCTTTGAACCTACTTGTAGTAGGCAAATCGGTAGGGAGTTGAGTTAGGTACCCATGTAGGTACGTTACGATTACGTACGTTTAAAATGTTTAATTAAATAAATTCGACTTTTAAATTGCAAAATAAAATTTCAACCGTTTAAAGAATAATTAAATATCATTTATTAATAGGGGTTGTAGTAGTATTGAAATTAAAGTTTTTTAAATGATAATCAAATCAAATCATTAAAAACTGAATTTTCAAAGCGAAAATTGCAAACTTATCTAGGCGTTTTTCATCTTCGAGACAACCAAACAAGATGCGCGGTTATGAGCGCAGCTGCCTGTCATACGCTCGATTTGATGAAATTTTGTCGCCAAGCGCGCCGGCTAGTCCAATGCGTCATTTGAACGTAATTATGGTTTTCTATTTAAGAAAAATAGTTTTTAGAATGTTATTTTTTTTTTCTTTAATTATACATCGTTCATTAACTTATATTTTATAATTGTTTTACAGATGTAACTACTTCATATAAGTAACTTTTAATGACATTTGTACGAAAATTTCACTTTTCTAGTACATTTTATATCTTGGTTGACTATTACCCATTATCCTGCAAAGTGTACTTACTCGGGGTAGTTTTCCTTTTAAATTCATTATATGAACTACCACCGTAATTTTTTGACATTTCCAATTGATTCCATACTTGACTCTAACAAAAATTTGTACTTTATAGCTAACTGTTTTGCAAACGGAGCCCTAAATCAAAAAAAATGATCTTTGCATACCGCCAATGTTTTTGGAATTTCTATCCAACCCAACACGATGGGGTAGACGAGAAAAAAAAAATACGTCCCCATTTTACATGTAGGGGAGGTAACCTAAAAATTTTTTTTTCAAATATTATATTCTACCACTTTATCGGCTTAATCAATGTGTATCCCTGCCAAATTGCAGCTTTCTCGTATTAGTAGTTTTTGAACTAAGCCGCGGACAGACAGACGGACGAACGGACGGACGGAGATGGCAAAACTAGTTAGGTCCTTGTTGACTACGGAACCCTATCAAACATCTAAAGGCATTAAGCAGAAGTCTACAACACACAGATAAAAGTAATCTGGAAATAGACCAAAAAAACGTTCTAAAAATGCTTATATAACAAGTTTTATATGTCTGTAAAATTACATTTTTAAAACTTGCTTTGTACGAATACTTTGTTTATTAAAAACTAGCTTATTCCCTCGGATTCGCCCGCGTGGGCTTTTGCAAAAGAAAGCTTCTAACTATTTATAGATTTACTTTTTAAGATATACTTGTATATAACGAAATAAAAGTGAACGCTGAGCGGCACACGTTTTGTTTTTTTTTTGTGTTGTAAATTACATTAATGTTGGTAGGTACGGAACCTTCGGGGCGCGAGTCCGACACGCATTTGGCTTCAAAACTAAAGAATTTCATGCAAACTGCAAACCTACAGTTACCACCTTCTAGGAGATTTCCAAAAATAATGAAACACGTCAATCTTAATTTGCGAACTAAAATCCTACTACCGACTTTTATGCATTAAGCTTAAAAAATTACTGTTTTCAGCTATTTAATTATCTCTAAATAAGGCTTTCAAATACCGATGAAGACTGTTTCCCTTTTAATTTTTTATAATTATTAATATCTTCAGGAGCCTTCGCCAGAGGTATAGCTTATAGCGGAACAGCCTTACAAGAGTGGGCATTTCAGAAAAGGCCTATTGAAGTGGCTAAAAGGTTGGCAGCCACAGTAAAATGTTCTATTAACAACGACACGATGATACAATGCCTGAAAAACAAAAATGGGATAGAGCTTGTGAAAGCACAAATTAAAATGATAGTAAGATCAATATTTTTAAGTATAAGTTTAAGGCGAGATAATCCTGGTTTTAAGGTGTTTTCGAACATCCTTTTAAGGCATAAATATAGAATATTAACACTTAAACAAATAAAGATTTAAAGTAAAGTATACTATCTAAAAACTGACAAAACCCAAAACACGATTAGAAGAATTTTGTTCGATAGAAACAAATTAGAACAATGCCAAAAATGACCTTAACAACTTTAGAACAGACATTATATATTGTTAATATACCAAAACGATAACACTAATATACGATTGAAAAGTATTTTAATTAATAAGGAATTGTTAATTTTGTTTCTATATTCTCCATAGCAATCATAAAAACTGCAAAAATTTTCAATGAAATCTGTAGCGCTCGGCCAGTTTCTCTTGGGGTCACGGAAGTTCTATCACTGTCGTACGCAAATGCGCGTTGCGTTGGCGGTAACAGTGCTAATCTTCTCACTTAAGATAACCTCGCCTTAAGTATTTTTGGTACCTCTTAGTTCGTTTGTATAAAGCACTTTATAGTGCAACAAACTTTATTGACCTGTTAACCTTAGTTGTTTGGTCGCTAGTGTCGTTGTAAGTTTACAACATTTTAATATGGCGACTGTTTATTTAAGTTTATGTTTTGATTTTGACTACTGGATCAGGAAAGTTTGTTGCACTGTACAAGGCGCCGCGGCGCGTATTCGCTTAGTACTATATCAAAACCCTTGAGCTAAGACTTTTTAACAGAATTACTTGCTTAATTGTTATAGGAATCGGAATTTTCATTTGTACCCTTTCGTCCAACCGCTGAGTCGCCAGCATTGACCAATACCTTCTTGACGCAGGACCCTTACAGCGCCATAAAGGATGGTAACACGGCTAGGTTGCCACTTATTGTATCTGTCACCTCACATGATGGTCTAGCTTCAACTGCTGGTAAGAATTTCATAAAATAATTTTAAATTTATTTATTGTCTTATATTTTTAAACGCGCAATTCTTGTATATATATATAATCTGAATCTCGGAATCATCTCCAATGATTTTCATGATATTTAGTGTGCGGGGTGTCGGGGGCGATAAATCGATCTAGCTAGGTTTCATGTTTAGAAAACGTCGTTTTATCCGTGTTTATTAGTTCATCATTGCGTTTTCAGGCAATGATAAATTGAAAAATATGACTCTTCCTGACATCTATTGGCGAGTAGTAATACTTTTATTTTTACCGACACAGCAACACTAAAGCTACTTGACAATAGATGGCGTTGTTTGAAAAAATCGAGCAAAGATCGGTCTTCCAGGTACTAATTAGGCATTGAAATCCCGCAGCTCATTCAATCGCACGTGCTTGATATGCGCGATTACTCAATCCCGCGAAGGATCAAGCGGAATCCCGCATCTTTGAATGTTGTAAAATCAAATTAAAACTACTGATTTTTGTGTAAAAATGAACTTTTGTTAAACATTTCTGACATTTACCAACAGAAATTTTCATTTCTATTAATTTAGTTTAAGAAATTAGTAGTCAGTTTTCTTAAATTCATCTTTAAATGTTTGGTATAGTTAATTAGTTTAGTTTTGTTTATTTTATCTTTACTCCTAACAACAGTTTTTTATTTTTTATTCAGTCTTATTCATATAATAACTAATAATCAAATCACAACTTTCTCGTAGATACTATTACTGTGAAATCAATATATGGTGAAAACTTTTGAAAATACGCTCTTAAGAAGCAAATGACATTTATTGAATCGCTATATTAAACGCCGGACGGTGAATACGATAACAAAACACTCGTTACCTACAGAAAGCACGCGCAGAAGCAGCGCAGTGCCATTTATGAACAACTAAAATGTCGCACTCATGCTACTCGCGATTTACGCGGATGTTTTAGCGCCAAATTTTTGAATTTACAAGATCCTCAGATTAATAAAATAAATAAAAAATAATAAAAGCAGCGGGATCCCGCGGAAATGCGTAATCTCGTTTTACCTAGTACTAATATACTTATTCAAGCTTATTTAACAAGTGATTTATTGATTACAATTACCTAATCACCTTTAAATACAGAAAAATAGAAAAAATATAATGCAATCGTTCCCTACCAAGCTAATAAGAAGATAGAAACCGTAAGCCCGCCTAAGCGAATATTTAGGGACAGAAATACAGTGGTACCGTACTTCAGCTTAAGGCTTGAATTATGGTAGAGTCTAACACGATGTCCTCTCACATGTAGACGGCTGAATCAGGCAGCCATCGGACATCAGAGTAAAGTAATACGCAAAATATCGCGATTACATCGGCGAGATTTTGAGATAAGTTACAGGAGCCTAGGGACGGATATGTGGTGTATAATATTAGGTATCGAGGAACACCGGTGACCCACCGAGTCTATGTGCTCGGGCGCGGTTGATCTGAAGCTTGATGAAGTAGAATAGAATTGAATTTAGAATAGAATAGAATGGAATAGAATGGAATAGAATGGAATAGAATGGAATAGAATGGAATAGAATGGAATAGAATGGAATAGAATGGAATAGAATGGAATAGAATGGAATAGAATGGAATAGAATGGAATAGAATGGAATAGAATGGAATAGAATGGAATATAATGGAATAGAATGGAATAGAATGGAATAGAATGGAATAGAATGGAATAGAATGGAATAGAATAGAAAAGAATGGAATAGAATCGAATAGAATAGAATAGAATAGAATAGAATTTAGAATATATTTTTTTTATTTGCTAGAATATGGTAAAAAACAGATAGCATAACATTGATTTGAGGTACATCATATTCTGCCGTTTCCAGCGTGGAAATATTTACAAATTATTTATTGTTTAAATTAACACACATAACGATTAACATTTTAAATTGACATAAGTATCATTCATAAAAGACATTAAAATTTATGCTTACATTCTATGAAATGGTACGTAATAGTAGAGATAAAAATAACACAATAATACACAATGTCGGACTTGGCAATTGAACAATTCATTAATTAGTTAAGTAAATATTTATTCATCAAGTCCGCAAAATTGCTAAAGTTTATCATTAATAAATTCTCGAATGTCATAATATAATTTATCTAATAATAATTGAAATATTTTGTGTTTAAATTGTGTTAAGTTTAAGTCTTTAATATTATTGAGAAGTTTATTATATATATATATTCAATGCCCTGCAATAAACATAAATGTAACGAGATGACCATTGTATTACATCAAAGGTTGTCACGAACATGTGTAAATATTTGTGAACAAAAAGACATAATTCAAAAATATATAGACCTGGAAGTGGAAGAATTTTCTTGTCTTTAAATAAAGGCTTATAGCTGTCAAGCGGTCCTTCTCTACACAATATTTTACACATTTCTTTTATACTCTAAAGACTTTTTGTACATTCGTGGAGTTTTCCCACAATATTAAGCCATATCGCAAGACAAATGTTACATATCCATGATAAGCTGTGAGTGTAGCTTCGTCAATTGCAATTTAGTAAAATCGATTCAAGGCTAATACGTACTTTTCGATCTTTTTACATACAACATCAACATGGTCCTTCCAGTTACAATACTGGTCAATCTGCACACCTAAGAATTTAACACTATAAACTAGTTCTAATATATTATTATTGTAGTGTATATTAAGAGTTCGTGGTAAACTATTGATGGTTTGAAATTATTTTAATTTTATCAATATTAATTCGCAGGTTATTTTGTCGCAGTCATGTAATTATATGATCTAGTGTCTCATTGACTTCCATCTCTAAGTAACTATCGTTGTTAATTTTGACTGTTGTGTCATCAGCACATTCATTTTAACTGTGTCTGGTTGCCTTTGGTAAATCATTTATATAGTGGCCCTAGAATACTATCCTGTTAAACTTCATTTTGTACTCAGATCTATATTGGGTTATTTTCTTGCCAGATAGCCTAGAGATCTCTACACATTGGTATCGTGTGTTTAAGTATGTTTCAGACCATTGATGGCTTTCCCTCTGATGCTATAATGTACAGCTTATAAGTAATTTTTCATTACATACAAAGTAAAGCCACATATTATTTTTTTTATTTTTATGTAGGATTTTATTAAGTAACAGATTAAGATTTTTAAGTAATATGTCAATATTGGAATTTTGAGTTCTATAGATGCATATAACGGTTACATTCAAAGTCGTAATCTCTGTGGCGCAATATTCAAATTGCTGTAGCTCGCCCGAGATAAAGGTGAGCAGAGCAAACTGAGCCGAGGATGTGGAGTGAGATACGCACGCTCCCAGAAACCTCGCCAGTGGTCTAGTCAGCTGCTGTCGCGTGCTGTAGGACACGCAACGCAAGTACCGTGCAGTATGCGCACGCAGTAAGCAACGCAAGGGCGCGTAGTAAGCAGTCGGAAGAGAATGTTCCGTTTCTAATGCAAATACACCACATCAGTACAAGAATATATTCATACAGCACACGTCTGAAGATCTCATAAAAAAGTGGCAATTATTGAACTTTTGCGTTCATTATATTAAAAGAATATAATCTCAAAAAATCAAAACAACAGACATAGTATGTGTTTAAAATATATAAATAAAAAATAAAAAAAAAATAAAGTGGGTAAAATATATAAGATATATAAATGATAATAGAATTTATTTAAGTACCCATTTATTTGTATTTAGATGGGTACTATTCATATTAATTCAAAGTATTATGCAGTTTGCTATAAATTTATTGACATTTCAGGTTTCCAAATTAATTCGCATTTTTTGGATGAACTGGATAGCAAGTGGTCATCACTAGCCGGACTAATGTTCAGTGATGACATCCTACCATCAAGTATTCAAAATATTATGGCAAAAAGGATCCGGGAATTTTACTTCAAAGATAAGATAATTGGAAAAGAAACTTTTTCTGTGCTGGTGGAGGTATCATTTCAACTCTTAAATGTCTTATCATAATTGTTTATTTAAGGAATATGAATGACAAATCGGTAACACTCACAAGTCAGTTAGTTAGCTAAATAGGGAAAACATACTGCGGTGTGATGGTAGCTTCATATTAGGGTCATTGTCGTAGATAACCAATTTGTTTATAGTTGGTTACTCATACCACCTCAGGCCAGTCTGGAAATCCAAATGTCTATAGTTACTCTGTGTCCCTGTCCTGGTTTCCGCATTGTTCCGGTTTCGCAGATTAAGATTACGTGAGTTGGTGTCTCGTCGACTTATTTGCAAGCTGTCAGTAATGCTGATTTTGTAAGGGTGTGATATTTAGTTGGCAGTGATCTTTTACCATGCCAGCTATGTGGCATTGATTTTTTCTACTGAGTTGCAGTATTCTACGCGACAGGTGTTCGTCCAGGGATGTGAGGTGAGAAAATCTCACACAGTAATTCAGATCAGATTTTTGGAACTAAGTAATTATTTTATCTATTTTATTGCATCTTTTTGAAGCCGGTTGTTTTTTTTTTTGTTAATAAGTTTTTATTTTTTACTTTTGAGCTACGAATTGCTTTTTTTTCTCGTACGCTAAAAACATCGAGACTCGTAACAAAAGTTTATACAATCATCAACATAAAAGGCGTTTCACCAGATCCAAATTAATACCCATTTTTTTCAGAAAATCGTCTATATATAACGGAGGTATGCCCCAACAAACATTAAAAAATATAAACATCCAAATTGAGAACCTCCTCCTTTTTTGGAGTAGGTTTAAAATAAACTGTATCTATTCGAAAATTTGATGTTTTCAGCTTCTATACAATTGGTATGGCGACATGAAGTGAGATATTTTTTCATTGCCGTACGTACTTTGAAAGGTGTTATCCAGTTATTAATATCTGTATCAATAATTGTGATAAATTGTTTTAAAATTATTTACGGAAATAGTCAATGTCAAAGTAATTTTTTTTTTAAATTAGAATAGTAATAATTAATAGATTTTAAACTTGCTGAGTCATTATGTGTCAGGCTATGAGTTCCATGTCGCCATACTAAATGTATTGAAGCTGGTAACATTAACTTTCGGATAAATCCAGTATATTTTCTAAACCATTATTGATACGATTTGATAGACCTTGTGAAGCACTTTCAGGATCAGTAATCAGTATTTCGATATTGTGTATGGTTTAGAAATAATTAAATGAAATCACTTATCTTTTCCACTCTGTATAAGTATTTGTTGTTTTTGCTTTATCGTCATAATAGACAAGCTATAGACAAGCTTCAAACTTAAATTGATTATAGTGTAAGCTATATAGTAAAACTATAAATAATAAAAACTGATCATGTGCGGGTTGACTTTAACTCAACCCTCTCTCGACTTTAGGGTTTAAATATGAAAGTGGATAAAATGTAACGATAATATTAACACAATCAACTATATACAAACATTACAATACAAGGTGTGAAGAAATGTTCCGCACTTTTACTTCCAAGCATTATAATTTTTGTACAGGCTCTTACAGACATCACTTACCGACGGCCGGCGAGCAAGCTCTCGCACATGTACGCCGATCTGGGCCTGTGTGTTTACTTCTTAGAATACGCTTTTCGAGGTGCAGACAGCACGACTAGACTATTTTCACATATTACAAACAATTATAGTAAGTAGATCAAATGACATATATAGGGATTGCAATCCCGCAAAAAATTTTGAAGTGAAAACTTCTTTAGCGGCGTTGTGCACTTTTTTTGGTATGGGTAAAAAATGATAAACTCGCGTCAGGTCACGTGTCCTAATCGTGGAAATTCGTAAGACGGAAACCGCAATGCCACGCCTATTATAATTTTTATTTTTAGTATTCGCGATTATGAGTAGTACAGGGAGGTTGGATATGGAATTTTAATTCTATGACAGATTGCGATGTCAAATATACTACGTCAAAAAAGTAAATAAACAAACATTATTATTTCTTGACAATGTCAAAGACATGTCTTGTGACATATTTGAGTGTTAAGCGCGAATCGTGTGTAAAGGTTTTCACTTCTGCCGGCACTCCCGGAGTGCAACTCGTTTTTTTTTCTCTATTAATTAAGTATAAGAAATTAGTAATCTGTTTTCTTAGATTCATATTTAAATTTTTGGCATGGTTAATAAGTTTAGCTTTGTTCATTTTTCCTTTACCCTTAACAACAGTTTTATATTATTAATTCAGTCTCATTCATATAATGACTAATAATCAAATCATAACTTTCTCTTAGATGCTATTAATATGATATCAACCTATGGTGATAACTTTTGAAAATACGCTCTTAAGAAGCAAATGGCTTTTATTGTATCTTTATATTAAACGCCGGACGGTAAATACGAAAACAAAACACTCACCTACAGAAAAACGCTTGCAGGCGCAGCGCAGTGCCATTTATGAACAACTGAAACGTCGCGATTTACGCGAAAGATTTAGCGCCAAATTTTTAATTTGTGGGATCCGCGGATCTTTGAAGGTGTGGGATCCAGCAGATCTAGACACGCGGTAGCGTGTCAAGCCAAGTTCAAGTAACAGAACTGGCGAGCAGCACCGTGTGTAATACACATGTGTATTACACGAACCATTTGGAGCCACTTTTGATCACCTCATAACTCAAAAATTATTTCACATTAACGTGTCAAATTTGGCTCATAGGTTTTGCAAATTAAACGCGCGCCTGACGTCTTTGAAGATTCGCTTCGTAAAAGAGTTATAATATAAATTTTTGTAAGTTTTCTGGCAAATATTTTTTTTATTCTATCTAAAGGGAATGTGTTTAAGGTATTGTTATTCAAATAATTTAATAATTTGTCTTTTTAATTCTTAAAAACCTTGACCGTCATTAAGGAAACGCGCGACCGCTGCCGTTACAAATGACCATGCACCCGCTTAAAGGTTAAGTGAAAAATTATAATAAAATGATTTTGCGGTATCGTAACAACAACGGTGTAACACATACAAGGTTCAAACTTAAAACGATTACAGTATAAGGTTTGTAGTAAAACGATAAATAATAAAAATCGGTCAAGTGCGAGTCGGACTTGTGCATTATGTGGAGTAACGGAACCCCTCGGGGCGCAGGTTCAACTTGTATTTGGCCGGTTTTTTAATTATGTGTTCTTTATTGCAACAGGTGTGAGCCACGGAGATGACCTGTACCATATCTTCAAAGTGCCTTATTTACATTTTGATTCCCCCGATGACATCAAGATGCGGAAAATCCTTATTGACGTCATATACAGCTTCGCAACCACTGGGTATGTAAAAAAACTTTTAAACAAAGTTGACACCACCTTCTTACTGTGATTCAGATCAATTTTTTGGCAATAAGTAATTATTTTTATCTTTCTAGTGCATCTTTCTGAAGCCAGTTGTTTTTTTTAAAAGTGTTTTATTTTTTTTGCTTTTAAGTGACGAATTGTTTTCTTTTCTCGTGCACTAAAAACATCCATACTCAATCGGTTCACAATTGACGGAGCAATCGGTGGACATACATAAAAAAATTATACGTCGAATATAGAACCTCCTCCTTTTCTGAAGTCGGTTAAAAATTACTATTAAGAGAGAATCCAAATTTTTACAGACTAATTTCACGTAACTTGTACTAACTTAATGTAATACTTTTTGGGATTCCGTACCTCAAAAAAATTTGGCAAGAAGCAAGATGTTACATCACAAATATAGGAAAAGGTCCAAAAACTAATATTTAGGGCAAAAACCTGCGAGGCTTGATCTCATGGTGGAAGAACCATCTACATATAAGTTTGTACGGAACCCACGGTGCGCGAGCAACTCGCACTTCGCCGGTTTTGATGTAAATTACGGTTTTATTATAATGACACAAAATGCCAGTAAATTATAAAATGACAATCGGACTTTATTAATTTAATGATTGTTATATAATTCACGGCCATTTAATAATTGTTGTCCTTACGGTAAATCCATAGAAATGACAAAAAATAATAAATAAATAATAAAAAACCCTACTGCAGAAGCAACAAGAACTAAACATAAATTAAAAATAAGTAAATATTTAACTATAAGCAGACGGAACTCATTTTAAGGTAACTAATATAGTGTGAGCAATCAGTAGGCAGGTACACTATTTGAAATGGCAGAGGCTTGAGATAGAGAGACAGAGAGAGAGAGAAATTTTTATAGCTGTCGGTAACTCCAGTCGTGCGTCGGAGCTGACAAACACACTTTTTTTTACAGATTTTTTGTGTTGTTTTTCCCCTTTTTCTCCTAAAATCATCTTTTAAATTCTCTCTGCCTTTTTCCCCACTATAGTTTGAAAAGAAATGATTTTTCATGCCACGCAATTTGGTGCCTAAAGTCAGCTTTATTGATTTCCAATAATTTTAATATCACCTATGACACTCTACTGGTTAAGACGAATCCAACCACGTATAATTTATAAAAATCGGTTAAGACATTTAGTAGTTACTTTGTCAGTATTTTAAGCTCGCCGCACTTTATATGTGTGCTTGCGTAGAAGTAACTATAGCGTTGGTCTACAAAACCATATACTAAAAGTTCTAAAAGTGAGTTAATTAGTAAGCTTCATATACTAAAATTAAAATTTCTGTTTATCTTTCATTTTATTTTTCTAGGCAGCCGAAACTACCCGGCATCGAGGCATGGGATCCAGTGAGACCTAAATCCTTTAAACTGAACTACTTGCGAATTTCTTCTCCAACCAAAGTTGAAGAAAAATTAAGTTCCGATTTCGGGCAGGTGGACTTTTGGGACAGTCTTGATCTTTACAAGTTGCAATAGCCGGGACCACTTCGAAACCTGCTTGCTTCTATCGACGATGACTGCAAAATACTAAAGCAATAAATTTCTAATTATTTGTTTTTTTTTTATTATGCAAATAAGGCAACAGTTTTAAAAACTTGGTTATTACTTGGGGTACTTAGTTTTTAGGGTTCCGTACCCAAACGGTACAGCGGAGCCCTTTTACTAATCCTACGCTTTTAAAGACGCAATAATAATTTTCATGTATAAATTCTGAAATTGATCATGAGGAAGTTGATCATGCGGTACTTGCTATTGAATCTTTTTTGTTAAAAAAGTTGTTATTTTTAGGGTTCCGTACCTGAAAGGTAATTAGGAACCCTATAACTAAGGCTTCGCTGTCCGTCCGTCCGTCCGTCCGTCTGTCACCAGGCTGTATCTCATGAACCGTTACAGTTAGACAGTTGAAATTTTCACAGAAGATGTATTTCTGTTGCCGCTATAACAACAAATACTAAAAAACAGAAAAAAAAAATATTTAAGGGGCTCCCATACAACATACGTGATTTTTTTTGCTCGTTTTTGTAGATAATGGTACGGAAACCTTCGCGCGCGAATCAGACTCGCACTTGGCCAATTTTTTACTTTTAAGTGACCTATTTGCTTTTCGTACACTAAAAAAATCGTTGACGATCCCAAATTCACAAGGCTTAAGTCTGAAAAGAGGCTTGTATGAAAATGTATGGAAAATGGTATGTGTTCTGAGGAATTGTTCGGAATGATGCCCACGGCTTCTTTCTACCATCGCACCGCTCGCCATCTGCAGGGAATTCATCCTCCTTGGAACCTAAATAGTCACGTACACTGTGGTTATTGAGAAACTTCCTCCCGCGAACGGTTAGGTTGTGGAATGAGCTTCCTGCCGAGGTTTTCTCCGAGGACTATAATATTTAGTATGAGATATTTTATAATTTAAAGTATTAGGTTTTTCAAAAAAGGAGTTATTGGATTTTTGAAGGGTCGCCAACGCGCGAGGGTTGCCCCAGGTATTGCAAGCGTCCATGGGCTGCGGTGATCGCTTACCATCAGGCGGACTGCAAGCTTGTTTACCGCCTTAGTGGTATAAAAATACCTACATCGCTTCAGATGTGCCTTTAAAAATTTCAAGAGTTTCCTTGATTTCTCCAGGATCCCATCAATATATCCTGACCTGATGACCATGGGGCCCTTATCCATTTGTTGTATATCAAAACCTTATCTAAAATATGAAGCTTTGAAAACAAACAAAATATAATTTCTGTTTTTTTTTCAAATAAACATTTAATTTTTTTTCTATTTTAAGTCAAGTGAGAGCAGTTTAAAGGCACTGTGCGTTTGCAAGACGTGGGAATTCGATGCAGATTTATTTATTAGCCTTAATTGAGGGGCACCCTCTTCTTTGGGACTCTAGTCCCCAGCATTTGAAAAATAAATACACGGAGAAAAAAAATATTGTTCGAAATAAAAAAACTGTTTATTAAAATGCGTCAATACTAAATTTTATGAATTTCATAAAATAATAACAACAAAATAGTTTTATTCATTTCCGTAATTAATAATTTGTACTTTGGATTACAGAATTTTACAAATCCTATAAAACTTTCCTTGTATTTAAGAGTAGCGTAATTAATATCAACATATAAAGCTTACTAAAGATTTCATAAAGTTTTATTAAAGTGGGCAGATAAAACACTACTTGTCATTTAAATGGAGGCCAATAAACGTTTACAAACACCTTTCTAAGAATTAGTGTAGTTAACTAATAACAAACATCACAGCTACGAATTAGGGTTGAAGTCACGCGTCTTACATCGCACTATCGAAGATTTTCAAAGAGGCGTTCTCCAGTTATAACTCCTCACCTGGCGGGGCTACGTTCAGAAAAATGTAATTGGATATATTGCAATAAGAACTTTTCTAAATGTTGTCAGTAAAATATATTGTAATTAATATTAAAATTGAATGTATTATGACAACTCACTCCTAAGTAAGTATTTCTTGACATCGTTTATTGTAACTTCAAACTTTCTAAATTTTGATAATTAAATATATTGTAATTAATATTAAATTAAATGTATGAGGACAAAATACACTCCTAAATAAGTAATTCTTGATATCGTTTATTGTAACTTCAAACTTTCTAAATGTTGATAGTAAAATACATTGTAATTAATATTAAAACTGATTGTATACTGACAAAAACACTCCTAAGTAAGCAATTCTTGATATCGTTTATTGTAAATTCAAACTTTCTAAATGTTAATAGTAAAATATATTGTAATTAATATTAAAACTGGTTGTATGATGACAAAATACACTCCCAATTAAGTAATTCTGGATTTCGTTTATTGTTACTTCAAATTTTCTAAATGTTAATAGTTAAATATATTGTAATTAATATTTAATTGAATTTATGATGACAAAATACACTCCTGAATAAGTAATTCTTGATATCGTTTATTGTAACTTCAAATTTTCTAAATGTTAATAGTAAAATATATTGTAATTAATATTAAAACTGATTGTATACTGACTAAAACACTCCTAAGTAAGCAATTCTTGATATAGTTTATTGTAAATTCAAACTTTCTAAATGTTAATAGTAAAATATACTGTAATTTATATTAAAACTGGTTGTATGATGACAAAATACACTCCCAATTAACTAATTCTGGTTTTCGTTTATTGTAACTTAAAATTTTCTAAATGTTAATAGTAAAATATATTGTAATTAATTTTAAAACTGATTGTATACTGACAAAAACACTCCTAAGTAAGCAATTCTTGATATCGTTTATTGTAAATTCAAACTTTCTAAATGTTAATAGTAAAATATATTGTAATTAATATTAAAACTGGTTGTATGATGACAAAATACACTCCCAATTAAGTAATTCTGGATTTCGTTTATTGTTACTTCAAATTTTCTAAATGTTAATAGTAAAATATATTGTAATTAATATTCAATTGAATTTATGATGACAAAATACACTCCTAAATTAGTAATTCTTGATATCGTTTATTGTAACTTCAAACTTTCTAAATGTTGATAGTAAAATACATTGTAATTAATATTAAAACTGATTGTATACTGACAAAAACACTCCTAAGTAAGTAATTCTTGATATTGTTTATTGTAACATCAAACTTTCGAAATGTTGATCGTAAAATATATTGAAATTAATTAGTTGGTTAGTTCGCATTCTAGTTTAGAGTTCAATAGTAGTAATAAAAATTATATGAAAACTATCGACTTGACAGAGAGAGAGATAGGAGATTATAATATTAGAGTGAGATAGCAATAAAAACGATATTAGGGTTCTATAATGTTGGTTGTGAAAAACCTTTATTAATGTATGAAATATATTATAACCAATTATAATAGACATCTACTTCTTACTATCATTCATTTGATAGAGAGACCTGATATGAATTGACTGGTTAAAATGTAAAATCTCCCTCGTGAAAAAGAGAAGAAGAAAGACTTTAATTGATTTTGGTAAAATATAATTTGGTAGTAAAATAAATAAATATCCTAAATACTAGAGTTTATAACTTAGTTATGTCCGTTCAAATCTCGCCGTTGTGAAACCGGAGTATGCTCGTAGGTTCCCGCTTGTCGTTCATGCTCACACCACGCTGAGTTCGCTTATCCGCTCCTGGAATTCGAAAATAAAATTGTGTATATATTGGATTCATAATAATTAATAATATAGATTTTTGAATCTTAGTTTTTTTTTTTAATTTTTTTTTAAAAATATGAAATTATAAATCCACAACTAAAATTACAAATATCAAGTTAGAAGTTAAGAAGCATTTTTAATTAATTGGACCCTTTATCCTTATCTCCAAACAGATATAATTAATTCTGCTTTTTTGTTATCACCAAATTAATTATGATAATTTGACCAATCATATCTGTTACCCTCTCCGCGAGATTTTTAAATAGAAAAACCGCAATCTAATTAAGATCTCTACTCATAAAGGCTGTCCAGTGACTCTATTTACTAAATACAAATTGAGTGTTTGGGATGTACTAATTTTAACTGTCAGCGAGTTATGATGGGCCAATTATAAGCCATGACAAAAAAAAAGGACGCTGAAAGAAAATTATATTAATACACATTGAAATAAATTTACATTAAAGTACATAAGTGATTGAAACAGTAAGCTAAATCAATTGAACTTTTTCAAAGAAAACAAAGTAGCCTAAATCAATTTTTCAGTGAGTTCGTGTTTGGTTCTTGTATTTTAGAACTTCACTGAAATCGGGCATTACTTAAGTACAGTAAAATACCTAATTATTTAATCAATGTAATTAGAATAAATAATCCCTTACGATATATTTATATGATAGAATAGAATTCAAGTTATGCCATGCAAGTGAAAAACTACAATAGTAATTAATTATACTCAGTTTTTATGAATTTCAGCATTATAGTCCTGAAGTATCTCCAGTTCCACAGGTACATGATGCCTGCATAATTTCCGTAAACTCCCATCGGACAGACAAGGACGAGCACTCACGAAACATGACAAATAAAAATAAAATAATGAATAAAGATAACATATCATTATAACATTTATAGCTGAAAGGAAAAATTTATTAAAAGTAAGTAACAAAATTACTTTTTAAAATTACTTCTTACAAAATATAACTCATTCCTGTACACACTCTTCATCATTGAAAATCTCATTAGAAATCTCGGTACATAAAAGCATCTTTCCTTATATACAACATACATTGCCTTAATTTTTTGATTATGTGTGATTTACAATGTATATATGTAGTATAAAATATATATTATGTATATAAAATTGGAATTCACAATTCTCGTATTTTGAGATCTTACTTTTGAAAACTTTAGAACTTCGTTTCGAAGTTCATAGTTTTGTAACTTTTCGAGTATGTGTTGTAATATTTAAATGTATGTAAGTATAAGATTCCCAGAATCATTTTTTCTATTTACGTGTGCGAATAGTCCTCCAGACATTACATATTGACACGTAGCGTAAATAGATTTGTTTACATAGGTGTTATGTACTTTACGAAATTTTTAAAAAAAATATTTAATTAAACTTAAAATTCAGAAAACTCTAATATTCCATGTTAAAAGCATAGGACAAGGAATTTTGTATAAAATACATATATATAATGTATTATGTTCTATGTGTTATATTCTAGGGAAGACAAAAATAGTCACTCGTTCTTTTATCTCATGAAATACCATGAAAATGTGTTCAATAGATATTTTTATAAATACATAATTCTTTATGTAACGTGAACTTTGTCGTTTGTTGTTTTGTGATTAGTAATTCGAACTGTTGATAAAAGGCTTTTTAAAGATTAAGTAATCTTCTCACAGTGTTTAAAGTTGTTTGTTAAACACTCGACATTTCTGTCTATCATCATAGACAGAAATTGACTGTGTTAAATGAAAGTTCCTTTTCACTTAAGGAAACAATTCAAGTTTCTAAGAATTGAGCAAAGTTTCAGTTCTCTATATTTACTTGCATCTTTATTTTTAAGGTAGCATAAAACAATATGTTACAAAAACCACAACATTTAATTGAGCAGGAGAGAGATAACGATGTTAACGAACCAACTTATTAGGGTTTCATAAGTTGATATTGTGCTGTGACCAAGGGCGGATCCAGAACAAAAGTTTAAGGGTGGGGGGTCTGAAGGTATTTTTTGAACTTTGAATCTGCAAACGTAAGTTACCGAATCGACCCAGCTCGCGCAGTTTTTGAATAATTGAATATACAAACCCAAGTAACCCCAAGTATTTTTTATATGTAATAAAAGTTATATATTTAAAAAATGTTACAATTCATTTCTGCCTCTGCCGTCCTTAGGGGGGGCGATCGGGGCGATCGCCCCCCGCTGGTTCCGCCCCTGGCTGTGACGTATGTTATGATTACGTCATTTTTTTCATGTATACCTCGATTTTCATAGTTCTAGTAACAACGCTGTTGGTCAAGTGGTTATATGTACCGACTATGCCGCTGAAGTGTTTCATGGATCGAATCCTGCTCCGACAAACAAAAAGTGTAAGTACTCTACCTCTAACCGAACAATCCATAAGAGTAGCAGTTACAATCAGTATTCCAAATATTATTACGTTCTACATAGCAGGTGATACAAACTAGACACTAAACGGAACAGTCCCTACAGTTACCAGTTACAATCAAGTATACTAAGAATAACATTCTAGACAACAAGCGTAACAACTGGACACTAAATCCAACAATAGAAGAAACGAAAAGACATTATCTGAGAGACAATTACAATGAATATTTTTGTACACGATATTTATAATTAATAAAGCAGTCTTGTACTCTAGCACACATAATCTAGATTGTTGCGTCTACTACTCAGTAGACGGTAACTCAGACAACTTACTGATATTGTATTCTTAAACTTTCAGTAGATGATAACTCTGACCTTTACTTATTAGAATATCATGAAACATAAAATAAACTGTAACTCTAACAGTAATTTCATATAGTACGTTGTAACATCTGACAGATTATAACATTTACAATCAACTATTTGGTTAGATGTACCTTGAATAAATTAGTAATTCTAAAGAAGATGTATAAGGTAACTTATACTATCTAATTATCGTGACGGTTTAACATTCCCAGATGGTAAGTTTCACTGTCTCGTATTTGCACTATCGAGTTTGTAACAAATACACAACTATATTGCTGTCCATCGTTTACTCTCGCGAGTGTATTCCTTATCCGTATAGCGTGTAAGCGTCCGTTTTTTCCGTGTAGAAGCGCGTTTGTACGTTATTTGCATTCCATTAAATGTTACTTGTTTTTAGTAAACAACACTATTATTCCAACAAGACTAGTTTTATTCCTGTTAATAAATGCAATAAGTAAAACTCATTGGTAACCGTCAGGGTAATTTACTTGTCCTCGGAATTACTAAATAATAACCACTAAAATATATTTTTAGTGGTTATTACTATTATTTAATTGTAGCTACTAAAGTATTTTCTCCGTGTATGTGAAAGTTTAATAAAGTTTTATTTAATTCTACGCTTGTACGATCTTTTCTGTAGATATGGTGTTAGTAAACTAAAAAGCTATTCAAATATATAACTTTAATATGCTGATTCCGAAAAAAACAGAAAACATTTTTTTGTCTGTTTTCAAAGCTTTTTTTTATTCTGTATCTTCTTATCAATAAAAGCAGTGCGCAAAGCTTTTTACGATCCACTCCACTACCTTGTACAAAATACTTTCAGCACGGTTGAAGATCGTCGATGGTATGGTTACACGAGTCGTAGAACGGAGCGCAACAATTTGCGTCGTAGTTTTCTGCGTTGCGAACTTCGCGGTTTTGTGTTTTGACCCTAAAGGGGTTGAGAAAGAATATGTAATCTGCCATCTTGGAGCAGCGGCCACCTTAAAATTATTACAATATTACGTATGTCACATTGTATTGTCACAAAAACTAAAGGTGTATTCAAAATTTCAGCTCAATTGGATTGGTCGAAAAATGGTTTGCAAATTTTGACGGACAACCGATAAACATACGGACATTGCCAGTTAAATAAAAGCTTGCAATAAATTTAAAAAAATTAACAAAAAAAAAATTTTTTTTTTGTTCTTTAATTTTGTTAAAAAGTTCTTATTGATTACACTAAAAATATCCATACTCGTAACAAAGTTCAATTCGCCTATACCGCAAAGTCTAAAGACGAGTCTTTGACCAGTGCGTCGTACCAGCCATGACTTACGCCGCCGAAACGTGGACACTTACAACAGGGCTGGTCCAAAAGTTCAAGGTCGCACAGCGTGCAATGGAGCGAGCTATTCTCGGAGTTTTTCCAAGGGATCGAATCCGAAATGAGGACATCCGGAAGAGAACCAAAGTTACCGACATAGCTCGCAGAATTAGCAAGCTGAAGTGGCAGTGGACTGGCCACGTCTGTCGGAGGACCGATGGCCGATGGAGCAGACGTGTCCTAAAGTGGAAACCGCGTATGGGAAGGCGAAGCGTGGGACGCCCTCCAGCCCGGTGGACCGACGACCTTAAAAAGGTGGCTGGTGGTGGCTGGATGCGGAAGGCAGAGGACCGGGAGAAATGGCGCACCATAGAGGAGGCTTGTGTCCAGCAGTGGACCAATATAAGCTGATATGATATGATGAACAAAGTTTAGTACAATCATCAACATGAAACCAGTTTCGAATCCAAATTTAATTTTTTGGTTAAATAAAACGCGTTTTATGTTGATGATTGTATAAAATTTTGTTACGAGTGTCGATGTTTTTAATGTACGAGAAAAAAAGCGATTCGTCACTCAAAAGTAAAAAATAAAAACTTTTTATCAAAAAAAAAAAACAGCCGGTTTAAAAAGATGCACTTAAATGGTAAAAATAATTACTCATTTCCAAAAAATTGTGTGTGTGTGTGTGTGTGTGTGTGTGTGTGTGTGTGTGTGTGTGTGTATGTGTGTGTGTGTGTGCGTGGGCGTGTGTGGGCGTGTGTGTGTGCGAGTGTGTGTGTATTTTTTTTCACCCTTCAGTATCTCAAGAACCACATTTTCTTGTGACTATGTGATGTAGTGCTTTCAGGAGCCCGGCTAGGCTATAAGTGTTAAAGTCACAGTTAACCCTTGCCCTGAGGGTGCTGCGGTAGAGGGAAATTGAATGAAAACGTATGGTTTTTTAGCAATCTAACTTTATTATCTATCAATACTTAAATAACAGTGATTCTTAGAGTCTTATCCTATCCTATGGGACACCTCTAACTTTCGTATCTATCGCAGCCCTAACTTGACGCGCCTACTCGCAAGAAAGTGGAAGTAGGGGGAAGTAAGGGTTTGGTATCCCTCCAAGCGAACGCGAAGCCAGTCGTGGGTGCTCAGGAGAGATTGTTTACCAAGGGGAAGTGGATTTGGAAGATGAGGCGAGAGCGCTCGGCACAGTGCTCTCCGGAGCAGGGATGTTAGATGCCAACGCAAAAATTATGGCATTGGCTTGTCAAAATTATGACACTTTAGAAAAAAATCTGATACGGGTTTTATCAATCTTTAACACAATTAATGTGGTTATTTTATGGTCAGGCCATGAAGTTTTATTAATTATTCCCGTGGAAAAATAACTTGGCAGTCAGTAGTCAGTAGCCGCGTTCCATTTAAATACTTCGTAGTAAAATTGTAAGCAGTTCTAGTTTTATTAGCTTTTGGTAGCAAAATCTAATGTTAAAATTTAGCGTTTTGCTACAAAATATCTCTACCAAATACCCATGACAGGAGGTGGGTTGGGTATTTTGCGCTACTTTTGTAATAGCTTCAACGGAATTGTAATTAGTGTTAAAATAAGATTTTGGAATTAAATAGCCGCTCAGAAACGCTTTTTGACGCATAAAGGGTAATGTGCAACTTACATTCTTGGTCAGATACTAACGATTCTATTTTCTATTATCGTTTTCGTCGATTTTCTTACTTGGCTAGAAGTCCGTAGATAAAAAAGTTCATTTCGTCTTAGTGTTGCCACAACTGTGGATTTATAGGAACTAAATTTTTAATTTTCCATTAAATTCTGCATTCTACATCTATGAAATTCTGCTGCGTATAGAATAGATTATTAACTGCTGAATTAGAACTGATCGTGATTAACTTTTTGCAGATTAACTACTAAAGTAGAACACAATACAGAAAAACATATAATTTGTTTAATTAACATAGTGTCTGCAGTCTAAATGCCGAGCGAGTTTAGTAAATAAATATCATCGATATAGAATCTATCTTGAAGGTAGAAAGAAAAAAAACGGTCTCTTCGCAAGCACTGAACGCATTCAATGCATGTGTACATTGGATTGTTCTGTACGCCAAGCAAAAACGTAAACATTTTTGTCGATTTTGTCTTTGCCTAAAATTGCTTGTAATGGCGAATTAGAAAATTATGATACTTTAGAGTTTAATAATGGAAATGCTATTATACATTATACGCATGCCTGAATTATGATCCGTGTAGCATTATTATGATACGCATAACACCATTGCTCCGGAGACCTGACGAGGCTTTAAATCGTGCGGCGGTGGCTTGATGGTGGGGCGATGACGTCACAGTTGAGCGTGTGTGTATGTTGTCGACGGTGGCGTCACGTGCCTTGTGCGTGTGCTTCGCGTGATGATCACGTGCTCCGGTCGTGGCCACGTTATAACCATATCAATCAATACGCCACGTCACTCTGAAAAGAGTGTAAGCAAAATCGGTCCAGCGGTTTGTTTTCTATCGTGTGAAATGTCATGATTCAAGGACAACGGGAAGTACCAACAGGTTTTGATTTACTAGTGAATGCTAAAATATGCGACAAAAATGGCAGTAATTCGGCCGTATTTCCGTATGTTTTATTGCGTTGACTTAGAAGCTTAATTTTTTCCAGCTTCAAGTCTGAATATATATATATATATATATACGGTCTCCTCAGGCCTTAGTATTTGATACTATTTTTTACTTGATATCTTCACGCGTTCCTGGGAAAAGGGTCGTGACAGAGAGACAGACCGACAGACAGAGGCAGATAGACAGACGGACAACAAATTTAACCTATAAAGGTTCCTTTTTCCCGTTTGAGGTACGGAACCCTTAAAGTGAATAAAAAATTAATATCTTGCCTACTTTATTACTTTGACCTTACGTTTTTTTAGGGTTCCATACTCCAAAGGGAAAAAAAGGAACCCTTACAGGATCACTTTGTGGTCCGTCCGTCTGTCTCTCTGTCTGTCAAGGCCCTCTTTCCCAGGAACGCGTGAAGGTATCAAGTTGAAATTAATATCAAATACTAAAGTCTACGGCCTCTTGAAGCTGTAAAAAATCAAGCTAAGTCAACGCAATAAATAGATATAGATGAAAAACGGCAATTTTTGTTGCATATTTTGGCATTCAAAAATAAATCAAAACCTTGTGGGTACTTCCCGTTATCTAAGACCTAGAATGACAAAATTTGAAGAAGTTGTAGAAAAAAAAAAACCGAAATTCGGTAATTTGTAGTCATAACACATAAAAAAAAAAAATTGTATGTCAAGACACTTTTACTCAAGAACGCGTAGTTTGAAGTTAATATCAGTTAATATTAATTAAGCCTACGGTCACTTAAAGTTGCAAGAAAATCAACTTCTAAGTAAATGCAATAAAAGTAAGCCCATTAATACGGTCATTTTTGTCGCATAGTGTAACATAACATAACGCAGCGGGAGGTCAGGCGGGCGTTGCTTTCTCTAGACGTTCATAAGTCGAGTGGGCCAGACGGTATACCAGCAGTGGTGCTTAAGCAGTGTGCTCCTGAGTTATGTCCTGTACTCACGCGCCTCTTCGCGCTTTCCTACCACACTAGGCAATTTCCGTCTACATGGAAGACTGCGAATGTGCACCCGGTGCCCAAAAAGGGCGATAGATCAGATCCATCGAATTACAGGCCTATCGCTATTACCTCTCTCCTCTCTAAGGTGATGGAGCGTGTGATCAACACACAGCTTCTAAGATACCTAGAAGTACACGATCTGGTCAGTGACCGTCAATATGGCTTTCGCCACGGTCGCTCGACTGGTGACCTTCTAGTGTATCTCACACACCGATGGGCACTAGCCATTGAGAGTCAGGGGGAGGCATTGGCATGTAGCCTGGACATAGCGAAGGCGTTCGATCGGGTCTGGCACCGCGGTCTTCTATCGAAGTTGCCATCTTACGGAGTGCCCGAGGGTTTGTGCAAATGGGTGGCTAGCTTTTTGTCCGGCAGACGCATACGAACTGTAGTTGACGGTAGTTGCTCTGATAGCATGGACATTAATGCTGGTGTCCCGCAAGGCTCTGTGCTGTCTCCTACGCTGTTTCTACTGCATATCAATGACATGTTGGACATCAACAACATACATTGCTATGCAGATGACAGTACTGGAGACACTTTTTACACGGGTCGTGCAAACATCCCTCGTTCCCTTGTGGAGGAAAACCGCGGAGAACTTGTGTCTCAAATCGAGACCACACTGTCCCAGGTCTCTGACTGGGGACGGGTAAACTTGGTCCGATTCAACCCTACAAAGACACAAGTGTGCGCGTTCACCGCTAAGAAAACTCTATTCACTGTGGTCCCACAATTCCAGAACACTCCCCTCTCCATCTCCAAGAGCATTGGGATCCTTGGTGTCGACATCTCCAGCGATGTTCAGTTCCGAGATCATTTACAAGATAAGGTAAAGCTGGCGTCCAAAAAACTTGGTGTACTTAACAGAGCGAAGCAGTGCTTCACGTCGGGGCAAAGGTTGTTACTTTACAAGTCGCAAGTTCGGCCCCATATGGAGTACTGCTGCCATCTCTGGGCAGGTGCACCCGGATACCAGCTTGACCCTTTTGACTCGGTTCAACGACGGGCTGTGAGAATTGTCGACGATCCCAAACTCACTTGCGGTATCGAGCCCTTAAGTCTGAGGAGAGACTTTGCCTCACTGTGTGTGTTCTACCGCTTGTACAATGGGTTGTGTTCTGAGGAATTGTTCGAAATGATGCCCACGGCTACTTTCTACCATCGCACCGCTCGCCATCGGCAGGGAATTCATTCTCACACTTTAGAACCTAAATGGTCGCGTACAGTGCGGTTTCAGAGAAACTTCCTCCCGCGAACGCTTAAGTTGTGGAATGAGCTCCCTGCCAAGGTTTTCTGCAAGGACTACAGTATGGAGTTCTTCAAGAAAGAAGTTATTAGATTTCTGAAGGGTCGGCAACGCGCAGTGACACCCCTGGTGTTGCAAGCGTCCATAGGCTACGGTGACCGCTTACCATCAGGCGGGCCGTAAGCTTGTTTGCCACCTTAGTGGTATAAAAAAAAAAAAAAAAAAAAAATGCCGTTGACCTAGGATCATGAAATTTGGCAAGAAGCAAGATGTTATATCACAAATAAAGGGAAAAATAAAAAAAACTCATAATTAAAGCGTAAGCCTGTGACACTTGATCTTACGATGGAAGAACTGTCTACATATAATAAATTTGTATGGAACCCTCGGTGCGCGAGCCAGACTCGCACTTGGTCGGTTTTTTATTAAAGTTTTGCCAGTACGAAGCTGGGACAAGTTAATAGTTTATCTTGAATAATTGATAGATTTAGTAAAGACCTTGACAACAGGTCTTATTTTAGCTAATTTGGTTCATTATGTAACAGAGCCCCAAGTTAGTAATATGATAGTGGGTTTATTTTTATAAGAAATGAATATTCAAAAGGTATTTTTGTTAATAACGGGATTCGTTTCTGTACAAAGTGGTAATCCAGTGGTGAAAGTAAAACATGGTTTCGTGGAAGGTTCCTGGCAAAAGTCTACCAACGATAGGGAATATGCCAGTTTTCGAAGCATTCCTTATGCAAGTCCTCCTGTAGGAGTATACAGGTTCAAGGTAAGACTTATTTGACTTGAGCCTAGAATCACAGATTATATATAACTATAATTTAAATATACAAGTCACTAGTCACTAGGTACGTCAATATCTTTCAGTCGTTCTAATATAATTCTTAAAATTGAAGTTGTTACTCCGGAAAAGTTATGTTGTATTCATATTTCCGCGTGTTATCCGTGGACCCACTGGTGGGACCACAGGTAATTATTTTTCCCCTAGACCAACTACTTCACAGTGGGCCCACGGGTAATTGAAAGTTAAGGAAAACCGCGTTTTAACCGTGGACTCGCCGCCATGCCGCACTGGTGGGACCACAGGTAATTAATTATTTTACCCCGTCGACCCACTGCTTTACAGCGGGCTTAGAGGTAACTGAAAGTTGAAAAAATACTAAGTTTCACTTCATTGGTATGCAAAGTAACCACTGGTGTCAAGGGGTTTTTTTAGTCCCCCACAACACCACTATAGTGTTGTTACATACTCCATCGATAAATATTTATGTCACACTTGTTCCATTGAACAAAATACAACTGTTTTGTTCGGGTTACTTACTCAAATGAAAATTTAAGTTTGTAAAAAAAAAAAAGTTCATGAGCTCCACAGAGCAAGGAATACTGGGAGCTGGCGCTACTCGGCTGCGCGCACGTAGCGGCGAGCGCAATATGGTTCCGAGCTCTGTGATGAGCTCCATTTGTCATTCTTTGCCCGTGGTCCAACTGCGTGGTTCTACAGGTAGTAACCAAGGGCAATGATTTTTGTCCCTGGTTCTACCAGTAGGACTGACATAATAGTTTTTATCACACTTGCTCTTGAAGAGTGTCATTACTCCCACGGGCTTTTTATTTATAAATTTTACTTTACAGGAGTGATAGATTTCATCAAAATCTTGATTTCGGATGACAGCTGACCTAGAAATGGCTTTAGCTTCGTAACTTTTGATCGTTGACTGATAGTTTCTTGACAGAAGTGATAGATCTCATCAACATCTTTATTTCGGTTGACAGCTGTCAAACTAGAAACGGCATTATCTCCGAAACTTGTTTGTATATTTGACTGTCTGTCACCTTTAGCTATTGAGACTTTTGAGTATAAGTAGTTCGGTGACGGAATGCAACTGGACTGCTGACACTTTTAGTATAGATAGCTGTTATCCGAAATGAATATTGATGAGATCTATCACTTCTGAAAAAAAACTACTGTTCTAAAATCAACTTTTGGAGATGATGCCGTTTTTAGTTTGACAGCTGTCATCTGAAAAAATTATCTTGATGAGATCTATCACTTCTGTAAAGAAACTACTAGGCTTCGATCAAAATTGACGGAGATAAAGCCGCTTCTAGTTTGACAGCTGTCATCCGATATGAAGATCTTGAGATCTATCATTTTGGTAGAGAACCTCTAGTCTACAATTAATGGTTACGGCGATATAGTCCTTTTTAGTTTGGCAGCTGTCATTCGAAATAAAGAACTTGATGAATCTATCATTTCTGCAAAGAAACTTCTAGTCTAATAAATTTTTACGGAGATATAACCCATTGTAGTCTGACAGCTGTCATCCGAAATAAAGGTCTCGATGAGATTTATATTTCTGCAAATAAACTATTACTCTACGATCATGAGTTTAGATAGCCCTTTCTAGTTTGACAACTGACAATTGAAATAAACAATAATTAAAAAAAAATCTTGCGAACTTTACGAGACTAATTCTTCAACAATTCATTCATAACCACCTAATCCAAGAACAATCAGAAGAGTGCACAAATCAAGTCTGGCACAATTCGTATAGTAAGTATTTTTGGTTACGAATGTGCTATAAAATATTTGAATGTCTGGTTGTGTCGTTTTTTGTAAACAGCACTACCAGTAAACATAACTGTCCTTTATGTTTAGTGCTGTACAATTAATTAAACTTACCCGTGGACCCACTGGAACTACCGGATTGAGTAAAATAATTCAATCTCTAGTGTAATGGTACTACGGGGAAAATAATCACCTGTGGTCCCACCAGTGGGGCACGGCGGTGGGTCCACGGGTAACACGCGGATATTTCTCCAATGTTTGTTATGGTACTAAAGTTGAATAGTTGGAGTAATGAACAAATGTTGAAACTTACTTTTATTATTTTATGTTCAGTTTTTGAACTCATTGTTTTCTATTTTTAATCTTTACTAGCCACAGACCACTATTTTGGTCACGGCGAACGTTGTTTCTCTTTAGTTGAAACGACTAGCGCGCCAACTATTGTCAAAAGGTTGTTGTAATTCAGAAATTAAAAATCCCCGTCGTGTATAGTAGGTACATACAAATTACTCAAATTTAATTGCAACTTTATGAATGATGTCCAAAATGAACTTGACCGTTTTAACAACGTTTACCTGTTTGGGCCAAATCTTGCAATCGTAATTTCGATCACTTTCTGACTAACTGGAACGCTCTTATGTTCAGCGAAGCTCAAACTTCGGTGACAATACAATAATTAATTGCGAACATCAATGTTTGTCGCCATTTTGAAACTGATTATTTTGTATGGAAATTCAGCTCACATAGTCGTAGTTGTAACAAAGACTAAAAAGTATTAAAAATAAGTAAATATAAAATCCATCCATCTATCGAAATATGTATATACACACATACACGTACGTACTTGTACATATTCTTGGAAGTCCAAGGGAGAAAAGGTGACTAGACAAGTGGCATTGTTGGTGATAGGTATACATCTGGGAGTTTCTTGTCACTTCTTTTCCACTTACGCTAGTTTCGGAAGTGATGGTAGTTTAAATGCATATGTGCGTTTGTTGCTGGGCTGTTGTGGAGCTGAGCCACTTTCGGATGTGCGATGTCTGTTTGAATGTGTGTGTCCATATTAAGTATTGAACTTTTTGTACTTGTGTTTATTTGAGTTCATTAAAGGTGTTTAGATATTTTTACCATTGTATGAGAATTGCTGGTTTAGGCAAACTTTTATTTACAATAATTGCAGTTTAAGAAAAAATTTTTGTTATTTTTCAGGATCCACAACCACTAAGTCCGTGGTCTGGGATTTGGAACGCAACAGATTATGGACAAACCTGTCTACAATACAACACTTTAAAAGATGAAGTTACTGGTTGGTAAACTTGTTTAAAACTTTAAATAATACCCCTGAAGGCTTGTCGGGCCATGTTATCAGTGATGTACACTCCATAAATGCAGTAAGGCACTAAACCTGTAGAATTTATCGAATTTCAATTTGTTATTTGATTTGAAAATTATATAAGTAGTCTGTAGTTATTATTAAGATTATCATATTTTATTATACTGCGATCTCGCGTATACAGTCAATACTACATGAGCGAGAAGTTTACAATTTACTACTTGCTTGCTATTTGGGTGACAAAGACAAGAAATCGTGGTAGCTTCTTTTGCGTTTGTTTGCCCCGTGCATACACAAATGTATGGATGTGTGAAATTTTGTACGTACGCTGCATACATTGATACAAATCGGATGATCTTAGACCGTTTTTTTTATAGGTGATGAAGACTGTCTATATCTCAACGTGTACACTCCAAGGTTGGAGAATCGAACACTTTTGCCGGTAGTAGCTTACATACATGGAGGAGGCTTCACATACGGTAGTAGTCACATCTATAACCCTGTTCATATAATGGACTGGGACATGGTAATTGTCACAATGAACTATAGATTGGGACCATTGGGTAAGAAACAACAATATCTTTGTATTAGTTTACTAATATTCTTTATAAACTAATACATAGTTATTAAAGTAATAATAATAATGATAAAAACAAACCAATCAGATGCACGTTTCTCAATTTTAAATATTTCCTAACTAAGGTTAATGAAAAAAGTTTCTTGAAATTCCTAATTAAGGGCGACCTTTCTTCTGAGAAAGAGTGAATCATGACGATTTAGTTAAGACAAAATTTCGTCTTATTTTGCTGACTATACCAGCTTCTTTAAAACTGTATTTCAGTAAAAAAAATAACGATTTTTTTGCAAACTGCCATTGCTGAGCCGTTTGTATAAGAATAAACACAAGTATCAATATGTTTGCAATAGGTTTTTTAAATATTGGAGACGACGAGGCACCAGGAAACGCAGGTCTCAAAGATCAAAGCTTTGCCCTTCACTGGATCAAGGACAACATCAGGAATTTTGGCGGTAACCCCGAAGATGTCACCCTCGTTGGACAGTCGGCAGGTGGCGCTTGTGTGCACTACCACTATCTCTCACTTCTATCTAAAGGTAAAAAACCGTCCAAGTGCGTGTCGAGCCACGCGCAATATTAATATCCGTAGTAGCCTCATAAACCAACATTTTAGAGGTTGTTCACGATGTTTAGGTACGTAGTATAAACAGATTTGATCGCTCCGCTGCTGATATAAGACCCACGCTTTGAACCTACTTGTAGTAGGCGAATCGGTAGGGAGTTGAGTTAGGTACCCATGTAGGTACGTTACGATTACGTACGTTTAAAATGTTTAATTAAATAAATTCGACTTTTAAATTGCAAAATAAAATTTCAACCGTTTAAAGAATAATTAAATATCATTTATTAATAGGGGTTGTAGTAGTATTGAAATTAAAGTTTTTTAAATGATAATCAAATCAAATCATTAAAAACTGAACTTTCAAAGCGCGCCGGCTAGTCCAATGCGTCATTTGAACGTAATTATTGTTTTCTATTTTAGAAAAATAGTCTTTAGAATGTTATTATTTTATTTTTCTCTAATTGTACATCGTTCATTAACTTATATTTTATACGTTTTACAGATGTACCTACTTCATATAAGTAACTTTTAATGACAATTGTACGAAAATTTCACTTTTTCAAGTACATTTTATAACTTGGTTGACTATTACTCGTTAGCCTACAAAGTGTACTTACTCGGGATAGGTTTCCTTTTAAATTCATTATATTGATTCCATTCTTGACTAACAAAAATTTGTACTTTATAGCTGACTGTTTTGCAAACGGAGCTCTAAATCAAAAAAATGATCTTTGCATACCGCCAATGTTTTTGCAATTTCTATCCAACCCAACACGATGGGGTAGACGAGAAAAAAAAATTACGTTCCTATTTCACATGTAGGGGAGGTACCCTAAAATTTTTTTTTTCAAAGATTATATTCTACCACTTTGTCGGCTTAATCAATGTGTATCCCTGCCAAATTGCAGCTTTCTCGTATTAGTAGTTTTTGAACTAAGCCGCGGACAGACAGACGGACGGATGGAGATGGCAAAACTAGTAAGGTCCTTGTTGACTACGGAACCCTATAAAACATCTAAACCCAAGCAGCTCACGAGTCTGCTTAATAGCCGAATGACGGATTTCCAAAACGCTTAAAGCTGAATAAGGAAGCTGCATTAAGTCTGTATACGACCTTATACAGCTCTTATAACTCTTAAATGGGCACAAATTATTCAGTCTTGGGTTCACACAGCTGCTTAAGAGCTGTGTAGCAGCAACTTAACAGTGTTATAAAAGGTAACAGCACAAATTATTCAGCCTCAAGTTCACATAGCTGCTTAAGAGCTGTGTAGCAGAAATGTAACAGTGTTATAAGAGTTATCGACAGTACTTTGCGCTAAAATCAGACTGAGTAAGAGATCACAAGTTACTCTTTATTCAGAAAATATGTCATATGTATGCTCTAATACATATTGTAAACCGCGAAACGCTACTTGCGGCCTGTGTAAAATTAAGTGAACAGCAAACTGGCTTAAGCAATACTAACCGCAACAAAGTGCAGGTCCATCAAGGCAGCTAAGAGCTCTAGCTGCTTTGATGGGCATAATATGCACTTTATTACGTGAAGTGAATTGGAAACGGAACATGGTGGATAATATTCATATTCCCTGGTACTTAAATTGTTTTACAAATTAATAAAGGAAAAATGATTGGGAATTTAATTTTACTGACATTATACATATATATTATCTAAGAAAATTTTAATGCGCCATGAAAATATTTTGTTTTTTAATTAGTATTGTGATATAAATAAGCTGTGATGTAAAATATGACTAAACAATTTGTAGTGCTTTAAAAATAATTTTAAGATAATAAGTTATTATTATTAAGTAAAAACTAATGCAATACATGCATTTCTTGCACAAAACATCATAAATGTTGAAAAATTAATCAGAATATTTGTAGGTTATAAAATAAAATGGTGGATTTATGTTAAACAGTAACGTGAATAGTTAAAACTCTTATATTCTTCAACAGGCTGTCTAGTAGTTCACTAGTGTGCTATTATTCTACAATAAACTGAATAAAATTACATATGTGAACTGTATACACATATAAGCTGTTTTCTATACTTGTAATTGTTCACAAGCTCTACTTTTAGCCATGATGTGAACAATTAGACAGTTATTATACCGACTCTTAAGGGATCCCTAGTATTAAATCTAAAACCACCACCGCATGGATAACTTCCATTTCAAAATTGTCAAAGCGGTATAATTTACGAACCTTTCAAGTTGGGCAGTAAGATATAATAACATATAATTAATATATTAATTATTTTTTATTGTAAAATTAAATTGTACAACAACATAAACGCAATATTTTACACTCAACATAAAAGTTCAAAGTATATTTAAATCTATTCGAAACTAGATCAAAATCAAATCGTTTATTCAGAAACTAGACCTTTACAGGTTCTTTTTAACGTCATGTTTTCAGAATAAATATAATAGCACCGAGATTACTGGAAGAAAAACTTGGACACACATAATTGGCCGAATATGCAACATCTTCTGAGCTATTAATATTTTTTACGGAACCATCCTGTTTCAAACTATTTGTCACGCTTTGCGTTATTTCCCGACTTGAAGGATTTTTTTTTTCTTTTGCCTTTATAATTCTTTGATACTCTTTCGATAATTTTCTTCTAATGCCCCCTGTTCTTGCTTTCTATTTCCACCAATTACGCGAATTCATTTAACTATAATGCAAATAAAATATTATATGTTGGTAATAATGGTCATTAACTAGTTACACTGCTAATTACAGAACCAAATATGTTACTTTTATTCAGATAACGTCGGATTTAAGGTACTTATGTGAACCACTATAAAATAGAAGGCGTTAATTCTATACACTAGTGAGTCTCTAAGCAGTTGTGAGGCATCTAGTGAATTTTTAAATAGCCGCTATGCAGATACTATCAATTGCAGTATAAAGGCTGATTAGCGGTAGATATATTCAGATTTAAGATGTAATATGGGCCACATATTGTCCATTATACAGCTATTCACTTCATAACAGCTCACACGTGCCCCTTTAATAAGTCAGAGTAATAGGAGTTCACAAATATCTTCTTAAACAGCATTTGGCGTTATTTTATGCAATAAACAGGCCTTACTACGGTTTAGGCATAAGAAAAGTTTAGAAGCTGAATAGAGTCATTAAAACATATCTTTATAGCACTCTTAGCGCATTTATATGGTGGTTTTGTCGGTCTTAATCAGCCTTAATAGAGCTTTTAATTAGCTATAGCTAATTATGCAGCTGTAGCATCACTAGTGTACTCTAAGAAGCTCTTAATACGCACAGAGTTTCAAATAAGTCTAAAACTGAGTAGTTATACAGCTATCTGTGCTACTTGGGAAGGCCTTAAGCAAAAGTCTACAACACACAGATAAAAGTAATCTGGAAATAGACCAAAAAAACGTTCTAAAAATGCTTTTATAACAAGTTTTATATGTCTGTCAAATTACATTTTTAAAAATTGTTTTGTACAAATACTTTGTTTATTAAAAACTAGCTTATTCCCTCGGCTTCGTCCGTGTGGGCTTTTGCAAAAGAAAGCTTTTAACTATTTATGGTTTTACAGTACGGGTTCGCGTAGATATACTAATGTATATAACAAAATAAAAGTGAACGCTGAGCTGCACACGTTTTGTTTTTGTTTGTGTTTGTAAATTGCATAAATACGTAAATAAATGGTAGGTACGGAACCCTCGGTGAGCGAGTCCGACACGCAATTGGCTTCAAAAATAAAGAATTTCATGCAAACTGCAAACCTACAGTTACCACTTTCTAGGAGATTTCCAAAAACAATGAAACACGTCAATCTTAATTTGCGAACTAAAAACCTACTACCGACTTCTATGCATTTTGCTTGAAAAATCACGGTTTTCAGCTATTTAATTATCTCTTAATAAGGCTTTCAAATGTTTCCCTTTTAATTTTTTATCATTATTAATATTTTAAGGAGCCTTCGCCAGAGGTATAGCTTATAGCGGAACAGCCTTACATGAGTTCATTTCAGAAAAGGCCTATTGAAGTGGCTAAAAGGTTGGCAGCCACAGTAAAATGTTCTATTAACAACGACACGATGATACAATGCCTGAAAAACAAAAATGGGATAGAGCTTGTGAGAGCACAAATTAAAATAAAAGTAAGATCAATATTTTTAAGTATAAGTTTAAGGCGAGATAATCCTGGTTTTAAGGATGTTCCTTTCAAGGCATAAATATAGAATATTAACACTTAAACCAATAAAGATTTAAAGTAAAGTATACTATCTAAAAACTAACAAAACCCAAAACACGATTAGAAGAATTTTGTTCCATAGAAACAAATAACAACAATGCCAAAAATGACCTTAACAACGGCTTTAGAACAGACATTATAAATTGTTAATATACCAAAACGATAACACTAATATACGATTGAAAAGTATTTTTAATTAATAAGGAATTGTTAATTTAGTTTCTATATTCTCCATAGCAATCATAAAAACTGCAAAAATTTTCAATGAAATCTGTAGCGCTCGGCCAGTTTCTCTCGGGGTCACGGAAGTTCTATTACGGTCGTACGCAAATGCGCGTTACGTTGGCGGTAACAGTGCTAATCTTCTCACTTAAGATAACCTCGCCTTAAGTATTTTTGGTACCTCTTAGTTCGTTTGTATAAAGCACTTTATAGTGCAACAAACTTTATTGACCTGCTAACCTTGGTTGTTTGGTCGCTAGTGTCGTTGTAAGTTTACAACATTTCAATATGGCGACTGTTTATTTAAGTTTATGCTTTGATTTTGACTACTGGATCAGGAAAGTTTGTTGCACTGTACAAGGCGCCGCGGCGCGTATTCGCTTATTACTATATCAAAACCCTTGAGCTGAGACTTTTTAACAGAACTACTTGCTTAATTGTTATAGGAATCGGAATTTTCATTTGTACCCTTTCGTCCAACCGCTGAGTCGCCAGCAGTGACCAATCCCTTCTTGACGCAGGACCCTTACAGCGCCATAAAGGATGGTAACACGGCTAGGTTGCCACTTATTGTATCTGTCACCTCACATGATGGTCTAGCTTCAACTGCTGGTAAGAATTTCATAAAATAATTTTAAATTTATTTATTGTCTTATATTTTTAAACGCGCAATTCTTGTATATATATATATATATATATATATATATATATATATATATATATATAGATATATAATCTGAATCTCGGAAACATCTCCAATGATTTTCATGATATTTAGTGTGCGGGGTGTCGGGGGCGATAAATCCTGACATCTATTGGCGAGTAGTAATACTTTTATTTTTACCGACACAGCAACACTAAAGCTACTTGACAATAGATGGCGTTGTTTGAAAAAAACGAGCAAAGATCGGTCTTCCAGGTACTAATTAGGCATTGAAATCCCGCAGCTCATTCAATCGCACGTGCTTGATATGCGCGATTACTCAATCCCGCGAAGGATCAAGCGGAATCCCGCATCTTTGAATGTTGTAAAATCAAATTAAAACTACTGATTTTTGTGTAAAAATCAACTTTTGTTAAACATTTCTGACATTTACCAACAGAAATTTTCATTTCTATTAATTAAGTTTAAGAAATTAGTTTTCTTAAATTCATCTTTAAATGTTTGGCATAGTTAATTAGTTTAGTTTTGTTTATTTTACCTTTACTCCTAATAACAGTTTTATATTTTTTATTCAGTCTTATTCATATAATGACTAATAATCAAATCACAACTTTCTCGTAGATACTATTACTGTGAAATCAATATATGGTGAAAACTTTTGGAAATACGCTCTTAAAAAGCAAATGACATTTATTGAATCGCTATATTAAACGCCGGACGGTGAATGCGATAACAAAACACTCGTCACCTTCAGAAAGCATGCGCAGACGCAGAGCAGTGCCATTTGTGAACAACTAAAATGTCGCACTCATGCTACTCGCGATTTACGCGGATATATAAGCGCCAAATTTTTGAATTTGCAAGATCCTCAGATTAATAAAATAAATAAAAATTAATAAAAGCAACGGGATCCCGCGGGAATGCGTAAACCCGTTTTACCTAGTACTACTTATTCAAGCTTATTTAACAAGTGATTTATTGATTACGATTACCTAATCACCCTTAAATACAGAAAAATAGAAAAAATATAATGCAATCGTTCCCTACCAAGCTAATTAGAAGAAAGAAACCGTAAGCTCGCCTAAGCGAATATTTAGGGACAGAAATACAGTGGTACCGTACTTCAGCTTAAGGCTTGAATTATGGTAGAGTCTAACACGATGTCCTCTCACATGTCGACGGCTGGATCAGGCAGCCATCGGACATCAGAGTAAAGTAATACGCAAAATATCGCGATTACACCGGCGAGATTTTGAGATAAGTTACAGGAGCCTAGGGACGGATATGTGGTGTATAATATTAGGTATCGAGGAACACCGGTGACCCACTGAGTCTATGTGCTCGGGCGCGGTTGCTCTGAAGCTCGATGAAGTAGAATAGAATAGAATAGAATAGAATAGAATAGAATAGAATGGAATAGAATGGAATAGAATGGAATAGAATGGAATAGAATAGAATTGAATTTAGAATAGAATAGAATGGAATAGAATGGAATAGAATGGAATAGAATGAAATAGAATGGAAAAGAATGGAATAGAATGGAATAGAATGGAATAGAATGGAATAGAATGGAATAGAATGGAATAGAATGGAATAGAATGGAATAGAATGGAATAGAATAGAATAGAATAGAATGGAATAGAATTGAATTTAGAATAGAATAGAATAGAATAGAATAGAATAGAATAGAATAGAATAGAATGGACTAGAATGGAATGGAATGGAATGGAATGGAACGGAATGGAACGGAATGGAACGGAATGGAACGGAATAGAACGGAATAGAACGGAATAGAACGGAATAGAACGGAATAGAACGGAATAGAACGGAATAGAACGGAATAGAATAGAATATAATAGAATAGAATAGATTAGAATAGAATAGAACAGAATAGAATAGAATTTAAAATATAATTTTTTTATTCGCTAGAATATGGTAAAAAACAGATAGCATAACACTGATTTGAGGTACATCATATTCTGCCGTTTCCAGCGTGGAAATATTTACAAATTATTTATTATTTAAATTAAAACACATAACGATTAACATTTTAAATTGAAATAAGTATCATTCATAAAAGATATTAAAATTTATGCTTACATTCTATGAAAATAACACAATAATACACAATGTCGGACTTGGTAATTGAATAATTCATTAATTAGTTGAGTAAATATTTATTCATCAAGTTCGCAAAATTTCTAAAGTTTATCATTAATAAATTCTCGAATGTCATAATATAATTTATCTAATAATAATTGAAATATTTTGTGTTTAAATTGTGTTAAGTTTAAGTCTTTAATATTATTTATATATTAATTTATAATATTATTTTATATATTATTGAGAAGTTTATTATATATATATATTCAATGCCCTGCAATAAACATAATTTTGAAACAGGGATAATTTTGTTGTGGCGGATAAAGTTTATGTATGTAACGAGATGGCCTTAGTATTACATCGAAGGTTGTCACGAACATATGTAAATGTTTATAAACAAAAAGACATAATTCGAAAATATATAGACCTGAAAGCGGAAGAAGTTTCTTGTCTTTAAATAAAGGCTTACAGCTGTCAAGCGGTCCTTCTCCACACAATATTTTTACACATTTCTTTTATACTCTAAAGACTTTTTGTGCATTCGCGGAGTTTCCCCACAATATTAAGCCATATCGCAAGACAAATGATACATATCCATGATAAGCTGTGAGTGTAGCTTTGTTAATTGCAATTTTGTAAAATCGATTCGAGGCTAATACGTACTTTTCGATCTTTTTACATGCAACATCAACATGGTCCTTCCAGTTACAATACTGGTCAATCTGCACACCTAGGAATTTAACACTATCAACTAGTTCTAATATATTATTATTGTAGTGTATATTAAGAGTTCGTGGTAAACAAATGATGGTTTGAAATTATTTTAGTTTTATCAATATTAATTCGCAGGTTATTTTGTCGCAGCCATGTAATTATATGATTTAGTGTCTCATTGACTTCCATCTCTAAGTAACTATCGTTGTTAATTTTGACTGTTGTGTCATCAGCAAATAAAATGCACCTGTGTCTGGTTGCCTTTGTTAATCATTAATATAGAGAAGGAATTATAGTGGCCCTAGAATACTATCCTGTTAAACTTCATTTTGTACTCAGATCTATATTGGGTTATTTTCTTGCCAGATAGCCTAGAGATCTCTACACATTGATATCGTGTGTTTAAGTATGTTTCAGACCATTGATGGCTTTCCCTCTGATGCCATAATTGTACAGCTTATAAGTAATTTTTCATTATATACAAAGTAAAGCCACATATTATTATTTTATTTTTATGTAGGATTTTATTAAGTAACAGATTAAGATTTTCAAGGAATATGTCAATATTGGAATTTTGAGTTCTATAGATGCATACAACGGTTACATTAGTAGGTGTTTATTGGGCATTCTAGCTCAATTGGAGCAGTGAAGATGCGCCAACATTTTGGAATTGATTACGTGCATCTGCGCTGCGGAAAGTGAGCCAGAATGCCCAATAAACATTTTGGAATTGATTACGTGCATCTGCGCTGCGGAAAGTGAGCCAGAATGCCCAATAAACATATTGGAATTGATTACGTGCATCTGCGCTGCGGAAAGTGAGCCAGAATGCCCAATAAACATTTTGAAATTGGTTACGTAAAGTTTTCAATTTGGGTGATGTAAACGACACGAAATAGTTTTTGAAATAACCACAGCGAATGATTAATTTACTAATAAAAACTTACCAATAAATATTTTTCATCACTTCCACTTGTTTAAATTAGATTTTGTTTAAATCCTAAACCCATATTTATGACATTTAGATAAACATTTGTAATTAGTTTAATTCTTGAAAATATATGTCTGAAGATAAACAAGATAAATAGAAGAACAACTAAGTGGAATTGAACCATTTTGTTCTAGGTAAGATCCTATCGTTTACTGCAATGACAAAGGAAAACATGTGCTCTGAGCAGATCGGACTCATTTAACGTTTTAACATAGATTAGATACAGACCAACCTTCTTCTAGCTCTATGCACAAGGTGTTTAGGCCGTATTTTTCAAAACAAGGCAACAGGAAAGGATAACGTACTTGACATGACCAACCTTCTTCTAGCTCTATGCACAAGGCGTTTAGGCCGTATCGTTCCGTATTAGGATATAGGAGAGAAAATATGTTTTGACACAGATACAGACAAACCTTCTACTAGCTCTATGCACAAGGCGTTTAGACCATATTTTTCAAAACAAGGCAACAGGAAAGGATAACGTACTTGACATGACCAACCTTCTTCTAGCTCTATGCACAAGGTGTTTAGGCCGTATCGTTCCGTATTAGGATATAGGAGAGAAAATATGTTTTGACACAGATACAGACGAACCTTCTACTAGCTCTATGCACAAGGCGTTTACGTCATATTTTTCAAAACAAGGCATCAGGAAAGGATAACGTACTTGACATCGCCAACCTTCTTCTAGCTCTATGCACAAGGTGTTTAGGCTGTATCGTTCCGTTTTAGGATACAGGGAGGGATAACATAACACACTAATCTTATCTAACTCAAAGCACATGATTTTTAAAGTTAAAACTTTCGTTATTGCAGTAAACGATAAGATCTATTATTACACAGGCTTCTTCTAAAACAGAACAAATTAAACTCTAAAATTTTATCTACATATCTTAAATCAGATTTAGATGTTTTTTACTAAACATTTAATTTTATATATAATAAAATGACGTACGCACATATTAGAACAATTGTTTGAAATGAAAACTGTTCCCATAAATCAGGCGCTTCACCATTAACACTGTCGATCAAACATCTTAATCGGTCAGCGATAACGAAAGATACTTTCGTTACACAGTGTTTTTAAAATCAAACTTACGTTGAGTTTTTTACAAAAGGTTATAGCAAATAGGACAAGTCTTAAAATATCTTTAACCATAATTAACTTTAATTGTAAAAATATAAATGAAGAATGCAGAAAGATTTTTTAAAATGAAAGTTATGCTTTTGTACATAATGTTTTAATTTTTTTAATCTAATGAAACCTTAAGCCTGAATATATGTTAAATTTCACTAATAATTTTTATCAACACTCGATTTCATAAAAGTTTTCGTGGTAAGTCCCCAGTTTTATTGCATATCCAACAAAACGTGACTGCTGTGCAGCGTAAACCAAGTAGCTACCTATTCTACAAATCTTATGGAAAGAAACATTAATGCGGCTTTTCTTTGTGTTACGATATCTAAGCGGCATAATCTGCTCTGGGTTCCTTACGTACCTGTTAATTATTTATGGTTTAGTTTTGTTATTTCTATTGGGTACTATATACTTAGAGCAAAATAATATGATTAAGAAAACAAACATAAACTTTTAAGCGAGCCTTTTGAGGTTTAAAAATTAAAAAACTATAAGTAATTAAGGTAATTGAAAAATATATATTCGAGTAGGTAACTTGTTTTAACATTAAAGCACAAGACTTTTTATTTTACTAGTTTTACCTTTATCTTATTTTTCCTTACAAACATAAATAAGGTATGCCAAAACAATTAATTATAACATATAAGTAATTTATATTCGCGGACACTGAGTAGAACCATTCTTATATTCAACATTGAACCCCAAACCAAATAGCGGCATATTCTTTGTACTTCATATTTCTGTTATTAATGTAAAATAAAATAGTAATTAAATATATTTATTCTTCAATCTTTTCTATGGGAATGCCGTTTTGCTGACTTGAAACAATTTAAGGGGTACAAAACCTAATTGGTATATTATAAATTTAGATGACTTAACAATATATTTGTACTAAACACGTATAACAGTAAGCGTATAAAACTTGAATAATCTTTATTTAGTATGAACGTAAATACCTGTTTATAATAATATAAGTTTGGTTAACCTACACTTCATAGTACTTTATTGTAGGTTAAACTACAATTTATGTTACTTGACTCTTGAACTAAGAAAACCAAAGTCTTTTCTTTTGGAGTCTAATTTGCTATCGCTCGGTGTCAGCTGATTATGTATGGTACCAGTGTGTACGATTTAATTTCTTCTGATTATAGTTAACTGTAATAAAAGGTTGCAGATCTCTGACTTTTCCCTTTTTAAGCCTTATTTTCCGGTTAAAAATATACACAATTTCCAACACTCTTGGGTGTGAATAAGTGCTGCTAAACAACCAAGCTGTGAAGCTGCTATTGGTGAACTTCTAATTTTCAAGCTGAGGATCAAAGCATCAAAAATTATGTTCGTAAGTTTTAACTTTGAAGTAATCTGTGTGTTTGTTTAATTATTTATTTTAAATTAAAGTTTTAAACTTAGTATTATCTGTACATAAATCTGTAATGTTAATTTTATAACAGGCTTTTATTTAACTCTGTGTAATCCATCTTGTTTCGAGATGATTATGATCTACATTACTCTATGGCTTAACGTTCTGAAACATGAAAGAAAAGACTAAAGATGTAAAGCGGCAGCGTAGGTCAAAATCATCTCGAAATTATATGATTTGTTCGTAATTGAATAAAGGCCCTGTTCTTGTTACTTTTCTAAATAATGCGAATCAATTTTAGGTAAATACGTCTATAAATATAATGAGAAGTCAAGATCTTTCTAACTACTATATTGTTACAGGTCGGAGTTTGAATTCAAACAGAAGAGGAAGGTTGGAAAAGAGGGAACCACCTGCTTTTCCTTTTCCGATTCAGACGACGGCGAGACTAGGTTAGTTTAATATGGAAAACTCAATTATTTTTGTTGAAAAATGTAATTTACATAAATCTTTTTATAACTCCAAAAGCTGACCTCAGAATTTCTAGTTTTGTCATATCTCCCATACCCGAATCTAGATACTTTGGGACACTTGATATAAACACTCCTACCAACTATTCCTACCTATTTAATCCGAACTTATCTTACTTGCCTTATTGACTGCACACTTTTTTTTTTGTATTCTGTTCGGATTAAAGACGTAATTAGTAAAAGTGTTTATATCAAGTGTCCAAAGTATCTAGATTCGAATTGTTGAAGGTGTGTTGTAAGAGATTAATTTTGTCTTACGCTTTTAATAGTTTCATTACTTATTAAGTTCACTGTGTTCAAATTAAATACTAAACCCTAATGATTAAAGAGGATAGTAAAGCCATTGTTTTTATAACATTAATATTTATTTTTAAACATAAATTAGTACTTTAAATAAGAATACTGAGGCCTATTTATTACTGGTAGTATTAAGAATACTGGACGTCCAGTACATAATTTCTTTATGAAAATAAATATTGACTTCTTATATTTTTGATACACAGGATCGAAGCAAGTTCTGTTAAGGCAGAGCCAAAAGTAAAAAAACCGCGCAAGAAAGTGGAAGGGAAGGCGCGAGGAACTGTGACTGCATCGCTGAGCGCTCATTGTCCGCAATCATCACGAAAACGGTCCTCGAGCTACAGACTCCTGTCTTCGGACAGTGAAGACGAACTTGAAGCTTCTCGGTCTGCTCGTGCTGCCGCTCAGCAGGGGCTTACGTCGTCTCTGACTCGGCGAGTGGCGGATGGTGTGCTGCGTCGGACCGCGGAACTCGACGGCGATACTTTCATCGAGCTGAGAGTTTACAACACCAAAGACGTTATTGCTGCTACTGGGTGGAAAGAGCGTTTGGAGAAAGCCCAAGTTGCGTTACGCTTTCAAGCGTCGTCATCCGATTTGGAGGAACTAAGAATTTTTCTCAGAAAAGCAAAGCTAAAGTTTGTCCAAGAAGGCAAGTTTTACTCTAATAAAAAAGAATGAAACTTTTGTAAACTAGCTCCTAAATTTTTTTTATTAGTAATAATAAAGTAACTAAATAGGTAGATACTGTACTTAGTTTTTTTTTATCATACAAATAATTTTAGTAACATATGAAGTATAATTTTGATTACATATAATACCAGATAAATTACTGATTTTTTTCCTGGGATAAAAAGTAGATAACCTAAATAAGTCATTTTATTAACAACTTCCTTAATGTGCTTAAAATACGAATACTTTTTTTAAATTTGGTTTTTTTGTTTATAGAAATTTAGATTTTCCGACAGTAAATATATGACCACACTGACAACTCTTAAGAGCCATACTACTGATCTATGTAAATATGAGTAAAAAAGTTTTTTGTACTGTTTGCGAACAAGATGTTTCGAGTAGGATATTTTCTGCCCATCTTCGTAGTAATATTCATAAGAATAATAGCGCTATTGAGATCAATGAATGTGTAGAAAAAATTAGTTCAGCATTCAGAAACCGTATTTCTAGTTACAGGGTGCATTGCCCCACTAGCAATGCCTCGAGGTCGCCATCAAGTAACAGCTCAGCAAATTCGTATCTGCTTACACCTCACACGTTCTTATCTCGAATACCTTTGCGTCGTGCTGTACGACAGCTTATTGATGTTAAATTAGCACAACATGTTAATTTAAAAGTAAATTTTGAATTTTTTGGAGAGTTCATTTTACCGAAAAATGACTATATTGAAATTAAATCTTTTGCAACAGAAAATGTAATTATTCATCAAAATTACAATTTTAACCACTTGTATTCTGATCTTGTGTCAAAAATAAACAAAAAAATTAGCGAATTCCAAGAGAAGGACAGTGGGTGGTCATTTTTAAAAAGCCTGTATTTAGAAATTAATTTAAATCGGTATTCACCTTTAAGAGCTTCGAGTTTTATTGAATTGCCAACATATGTAAAAAATAAAAAAGCTTGTATTAATGTAAAAAATAACGATAATTTTTGTTTTTTGTGGAGTATAATTGCAGCATTGTTCCCAGCTAAATCAAACGCAGACAGAACTACGTCTTATCCTCACTTCGAAGATGTACTTAACACCAAAAATATGGCATTTCCGGCGACATTCTCGGACATTAAAATATTTAAAAAAAATAATCACAGAATTAGTGTCAACGTTTACGGCTTGAATTCCAATAATAAAATAATTGGACCATTGTATAGAACAACACATAGAAAAAAGCGTCATGTCAATCTTCTATTCTTGCAAAATAAGTCCCGTAGTCATTACTGTCTAATTAAAAACTTGGAACGATTGGTTAGATCCCAAACTACTAAACATCATGGGAAAATCTTTTTTTGCGATGACTGCTTGCTTTTTTTTAATTGTAAAACTAATTTTGATGAGCATGTATGTGGAGGGGTATCGACCAAATTGCCTAATAAAGGCTCAATTTTACAGTTTACGCATTTTGAGCGTATGCAAGACGTACCCTTTGTCATTTATGCAGATTTCGAATGTTTTTTAGAACCATGCCAAACAAATCAAACTTTTAACAAAGGTGGTTTTACGTCAGACTTGCAAAAACATGTTCCTGCCGCGTTTGGTTATTACATTGTATGCTCGTACGATACTTCTTTAAATAAATATGTGTCATATCGGGGTCCAAACTGTGTTGAGAAATTTATAGAATATCTTCAACGCGACGTTCTAAAGATATATAAAATTTTGAAAAATCCTGTGCCATTGATATTTACCGAAAATAATTCAAAAGATTTCACTAATGCCAGAGACTGTTCTATTTGCTCCCAATTGTTATTTGATGATGAAGTAAGAGATCATGACCATCTAACAGGCAAATATAGGGGTGCCGCACATTCTTACTGCAATATACATTTCCAATTACCAAAATTCATTCCAGTGTTTTTTCACAACCTTTCAGGCTACGATGCACATTTATTTATACGTGAGCTGGGAGATATTCGTGGCAAAATAAAAGTTATAGCTAAAACTAAAGAAAATTACATTTCATTTACAAAGTTTTTTTCAACCGAAGAAGGAAGCTTTGTTCCAGTCCGTTTTGTAGATTCATTTAAATTTTTAGGAGCTAGTTTACAAAAGTTAGCGGAAAATTTAATTACCAAAGACTTGGTCAACTTGTCTAAGTTTTTTACGAATAAAACAAAGTTTAAATTGTTGAGACGCAAAGGAGTATATCCGTATGAATATATGAAAAGCTGGAAATCGTATGACGAAACTAACTTACCGTCCTATGAAGATTTTTTTAGTACACTAACAAATCAAAATATCTCTAAAGAGGACTATAATCACGCCCTTAAGGTTTGGAATACGTTTAAGATTCAAAATTTAGGGAAATACACAGATCTGTACCTACTGACGGATATTTTATTATTAGCCGATGTTTTTCAAAAATTTCGAGCTACTTGTAGGTTGAATTTCGAAGTCGATGCTGCTTATTATTTAACAGCCCCTGCTTTGAGCTGGGACAGCATGTTATTAAAAACTAATATTAAATTAGAACTTATTAATGATCTAGAAATCATTCGAATGCTTCAAAAAGGAATACGGGGAGGAGTATGCTTATGTTCTACGCGGTTCGCAAAAGCCAACAATAAGTATTTAAATAATTATAACCCTGCTGAACCTGAGAAGTACCTTATTTATATTGATTGTAACAATTTATATGGTTACGCTATGTGCGCATACTTACCATATTCTGATTTTAGACTATTAGATAGACGAGAAATCGATGAATTAAACGTTTGCAAAATACCAGACGAAAACGAATATGGGTACATTTTAGAAGTAGATATCGAATATCCAGAAGAACTTCATGATTCACACAATGATTTACCGTTCTGTCCTCAAAAATGTGTTCCACCCTGTTCAAAAACATCAAAATTGATTCCTAATTTATACGACAAATTTTTTTACGTTATTCATTACGTCCATTTGAAACTGTGTTTAAAAGCGGGACTTAAGTTGACTACCGTGCATCGAGTAATAAAATTCAAACAAAGCCCTTATCTAAAAGACTATATTGACCTAAACACTAAACTAAGGCAACAAGCTAAATCTGTATTTGAACAAGACTTTTTCAAACTAATGAATAACAGCATATTTGGAAAAACTTTGGAAAACACAGAGAATAGATTAGACGTTAAAATAGTAAATCAATGGAGTGATGATAAAAACAAGACAAAAAAAAATTACTGTGCAGAGCAGTTAATATCTAGACCTAACTTTCATAGTTCAACTACATTTACCGAAAATTGTGTAGCTGTTCAATTGAAACCAGAAAAAGTAGTACTTGATAAACCTATATACATAGGTTTCACAGTCTTAGAACTATCCAAAAGCCATATGTATAATTTTCACTATACTATTATGAAACCTTTTTACGGCTCTAATTTAAAAATGTGTTATACCGATACTGATAGTTTTTTATATTCAATAGAAACAAAAGACTTCTATAAGCATTTAAAGCTAAATTTAAAGCACTATTTTGATACAAGTAATTACTCGGAGCTAAATAAATATCAAATTGAACGCGTCAACAAAAAAGTGCCAGGTTTGTTTAAAGATGAATTAGGAGGTCAAAATATTGTAGAGTTTGTTGGGTTGCGATCTAAGTTATATTGTATTAGAACGGAATCGTGCGAAATAAAAAAGGCTAAAGGTGTTCAAAAATATGTTTTAAATGGTGTTCATTTCAATGACTATTATAAGTCTTTGAAGAAAAAAGACAAAATCCTACGAAGAAAAAATGTTTTTTTGAAGTCTCTTAAACATGAAATATTTACAAGATCTGTTAACAAAGTAGCTTTGTCTTCCAATGACGAAAAACGTCGAATAATGGAAGACAACATAAAAACGTTTGCTTGGGGACATTGCTCATTTTTCTGAATATCACTGTTGCGAAGATGGCAGAAAGTTATTTAACCGATATTATTATTTCAAAACATAATTATGTATATTCAAATAATATTTATATAACTACAAAATTATGGGCAGTCAATAATTTTTTACCACAAATTCATATCCTTGTCAATAGCGAGAATTATGATTTATTTATTACTACTAAGGAATGGCACAGAATTTACATTGAAATCAACTCGAAATGTATAGACAACATGACTATTCTATACCAACTTCTTTTTTGTGAAAAACGTTGTCCTGAAAATGTGATTTCTTTAATTTGTGGTGCTCTTAGTACATTTTGTCATTGTGTAGAATTAAGATTAAACTATTTACTTAAGCATGACTATGTAATAGTTAGTCATTTTGTACATAATATTAAAAATAATTTAGCTTGTTATAATACCCTAACTGTCAGTCAAATTGAAATGGTACTTCATTTTTATAAAAGTAAATCTAACGTTTTAGCTGTGCAAGAACTTTTACTTTTTGGTAGTTCATATTTTTATAACTATTTGACTTGTTGTTAATTTTTTTCTGGATTTTGTGTGTTTTATAATTCTGTGATTTTTTTATAATAACAATAAAATGTACCTATTTGAAAATGTTGTTTTATTTATCTAAGTCCAACTTTAGTGTAAACCTTTAGATAAAGAATGTTGGTAGATATAATAAGCATTTGTGACAGACAGACAAACAAAAAAACTTTAACTATTTTATTACGAACGTTAGAAAAGAAAATTTATGCTGATTCAGATACATTTCGATATTCAAGATGTCTTCGGTGTAGGCAGCCGGTCATACGATATCTAACATACATGAACCAACAAGTTTTTATTTGAAACCTGTATGACGCAAACAGATTGTTGCATTATATGAAAAATAAATCACATAATTAAAAGGTGTCGATTCGTTAACACGTCTTTATTATAATTTTAAAATATGTCTAATTACCAAAAGGCAAATTATATCGCATTTTCAGTAGGCAAAGTTTTAAAGTATGTGGTCAAAATCGAAATTAGTCAATTAACAGAACTACCAAACGTTGTGGAAAGCAGAACAATTGTAAAAACAAGTTATCATGCAGAAAGTGAAAATGACCCAGTGATGAATTCTGTACTGCATTCCCTTTTCCTTATTTCGACAGAGTTGGGAAAACAAACTGAGAAAATTTAATGAGCAGAGGTATGTATAAACTTTCCTATTTTTGCTTTTACTTTCAAAATTTACAGAAAATCTAATTATTTTCCTTGTCTTTCAGATATACCTGAGGCAAAGAATATCAGTAGCAGTAGCAGAGGAAGAGGTTTCCTCCGTGGAGATTTCATTCAAAACTTATTTCTCTTTTTTTTTTGTATTGTAAATAAACGATTTTGTCATGTACAAACATTAAGATATGTAATGTCTCTTTAGGAATAGAAATTAAATAAAAAATGTTTTATTGTTATAACATTTATTGAATTTTCTTAATAAAAATACTTATACTTAGTTAAGCAAAATACTTATACTTAGTTAATATATTTAATACTTAATACTTATATTATAAATTTGTACACAAATGAAAAAACTAAACTATTATATTTTAAACTAATTCAAGTATTTTATTTTTAACGTCCACATTTTCATTGCACCATTTCTTAATACAAATAACATTTTCCAGAGCACAATATTTTCTATGATAAAAACATTTGTTTTTTTGCCCTTTAGAATAGGTGCTGTACAAATTAGGAAAATTAGGGCATCCCTTTTCTGCAATATCTTCAACATTACATTCTGTACAAAGTTCATTAATCCATAGGATTTTTTCTCTACCCTTCAAAAGCAAATATTGGTGTTTTAAAATTAGTTTGATAAGTTTTCTAAATTCTTGATAATCTATGTAACCGTCACTCCAATAAATACCGCGATTACTTTCTAACCAAGATACATTTCTTTTTTCTTCCTTAGTCAAATAAGAAAAGGGATATGGTGGTTTTATTAGAAATACTTGAGTGTATTCTGAGGTAGCCAAGGCAAATTCTTTTACAATAAATTTATTATGAGAATCCTTAAAGCCTTGTAAGTCTACGAAAATAGGTCCGGTAATATTCATGATATTTTTTTCACTATACCGCTTAAGGGTTTGTATTCAAATATGCAATCGTTTAATAACAAACAATACGCAGAAGTTAGATTTGGTATATCTTTATCACTCTCTATTTCGATACGAACATCAACTGGGCCAGTTTTAAGTGTATCGTTTTGTCTTGAGCAATCTATAACGTATAACGGTACTTTATCTCTAAATTCTTTATAACTTAGCAAGGGTTCAGGACGTCGTCCGTAGTAAGACTGTTGGAATCTAGTGTATTGTTCATATAATAAAGCAAATTTATCCTCATCAAATCGAACATTAAGACCCTCATAGGGAAAATACACTGAATTCAAAAATACTTTAACTTCTCTTATATTGCAGTGATCGAAGTGTGACATGTCTTTTTCTGATTTATTTTTTCGGTCTGTCTGAAATGCAATAACAGCATATCTCGGTTTTTCTATTTGTGAAGATGTTTTAATTACCCATGTATGTTTTGTTGTTTTTGGTAATAAGGGATATTCATACAAGTCCCAGTTTCGGAATAACAAGTTGATTGAACGATCTTTTTCTAGATATTTTAATAGATTTAGTTTTTCTCGATCGGAAACTTTTACGTGTGGAACACGCCAAACAATTTTTTTAAGTATGATATCATCTATTACTTCTCCAGTGTTTAGTTTTATTGCGTTTAGATTAGTATTGCTGCGTAAAAGTATTAGCTCATGTCTACAATTCATTATTATTTTATTATAATCCTCAGCAAATCCAAGCATTTTGTTCAGTGGTATAGATACTGCAAAATTCCCTGATCTTGTATTTTTTGTTCCATCTATATCCCAACCCCATGCTTTCGAAATTTTTGATTCATTTTCATTCATAGACAAAAATGATTTTATTGTTGTTGTTATACCAGCATTTTTAATTCTATCTATTTCAACTCCGTTAAGTTCATAGCGAATATCTTGAAACAGAAATAAAATGGGGTTGTTAGTAAAATTAACGCTAGTTGCAATATCTTTTAGATCTCCTTTTTTAACGATGACCATTCCTTCTAGGTATATTGTACTCGCTGATGGCAATACGTACAAGTCTTGTTGGTTGATAGGTATTCTTATTTCATCATTTTTATTAAAAGTAGTGATATATGGCTTATACGAATGAATTTCCATGCTTTCTATAGTATTATCAAATACAATAGGTTGCGCTACGTTTAATACACTCATTTTAGTAATCCAATTAATTTTAAAAAGTCTTTATTTTCAACACTTAACTTTTTTTTTAAGTTAGTAGATGTTATTGACACAGGTGCTCTTTTGCGAATTACCTGTATCTTTCTGAGCTTCTTTGGTCGTGAAAAAGAATTTATATTAATTTGGTGAAAGTCTATCATTTTTTCTTCAGATGTAGGTACAGTAGTACCTCTTCTCCCCGAAAATTAACTAACTTGTTCTGTGAATCTAAAATTTTTATATTTACACTACTGATAGTCTTTTGATTAATCGGAAAATATATTATATTCTTTGGTACCTCAATAATTCTATATCCAGGCGGAACATTAGGTGCAAATTCATGGATTATGTGGCTTGGAATTCCATTAATGAAGGATCCACAGACAATATCACATTCAACTCGGACAACAGTGGTAGAAAGAATACTGACTGGTATCTGTGATTCATGGAATTTATTCTTTTGTAATGTTTTTTTATTGTATCCGAGAATACTCCCAATAGAATTTTCTTTTTCAAAATGAATGTCTTTAGAGCAACAAATTACAGTACGTAAAGTATTATTGTTACAAGTTAAACTAAAGGTGCTGCTTCTAATGTTTTTCTTTATATAGTCACAAATGTCCTGTAGTTCATAAGATCCTTCAGGAATTTCAATCACTTCATTATCACCATAATGAAATTTATTATTTTTACTTTCAACGTTTGGAATAGAGTTAAAAGTAGAAAAGTATAAAAGACCACATTCGTAATCTCCGTCTAACTGTAGAGCAGGAGAATAACAAGTATTTAAGCTTGATGTGAATCCAGATATTGACAGCGTGAAAGACATGATTAAAATGGTTTATTTTATTGAATTATCTTAATTTATTCTTTTGAATGCCAAAAAATGTTTAAATATTTTATACACAAGTGACCACAATTAACAGTATTAAAGTTCTGATATACATTGTAATTGTAATAAACATTAGACAAATTTAAATAGGACAGTAACTCTTGGGGTGGTCTTAGATTTCCAAAACTATTGAAGTACTCACAGTAGTTGTTAATTTTTATATAGGCTACCCAGTGCGTTCCAGGATTCTTAGAGTTATCCAAATTGACAATCGCACACTCAATATCTTTAGGTTTTTTTGGTAAAGCATCTTTCATGAATACTCCTCGAAAATACGGTATATCATTAGTGTGCTTTAAAATATCTACATTCGTTAAAGCACGTCTAGGTAGCCTTCTAGTTAGTTTTTTGCTGATTTTAAACATAATCCGTTACCTTTATAAGGTTTGATGTAGAGACCTTTTCCTAACGCAATAGATTCCATCATTTTGTTATGACGCTGTGACTCTTCAAGGTTTTGCTTTGCTGATTTATAGCTATTCACTGCTTTAGCAATACCTGCAGCTCCTCCAGCTAAAGACCCTAATGCAGATAAGCCAGCAAAAATTGGTATAAGTGGTAGAATCCCTCCAGTTTTTGGTATTGGTATAAGACGGGGTAAGCAAACATTTTTATTTTTAAATAATTTTTTTGCAGTCAAGTAGGCTATCTTTATAGCAGTATTGTTATCTTTTGGCTTGCGGTTTTTCATATAATTACGGATTTTAGACACGACTGACTTAAAAGATTTAACTCCAGCACCATTTTTTAATTTAGTTTTCATAACTTTGCTTACGAGCCAAGACGCTAATTTTTCTCCGGTTCTAGTATTTTTTGACTTCATTCTTTGTTTTGCCATATTCAGAAGCGCAAAGTCAGCTTTATGACGATCTTCTAAATTACGATGTTCGGAATATGCTATATCGTGACGCTTACAAGCCTCGTCTAATTCGTTTTTTCACCTCGAGCCAATCTTTCTTGTAGTCTTGTACCAGGACCACAATAATTATATCCTGGTAAATGAAGTTCAAATAATAAATTGTTTACTATATTATTAACAAGTCCTCCACCGTTCATCACTGAATTTAAAATGAATACATGGTTGAATATCTTACAATTATAAAGTATTTATAAGTTAAAAGTAATCACTATACAATAGACATTTTGTTAATCCAACTATTTTCCTTTTCATTGAGTCCTAACCATTTTACAAATAATTTATTTCCTTTCTTTCTTATCACTTTTTCAATTAAATAAATGTTTGGATGTTTAGTTTTTTGCAACTCTTGTTCGTAAAACGATCCGAGTATTATTTGATTTTTTTGATCATGAATGTGATAAGTTACTGGGTAAGTATTATTAACTTTTGTTATGGTAAATAGTTCAGAAGACCAGTTAGGTGTATACCCCTTTTTGAAATTTTCTTTATATTTGCTAATCCGAACACAGTCACCTACTTTTAATTTTGATTTTCTTAAGTACTGAGGTGTTTCATTCCTCTTTATGTTATTCATAACAACGGTTTGGTTATCACATGTTACATTTATTGGTTTAAATTTTATAATTCGATGGACAGTATCATTATATGATGACAAAGCATCGTTCAAAGGTGATCCGATCCATTTTTTATTTCCAACTAAAGTAAAATATTTATATAATTTTGATTTCAGTGTTCTTATAAATCTTTCAACAATTGACGCCTTTTTCACAGAATATGTAGAATAGTGATTTATATTAAAAGTTGTTATTATTTTCTTAAACACTTCATTGTAAAATTCTTTTCCCATATCTGTCTGAAGGTTAATAGGAATTCGACCAAAATCCAAAATTTTTTGAAAAGCGTTTCCTACGTCACGTTTTGTTTTCGTTTTCAGAGGAACTCCCCACGCAAATTTTGAAAAGCAGTCTATAACAACTAAAATATATTTAAAACCTTTGTTCACTTTTTCCATTTTCTGCATGTCAATTAAATCAGCTTGCCATAAATCATCAATCCCTTTTAATATTACCGCCCTACGAATGAAGTGTTTTCTAGCTGGTTTGTGAAGTTCACCAACTATGTCTTCTCTGTTCATAATTGTTTAGGTGCGGTTTTCTGTGATACAACCTTTTTTAATTCTGATTTAATATCTAGCAACTGATTTTTTAAAGTTTGAATCAGGCTTTTTATAGCATTTATTTCGACCAGGAAAGATTGTTTTCCACAATATTCTTTTAGTACATTATCTACATACTGCTTATTGACGGCTTCGTCAGGTAGCTGAGGTGTTTTGAGTCCTTTTATACTTGCTGATATTAAGTCTAAATCTCCATTAATAGACTTAAGAAATACTTTGTCAGTAATATTGAAAACTTCTGACAAACGCAATCTTTTATGCACGTGATGACCAAACTTGTCAACGTTCATTGTTTAATAAATGTATCCCTAAATGGTTTGATTACAACTGAATGTTAATATGAAGTTCTCTGTATTATATTTGAATAAATCGTTAAGAATGCATGTAATACGTTATTTTTCATATTTTATTTGTTAATAATACCAGCTTCTTGCAACTCCTCTACGATAGATATTATTTCATTGTCTAATCCACTGTTTCCTGCATCACGAGAAGATATTAAAAGTTTTAGTCTTTCAACTAACTCATTAGGGTCATCCCAATACACATAATCAACATTTTTATTATATTTTTTTAAAATTGGTAACCCAGACCCTTGAGTAAGACTTTCGGTGCTTGTACATTGCTTAGATAACTTGAAAAGTGGTTTGATAATATTTAAGTACTTGCTTCCTTTATTACTTTTAATTGGTTTTTTAGGGTTGAAGTCACGCCTATGTGCATTTGTAATAGTTAAAATCTGTTTGTAACTGTTTAAGTCACTATTAGTGATTGTTTTTGAATCTGGTATTCTTTTAAATAATAATTCCATTAGACCTTCAGTTTTTTTATAAGGCTTTCCAGAAACTAAAATTGTATTTTCTGTTTGGACAATTCGAGAATTACCTATCATCAGTTTACCACGTTCATTTCTAACACCAAATGGAATATCTTCCAATACTTTTACAGTTCCTTCTGAAGGTGGTGAACAATTATGTTGTGGACTTGAAATAGATTCAATTGTTTTGAATGAAGCGTCACTTGAAATGTTGGTTTCTTTATTATTTGTATCGCTCATACTTTCCGAATCATCTTCATAGATATCGTCTTCATAATCATCAAAGTTCTTAAGAGTTTTATCAATTTTTTCACACTGTTCATCGGAATCTATTTCATATTCACTTCCACCCTGAAGATCAAAATCAAATTCAGTTTTCATATATTTTGCTTTTTTCCCTGGGATTACGTCTTCAATGTAATTAGGTTTGATATTTTGTGTTGCATTTCTTGATACCATTTTATGTAGTGGATCCGTTAAAGGTTTGAACACAGATTTAAGGACTTTATCATTTTCAGTTTGAATATTACGCAACTGCCTAACTTTTTTCTTAACAACGCTTGCTGATTTAATTATCTCTTTTTTGATATTTACTTGCGAATCCATTTTTCACAATAAGCTTTACCAATGTTATAGACAACACTAAACACATATCAGAGTTTTTGTCGTTTATAAGAGTTTTAATCAAGAATGACAAAAGTATCAAACTTTTTTCTATAGCAACCTTTATTTTTTTCACAGTCTTTATTGATTACTATGAAATCATACGAAGTTGTCCAGATTTCCGAACACATATCACGAAATTGATCCCAATTCATATCTGTACTGACATGTTCATCATAAACATGTCGTAAATTAATGTCATCTTGTTTAAACAAAATTAACAGATTTGCATTATCTCTAATTAATTGTTTAGGTACTTTACTATATGTTTGATTCAAATAAAAGCAGTCTATACGCTTATGTCGCCCCATTGAGAAATAATCACGAATGTTATTTTGATTTTCACAAGCAACATCGTCGAAAAGAATTACTGAATCACGTTTTGCACGATGAGGGCTTATAACGTCACTATTATCGTTATATTTCATTAATTGTACTTCTGGAACCTCATTTAACACTTTTTCTAAAAATATATATTTTGGTTGGTAAAGCGTTTTGGAATATAAATATATATTTTTATAGCATAAACCATTTTCATGCAAAAGAAGTCCAACTATTAGGTTTGTTTTTCCACAGTTAGATGGTCCGCAAATCAAACATCGAATCGAATTAGGTAATAGTTTACCATGACGTGATATGCCTAGATCAGATTCAGAACATGTGGCTGCTTTACAAATTTCATGATGTCTTGGTGAAAGAAGTTAATTATGCAATGAAATCTCTAATCGATATGACTCCATATTTATATTAATTTGAGAGACATTGACACACAAGACTACCGAAAGATAAAAGAAAGGTAACATTTTTATAATTTATTAATGAAATATTTATTGCCCGACAGTTGTTATAGGGTAAAACATTTTTCTACTAGAACAGAACAGAACGGTTTGTATATATTTGTAAGTTTATGCCTTCTTCTCTCGTAAAACGGAATGATGCTCTCCAAAATACCTTGTGCATAGAGCTAGAAGAAGGTTGGTCGGTATCAAATACGTTAATTTATTTACATTCACCCACATTGAAAACTTTACGTAACCAATTTCAAAATGTTTATTGGGCATTCTGGCTCACTTTCCGCAGCGCAGATGCACGTAATCAATTCCAAAATGTTTATTGGGCATTCTGGCTCACTTTCCGCAGCGCAGATGCACGTAATCAATTCCAAAATGTTTATTGGGCATTCTAGCTCAATTGGAGCAGTGAAGATGCGCCAGCATCTGCGCTGCGGAAAGTGAGCCAGAATGCCCAATAAACACCTACTTACATTCAAAGTCATAATCTCTGTGGCGCAATATTCAAATTGCTGTAGCTCGCCCGAGATAAAGGTAAGCAGAGCAGACTGGGCCGAGGATGTGGAGTGAGATGAGCACGCTCCCAGAAGCCTCACCCGTGGTCTACTCAGCTGCTGTCGCGTGCTGTAGGACACGCAACGCAAGTACCGTGCAGTATGCGCACGCAGTAAGCAACGCAAGGGCGCGCAGTAAGCAGTCGGAAGAGAATGGTCCGTTTCTACTGCAAATACACCACATCAGTACAAGAATATATTCATACAGCACACGTCTGAAGTTCTCATAAAAAAGTGGCAATTATTGAACTTTTGCGTAAATTTTATTAAAAGAATATAATCTCAAAAAATCAAAACATACAGACATAGTAATTGTGTATATCTATCATACATAAAGAGTATAGCTCTTATGTCAAAATCAAGAGAGGAAAATGAGGAATACGTTTGTATGGGAAATAATAATAATTATATAAAATAATGTATAATTTTGGGGGTCTAGCGGTATAAAATAATTACCCTAAGGTACCCTACCTGCCTGATGTGTTCATCCTATGGACGCTTGCACATCCAGGAGCATTAGACGCGGATTGGCGACTCTTTAATCTGTCGTCTCTCCTTTCTCGAAGAATCCATTCTAGTACAAATTAAGAATTTAAAAATAAAAAAAATTAACCAAGTGTTTTCTTTCTTCCCCTTGAAGTCGAATGCCAAAAATTTGCAGCAAATATACGAGACATTATTATTATTTTTTGGCATTCGACTTCAAGGAGACCAAAAACACTTTGCTTCCTGTTCGAGTCGGAGTCTTAGGTTTAAAATATATAAATAAAAAATAAAAAATAAATAAAGCGGGTAAAATATATTAGATATATAAATGATAGATATATAATAGAATTTATTTAAGTACCCAATTTGTATTTAGATGGGTACTATTCATATTAATTCAAAGTATTATGCAGTTTACTATAAATTTATTGACATTTTAGGTTCTCAAATTAATTCGCATTTTTTGGATGAACTGGATAGCAAGTGGTCATCACTAGCCGGACTAATGTTCAGTGATGACATCCTACCATCAAGTATTCAAAATATTATGGCCAAAAAGATCCGGGAATTTTACTTCAAAGATAAGATAATTGGAAAAGAAACTTTTCCTGTGCTGGTGGAGGTATCATTTTAACTCTTAGATTTCTTATCATATTTGTTTATTTAAGAAATATGAATGACAAATCGGCAGCACTCCCAAGTTAGTTAGTTAGCTAAATAGGGAAAACATACTGCGGTGTGATGGTAGCTTCATATTTGGGTCATTGTCGTAGATAACCAATTTGTTTATAGTTGGTTACTCATACCACCTCAGGCCAGTCTGGAAATCCAAATGTCTAATATTACTCTGTGTCCCTGTCCTGGTTTCCGCATTGTTCCGGTTTCGCAGATTAAGATTACCTGAGTTGGTGTCTCCTCGACTTCTTTGCAAGCTGTCAGTAATGCTGATTTTGTAAGGGTGTGTAATATTTAGTTGGCAGTGATCTTTTACCATGCCAGCTATGTGGCATTGATTTTTTCTACTGAGTTGCAGTATTCTACGCGACAGCTGTTCGTCCAGGGATGTGAGGTGAGAGAACCTCATACAGTAATTCAGATCAGATTTTTGGAAATAAGTAATTATTTTATCTATTTTATTGCATCTTTTTGAAGCCAGTTGTTTTTTTTTTGTTAATAAGTTTTTATTTTTTACTTTTGAGCTACGAATTGCTTTTTTTTCTCGTACGCTAAAAACATCGAGACTCGTAACAAAAGTTTATACAATCATCAACATAAAAGGCGTTTCACCTGATCCAAATTAATACCCATTTTTTTTACGGAAATTAAAAAATAATCAGAAAATCGTCTATATATGACGGAGTTATGCCCGAACAAACATAAAAAAATATAAACATCCGAATTGAGAACCTCCTCCTTTTTTGAAGTAGGTTAAAAATAAACTGTATCTATTCGAAAATTTGATGTTTTCAGCTTCTATACAATTGGTATGGCGACATGAAGTGAGATATTTTTTCATTGCCGTACGAACTTTGAAAGGTGTTATCCAGTTATTAATATCTGTATTAATAATTGTGATACATAGTAGATACACGTGTCTACTCCACGTGTATACACTCTACTTCGCTTTAAAAAAAGATTATGTAAATAAACCGAACTGGCTGTAAGAATTTAAGTCGTTTGCCTCGATTTAATTAAGAGGAATTCCGCCAAAAAATACTTATGTATTTTGTAGGTAATAGAAATAATAGGTAATAATATATTTAATAATATTATTGATTTCTTCAGCGATGCTACGAAACGAGCGAAAAAATGCACAGAAAGTGGAGGAACATTATTAAAAAAAATTGTTAAGAAATGTTAATAAATAAAAATTTTTTAAAATTATTTACGGAAATAGTCAATGTCAAAGTATTTTTAAAAAAAAATTAGAATAGTAATAATTAATAGATTTTTAACTTGCTGGGTCATTATGTGTCAGGCGATGAGTTCCATGTCGCCATACTAAATGTATTATGTAACATCAACTTTCTGATAAATCCAGTATATTTTCTAAACCATTATTGATACGATTTGATAGACCTTGTGAAGCACTTTCAGGATCAGTAATCAGTATTTCGATATCGTGTATGGTTTAGAAATAATCGAATGAAATCACTTATCTTTTCCACTCTGTTAAAGTATTTGTTGTTTTTGTTTTATCGTCATAATGGTACTAGCTTCAAACTTAAATTGATTATAGTGTAAGCTATATAGTAAAACTATAAATAAAAAAAACTGATCATGTGCGAGTTGACTTTAACTCAACCCTCTCTCGACTTTAGGGTTTAAATATGATAGTGGACAAAATGTAATCAACTATATAGAAACATTACAATACAAGGTACGAAGAAATGTTCCGCACTTTTACTTCCAAGCATTATAATTTTTGTACAGGCTCTTACAGACATCACTTACCGACGGCCGGCGAGCAAGCTCTCGCACATGTACGCCGATCTGGGGCTGTGTGTTTACTTCTTAGAATACGCTTTTCGAGGTGCAGACAGCACGACTAGACTATTTTCACATATCACAAACAATTATAGTAAGTAGATCAAATGACATATACAGGGATTGCAATCCCGCAATTTTTTTTTTCTATTAATTAAGTATAAGAAATTAGTAAACTGTTTTCTTAGATTCATATTTTAATGTTTGGCATTGTTAATAAGTTTAGCTTTATTTATTTTGCCTTTACCCTTCACAACAGTTTTATATTATTAATTCAGTCTAATTCATATAATGACTAATAATCAAATCATAACTTTTTCTTAGATGCTATTAATATGATATCAACCTATGGTGATAACTTTTGAAAGTACGCTCTTAAGAAGCAAATGGCTTTTATTGTATCTTTATATTAAACACCGGACGGTAAATACGAAAACAAAACACTCACCTACAGAAAAACGAGTGCAGGCGCAGCACAGCGCCATTTATGAACAACTGAAACGTCGTACTCGTGCTACTCGCGATTTACGCGAAAGATTTAGCGCCAAATTTTTAATTTGTGGGATCCGCGGATCTTTGAAGGTGCGGGATCCAGCAGATCTAGACACGCGGTAGCGTGTTAAGCCAAGTTCAAGTAACAGAACTGGCGAGCAGCACCGTGTGTAATATTACACGAACCATTTGGAGCTACTTTTGATCACCTCATAACTCAAAAACTATTTCACATAAACGTGTCAAATTCGGCTCATATATTGAGACTTGCGAGATACATATGTGCTCGAAATTCCATAAGCACATCTCAAACGGTTATTAAGATATTACAGTTCAAAAATCGTCATTTTTATCACTGACTGACCTATAGATCAAAATTCTAACCCAGTTTCAGATGTTCTAGAAAGTTCAGATTTGGCATGCAGATAGGTAATTAGGTGAATACAAAGGAATAAATAAGAAACTGGTAATTTTTTATCATTTTATTATAATTTTTCACATAACCTTTAAACGGGAGCGTGGTCATTTGTAATAAATAAGAAACTAGTAATTTTTTATCATTTTATTATAATTTTTCACTTAACCTTTAAGCGGGTGCGTGGTCATTTGTAATAAATAAGAAACTGATAATTTTTTATCATTTTATTATAACTGTTCACTTAACCTTTAAGCAGGTGCGTGGTCATTTGTAACGGCAGCGGTCGCGCGTATCCTTAATGACCGTCAAGGTTTTTAAGAATTAAAAAGACAAATTATTAAATTATTTGAATAACAATACCTTAAACATATTCCCTTTAGATAGAATAAAAAAAGTATTTGCCAGAAAACTTACAAAAATTTATATTAAAGCTCTTTTACGAAGCGAATCTTCAAAGACGTCAGGCGCGCGTTTACTTTGCAAAACCTACACACAACGCAGCATGCACAACGAAAGATATAATTTAGATTAAGCAATGCGCACAGAAAGGAAGAATCTATTTGATTCTATTAGAAACACTTAACTAATACTTAAAAACTGTAATCAAAGAATCAGCAATCAGCAAACAAAACTTATGACAGCCGGTATCTATGTGGATTTTAAGGTTTTCAGGTGAATATATTAGTATATGAGAACTATCCAAGTCATACCTTAGGCTACAATATCTTATCCTAAGTTATAAGAAGAAATGATATTTTATGTTGTTATAAATAAATTTCAGGACTGACCATTGAACTTGGCACCCATTTAGATCTCACTGCTTTTGTCGTTTAAGTCAACATCCAAGGCATATATCATAATATTGAACTTGGCTCTCATTTCACATTTATGTTTTTGATGGGATTCATAAAAGCAGCGGCATCCCGCGGGAATTCGTGATCCCGTTTTGCGGGATTGCAATCCCTAGACATATACAGGGTTGAAAAACAAGGCCGTGGTTGGTGGTAGAACTACCCTTAATATCAATAATGGCGAATTTCACTAAAAGGAAACATTCCTTTATTTTTTATAATAATTAAAGAGGCATTTAAAGATTTTTGAAAAATCATCTGCTTGATCTGGGAATTGAACCTGTGAAATTTAAAAAAAATACCTATTTATGATCTTTAAAAAGGGGTCAGTTTAGGAAGCAATTTCTTATAAATAGCGTTACAGAGGTCCTATGGCTACTTTCCGGCTCCGTCATCAGTTCTATGATATCATTATATCGCATTGTCATCCGATTTAGGTGTGTATGCAAAATTTCAACTCCATCGAACACCGGCAAAAGGGTCAAATTTAATTTTCAAGATTTGATTACAGACAATGAGATAGGTGAAACTAAATAAAAGCTTGTAAAAATATTTAATATTGAAAGATATGAGTAAAATTTCAAAGGGTTTTCATACAAGATACATGTTATAGTTTTTGCTGTATCGTAACAACAACGGTGTAACACATACAAGGTTCAAACTTAAAACGATTACAGTATAAGGTTTGTAGTAAAACGATAAATAATAAAAATCGGTCAAGTGCGAGTCGGACTTGTGCATTATGTGGAGTAATGGAACCCCTCGGGGCGCAGGTTCAACTTGTATTCGGCCGGTTTTTTAATTATGTGTCCTTTATTGCAACAGGTGTGAGCCACGCAGATGACATATTGCATATCTTCAAATCGCCTTATTTTAATTTTGATTCCTCCGATGACATCAAGATGCGGAAAATCCTTATTGACGTCATATACAGCTTCGCAACCACTGGGTATGTAAAAATTTTGACTTCTTTAATAGAAAATTCGTAGGGCGGAATTCGCATTCGAAATATATTTACATTGGGCTATGACAGATTGAGATGTCAAATATACTACGTCAAAAAAGTAAATAAACAAACATTGTTCATTTTGATGGGTAAAAAATGATATATTCGCGTCAGGCTGATCAAGAAATTTGTCAGATGGAAACCATAATGCCACGCCATAAAAAGTCGCAAGACGGAAACCATAATGCCACGCCTATTATAATTTTGAAGTGACGTTTTTAGCCGCGCGGGCGTTGTGCACTTTGTTTTCTGTTTAGATAGTTTTTATCACACTTGCGCGATAACTATGTCATTTCTCCTACGGGCTTTTTCTTTGTAAATTTTACTTTACAGAAGAATAAAGAAGAATTTCATCAAGATCTTCATTTCGGATAACAACTGTCAAACTAGAAACGGCTTTATCTCCGTAACTTTTGATCGTAGACTTGTAGTTTCTTAACAGAAGTGATAGATCTCATCAAGATCATCATTTCGGATAACAGCTGTCAAACTAGGAACGGCTATATATCCGTAACTTTTGAACGTAGACTAGTAGTTTCTGTACAGAAGTAATAGATCTCATCAAGATCTTCATTTCGGATGACAGCTGTCAAACTAGAAACGACTTTATCTCAGAAACTATTTTTTCTGGACAAGTAATTTCTTTACAGAAGTGATAGATCTCATCAAGATAGGTTCCGTACCACAAAAGGAAAAAGTAACCGTTTGTTGTCAGTCTGTCTATCTGTCAAGCAAGATCCTCTTTCTCAGGAACGCGTGTTGTTGAAATTAATATTAAATACTAAGGTCTACGGTCCCTTAAAGCAGTAAGAAATCAAGCTTCTAATTAAAAAATACGGCCGGAAAATGACAATTTTTGTTGCATATTTTGACTTATACAAATAAATCAAAACCAATGGGATTTACCTAGAACCATGAAATTTCTCAAGAAGCAAGATATTACATCACAAATATAGGAAAAATCCAAAAATTGATATTTAAAGCATAATCCCGTGAGACTTCTCATTGTAGAAGAAGAAGAAGAACTATATACATCTAATAAGTTTTTACGGAACTCTCGGTACGCGAGCCAGACTCGCACTTGATCGGTTTTTGATGTTAATTACGATAATATTATAATGCCACGAAATGCCAGTATTATATAATAACAATCAAAGTCTTTATTAAATTAATGATTGTTACATAATTCACGGGCATTTTATATTTGTTGTCCTTACGGTAAATCCATTCTTATATTAAAAATGCAATGTTTGATTGCTTGATCTTATTCCACGTCGCATCGAAGAGGAACACAGGCTTTATATCTTTATATCTAAAATTTAAATGTTCTTGCAGGAATACCTATATAACCGAATTTCATGTAACAGAAGTATAGCTACAGTATAGCACAGTACCTTTCCATAATCAAGAAGTTGCCGTAGAAGTTTCACGACGATAACCAAACAGAGCACGAGCAGAGCTGCGGGCATAAGCTTAGTATTATAAGGTCTTGATTAGCGAAATTTTCCACAGCGCACTTCAGCGCATTAGTATATTAGCACGGACCGGATTCGATGTTGGCTTGACATGCGACCTTATAATTTGACTACCATTTTCCCGCGACTTCGTTCCCATGGACTTTTGAAAGAAAAACTAAAGATTTTAGTTGTTTATGGTTTTACCTACAAGTATATCAGCATTTTCATACTCTATCTAATCTGTCATACCAATACGTCATTTAAACAAAGACTTCTACGCCGGTATATTAAACTTGCCGCACTTTATATGTGTGCTTGCGTAGAAGTTACCGTACCGTTGGTCTACGAAACCATATACTAAAAGTACTAAAAGTGAGTTAGTTAGTAAGCTTCATATACTAACATTAAAATTTCCGTTTATCTTTCATTTTATTTTTCTAGTCAGCCGAAACTTCCCGGCATCGAGGCATGGAATCCAGTGAGACCTAAATCCTTAAAACTGAACTACTTGCGAATTTCTTCTCCAACCAAAATTGAAGAAAAATTAAGTTCTGATTTTGGCCAGGTGGACTTTTGGGACAGTCTTTATCTTTAACAAGTTGCAATAGCCGGGACCACTTCGAAAACGCTTCTATCGATGATGACTACAAAATTCTAGAGCAAAAAATTTCTAATCATTTGGTTTTCCCGCTTTTATTTTATTATGCAAATAATGTAACTGTTTTAAAAACTTGCTAATTACTTGTGGTATTTTTACCAAAGGGTACAACCGAGTCCTGATACTAAGCCCACGCTTTAAAGACACAATATCAAATTCGAAAAACACCGCTCGCCATCGGCAAGGAATTCATCCTCACACCTTGGAACCTAAATGGTCACGTACAGTCTGGTTATTGAGAAACTTCCTCCCGCGAACGCTTAGGTTGTGGACTGAGCTCCCTGCCGAGGTTCTCTCTGAGGACTTTAGAATGGGGTTTTTCAAGAAAGAAGTTGTTAAATTTTTTAAGGGTCGGCAACCCGAGAGTGATGCGTATAGGCTGCGGTGACCGCTTACCATCAGGCCTTAGTGGTATAAAAAAACACCCAAATCGCTTCAGGTGTGTCTATAAAATTTCAAGAGTTCCCTTGATTTCTCCACAATCCCATCAATATATCCTGTCTCGATGATCATGGGACACTGGGTATGCATTTGTTGTATACCAAAACCTTATCCAAAATGTAACAAATATTTTCTGAAAACCGCATCAAAATCGGTTCAGCCAAACGTGAGACAATCGCGAACAAACATACAGGTCAAACTGAGAACCTCCTTTTTTTGAATTCGGTTAAAAATAAACGGATTTCTAACATAAAAATGATAAGGTAAGGGGTAATTCACAATTTTCTTGGGCCACTTCAAATTCAAATTCAAATTCAATTTATTCAGTTTAGGCTACAATAATTGAGCACTTATGAATGTCACTACGCCATCGGTTCGTAAGTCTACAGGGCGGGAGACCTTGTACTGAGAAGAACCGGCAAGAAACTCAGCAAGGGCATTTCTTTTCTTTCTCTTACAGCGTCCAATTAAAATATTGGAAAATGCCCTCCCTATCATAAAAGGACACTTTCCATTACAAACATAAAAAACATGAAATATAAAGCACAAGCACAACATAAAAAAGTATCTAATATAAACAAAAGACAGTTTATGTATTCATCACTAAGAAATAATCAATGTCTTACAGTATTAATAAACAAAACAAAAAAGTAAGACTAAATACTAAGAATACAAAGAAGTTTGCAAGAGCAGACCAGCCTCCACAGGCGGCACCCGTTCACGAGTATGACATATGAATCAGCCATCGCTTCGCTCAACCATGTTTTAGGGAACACTAACACCTTAACTAAGCGTAGCCTATATTTTAGGTACTGGTCTCTTCCGGTACTAACAATAAATGATGAGTAGTACCAATTCTTAACTATGGCCGCGGTAACTACAATTAAATAACACAATACAAATTTATGATATTCGAATACATTGCTAGTGAGTTCGTATAGTATAAAACTATGCTGGAGGGCAATAATTCTGATACGATTGACACATTCATGGATAGTTAACGCCGATTAGTAAAGTAACAAAAGTAAACATAGGTAAGAAAATACTTAAACTCAGAACATAAGAAATACATTCTGAGATAGTAGTAGATATACCTAATGTTAGCATTAATATAGAATTAACTTTACTACGTGAAGTTATTTGCGCTGGGTTGTAAGGAAGTTTCGTGTGTTGTAGAATAACAGTATCTCTAATGAATAACTGTAAGAATATCGCAATGTTGGTATAATTTCGAAATAGGATATCGGAAAGGTTTGAAAGTTATTACTTCTAATAGTGCACGTTGTGCTCGTATTAACTTTATTAGAATAGTCTTGAGCACACCAATCCATGATGGTATACAATATATCAAGATAGACTAACCCAGTGCATAATAAACGGTTTTCAACAATTGAAATTATGCAACATGGCGTCAGCATTTCACTTTGAGTTTTCCAAGGTAACGTTTTATCCAGTATAACTCCTAAATATCTTGTAGTTTCCAAATTTTCTGAAGTATGAACAGTTACAGTTATATTTTTCAATATTTGTACACTCGTGAAATTTTATTTTAAAGTTATGCTCTGAAGGTATTCCACGTTTCGTAAAGTCAAAAGTTATATATTTTGTTTTAGAGATGTTTAGAGTTAAGGAGTTATTTTGAAGTTCTTCTGGATGCTTCCTTCTGCTACAGCCCTAACCTCTTTCCAAGTTTTATCAAAGAAAATAAGCGCAGTATCATCAGCATTTAAGTTACATAAATCTATACATATAAAATGCTTTGTCCTCAATGACTGATGGATCAATGCACAGCCTAAACCGCTCATCGTAGAGACCTGAAAATTGGAGGGTGTGTTCTTTGAATGACGTAGGTATCCGAAAAGAAAGGATTTTCCGAAATTCTACCCCTAAGGGGGTAAAAAAGGGGGCGAAATTTGTATGGGACAACGTAATTCCTTGGTCCAATCTTCTTCAAATTTTGCATAAACCTTTTTAACAGAATTGGTGGAAGACTTGTTTTGTATTTTATTGTAATTCATCCCCTAACGGTAACCTCGTAAAAGGGGTAGAAAGTACTTTTGGCGGTCATTTGCTTTGAAGTTGATATCAATACCCCTTAGTGCTTTTGATTTTTATCACCTTTTATTTTGACACATGTTTGACAATTCAATTCGATTTTATTCAAGAAAGGTTAAACTCACTCAAAAACATAAGCAAATTTAAGTCGCGTGTTAAAGTTAGCGTCAGCCCAAAGTAACTATTATTGATTGACTGATCTATCAACGCACAGCTCCAATCACTTGACGGATGGAGCTGAAATTTAGCACAAATACAGCTATTATGATGAAGGCGTGCGCTAAGAAAGGATTTTGCAAAACTCACCCCCTTTAACGGGGGGTTCAAAGTTTGTATGATGCTCGCGAGGTTCATCCATTAAATAGTTTTTAGTAGTTAATTATTAATTAATATTTTTGAGAAAGAGAGAGAGGGAGATGGAGAGAGAGTGTAAGTAGGCGAAGCCACTGCCTTGAGGCACACCATAGTTAGAATTTGTTTCGGTCCTACAGGAAATGGATGTAAACTATGGTGTACACCAAGGCGGTGTGCTCCTATCTTACTTTTCGCGACTGATTTGTGAGGTAATGTAGAAATAAAGCTTGTACATTACCTCTAATCCCAATCCTCTTCATCTTGTCCAGAAGTATTGGAACAGACACTGTTTCGAATGCCTTAGGGAGATCCAAAAATACACCAATGCATTTTAATTTTGCATCTAATTAGGTTGCCGAGAATTCTGTTAGTGCCGAAACAGCTTCGCCAATTGATTTAGTGACTTTAAACCGTACTGATTTTTCTGACAGAATTTGGTGTTTTTCCAGATGCTATATGAGTCTTTTGAGAAAGCAGATAGTACTGAAATAGGTCGATATTTATTACTTTTAAATTAGTCCATCATTTCCGTCAATAGAACGCACGTCTAGTTGCGTTTTGTAAGTGACTTCAGTAATATTTCTCATTCTATTTATTTCAGCTAGTGCGCGGGAGTTACATGGTGTTTGCCCTGATATTTTATTGCAATCTAATTCATTGGTCACAACACCGACTAATGAGTGCACTCTGTCCGTGTTACGTATGCTTGACCGGCCGCAAAGAGTTTCGATCCTAAATATATTACGGCATAATCTACGGTGCTACCCTGCATATTGTGGTGGTGTGTTGAACAGAAAAATGTAATCCGCCATCTTAGTGTGGCGGTAATATTGAATCTAAGGTGATGATATTAACTTTATCGTTTTCTACTCTTCAAGCCCTTTCATTTGATACCCATATTATGCGTCGAAACACAAACCTGCGATGCGTAACATCGTCGATCGCAGAAGTACACGAACTCGCACGAGAGTATCGCAAGTTCGAATTGATTCGCATCGCGCATTCTTGCAATGTTACGTCACACTTGTTGACTCTATTTTAAGTCAGGTGAGAGCAGTTTAAACGTAATGTGCGTTTGCAAGACGTGGGAACTCGACGTAGATTTATATATTAGCCTTAATTGATGGGCACGCCCTTCTTTCGGACACTAGTCCCCAGCATTTTAAAAATAAATTAATTGCACAAAGTTTAATGAAGTTTTATTTATTTCTACTCTTGTACGATCTTTTCTGAAGATATGGTGTTAATAAACTTAAAAGCTATTTAAATAAAGATATGCTTATTCCGAAAAAATCAGAAAACGCGTTTATGGTGGCAATAAATTGATGAACTCAAAATGTTCTTTGTTTTTTTATTATGTATCTTCTTATCAATAAACGCAGTGCGCAAAGCTTTTTACGATCCATGCCACTACCTAGTAAAAAATACTTTCAGCACGGTTGAAGATCGTCAATGGTATGGTTACACGAGTCGTAGAACGGAGCGCAACAATTTGCGTCGTAGTTTTCTGCGTTGCGAACTTGCACCGCGTCGATTCGCAGTTTCGTGTTTTGATCCTAAAGGGGTTGAAAAAAAAATATAATTCGCTATCTTGGAGCGGCAGCCATATTGAATTTAGTGTCATGTTACGAACTTTATCGTTTTCTACTCTTCAAGCCCTTTTATTTAATACCCATATCAAGGGGGTTGAGAAAAAATATGTTATCTGCCATCTTGGAGCGGCGGCCATATTGAAATTATAACAATATTGAGTATGTCACATTGTTTTGTCACAAGAACTAAAGGATAGGTTATTTAAAATTTCAGTTCAATCATTTATCAACAAATGGTCGAAAAATGGTTTGCAAATTTTGACGGGCAACCTACAAACATACGGACAGTGCAAGTAATCAATAAAAGCTTGCAATAAAATAAAACAATTTAATAAAAAATCTTTTTTTTGTTAAAAAGATTTTTATTTATTACACTAAAAATATCCATACTCGTATCAAAATTTTATACAATCATCCACATAAAACCAGTTTCAATCCAAATCCAAATTAACATATATTATTTTTTTCTCCAAAAGCTTAAGTTTCAAATTTACTACATACCACCTGGGAAGTATACTTTTTTTACTTTTAACTTTTAAATTTTACTTTTAAAATAAAAAAGTAAGACTCTTAGTTGTTTATATTGATGAGTAACTATCACGATTCACCTGGAATTGGTATAAAATTAAATTAAAAATTTAAAAACCCCAATGCAATAAAGAAAAGCAAATATTTAAAAAGTCGAAAATAGTACGTATCGTTAAGCAATCCAATTCGATTGAGTAATACACACATATATTTTTATTATAAAGATTTATGGATGGCAAGCAAGGGCGTAGCCAGCTTTTGGGCTAGGGGGGGCAGACTTGGTACAAAATTTTGTTTTCATACGGCAAAAATGGCATTGTAGGCACTTTACTCCATTTTTATGTATATGTATATGGTGGTAAAACTCTATAGGCATGAAGCTACTTCTGCTCTTGATTTTGATACGTTATATTTTAAACCTATTTTTCAATACGGCAGATTACACCCAGCTGAAAAATTAGTGCCAGATCTGGCCACGCTTATAAGCTATTTCGATGGTCATCATCACTAATAGATTGGAAATCTTCTTGCCTTTCTTGTAAGATTCTCTGTGGCCTATGAAAAAGTTGACGGGCAATACGTCGAGGTGTTTGAGATGTGTCTGTGAATCGACAACGAAATCACTTCTACAAAACAGTCCAGCATGACCTATCAAGCTACAAAAAGGAGTGAACGGGGGATTTCATGTTCTCTAAACAGTTTACAACCGTGCTGATGTCTTTAAGTCTTGATAACTGGAAAGGACATAGCATAAGTAAATTTAAACAGCGAGTAAATCTCACGCCTACAGTTTTCTGACGATAATATTATAGTGCAGTTGGGTAAAAATCATCCTTTAGGACGACTTCGTCCCCTTACCCAACTTTTCCACTTTCCTAACTCAACCAGTTCCTAACTCATTCACTTTCCTAATCCGTCCACTTCCTTAAATAGCAGAAATGTAGGAAATATTTCGAAGAGCAGTGGTTTAAAAAGATCATTATATGCTAAGTTGTGCGCAAAATTAACAGAGAACAAACAACTCAGCAGAAGGATACCATCGAAGTTGAAATCAGAAATTCTCTGGGAAAGGACACCCAAATTTTTATTACATATGCAGCATTTTAAAAAGAGAGAACATTCATTTTAACCACCTTATAATGACGAGCATATTTCATCCATTTCCAAAAAACTGAAGAACGACAGATATTTATTTTGATAAACAATGTTCAAAGCTACAAAAACAAATAATTGCGAATATAATATCTTCTATAAATTTTCCAAAAAAAAATGATACATATTAAATTGAAGGGTCTTGGGTTTTGTTTATCACAATTTAATAAAAACACTCCCATTTATTTTTAGGTTAAGATCCAAAATAAGTTTAGTTTTAGCATAATATTTAATCTTTTGTTATTCAAATTATTATAATTTCACATTTTAAAGGTTCTGTCCCTCAAACGGAAAAACGGCCCTTTGTTATCCGTCTGTCTGTTTGTCCAATCGTCTGTGATGACCTTTTTCCTCAAAAATAGGAATCAAGTTGAAATTTTAATAAAATTCAAAGACCTTAGTATTTTATAATAATTTAAACTTTATAAAGGTTCCTTGCAGAACCCTTGAAACGACACTGACAATAATGTAGGTAAACGTTTTAAAGACAAGAGAACTATCTAAATCGTTTAAATAGTGGACAACTTAGGAAATAGACGAGTGCAAAAGTGGACTAGTTAGAAATTGGGACGGATTGTAAAATGGACATGTTAGGAACGCTACTTACCCGTGGTAGTGCCCGTGGTGGCGCTAATTGTAGGAGGACGAGTTCAGGAAGTGGAGGAGTCGGGAAGAGGACCGGTTGGAAAAGTGTACGAAGTCGTCCTGAAGGAAAATTCTGAGGTTGGGCAGGTTTTAGAAAGCTTCGTCACGTCTTTACGTCGTCCATACCTGCTCTCTCTGGGATAATTAGTCCATACTAATATAATTAATTCGAAAGTATCTCTGTCTGTTTGTCTATTTGTCTGGCAACTCAAGTTCTCAACTCGAATGCGAGACGCATTTTTTTCTTTACTTGAGGAGTTGCCGTTGAAAGCCTACATCGATAGTCGAATTTAGGGCGGGTAGATCCGCGGTAAAATTTTGGCATAGAGATAGTTTGAGTCCGTAGGAAGGTCATAGGTTACTTTAAACCGTCAAACGTCGGCTTTTTTCTATAATTGCGAAGATGGCGTTAAAATCCTACACCGATAACCGAATTTCGGGCGGGCAAAACCACGGCCAAAAGCTAGTAGATAATAAATAAAACGATCGCGTGGCAACACGACCTTACAACATCAAAAACTGAGGATATACATCTCTACTCGTAAAAATTTGGACAAACAGTTGACTGTTAAGGTTGGTACAGATTATTCGCAACACAAGATGCAATGCAACAAGAATGTATGTGGACAATCCGCGCGCAAGCTTCGTTCGTCAAAAACAGCCATTCCTGGCAGTGTTGAGCGAGCACGCCAGGGAGTCGTTTGTTTTAAAAGTGTACATGACTTTATTGGTGTTTCAATTATTTTATTACACCAGTGTATAAGTCCCAGTCGTCATTTCCATTCATTATTACAATTGACGATTCAAAGATAGCATAGGCATAGCGAGTACTTGCTCGAATGAGCGGCCCGAACTGGGAAAGTACCTCCACCTTACAAACAACCGCGGCCATAATAACACTACCATTGAGTAGTGTGGTGTTCCTGGCGGTGAGTAAGGTTTTTGAGGATTCGCTGCGCGGACAGCGGAGGACCGGCGGTGCTTGTTGCTGTCATGCTCGGCGTAGACGCGGCGTGCTGGTTCGGCGGTCAGGGAGACCTGATGAAACGGCTGACCGCTGGCCGCCCGAATCCGGGATCCCGAACCCAGGGATCACATAATCTCCGCCCTGGGAGGCTGATCCGCCAGCCTGTGTAAAGTAGCTGAAGTGGTAGTGCCGGAGAAGGAGACCGGAGTGGAACCGGCTACTAAAACAGAGGGGGATCGCCGTGCCAGCAACCGTATCATCTGTGGCGAGCTTCGGCAGTCTTAGAACCGCACTTTTTGTCCTCTAAGCTGTCCATGCAGTGAATCCTCACCCTTAGTCTTAGTCACTTTTTTTATACATAATGGCCATGAGAACGAAAAAGAAAAGAGTTTGTACAGCGGCTACTACATCCACATATAATGTGGATTTTTGCAACATCAGGGGTATTCACGCAAATCTAAACGCAGTCCACCACCATCTCGAGACTGCGCAGCCGACCAATCTTTTTCTAACGGAGACGCAGACATCCTGCCCGGCCGACACATCATACCTTCACTATCCCGGCTACAAACTCGATCACAATTTTATGAGTCGTGCCGGTGTATGTATGTTCGTCCGGGAGGATATCTGCTGTCGCCGCCTTCATAACCTTGAAGACAGGGACCTGTCGATATTGTGGGTGCGCGTAGATTACAGCGGCCACACTCGTATCTATGCGTGCCTATACAGGTCTCATAGCGGTGACACGAACGTAACTCGACTCTTCACGCACCTGAGTTTGACGACTGACAAAGTTCTAGAGCAATATCCCACAGCAGAACTAGTTATTTTGGGAGACTTTAACGCCCACCATCGTTAGTGGCTCAGTTCTCGAACCAATAACTATGCAGGGATATCTGCTCATGAATTAGCTCTGACCTATGGATTATCTCAGCTGGTACTTTCTCCAACGAGAATACCAGATATAGAGGAACATACGAGCTGCTCACTGGACCTTCTGCTGACTACTCGTCCGGACGGATACTCCGTCTCAGTGGATACGCCTCTTGGCTCCTCGGACCACTGTTTCATTCGGACTCAAATGTCATGCTCACAACCCGATCCATCTGGGCCAACTAATTGGCGTCGTGTGTGGCACTATAAGTCGGCAGACTGGGATGGATTGCGAGAATTTTACGCATCGTACCCGTGGAGGCAGATCTGCTTTAACTCAGAAGATCCTGACGTCTGCGCAGCCGCAGTCACTGAGACAATCCTTGCTGGTATGGAATGCTATATTCCTAACCCGTGAGTAGCTACCGGCGTCAAAAAACGACCGTGGTTTAATAGGTCTTGCAGAAAAGCTAAAATTCTTAAGCAAACTGCATATGAGGCTTGGACCACGGCTCGTTATAATAAGGATCCGAATATTTCTGAGTTAAAACGCAAATTAAATGCTGCCTCAAGGTTCAGTAAGAAAGCAACTGCCAGAGCAAAATTCCAATTCATCGGCAAATAGGTGGGCGACTTGCGAGCTGCCTTCTGGGAGTCGTGCTTTCTGGTCGCTTGCCAAAGCTGCCGAAGGTAACTTTTGCCAGTTGTCGTTACCACCACTGCGAAAGAACGATGGTGACTTGGCCCATAGTGCTAAAGAGAAAGCCGATCTACTGGGCAGTCTCTTTGCCTCGAACTCGAACATGAACGATGAAGGCGCTGTACCACCTACTATACCGTGGTGCGGTAAGACCATGCCAGAAATCTTCATAACGCAGCGGGAGGTCCGGCGGGCGTTGCTTTCTCTAGACGTTCATAAGTCGAGTGGGCCAGACGGTATACCAGCAGTGGTGCTTAAGCAGTGTGCTCCTGAGTTATGTTCTGTACTCACGCGCCTCTTTGCGCTTTCCTACCACACTAGGCAATTTCCGTCTTCATGGAAGACTGCTAATGTGCACCCGGTGCTCAAAAAGGGCGATAGATCAGATCCATCAAATTACAGGCCTATCGCTATTACCTCTATCCTCTCCAAGGTGATGGATCTTGTGATCAACACACAGCTTCTAAGATACCTAGAAGTACACGACCTGGTCAGTGACCGTCAATATGGCTTTCGCCACGGTCGCTCGACTGGTGACCTTCTAGTGTATCTCACACACCGATGGGCACTAGCCTTTGAGAGTCATAGCGAAGGCGTTCGATCGGGTCTGGCACCAGGGTCTTCTATCGAAGTTGCCATCTTACGGTGTGCCCGAGGGTTTGTGCAAATGGGTGATTAGCGTTTTGGTCGGCAGACGTATACGAACCGTAGTTGACGGTAGTTGCTCCGATAGCATGGACATTAATGCTGGTGTCCCACAAGGCTCTGTGCTGTCTCCTACGCTGTTTCTACTGCATATCAATGACATGTTGGACATCAACAACATACATTGCTATGCAGATGACAGTACTGGAGACGCTTATTACACGGGTCGTGCAAACATCTCTCGTTCCGTTGTGGAGAAAAACCGCGGAGAACTTGTGTCTCAAATCAAGACCACACTGTCCAAGGTCTCTGACTGGGGACGGGTAAACTTGGTCCGATTCAACCCTACAAAGACACACTTGTGCGCGTTCACCGCTAAGAAAACTCCATTCACTGTAGTTCTACAATTCCAGAACACTTCCCTCAAAGTAAGAAATGAAAACTTTTTACAAAAAAAAAAACCGGCTTCAAAAAGATGCACTAAAAAGGTAAAAATAATTACTTATTTCTATAAAATCTGATGGACTATGGCCCAAACCACCCTCGCTTATGAGGGTAGGCCGTGCCCTAACAGTGGAGACGTATGAAGGCTGGCAAGAAGAAATTAAAAAGAAACCAACTTCAAACTGTAATTCAGATCAGATTTTTTAGAAATAAGTAATTATTTTTACCTTTTTAGTGCATCTTTTTGAAGCCGGTTGTTTTTTTTATTAAAAAGATTTTATTTTTTACTTTTGAGTGACGAAGTACTGTTTCAAGGGAAAGTTATTTGGAATTGTCTAAAAACTAAACTACTGAATCGATTTCAATAAAATTTCTATCGGACCAACTCGCAAGTATATCCTGTCGAGTAAAAAAAAAATCACGTAAATCGGTTCGTAAACAAAAAAGTTATGGCTGAACACCCATAAAAAAAATAATAATATATAAACAGTCGAATTGAGAACCTCCTCCTTTTTTTGAAGTCAGTTAAAAATAATTACTTATTTCCAAAAATCTGATTTGAATTACAGATTGGTGTTATGAAAGTGAAGTGAGTTATAAACTTTAAGTACATAGAACTGCTAGCTGAACTCTTATTTTTAAAGACGCAATAATTATCTTCATGTATGTATTCTTAAATATAAAAAAATATTCTCAAAGTAGTTGCTCGTGCGGTACTTTACCGAACTATTTTTTTTTATTTCCTCTTTAAGTGTTCATATACGTTAATATTTGATATGCATTTCAACTTGATATCTACACGTGTTCTTGAGTAGAAGGGTCTTGAAATACAGACGGACAAACTTTTTTATGTTATTTATAACTACAAATTAACAAATTTTTGATTTTTTCCTGTATTTGTGATGTAGACCTTGCTCTATGTCTTATGTCATGATACTAGGACAGCGGGAAGTATCCCATAGGTTTGATTTATAAGTGAATGCCAAAATATTTGACAAAAATGGCAGTAATTTGGCCGTTTGCGTTGACTTAGAAGGTTCATATTTCTAGCTTCAAGTCCCTTGAAGCTGAAAATCAATATATGTATATATATACAGTCACCATAGGCCTTAGTATTTGATATAAATTTTCACTTGATATCTTCACGCGTTCCTGAAAATAGGGTCTTGACAGACAGAGAGACAAACCGACAGACAGAGGCAGACAGAAAGTCGGGCAAAAAAGTTATCCTGTAAGGGTATAACCTAACCTAACGAAACCCTAAAAATTAATAAAAAATTAATATCCTAACTAATTTGTTACTTTGACCTTGCGTCTTTTTTAGGGTTCCATATCCCAAAAGAAACTCACTTTGTGGTTCATCTGTCTGTCGGACCCTTTTTCCCAGGAACGCGTGAAGGTATCAACTTGATATTAATATCAAATACTAAGGTCTACGGACCCTTGAAGCTGTAAAAAATCAAGCTTTTAAAAAAATACGGAAGAAAAACGGCAATTTTTGTTGTACTTCCCGTTGTCTTAGACCTAGAATCATGAATTTTGATACGAAGCAAGGTCTTACATTACAGATGAAGAAAAAAAAAAAAGGTTGCACTCCGAGAGTGCCGGTAGAATGAAAACGTCCTAGCTATTTACTTCCCATCACTTCGTATACATATTTATTTATTATTAATAATAATGTTTGTTTATTTACTTTTTTGACGTGGTATATTTGACATCGCAATCTGTCATAGAATAAAAATCCCATATCCAACCTCCTTGTTCTACTCATAATCACCATATACTAAAAATAAAAAACTAACGTAATGTAAATAAATCTGACGCGAGTCCTTTTTTGTAGTTTTCACTTCATAAACATACTCGTACAACCTGGATATAACATTTTAACATGTGTAATCCGCTCTTTCATCTTTTCACCAACCCAATTTCCTCTTACTTTTTATAAGTCCTATAGAGTTTAACATTTTTTACCCATCACAAAATAAGTGCACAACGCCGATAAAAAAGTTTTAATTTCAAAATAATAATAGGCGCGGCATTATGGTTTCCGTCTTGCGAATTTATATGGCGTGGCTTTATGGGTTCTATCTGACGATCAGTCTGACCCGATTTTTCATTTTATACCCATCACAAAAACTAACCTAATGTAAATAAATCTGACGCGAGTTCCGTATTACAAGGTTTCTATGAATTTTCGATCAGGACACGGGACCTAACGCGAGTTAAACATTTTGTACCCATACCAAAAAAAGTGCACAACGCCGCAAAAGAAGTTTTCACTTCAAGATTCCGAAATTCGGTTATTATTTTGTCATAAAAGAAAAAAATAGTCTGTCAAGTCCCTTTTACTCATGAACGCGTGGTTTGAAGTTACTAAATACCAAGTTGAAATTATTATCAAATACAATAAAGCCTACGGTCACTTAAAGTTATAAGTAAATCAACTTCTAAGTCAATGGAATAAAAATAAGCTCATAATATAAGCAAGATGTTACACCAGAAATATAGGCCTGTGAGACTTGATCTTACAATGAAAGAACTATCTACATATAATAAATTTGTATAGAACCCTCGGTGAGCGAGCCAGAAGCGCACTTAGTCGGTTGTTAACTAAAGTCTTGTCTTTGCGAAGCTGGGACAAGTTGATAGTTTATCTTGAATATTTAATTGATTTGGTCAAGACCTTGACAACAGGTCTTATTTGTCGCCATTCGGTATTTTGTCAGCAAATTTGGTTCATTATATAACGGGGCCCCAAGTTAGTGATATGCTAGTGGGTTTCTTTTAATAAGAAATGATTATTCAAAAGGTGTTTTTGTTAATAACGGGATTCGTTTCTGTCCAAAGTGGTAATCCAGTGGTGAAAGTAAATCATGGTTTCGTAGAAGGTTCCTGGCAAAAGTCTACCAACGATAGGGAATATGCCAGTTTTCGAAGCATCCCTTTTGCAAGTCCTCCTGTAGGAGAATACAGGTTCAAGGTAAGACTTATTTGATTTAAGCAAACGTAGTGATTATATTCTCTTTGTTTAAGCCAAGAATCACAGATTATTTAAATATAATTTAAATAGACAAGTCACTAGTCACTTGGTCGGTCAAAATCTTGCAATTGTTCTATTATAATTTTTGGAATTTTAGTTGTAACTCCGGAAAGGTTATCTTGCTTGATATTTGTCCAATGCTTATGATGGTACTGAAGTTAAATAGTTGCAGTTATGTACAAAATACTTATTGAAGTAAAAACTTCTTTAGCGGCGTTGTGCACTTTTTTGAGTATGGGTAAAAAATGTTAAACTCGCTTCAGGTCACGTGTCCTGATTGAAAATTCGTACAAAATTCGTAAGACGGAACTCGCGTCAGATTTATTTACATTAGGTTAGTTTTGCGGCTTGACTATAAAATAACGTTGTTTTACATTTTTAGGTTTTATAGCCAAAAGGTAGGAGCTATAATGACGATTTAGGTGTCCTAAGATAGAGCTTTCGGAGGCGGTTCGAACGACGTATAGTGGTATGTTCCATTGTCTACGGATAGGCCGTAGTGAGAGAAGAGCTGGAATTCTTGCTCTCAGGGCTTGCTGCTTATACTAGATGACTACAGACTTTGTGCTATATGTACAAAAATAGACCAAAATTCGGACATACCTTTTAGTAATTTTGGTGGCTGTCAGTATGTTAAATCATAAAAAAATGTGAGATACAAGTTTTCAGGATTTTTCTTGTGCTCCTGTTCTTCAGGGCTTAAAGTTACCTGTATGAAACCTATTTATTTTGAAAGATGCCTATGAGAGGTATCTAATGATATATTTATCTTTATCTTATGTAACCCGGTTGCTGAGTTATAAGCTATTGTGTTTCATAAGTTTACATGTGTTTTGCGCACTAACCATACAACTTACCGTGTAGGTGTATAGACCTATGTATAGGGGCAAAGGTGTGCATTCAACCTGTGATACTTATTTAAGGCATAGCCTGAGGACTAAATGACCCTAGCCAGGTAAAGTTTCAGACAGTCTTTTCCTTTTTTACCCATAGACCCATCTCTTTTGTATCCATATTTCAGTTTATTGTTATAGGAGTGAGGGAGAAAGAATGTATAATACTCAACACGCTAACTATTTTCGCCTGTAACATAGAAATCGTACATACGGTCTATATAGAACTTGACATGGTAGGTCTGTACATTTTGGCACAACAAGTGGCATATGTCTTACATACATATATTAAACTAAATTTCCCGCTTTTTTGGGGATAGTTGTGCGTACAAAGTCGACAACATGTCGGTACTCACACAATATTATTTTTGATATATATAACAAACCTACTCTACTTTTACCTAACTTAATACAATTTTACACTTATTATTATTACATGTTTTTAAATCTAAACTAGTCCCTATCAGGAAAATAGTTTTTATTGTGTAAATATATACTTAATATTAACTTATTATTACGAAACATTACATGCCAAAAATTATGCATTTTTATATAAATGTTTATGGATGCAATTTGTGTTGCATTCTTGCAACGGTGATAACATAGAGTCAGCAAAGAAGTTTATTTTTTTTTGTTTGTACATAAAATATAAATAGTTTAAAGAAGAAATTGATCTACTGATTTAATGAACACACAACTCAAACCACTGGGTCATAAATTTTAGCACGTGTGGGGCGTGGGGTTCTTGTTTTCACGTAAGGCTCAACTAAGAAATTGATTATATGTATTTGAACTTTTTATACTTGTGTTTATGTGAGTTCATTTATAGTGTTTAGATATTTTTACCATTGTATTTGAATGGCTGCTTTAGGCAAACTTTAATTTACAATTATTGCAGTTCAAGAAGTAATTTCTGTTATTTAACAGGATCCACAACCACTAAGTCCGTGGTCTGGGATTTGGAATGCAACAGATTATCGACAACCTTGTCTACAGTACAACACTTTAAAAGATGAAGTTACTGGTTGGTAAACTTGTTTAACACTTTAAATAATACCCCTGAAGGCTTGTCGGGCCATGTTATCAGTGATGTACACTCCATAAATGCAGTAAGGCACTAAACCTGTAGAATTTATCGAATTTCAATTTGTTATTTGATTTGAAAATTATATCATAAGTAGTCTGTAGTTTTTATTAAGATTATCATATTTTAATATGAATTCTGCTAAGGCTATAACAGCGCGATCTCGCGTATACAGTCAATACTACATGAGCAAGATGTTGACGATTTACTACATATTTGCTATTTATGTGACAAAGACAAGAAATGTGGTATTTGTGTTCCCCGTGTATGCACAAATGTATGCATGTGTGAAATTCTGTTTGTACGAAATCATTGTGTTTGTGTACAATAATACTAACACAATGATTTATACCGATTTTTTATAGGCGTTGAAGACTGTCTATATCTCAACGTGTACACTCCAAGGTTGGACAATAGAACACTTTTGCCGGTGGTAGCTTACATACATGGAGGGGGCTTCACATTCGGTAGTAGTTACATCTATAACCCTGTTCATCTAATGGACTGGGACATGGTAATTGTCACAATGAACTATAGATTGGGACCATTGGGTAAGACACAACAATATCTTTGTATTAGTTTACTAATATTATAAACTAATAAATAGTTATTAAAGTAATAATTATAATGATAAAAATAAACCAATCAGATTCACGTTTCTCATTTTTACATATTTCTTAAAATTCCTAATTATTACCATAGTTAGTCCCAAGGCGACCTTGCTTCTTATAAGAGAAAAGAGTAAATGTCATGACGATTTAGTTAAGTCAAAATTTCGTCTTATTTTGCTGACCAGCTTTTTTAAAACTGTATTTCAGTAAAAAAAAAACGATTTTTTTGCCAACTGCCATTGCTAAGCCGTTTGTATAAGAATAAACACAAGTATCAATATGCTTGCAATAGGTTTTTTAAGTGTTGGAGACGACGAGGCACCAGGAAACGCAGGTCTCAAAGATCAAAGCTTTGCCCTTCACTGGATCAAGGACAACATCAGAAATTTTGGCGGTAACCCCGAAGCTGTCACCCTCGTTGGACAGTCAGCAGGTGGCGCTAGTGTGCACTACCATTATCTCTCACTTCTATCTAAAGGTAACAAAACAGCTAAAGGCCTTAGAAGTCTACAAGTCACAGATAAAAGTAATCTGGAAATAGAACAAAAAAAAGGTTCTAAAAATGCTTAAATATGTATAACAAGATTTATATGTCTGTAAAATTACATTTTTGAAAATTGCTTTGTACGAATACTTTGTTTGTTAAAAACTAGTTTATTCCTTCGGCTTCGTCCGCGTGGGCTTTTGCAAAAGAAAGCTTTTAACTATTTATAGATTTACTTTTTAAGATATATTTGTATGTAACGAAATTAAAGTAAACGCTGAGCGGCACACGTTTTGTTTTTGTTTGTGTTGTAAATAACATTCATGGTGGTAGTACGGAACCTTCGAAGCACGAGTCCGACACGCTCTTGGCCGGTTTTTTTTGCATTTGGCTTCAAAATTGAAGAATATCTATGCAAAATATAAACCCACATTTACCCCCTTCTTGGACATTTCCAAAAACAATGAAACACTTCAACCTTTATTTTCGATCTAAAACCCTTCTACCAATTTCTATGCATTTAGCTTGACAAATGACGGTTATTTGCTATTTAATGTTCTCTGAATAAGGCCTTTATATACCGCTGTAAACTGTATCCCTTTTAATTTTTTATCATTATTAATATTTTCAGGAACTTTTGCCAGAGGTATAGCTTATAGCGGAACAGCCTTAAATGTGTGGGCATTTCAGAAAAGGCCTATTGAAGTGGCTAAAAAGTTGGCGGCCACAGTTAAATGTTCTATTAACAACGATACGATGATACAATGCCTGAAAAACAAAAATGGGACAGAGCTTGTGAGAGCACAAATTAAAATAAAAGTAAGATCAATATTTTTAAGTTTAAGGCGAGATTAACCTCGTTTTAGGTGTTTTCGTACATCCTTTTTAGGCATATATTTGGAATATTAATGCCTAAACAATTAAAGATTTAAAGTAAAGTATATTATCTAGAAACTAATAAAACCCATAACACGATTTGAAGAATTTTGTTCGATAGAAAAAAAAAACCGGGTTGCACTCCAGGAGTGCCGGCAGCAGTGAAAACTTGAATATAAACGTTGTGCATTTTTGATATTTTGGAATGGTAAGAAAATAATTTTGCACGAATTGCTTTTATTATCAGTATAAAAATACTAATACTTATGTGGTAAAATATAATATTCATTTATTGTGATATCGTACACAAACATGACAATTTACATTAAAAATTTAACACTTCAGAACTTTTGCCGCACGGTAGAAAGAGAGGGGGATACTTCCTCTCCTATTCTCCCTCCATCTTACAAATTTTCGGTAAAGTCAAGTGTCGTCAGGACACTTGACCTTACCGAAAATTTGTTTAATATAAGTTTAATATTTTTACCCAAAAAAAAATCACAACGCCGCTAAAGTAGTTTTCACTTCAAAAAATTACAACAATGCCAAAGATAACAATTACTTTGGCTTTAGAACAGACATTATAAATTGTTTATATACCATAACGATATAACAAATATACTTAAAGTAATTTTAATAAATAAGAAATTGTTGATTTTTTTATATACTTTCCAGAGCAATCATAAACTGCAAAATTATCAATTAAATCTGTGGCGCTCGGTCAGCTTCTCTCGGGATCATTGTCGTACGCAAATGCGCGTTATGACCACGAGATTTGGCGGTAACAGTGCTAATCTTCTCACTTAAGATAACCTCGCCTTAAGTATTTTTGGCACCTCTTAGTTCGTTTGTATAAAGCACTTTGTAGTACAACAATCTTAATTGACCTACTAACCTTGGTTGTTTGGTCGCTAGTGTCGTTGTAAATTTACACCATTTCAAAATGGTGACTGTTATTGAGGGTTCCGTACCTCGAAAGGAAAAAACAGAACCGTTATAGAATCACTTTGTTGTCTGTCCGTCTGTCAAGACCCCTTTTCTCAGGAACGCATGGAGGTATCAAGCTAAAATTTATATCAAATACTCAGGTCTACTGTTCCTTAGAGCTGTGAAATAATCAAACTTCTAAGCTAAATCAAAAGATGCAACCGTTTATGCCCCAAATTTTCGAAACTTGCAAGGGAATCAAAACCTACAGGGTACTTCCCGTGAACTCAGAATCTTGAAATTTGGTACGAAGTAACGTCTCATAGTACAGATAAAGGAAAAATTACGAAAACCGTAAATTTTTAGTTACATCATAATAATAATAATAAAAATATTTTTAATAATATACGACAATATATAAGTTTGCACGGAACCCTCGGTGCGTGAGCCAGACTCGCACTTGGCCGGTTTTTTAAGTTTTGATGGTTGACTACATCAACATCATCATCACAAAAGTTTGTTGCACTGTACAAGGCGCCGCGGCGCGTATTCGCTTTAAACTATATCAAAACCCTCGAGCTTAGGGTTTTTTAACACAACTACGTGCTTAATTGTTATAGGACTCGGAATTTTCATATGCACCCTTTCGACCAACCGCTGAGTCGCAAGCAGTGACCAATCCCTTCTTGACGCAGGACCCTTACAGCGCCATAAAGGATGGTAACACGGCTAGGTTGCCACTTATTGTATCTGTCACCTCACAGGATGGTCTAGTTTCAACTGCTGGTAAGAGTGTCAAAAAATATTTTTTAATTTATTTATTATGTAGTACCTTTAAACGAGCTATTATTGTATATATGTGTACATATAAAGGGTGTAAGGGACATCGTGACGAAAACTGAAACCATAGGTTAAGTACATGATTCTGAACCTTTTAGCGTTGGAATTTTACGTCGGTCTTTTCATGATTTTTATGTATTTTTTTGGCATATTATTTACTGATAATAACTATTACCGTGTATCACAACCCCATTTTAACTAAAAAAGTAATAAAAAACAATAAGTTTATTATTTTCACCTGAAACTCCAATGTAAATCAAATTTAAAATCAGCTGTTGGGTACGCTAAAAATAAATTCTTGAGTAAGGTCAACGTACCTACACAATAGCAATGACCTCTAGAGGTCAGTGACACAATAGTCACAAGCTCACACCGCGGTAAAGATAAAGCAGTAGGCATCGATGTGCGGCTATACCTACATTCTGTGTCCGCGCGCACGTTATGTTTTTATACCTACCTACTATGTCGTGATGAAGTAGAAACGTTTGCAATACATTGCGCGCTTTCACACGATACAAAAATGAGAAAAACTATAATTTACCATTTCCGAGATAATCTTTTTTGTAATATTTTTATAAACTGAAAATGCTACTGTTTGCCAAAGTTTTTGTCACGATGTCTCTTACACGGTGTATACAGATATATAATATGAATCTTGGAAACGGCTCCAACGATTTTCATAAATTTTAGTATACAGGGGGTTTTTGGGGCGATAAATCGATCCAGCTAGGTTTAATTTTTAGGAAACGTCGTTTTATCGGTGTTTTCAGGCAATGATAAACCGAATAGTATGACTCTTCCTTACTCATTTATTGGCGAGTACTACTTGACTAGATAGTGTTGTTAAAAAAAAAACGAGCAAAGCTCGGTGCCCAGGTACTTATGTTTATTAATTGAAGCTTTAAATTTATCTTTAAATGGTCGCGTACAGTGCGGTTTCAGAGAAACTTCCTCCCGCGAACGCTTAAGTTGTGGAATGAGCTCCCTGCCAAGGTTTTCTGCAAGGACTACAGTATGGAGTTCTTCAAAAAAGAAGTTATTAGATTTCTGAAGGGTCGGCAATGCGCAAGTGATACCCCTGGTGTTGCAAGCGTCCATAGGCTACGGTGACCGCTTACCATCAGGCGGGCCGTAAGCTTGTTTGCCACCTTAGTGGTGTAAAAAAAAAAAAAAGAACGAGTTGCACTCCGGGAGTGCCGGCAGAAGTGAAAACCTTTCCACACGATTCGCGCTTAACACTCAAATATGTCACAAGACATGTCTTTGACATTGTCAAGAAATAATAATGTTTGTTTATTTACTTTTTTGACGTATATTTGACATCGCAATCTGTCATAGAATTAAAATTCCATATCCAACCTCCCTTTACTACTCATAATCGCGAATACTAAAAATAAAAATTATAATAGATGCACTTTGTTCAATTTCCATATTTTAAACACTTTATATACACGAATTTTACGAATACATAGCAGTATGGCCACTACATAGACGGTCGAGCCATCAGCTGTCACCATCCATGGATGCGCACGCTGTAACATAAACACACACGACCATTCGCGCAAGCGCCCTGCGCCGCCTAAACGAAACAGCAGGCGCAGGCATACATTTTCGCCGCGCCGTAGAAAGAGAGGGGGATACTCCCTCTCCTACGCCGCGCCAGCTGTCTACTCTCCATCCGTCTTACGAATTTTCACGATCAGGACACGTGACCTGACGAGAGTTTATAATTTTTTACCCATACCAAAAAAAGTGCACAACGCCGCTAAAGAAGTTTTCACTTCGAAAAAAACACCGGCGACCCGCCGAGTCTATGTGCTGGAGCGCGGTTGCTCTGAGGCTTGGTGTTGTAGCTGTAGCTCACTCCGAGATAACGGTGAGCAATGCAGACTGGGCCGAGGATCTGGAGTGAGGTCAGCACACTCCTAGAAGACTCGCCTGTGGTCTACTCAGCTGCTGTCGCATGCTGTAGGACACGCAACGCAAGTAGCGCGCAGTATTGAAGTTTTCATGTCAAAATCCAGGGAGGATACAGAGGAATACGTTTGTATAGGAAAACAGCAGGATGATATTTACTCTTTAATAATGTATAATTTGAGGGATCCAACGGTATAAAATAATTACCCTCAGGTACCCTGATACAAGCAGATAGCCTGCCTACTGTTAAGTTCTCATCCTATGGACGCTTGCTCATCCAGGAGCATTAGTCGCGCGTTGGCGACTTTTTCAAATTGTCATCTCTCCTTTTTCGAAAATCCCATTCTAGTTCTTACTAAAAATTTAAAATTAAAAAATGAAATTATGAGCCAAGTGTTTTCTTTCTTCTCCTTGAAGTTGAATGCCAAAAATTTGCAGCAAATATACGAGACAATTATTTTTTGGCATTTGTCTTCAAGGAGCCGAAAACACTTAGCTTCCGGTTCGAGTCTATGTCTTCGGTTTATTATTTGCTTTTCAACGAGGTTTTGAATTGGAAGTAAATTATAATGATAATTTAAAATGGTGGCGGAGTTTTTGGTTTGGTCTGGGTTTGATTTGGATACATACGTGGCGTTGTGACGATATTAATATTAATGCCTTAACATTTTTGTAATGCAATGTTTTTATTCAAGTTTTAGCGCGAAGATTTACATTAGTAAACAATTCTCAATAAACTTACTACCTGAAGCAAAATGCATCTTTAAATTAGAATGGCGCGTTTAAATATACAAGTTCAGTAATTTTATACATTAGCTTAGAAAGTATGATTTATTTTATGAAAGGTTTGAAGCTAACAAAAAGTTGAATACCGATGACTCAAATGTAAAATATCTATACATATAATAAAATGGTAGGAAAGTCAATACTGTACATTGAATATTTTTTTTAAAGAATACTTGGGGTGTGATCTACAATTGATACCGAGGCCAAAAATATAGTTTTTAGAATTTATGTCTGTTTGTCTGTATGTATGTTCGGGATAAACTCAAAAAGTACTTCATGGATGTACTTCAAATTTGGCACGAATATTATTAAGAAGTCGGGTCAACATATAGACCACATATTTTCACGCTATCACCTACAGGGAACGAGCAGTGAACCTTAATAGTGCAATCATTGAAGCGTTATTGGTCCGAATTTTTTTACTGTGAACCGATTTGCATGAAATTTTGGAATTAGGCTCATCTTACCTTTAACTTCAAAAGTGAAAATGATCTGAACTCCGCACCCACCCTGGGGGTGGTTGCCATCCCTTCTCGGTGGTGTAAGTTTTTTTCCTTAATATAAAATCCTCAGATATCGATAGAAGACCTAATTTTAAGAAAAAAATGTTCTATAAAATTTTTCAAAAAACCCAATACTTTTCAAGTTATTGGCAATTAAAAATTCGGAATTTTTTCTCGTTTTTCGTCGGTTTTTTGCAAATATCTCCAAAAATATGCATTTTAACGAAAAATTTTTAATGATCAAAATTGTAGCAGGTAAAAAACTGAACGAATCGGTTTTTTATAAAGTGTTCTAAGTGCAATATTAAGCTAGATATCAAAGATCAAAGCCGTTTTTTATTTTGTCTAAAATTTAATCGATGTATTCAATGCCATCTAGCGGCGAACAGATAGATTTTATGCATTCTTATGAAACAGGGTTTTGTAGTGCTTGAAATAAACTTCAAAGTGAGCACTGTTAAGTCTTTTGCACGTAAAATGAGTGAGCTGTAATGCAAATAAGAGGAACTATAAGAGGACTACAGTATGGGGTTCTTTAATAAAGAAGTTATGAGATTTCTGAAGGGTCGGCAACGCGCGAGTGATGCCCTTGGTGTTGCAAGCGTCCATAGGCTACGGTGACCGCTTACCATCAGGCGGACCGTAGGCTTGTTTGCCACCTTAGTGGTATAAAAAAAAAACATCTAATGGTTTTTTCTTTTAAATCAATGGGTTTCATAAGTGCCACTTCCACCAAAATTAAAATTAATCGTATTCCGTCTAGAATTAAGTTTGATGGATTCTAGCAGTCTGGCTGCTTTAGGACACATACTTTTCAAAAAAATCACGATTTTAAGAAAAAAAAAAATCAATTTTTACAAAAACCACCTTCATTTCATAATATCTCAAAAATGATAAAAGTATAATAATAAAAAATGTAGGTCTTTTTCTGACAAAAAAATTGTTTTTCTTTTTTTTCTGTCACATAAAAATTGACGGAGATATAATTGTTTAAAGAGCGCGCGGCAGCGCAATCACAGTCTCTCTCGAGCCCTTTGACCCTTCACCGTTTTATACTTAAAGGTTTTTCACTATATATTGTAGTGAAAAAAGTTGTAGCTCTTTTAATTACCTTTAAAATGGTTTTTTTATAAGTTGTGATAGCATCAAAATTGAAGGAGTTATGTTCCAAAAAATAATCGTATTTTTTTTACTTAGTAAACTGAAAATTTCGGAGTGTGAATATTTGGAGCAAAGTGAAAGTACACAGTTATAGAGACCCAAAACTATTGTCTTATGTATATATATATATATATATTTTGGAAACGTAGGCTTGAATACATACCAACGTTCATATATGTATATCTAACACATTTTAATGAAGGTAAGTAAGTGTATTGCTCGGAGGAGCCAACCATCATATATATTTACTGTTTTAATTTAGGGGTAGTTTTAAGGGTTGAAAAGCTTGAGAATATGATAATCATTTTCGAGAATGTGGAATAACATTTAAATCCTTTCCATTTCATCAAAATAAAATTTTTAAACGATTTTTAACCAAGGTTTTTAAGGGTCGAAAGGCGGTTAAAAATTAGATAATTGAAATATAGATCATAAAATATTATTGACTCTATACTTAAATCTTTTTATGTCATACCAAAGTTTTTTTTATGTGATTTTTCAATATAGGGGTTGTTTGCACGGGTTGTAAGGTTTTCAAGGGGTTGAAAATGATTTTATTATGAGGTAATTGTGTTAGAAAGCACTTTACAATTTCACACCTTAATATTAAATACGTTTTCTAGCGATAAAATGGCTCAATGTCAATTTTTCCATCAAGGGGTTGTTTACACCCCTTAAAAATAATATGCCGAGCTCAGATCATTTTCACTTTTGAAGTTAAGGGTAAGATGAGCCTAATTCCAAAATTTCATGCAAATCGGTTCACAGTAAAAAAATCGGAGGTTCCTATTTATATTTATATTTTTTATCCTATTTTTCGCTCCAATGACTGCACTATTATTTCTTCAACGCATTCTGTAACAACGTGTAATCTAACGACGCATATTTAACTTGCTTCTTAATTATTAATTATTCTACTCACACATAGCCATTTATTTTATGTTAAAAAAACGTGTAAAGTCATAACTTAGATGTGTTATAATTTTTCACCATATAAAAATGTTTGCTATTTGCTAACTAGATGGCGTTGGCGTTAAATTAGTTCGCGCTATGGTTTCGTTCATAATAAGTGATGTTATAGTATAGCGTTCACGCAGACGACGTCGCGGGCGGCAGCTAGTAACATTATAAACTTACGACTCATAAACATCAACACAAAATTAATTGTTAAATGTAGGTAGTAATCTGACTCCCGGGTTATGGATTCGGACTCCAGACAAAATGAAGTTGCGTAAGTTTTGAACCAGTGGCGCGCGTATGGATGCTTTAAAGCGTACTGTGATTGGTGGTTAAGTGATATAGAAATAGAAGCACGTTTCATGTGCAATTTTATTCAGGAAATTAAACGTAAGATAAATCGGAGACCCTCGGAGAGATAGGAGTTGTTTTGTTATGCGCGGTTTTCTGTTCTTATTAATTTTATTGCCTTAGTATAAAAATTATAATAAATATTTATGCTACTGTTATTGGGTATTCTATAATGTTGAGTATAACCGCGTAAGTTTAAGTTACTTAGAACTTTTATAATGTTGAAAACCTCCGCGAAACTTACCTAAGTGAGTCGTTTAACAACCATTAGGGTACCCTCGTTCAATAAATATTCTAAAAATGATAAAGGGTAGATGTCTTGGTTTTCACGTATTCCGTATAATGGTATGACGTGTTAGTTTATTTGAAATTACCCGGGGTTTGTTAAAACTACGAACATTTAGAACATAATATTAATATTCTATTTGTTTAGGATAATTAGGCCGTTTATTTAGACCGTTCATATTAATCTAGGACTCTATAATAGTACCCCAACCAACATGACTAGAATTATACTTAAAACATATTCTTTTTTCTTTGTTAAAAATTAATTAAGGCCGGACATCCATCTGGAATAAAAAATAGGATGGAGGGGTTTGAAATGTGAGGTGAGAAGGTTGTTAGAGAGGGGTTAGTGGTGACAAAAGTGCGTGGTCCCATACATACAGATGATTCAACTGCCGTCGTTTAAATTGTCGAAACGCTGCCCGAAAAGGAGGAATCCATAGTCTACGCTTGTGGGTCACTAGAAACTAGGAACCACGTGGGGTTGAACTACAGCTAGACTGTGCCACCGTTACTGGTTAATAAATACTTTAATAATAGAAATTATTATATTGTAAGTTTGTTGTGAAATCCTTTAGGTTGTATTGTCCTAAGTGGGGTTCGTTGAAAGTTTGAAAGTTGCAGGCGGGTCAACCACCACGTGGCTTTAGATAATTTATTTCTGGGGACATGTGAGGGCTTATTTCAATTAAAAACTTCTAAGTTAATGTTGAAAACATCGTAATGGCGGGTTCGCCTTTTCTCTCAGATAGAAATTTATGGTAGAAAGAAATCTCAATTACCTTAATAGGAAGGAATATATTAATAGACTTTGTCATGGACATTTTAAGCTACGTACAGCAAAACCTTCAATAAAAGTAGAAGTGGGAACTAAGGTTATACCAGCCATAATAATTATATAGCCCACTAAAGAGCTAGGACTGCCAAGAGATACAGTAATCACTATGTGTAATCCATGTCCATCCTTAGCGGCGTTTGTAGGGTTTTACGATTTTGGCTGGTTAGCTAGTGTAGGTGAGCGTTGATGTTCATCGTAAGGGGGCGCCCCTTAAACCTACTTTCAGGTCGCAAGGCCTGAACGCTTAGCTACCTGGTTCCCACTCTACAAAACGAATGGATTTAGCATTCGTATGGATTTTACTTTCAAATGTGAAAGTAGCATTAATTAGGGTTCCTTTGTGTAGGGATGACGGAAAATCATATAACTCTTTAGTACCTGTATCCTTTAGTTCTGATATTCGAGTATTTACTTTATTTAGGTGTTTTTGTACAGACTTTAAAAATTGTAATTTTCAAAGTGGACATTATTTATGATCGTAGATTTAGCTATATTTATTTCTTGATTATTTTCTTTTACGCTTTTTTGTATACTATTGTTTGCTATATTACTCTGACGTACCTCTAAAGCAACTGGGTTTACTACTTATTTTACACAACGGATTTCGGGTCCTGCCACTTTTGACGAACACGCTTGGCCAAATCAGATATGTATCAACATCAATTTTCATTTAGATTTATCTACTCTTCCTCTGATTCTTTAAGTGAGTTGTTGAGGCTTCGAAGTTTATTGAAAATTTTACTAAACTATTCATAGATTTATATTTTTAAAAAAAGGGGGGGGGGGGGCATTACGGCGTGACCTATGCTGTGCTGATTTTCGTCTAGGGCCTAAGTATTCAGTGAATAGTTGCTATTGCAACTTTTAGTTGTAATAAATAGCATTGCAGTGTACATTGTAAATAATGATATAATTGACTTACTGTAACCAACGGCTCCAGCCGCGCGGTAATTGGTTTTTTTCCTAAGTTCATTAAAAAGCTTTAAAAATTTTAAGTACGTAAATAAACTGATTCTGTGCCCCAAGTAATGCAACATATGTTTGACTTTTCTTAAAGAATTTTATTATTTACCGCACTGAGGATTTTGTACTAAGTCATTTAAACCGACTTCAAAAAGAGACAAACACCGCGCGGCATAAAGCTAGTAGATATATAAATGATGAAACAATTTATTTAAGTACCCAATTTGTATGTGGATGGGTACTATTCATATTAATTCCAAGGTCTTATTATGCAGTTTGCTATAGGTTTATTGATATTTCAGATTTTCAAATTAATTCGCATTTTTTTGATGAACTGGACAGCAAGTGGTCATCACTAGCCGGACTAATATTCAGTGATGACATCCTGCCATCAAGTATTCAAAATGTTATTGCCAAAAAGATCCGAGAATTTTACTTCAAAGATAAGATAATTGGAAAAGAAACTTTTCCTGTGCTGGTGGAGGTATCATTTCAACTCTTAAATTTCTTATCATAATAGTTTATTTAAGGAATATGAATAAAACAAATCGGTAAAACTCCCTAGTTAGTTACTTAGCTTAATAGGGAAAACATACTATGGTGTGATGGTAGCTTCATAATTGGGTCAATGTCGTAGATAACCAATTTGTTTATGGTTGGTTATTCATACCATTTCAGGCCAGTCCGGAAATCCAGATGTCTAATGTTACTCAGTGTCCTGGTTTCCGCATTGGTCAGGTTTGCTTACGATTTTGCAGAGTAAGATCCGTGTGCTGGTGTCTCCTCGGCTCCCTTGCAGACTGTCACTGATGCTGATGTTGTAAGGGTGTGATATTTAGTTGGTAGTGATTTTTTCTACTGAGTAGCAGTATTTTACGAGACAGGTGTTCGTCCAGGGATATGAGAGCAGGCTTAGCTTATCTGAGACACTACCTTTAAGCATTTGTAACTTCTTAAACCTAGGGTTTTTTAGGGACTATGAAGTTGATTGCGGAATTCAGGATTAGCGTGTACTCTTAATTTTGAAAGGCGTGTGTCCTCAATCAATAATTTGTGCTGGAAATTCATACAAGAATTTGCAAGAAACTTACAGGGTGAAAACGCAAATTGATCTCACTCGATTATTTCTAAATCATACACGATATCGAAATATAGATTATTGATCATGAAAGTCCTTTATGAGCTCTATTTAATGGTATCAATAATGGTTTATAAAACTTTGTAACAAAAAGAACCGGCTTCAAAAGCACTAAAACGGTAAAAAGGCTTATTTCCAAAAATCTGATCTGAATTACTCGATAAGTATCGGTAACTCGATAGTTAGTATAGTAATAATTTATCTTAAGGAGATTTTATACTTGCTGAGGCATTAGGTATCATGCGACGAGTTCCATGTCGTCATACTGAATGTATGGAAGCTGAAAATATCATTTTTTTGCAAAGATCCAATTTATTTTATAAACCATTATTGATACAATTGGATAGAGCTCGTAAAACACTTTTAGAATTAGTATTTAGATATCGTGTATGGTTAAGAAATAATCGAGTAAAGTCACTTATCATTTCCACCCTGTATAAGTATTTGTTGTTTTTGCTGTATAGTCACCAGGGTAATATAAACAAGCTTCAAACTTAAACTGATTATAGTGTAAGCTTTATAGTAAAATAACTAATAAGAAAAAGTGGTCAAATGCGAGTCAGACTTCTCCTTCCTCCTTAACCCTCCCTCGACTTTGGGGTTTAAAAATGAAAGTGGAAAAAATGTAACGATGATATTAACACAATCAGCTATAAATACAGAAACGTTATTAAAATGTATGGTGTGAATAAATCTAGGTTCCATACTTTTACTTCCAAGCATTGTAATTTTTGTGCAGGCTCTTACAGACTCGACTTACCGACGGCCGGCGATCAAGCTCGCGCACATGTACGCCGACCTGGGGCTGCGTGTTTACTTCTTAGAATACGCTTACCGAGGTGCAGACAGCATGTCTAAAATCTATTTACATACTACAAACAATTACGGTAAGTAGATCAAATGAACTTATATACAGGTTGGAAAAACATGGCCGTGGGTTATGGGAAAACTACTCTGATATTAATAATGGCAACATTTCGGAAAAGGAAACATTTCTGAAATAAGTAAAAAGGCATGTAAAGATTTTTTAAAAATCGTCTCTTTGATCTGGGAATTGAACATGTGAAATTAAACAATAACTATATTCAATTTCTTCTAAATAACATTGTGTCTTAACATTAAAAAGCAAGAAAAAAACGAGTTGCACTCCGGGAGTGCCGGCAGAAGTGAAAACCTTTACACACGATTCGCGCTTAACACTCAAATATGTCACAAGACATGTCTTTGACATTGGCAAGAAATAATAATGTTTGTTTATTTACTTTTTTGACGTAGTATATTTGACATCGCAATCTGTCATAGAATTAAAATTCCATATCCAACCTCCCTGTACTACTCATAATCGCGAATACTAAAAATAAAAATTATAATAGGCGTGGCATTACGGTTTCCGTCTTACGAATTTCCACGATTAGGACACGTGACCTGACGCAAGTTTATCATTTTTTACCCATACCAAAAAAAGTGCACAACGCCGCTAAAGAAGTTTTCACTTCAAAAAAAAATTTAATATTGAAAGATAAAATTTAAGATCTCGATACAGGAGACATGTTTTTACTGTATCGTAAACTTGTGCATTGTGAGGTTATACGGAACCCCTAGGCGCGCAGGTTCAACTTGCACTAGGCCGGTTCTTAGGGTTCCGTACCTAAAGGGTAATTAGTGGAACCCTATTACTAAAACTTCGCTGTCCGTCCGTCCTTCCGTCTGTCACCAGGCTGTATCTCATGAACCGTGATAGTAAGACAGTTGAAATTTTCAGAGAAGATGTATTTCTATTGCCGCTATAACAACAAATACTAAAAAAACAGAATAAAATAAATATTTAAGGGGGCTCCGATACAACAAACGTGATTTTATTACTCGATTTTGCTCGATATTGATAATGGCAACAGGTAGACGCAAATGTTCAAAGAATATTTAGTTATATTGTCACTTTAAAAATAAATAATTAAATTAAAATAAAGCAAATATTTAAGGGGAGCTCTCAACAACAAACGTGATTTTATTGCCGTTTTATAGATAATGATAAGGAACCCTTCGATAAGGAATCGAGCCGATTTCTTTTGACTATGCATTCTTTATTGCAACAGGTGTGAGCCACGGAGATGACCTATTCCATATCTTCAAATCGCCTTATTTACATTTTGATTCCCCCGATGACATCCAGATGCGGAAAATCCTTATTGATGTCATATACAGCTTCGCAACCACGGGGTATGTAATTTTTTTATTTTATTTACATTCCTGTAATATGGGAATCCAAATTTTTACACACTAACTTCGAGTAATGACTTGTACTTAGTTACTTAATGTGATACTTTTTAAGGTTTCATACTTCAATAGGAAAAAAGTTAATCTTTTAGGATTACTTACTTACTTAGCTGTCAGTCTGTCTGTCTGTCAAGACCCTTTTTCTCTGGAACGCGTGAAGCTGTCAAGTTAGAATTAATATGAAATACTAAGGTATTAATGGTCTCTTAAATCTGTAAAAAAATTAAGCTATATGATCTAAGTCAGTCAACGCCATTAAAAAATACGCATATTTTGGCATTCACAAATAAATCAAAGCCTAAAAAATGCCAGTATATTATATAATAACAATCAAAGTCTTTATTAAATTAATGATTGTTACATAATTCACGGGCATTTTGTAATTGTTGTCCTTACGGTAAATCCATACTAATATTATAAATGCAAAGTTTGTTTGTTTGTTCTTACTTCACGTCGCAACGGAGCATCCAATTGAGATGAAATTGAGCACAGAGATAGGTTAAGGGACGTAGAAGGACATAGGAAAACTTTTAATCATAGAAAATTTAAATGTTCTTGCAGGAATAACTATATAACCGCATTTCATGTAACAGAAATATAGCTACAGTATAGCACAGTACCTTTCTATAATCAAGAAGTTATCGTAGAAGTTTAACCAAACAGAGTACGAGCAGAGCTGCGGGCATAATCTTAGTGTTATAAGGTCTTCATCACCGAGATTTTCAGCACCGCTGTTTATGATTTTACCTACAAAAATATATGAATTATGATACAGATTTTCATCCTCTATTTAATCTATTATACCAATACGTCACTCAGACAAAGATTAAGGAAGTTCTACGCAAGCACCAACATTCTCCGCCGGTATATTAAAATTGCCGCACTTTATATGTGTGCTTGCTAAGAAGTTACCGTACCGTTGGTCTACGAAACCACATACTAAAAGTGTATGCACTAAAAGTTAAGTTACTATTAAATTCAACTTTCTGTTAATCTTTCATTTTATTTTTCTAGGCAGGCGAAACTACCCGGCATCGACGCATGGAATCCAGTGACACCTGATTCTTTAAAACTGAACTACTTGCGAATTACTTCTCCAACCAAAGTTGAAGAAAAATTAAGTTCTGATTTTGGGCAGGTGGACTTTTGGGACAGTCTTGATCTTTAACAATATCCAGTAGTATTGGGACCTTTTGGTTCTCGACTTTCGGCTGTGTTGCAATAGCTGACTGCAAAATTCTAAAGCAATAAATTTCTAATGATTTGGTTTTCCATCTTTTATTTTATTATGCAAATCATGTAACTGTCTTAAAAACTTGCTGATTACTTATACCCTTTACCCGATGGGTGCCAACCGAGCCCTATTACTAAGCCTTAGCTGTCTGTCTCTTTGTACGAACATGAAAAGGCTTTATCTTTTAGTCAGAAACAGGCAGAAACCTAAAATTTTCACAGAGTAGTGTAGCGAGTGAAGTATTTTAATTCGTAATATGAAGTGTGTAAATAGCTTTAGATCACCCTTTTGCGTGTTTATGTCAAAATTATTGTAAAATTCTATATCCATACAGGCATGAAATGCCATACTTATTTACTTCAACAGATTTTTAAAAGAATGACTGATTGAAAATATTGAAGGGCAATCTTGTTGGGATTTCTGAAAAAGTTAGATATAGAAAACGAAAATTGAAAATTTGAAATAAAATTGCTAGAGAAAAATTATTTTATTGGGGAAACATTTTCGGCGTGGGACCATTAATATGAAGATGCGATCTGAAATAGATTTCATCATATGGGAGGAAAATAAGAAGTTTTGATCTCCTTATATATATGTCTACGGGGTAATTCTTTACTTTCCAAGAACGTGAGATTTTTACGTAATAAAAATTTCTATTGATGGAATACCACATTTATATACAAAGATGAAAAGCAGAAACTCTCGGAGGACACACTTTAGCTATTCGAAATTTACTTAGTAATAACCAAACTTTTGTTATAATTAAACAACTGATTTGCTGCACATAACTCAACACTTTATCTACTATTAGCAATTTAGTTTATGTTAGAGGTTGATTACGTAGATTTATTGCAATTGAGTACTGGTATAATAGTTTTAAATATTGTATGTTTGTCTATGTGCTATGTTCTATGTCACTGTCTTAAATATAATGTTCTGCTAAACAACAGGGTTTTACTAAGTATCATTATAAATAGAAGATATTAGATTCTATCTAATGTCTTCAGGTTATGGGCCAAGTATAACCAGTGACCCTGATAAATAATTCTGTGATATAAATATTAAAACGTCTTGTGGATACAAAGCTTTGAAAATTTCTTTCTGATATGGCGGAAGAAGATTCTGCAACCAATGTTACTCAAGGTTTGTGCGGTATTCAAAAGTTGAAGGGCACAGTAAATTTCGCGGACTGGTAATTTCAGGTACGAAATTTTTTTGAGAATAAGAATTGGTGGAGACTCGTAGACGCTGACGAAAGCGACTGAAAAAGTCGGCGGACGCTGATAGGAAAGCTAGAACCACTTTGTGTCTACTTCTTGAACCCTCATGTTTTACTCACGTATATAATGCAAAAACTACAAAAACAAGTGTGGGAAAACATTTGTACGGCTTATGAAGACAAAGGTTGGGGAAGACGTATATTAATACAGAGAGAATTATGGCAATGTAAATTAGCAAATTTTGATTCCATGGAAAAATATATTTCTCGTGTCATATATTTGTCACAACAATTGACAGATATAGATGCAAAAATTTCTGAAGATTGGATAGTTTCGATTTTGTTAAGTGGTTTAACGGAGGAATACAATCCAATGATTATGGCAATCGACAACAGTGGCCAAGAAATTAAGTTGGAACAAGTGAATTCAAAATTGTTGCAGGAAGTCAATAGGCAGTGTGGTATTGCAAGTTCGAGTAGTGAACAAGCATTTGCTGTCAAAAATGTAAAGAAATTTATGAGACCAAGTAATGATTTAAATGTCATGAGACAGGACATAAGGCGTCTGAGTGCAAAGAGAAGAAGAAACCAAGTGCTATGGTTTGCATGAACACCAGCCAGAATAAGTCGTTCAACAAAAATAGATAGTATCTTGACAGTTGTTGCTCGTATCACATGACCCACGATCAAAACAAGGGTAATTCTTTACTTTCCAAGAACGCTTGGTTTTTACGGAATAAAAATTTCTATTGATAGAATACCACATTTATATACGAAGATGAAATTCAGAAACTCTCGGAGGACACTAGTTTTTTCGGAAAAAAATAAATAAATTTCATACAAAAACAGCCATTATACAACAATAAATATCTACAAAAACTAAACACATTAGAAAATAAAATAACAAGTTTTTTTTTTAAAAAAGCAATGTTGTCAGTATTTAACAATCGAGTACTTACTCTGTACAGTAATAATCGATAAAAAATAGGCCGGCGAAGTGCCAGAAACAAATTGTTCTAATTTAGAATTGTTTCATATTCAAAAAAACAACGTTGACAATACTTACCAGCCTAAAGAAAAATACCCATACGGCAACCCACTTTGGAACATGAAACCTTGCGCGCGAAACTAAGCGGAGCACATGAAAGTTAGCGCGCGAAGCCGAGCGGAGCCGTGACTATACTAAATAAGTAGAAATTGGTTGCCGTGACTATACTAAATAAGTAAAAATTGGTTCTGGCGCTCGCCGACCGCTGCCGCGGCACGCTCCGCTCGGCTTCGCGCGCTAACTTTCATGTGCTCCGCTTGGTTTCGCGCACAAGTTTTCATGTTCCAAAGTGGGCCGCCAGAAACAAATTGTACCTGTGTCACTTAGATCAATAAACCGGTGTCTACCCTGCCCCCCCTAACCCTGTCAAACGATTTTAAATTAGAACAAATTGGTTTTGGCGCTCGCCGGCCGCTGTCGCGGCACGCTTCGCTCGGCTTCGCGCGCTCATTTTCATGTGCTCCGCTTGGCTTCGCGCGCAAGTGTTCATGTTTCAAAGTGGGTTGCCGTGACTATATTAAATAAGTAGAAATTGGTTTTGGCGCTCGCCGACCGCTGCCGCGGCACGCTCCGCTCGGCTTCGCGCGCTAATTTTCATGTGCTCCGCTTGGCTTTGCGCGCAAGATTTATATTTCAACCAACTTGTACTTATGTAGTGTAGTCACGGCGACCCACTTTGGAACATGAAAACTTGTGCGCGAAACCAAGCGGAGCACATGAAAGTTAGCGCGCGAAGCCGAGCGGAGCGTGCCGCGGTAGCGGTCGGCGAGCGCCAGAACCAATTTGTACTTATTTAGAATTGTTTGGCAGGAATAGGAGGATCAATAAACCGGTGTCTACCCTGCCCCCCCTAACCCTGTCAAACGATTTTAAATTTGAACAATTTGTTTCTGGCACTTCGCCAGCCGCTGCCGCGGCACGCTTCGCTCGGCTAGTGCGGTGTTCACCATGTAACCTAACGGCTCGTCGATTCGGTTTGGTATGGATTCGCTGCCAGTTTTTTGATTTTAATTGAGTATACATATAAATATGCTTTTCTATCGATTAAAATTAGAGAAAAGTAAAATCGATTGAATCTTGTGTTTATTTTTTTCCTAAGGCTGGCAATCATTTTTTTGATAAAAAAAATTTTGTATTTTTAAATGTTGGTGTGTAATGGCGGGTTTTGTATGAAATTAATTTAGTTGTTTTCGTGAAAATCTAGTGTCCTCCGAGAGTTTTTAAATTTCATCCGTGTGTATAAATGTAGTGTTCTATCAGTTAAAACCATCGTTACGTAAACACCAAGCGTTCTTGGAAAGTAAAGAATTACCAAAACAAGTTGTTTTGTTATGAACCCCAAGGAAACAACTTGACAGTAAGGGTGGCAAATGGAGATGAATTACTTGTAAAAGGTAAAGGAAGTGCAAGGCTGTACTGTGGAGGAAATGGTGTACAAACATTATCTAATGCTTGGCATGTTCCTGGTTTATCAGCGAATTTGATTTCTGTTAGCAAGCTCATAAAAGACGGTTTTTCGATATGTTTTGACGGAAGAGGTTGTACCGTAAAAAATGTAACAGGCCATTATATCGCAACGAGTCATGACTTTGGCGGAGTTTATGAACTAAACGAAGAAAATTTTCTCGCTAATTTGACGTTTTCACATAAAAACATGTCAAATTTGTGGCACAAAAGATTAGCTCATTTAAATCAGAAATATATGAATATGTTGATTGATCTTGTGTCTGGAATATCGTATAAAAAGACGGATTTACAAGAACCGCGTGTTCCGTGTATAAATAGAAAAAAGTGCAAAAATCCTTTCAAAAGACAAGGGTTGTGTTGGGGTTATGGACCTGTTTATTGAAAGCAGTAGATCGTTTTATAACAGATGTTATTTATTATTATATAATCACATACACAATTATATTAATGACAACAAGAAACAATGAGAAGAATAACAAATGGTTGCCATAGATACAAATATGATGTGCATTGACATGGAACTATGAAAACAACATAGGTCCAACACCTCCACTTCAATGCATACTCCTTAAAATATTATACTACTTAGTTAATCCAAGCCACTTCACAAATTTCTCAAATTTGCCTTTTTCCAAGGGTTTGGTAAGTATATCAGCTAGCATGTCCTTAGAAGGTAAGTATTGAACTTCCAATATTTTTTCATCAATCAATTCCCTTAAAAAGTGGTGACGCACATCAATGTGTTTAGTTTTAGAACTTATCACTCTATTTTTACTTAAATTTATAGTGCCCATTTTATCGCAAAATACCTTAAAATGGAGAACATTTATATCTTGTATCTCTTTAATTAATTGTCTGAACCATATGACTTCTTGAGCAGTACTAGATAGAGCCATGTATTCAGCTTCTGTTGTTGAAAGAGCAACAGTTTTTTGTTTCTTGCTAAACCAATTTATTGCACCACCATATAGGGTTGAACAACTTCCTGTCTATCTATTGGATTATTTCCCCAATCTGCATCTGAGTAAAATAATAGCTCATTTGTCTTCTTACCATCATATTCTAATTTGCAATCTATTGTCCCTTTAAGATATCTAAAAATTCTCTTGACTGCCTTCCAATGGCACATTTTATAACTGTTATTGTATCTGCTTAGTACATTTACACTGTAGGTAATATCAGGTCTTGATATTAGTGAAAGATACAAGAGACTTCCTATAGCTTCTTGATAAGGTACATTAATTTGAGTTGTTTCATCTTCCTCATTCAAATTTACACCAAGTTCCATAGGTGTGGTGACAGAATTACAGTCTTCCATACCAAACTTTTTAATAATAAATTCAATGTATTCCTTTTGATCAATCCATATTTTTTTTTTCTGAAAATCTCTAGCTATGTTCATACCAAGACATTTTTTAACCTCACCTAAATCTTTCATTACGAAATTTTCTTTTAGGTTAACTTTTAATCTGTTTACTAGATTCTCATCATTATAAAAAATGATAAAGTCATCAACATAAATTGACACCACAATCAGATTTGTTTTAGTTCTTTTGTAGTAAATACAAGGATCTGCTTGTGATTGTTCTAATCCAAAATCTTTTAAAATTTTATCTACCTTTTTATTCCAACAACGGCCACTTTGTTTCAAACCATAGATTGATTTCTTTAATTTCCAAAAAATATTTTCGTCACCGGAATTCTGTAACTCCTTTGGAGGTTTGACATATATATCCTCATCAATCTCTCCATACAGATATGCAGTAATTACATCCATTTGATCAATGTATAGATTACTTCCTGCGGCTAAAGCAAATAAAAGTCGCAATGATGCATATTTAACAACTGGAGAAAATGTTTCTTGGTAATCTATACCATATCGTTGCGAACAACCCTTTATAACCAATCTGGCCTTATATCTAAAATTTTTGTATGACTCTTTTATTTTAAATATTCATTTAGTTTTTAATAGCTTTCCGTTTGATGGCATTTCACTGGTTTCTGCATATGTCTCATTTCTTAGCAATGCCTGGTGTTCTTCCTTTATTGCTTTCCTCCACTTTTCTGCATCTTCCCCAGATAATGCCTCATCTGCTGTCTGTGGTTCATCTATCGAGTTTTGCAGATAGTATGTTACATAGTCTTCGTATAATTTGGGTTTAGGTATACGACTTGATCGTCTCAGGCTTTGATCATTATGTATAATTTCATCTTGTATTTCAACTTCAGGTGAATTAATCTCAATTGAAAAATCATTTTCCTCAGCTTGAACATTCGTATTTATTTCATTTCTCGATGTTGACACATTTGCATTTTATATTGCTTCATTAATTATTGTTGTGCGGTTAACTTCATCTATTTCTTCAAAACTACTCTCATAATCATCTGAAGTCACACTAGCTACATCTTCATCCATAGTGTTACATTGTCCTCTGTTATTAGATACTGATGTATGTAAATCTTGTACTGTATTAATATTATGATCAGTGTTTAAATAGTTTATTTCATTATCCAAATAACATTTAGCAAATTTATTTTCAAAAAAATCTGCATCTCTGCTGACTGTTATGTTATTAGTTTCAGGATTTATAAATTTCCAGTTTTTAGTAGGTTCATCATATCCCAAAAATATTAATTCTTCTGTTTTAGAATCCCACTTGAGTCTTTTCTCTTTAGGAATGTGTACTAATGCTTTACAACCGAAAACTCGTAAACGGGAAAGATCAGGAATATTACCAGTCCACACCTCTTCAGGAGTTTTGCCTTTAACACTTTTGGTAGGAGAACGATTATAAAGATAAGTTGCAGTATTGGCTGCTTCAGCCCAAAAATTTTTTTTTAGTTTGGACTCGATTAACATACTTCTTGCTTTTTCTATTAAAGTTCTATTTAATCGTTCTGCTACTCCATTTTGCTGTGGCGTGTAAGGAGCAGTCTTCTCATGTTTGATTCCAGAGTTCTTTAAAATGCCTTGAAAAACAGAACTAATATATTCTCCACCGTTGTCTGAGCGTATTGATTTTATCTTTCTTTCTGTTTCATTTTCAACTAATGTCTTAAATTCCAAAAATATATTTGGAACTTGTTTACCTTGTTTACCACAGTTATAACATCTAAAATAGTTTCTTTTCTGTGAATAAAGTGCTGTATCTTTAATGCGATTTGTTTCTGTCACATCAATATCTTGCAATAATTTGACTTTAATGGAATCTGCACATATTTTTATTCCTGAACTCTCTAAGCCCATAATCATTGGCTTATATTCTTCTGGTAAGCCAGCAAACATTAATGTTCCAATCCACTCAGAATCTATTTTCAGCCCTATTTCATTTAATTTCTGAGCTGTTGTTATTATTTCATTGACATATTTCTCCACATTGTCATAATTTTTTAATTGTGAAGTAACTAATTTCCTTAACAGACCGACACGCCTGGTCAAACCAGAATCTTCGAAAGTGGTTTCTAAAATTTTCCAAGCTTGTTTGGCAGTTGTTGCACTCTGAATGTGAGAATAATTTACAGGTTCGATAAAAAAAATAATTTTTGAAAGAGCTTTTCTATTTTTCACTTTATCAATAGTATCGGATTCAACTGCATCCCATAAATCATCAAATTCAAGCATAGCTCTCATCGCAAATTTCCATGGTAAGAAATTATTTCTTCCTTGTAGTTTTTCTATTGTTAAACCACTGTGCGAAGCCATTTTTACTTGTAGAAAATTTAAAGGAAAAAATTTCAAGATAATTGTTTGTATATTTTAGCAATTGCTGGGCCCATAACCTGTTGGGGTTATGGACCTGTTTATTTAAAGCAGTAGATCGTTTTATAATAGATGGTATTTATTATTATATAATCACATACACAATTATATTAATGACAACAAGAAACAATGAGAAGAATAACAAATGGTTGCCATAGATACAAATATGATGTGCATTGACATGGAACTATGAAAACAACATAGGTCCAACAGGTTGAGGGCTAATTACCTATTGAAAATTGTGCACACAGATTTGTGTGGTCCGATGAAAGAGGCATCATTCAACGGTTCAAGGTACATGCTATTGTTTATTGATGATTTTTCTCGGAAAACTCACGTGTATTTTTTGAAAAATAAAAGCGAAATATTTATGAAGTTTAAAGAATACAAAGTTTTGGTAGAAAGTGAAACGGAAAAGTCAATAAAATGTTTGCGATCTGACAAATGCGGAGAATTTTGCAATAACCAATTTGAAACTTTTCTGAAATTGAGAGGAATAAAACATCAAAGAAAAGTGCCATACACAGCCGAACAAAACGGTGTTGCTGAAAGAGCCAACAGGACTATTGTTGAAAAGGCGAGAACATTATTATATGAAGCCAATTTAAGCAAGAAATATTGGGCAGAGGCGATAAATACCGTCGTATATTTGAAAAATCGGAGTCCTACAAAAGCAGTTATTGGGGCAGTTCCGGAAGAGATTTGGACAAGAAGAAAAGTAGATTTAGGACACCTAAAAGTTTTTGGATGTACTGCTTATGCATTAAACCCACAGCAAAAGAGACAAAAACTTGATTCCAAAACACAGGAAATGGTCTTTGTTGGATATTCTACTGAAAGTAAAGGATATAGACTTATGGATCCAAAGACGGGGAATGTGTCGATAGCCAGAGATGTCACATTTTTAGAAAATACTTTTTTGGACTCATGTAAGAAGAGTGCGAACAGTACTTCTTGTTTGAATCTTGACACATCTTGTCAAACTTTATGCGACAGTGCTAACGAGCTAGAAAGCACAGAATTTTATACATCAGAAAGAAATTTCGACAACGAGGCTACTGAGAGTAGGTATTTTCTTCGAAATCGTAAACCTGTTGATTATGATTACAGTGCTATTGCAGGAATCGATGATGATCCATTGACGTTCCATTGGATAATGAGACATGGACCCTGGTAGATCTTCCACAGGACAAAAAAACCTATTCAATGTCGATGGGTATTCAAAATAAAAAAGGGTAGCGATGGTAAGATAATTAAATATAAAGCTAGACTAGAGGCGAAAGATTTTACGCAGGTAAGAGGCATAGATTACAATAAAACTTATTCTCAAGTAGTTAGAAGCTCAACTTTACGAATTTTAATTTCATAAGCTGTTCAATATGATTGGTTTATTGATCATTGGGATGTCACAACAGCATTTTTATAAGGAAGGTTAAAAGAGGATATATATATGCAGCCAAAAGGTGTCATTAATAGAGGTCAAGAAACTTAAGTCTGTAAGTTGCAAAGATCATTATATGGGCTTAAACAAGCTTCAAACTCGTGGTTCAATGAGTTGGATACCGTTATGTTAAGTTTAGGTTTTATCCAGTCTAAAGTTGAACCTTGTTTGTATCATAAACTCAATGATAAGGCAAAACTTAGAAAGGCCGTGTTTTAATTGTGTCAGCTTAAGTTAATTACATACCTATTTTACTTGTTTCATAATAAAATGTTGACTTTGTGACACACCTCAATGTCATTCGTTGTGTCTGTTTCTATTAATAGGTTATATGGTAGTCTTATAATGTTCTGCGGGTTATATATATCTGCACGAACGCTTATGTGCATTGAAGTATTTGTTTTATACAAACATTAAGTTTTCACAGTTGCATAGTTTACTTGAAATACAATTACTTCTGTAATATATATAAAAAATAAAAGATATTAATCAAAAACGGAATTCGGCGTAAGGGAAACATAGGAGGTGGAGACAAGGATAGTCAACCTACTAAGTATTTGTTTTTTATAATATTATTGTACTAAATTTTTGTTCCATAACTTTTTTTGGACCATAACCATAACAACATTCACACCGAATGTCATTTTTCTATGGATGAGCTAATTTTTATCAGGATGTCAGGGTAGGTCCTATATTAAAGCTGTTTACAATGACGACCACCACAATGACATCCTTGAGTATGACTATACAGTGGTCAGCCAGTCAGGTCATATACTGTCACTCGTAATGAAAAAAAAAAAAAAAATGTTTTGGCTGTTTTTTTACTATAATTATTCCGTTTTGTTATATTCTTTACATTAAACCAAACATCAATCACTACTATATAACAATAAAACTATGTTCTGCATTGTTTTGTTTAGCACATTATTGAATATTTATTGAACATTAAAAGACTTAAATAGCATTTTAAAAATAATATGTTGCTAAGGAATAGAGCCATCTGTGATTTTTCTTTGAAACTAAATTTACATTACTGGTTTAACGACCGAGTATTTATAAAGCCACGGCCTTTAGTATTTCATATACAAGCTACTGTTTCCCTTGCCCCATAGTTCCCCTTCACCCACCTGACCTTACCAATGTTCCGCAAAGCCGTGCCCTAAGGTTGGTAAACTTGCATGAACTCTGCAATACATAAATAATCTCGGGGAACGTTAAAATTTATGGACATAGGACGTGCCCTAGATCCAGGCTGTTGACTGCACCAACTATATTGTTCAAGGTAAACCAACTGGTAAGTTTTTTTTGTTATTTGATATAAAAAAACTATAGGTATATTCAATAAAAAGTTTGTACTCTGTTGCCATAATAAATACATATTTAGTTTAACTGTACCTAAAACTTTGTAAACAACCACATGTGTTTCTGATTTATGTCATTAATTATGTTAATCTAATTACAATGTTAGGTACATAAAGAATTAAATTGAATTGAATAATAATTATTAACGTATTATACGCGTTGGTATTTGCTATTACGAAAGAAAAGTAAAAATAAATCACTTGACAATTTATTATTACTTACTAATTCTCTATTGATAACTAAATGTGTAGTAAAAATAAACGGTTTTCTAACTTTAAATAAAAAAAATATGACAGCCTATATTTATTATTGTATTGCGTATATTTATTAATTACCAGCCTTTTTTTAGAATTGATCAATCAATGCCGATAGTTGCGTTTTGTTGACGGTTGTTGCTGTGTTTGTTGAGAGCTATGACATCGCATAGGCATTGAAATGGAACACCAAATGTAAACAAACAATATGGCCGTTCACTAATTTAACAGTGTGTCCACTGCTCTACCTCCCGAGTATGTGCAGCTAGGTTGCCAGGCCTTAAAACCGAAAGCGGCCTGAACATCTCTAATTTTTTAGTCTTAGTATTATATAACTTTTTTTAACTAATACAATCTTTTTTTTATCATTTACCATAAAATATGCTTTAATTCTAATGAAACAACAATAAAATTGAAGGTATCTGTCTTCTTTATTATTAATCATTCAATATTCAGGGCGCGGGGAGGATAGTGCTAGTCCGCTCGCTTGCGCTAGCGAAACAAGGTGAGGCGGGCAGAGTGGAAACCAATACATGACAAATGTTAATATCAAATTTAAAAAGCCTAACAAAAGCAGGAAATGCTGGACACTGTCTAATTTGGCCACACACCAACCAAAAAGCCTGACTGTGTCCGGCTTTATTCGGACGCCTGGCAACCCTATGTGCAGCTAATGCGCTGAATGCGTTCCGAAAGTGACGTCATAGCGCATTGATTTTTGGTCAACAGAACGATGGAATGTGAGCATACATATCATTGAGCGCATTCAATGCGTAAAAGCTTGTCAACAAAGCGCCCTACTACTACTTCTACTAATATAGAATGTGTGTAGGAAAACGCAGGGGGTATTGAATTACGCTTGTTGGCGTCCAACGTTTAATTTGGCTGTTAGCGTAGATTATATAACAGGAGATTGTAGATGCGTAGAATAGATTATAGATTAATTTCTCCAAAATAGTTAGAAAACCGCTTCGGTTCGTGTTTTTTGACTTATGAATGGTATGCTCATACCATAACAGTACCAAAAATAAATTATAAGTAACAGTTTGAGTTGCAGGTTCAAGTCCTGGATCGAGGTTAATCTTTTGACTGCATCTTTGCTATGAAAATATTTATTTATATTGATGATGTATCTAACCTTCAAGGACTTATAAACGAAACAACGATCTACATTTATACACGTCCCTAGAACCTACCTATCTACTTACGCCTATATTATGGTGATGAATGACGAAAAGAGACGAAATGACGATATTTAGAACCTATAATAATCAATTTAAGCTTTAAATTTACAACATTAATATGGTACCGCCACAAAAGTATACCCTTTTATATATAAAAGGATTTTTTAAAATCCGGCTATATATGACGAAGTTATGCCCGGACTTATATAAAATACTTTCATCCGAATTGAGAACCTCCTATTATTTAAGTCGGTTAAAAAAGCAATTCGTCAATCAAAAGAAAAATAAAAACCTTACAAAAACAACTAGCTTTAAAAAGATGCACTAAAGAAGTAAAAATAATTACTTATTCCCAAAAATCTGAACTACAGTATACTCCTACGTAACTACCTGTTATACCGCACGCTCCGTTGTATGCCGCCGCACACTGGAACGAAAACCGACTTTCAAAGACATAGGAATTGACTTTTTTAATTATCGTTTGTTGCGCTTGACATGGCTTCTGTTAACTATTATTATGTTCAAATAAAACATGTGTGTTCATTTGGTACACTTACTCCCCGTCAGAAATGACGAGGAGTCACTAGGTACTCACAAATTACACCTCGGCCTGACCTCGCTTGACATGGCTTCTGTTAACTATTATTATGTTCAAATAAAACATGTGTGTTCATTTGGTACACTTACTCCCCGTCAGAAATGACGAGGAGTCACTAGGTACTCACAAATTACACCTCGGCCTGACCGTAAAGGCCGAGTTAATCAAAAGTTTGATCCCGGGACCAGCTGGGAGCCTTCATCTAGGCTCCCTCTCGCGATGGCTCCGAGCAGGCTGAAGCCTGCATCACCAAGGCTTTGGGGTGAAGCGTCATCACAAGCCCACCCTCGCGCCCGCCCGTCCCGCTGCGTTTGCGCTCGTGCTCCCCCCGCACGCGCTCGCTTTGTCGCGACCTGCGCCTTGATCCCTGAACCCTTCGGGTTATCGAACCCATTCGTCCACTCCGGGGCTGGGTTTGACCCGTACTCTGTAACCTGTTTCCCCGTCCCCCCCCCTCCGACCCACGCGCCCTCATTACCAAGGGGTTGGTCTGGGCACTAAAAGTGGAAAAAAGCGGAAGAATTCCGCCAAGAAGTCCAAAGCGACCTCCGTGACCTCCGCATCAGAATGCGAAACTCTTTCGGATGCCGAGGCCAAACGCTTTAAAGCGCACAGCGCATTCCCGTCCTCCTCGGCGGCTTCTTTAGAGCAAGCCGTCATAGACTTAACCCCACCTCCTCCTCTCATTACAACCGCCCCCTGCAGGTCGGAAGGAAGAAACCCCTCCCCCGTAGTCATTGAAGACAAGGGGGCACGGTCTAACGTATCAAATGGGCTTAAAGCCAAGCGTATAAACTATACGTATGCCCGTAATGATGTCTACCGCGGCATCAAAATCGGGGGACCTGCCCCACGTCGATTTCGCAAATCTGACGGCTTTCCTGGTCCCCAAAAAACATGAGTACCACACTCGCTCGCATTCTTGCTTGATGACCAGAGAGTACTGCGGGCCGTGATATAGGGAGATCCCAAATAATTATCTGAGTTTTCACAGTAAAGAACGACTTGATCGTCCAAGGCCTCCCTGTAAGGGAAGTACATAGAATGTACAACGGCCGAAGTAAATCAGACTGCTACGACGTGGTACTCGTAGTATTCGACCTGACAAAAGAAGGCAAAGCCATCTTTAATATTAAAGATTAGTTCTGCCTCAAAAGATTCCGCCCGGACAATGCCTCAGGTGCCAATAATATGGCCACCTGCGTGCGCTGCGTGAAATGCCTCCACGACCTCGCCACTGCGGAATGTAATCGCGTCCACGAAAACGCAATTGACGACTGGACTAGATAGTCACTTGCGTCCTCTGCCAAAGCGAGGGCCACCACGCAAACTACCGCGGATGCCTTTGGCTGCGCGACAAAATACGCGAAAATCCAAAAAGGGTAAATCGCGCTCCTCCACCCCGCGTCAACATGCACCCATTGTGCCTGCTCCTCTCCCTGCGGTCAACGATTGAAGCCGACCTCATGCACTAGTTGACGTAGGAAAAGTAAAACAGACAGACAAACTTCTGTCTACACTACCCGGGCCCGTCTCAGTCACGAGAATTTAATAACCCCTTATGGCCCGGGACATCCCGCGACTCACGCGCCCTTCACTTGCGCCAAGTGCTTCCGCAGTTCTCGCAAATACGCACCTTGCCCTCCCGCGCCCCTCCCTTGCGCCGCCCCGAAAAGCCACTCAGTCTATCGAGGAAAAGCACGACCTTCTCTATGAGCTATTCTGGGCCTTCAATCCAGACTATGTCGATTCTGTGTTCGCTCAATACGAACACTCTACAACCCCCCAACAGATGATCTGAGCATCGCCCGTTCTTTGACGCCCCGTAGGGCGTTACCCAAACCATAAATCAAAATGGATTGCTCGGAAACCCCGCTCCGTCTCTATCGGCTACTTTAATGCCTATGATCTCCACAAAAAAGGGAGGAATTGTCGGAATTCCTCTCGACCCATACCCGCCATCCGCATCTCTTCGATTGCGAACTATCGCACCGTCCGTGATGATTTAACTGCCTCCCCTCTCGGATGCACTCTCATCTATTACAGACGCTCCTTGCATTGCTTACCCATCGATCCTCCGCCCCACGGAATTTAGAAGCATTCGTCTGCCGCATCGCGATGACCGGCCATCAGCCGATCATCATTGCGTCGGTTTATCTCTGCCCCTCAAAATACTTGCTCGAGAACGACCTTCAGTCCCGACACTAGAACCGTGACAGACTGGGATATATTCGAGCAATTACTCGATCGCGTTCCCGACAGTATCTAAATTTAAGAGCGATGAAATCAGACACTTTCAACTCCCTCTCCCTGCTAACTCGTCCCAACAACGTTCTTGCGATAACGACGAATAAGCGGATTGCCTTGCGTCTAGCCTCCAAGCCCAATGTGCCTTAAGCACACAACCATTCGATCCCGATCATGTGTATAGGTAGGTATCAAGAGGTAAATGGTCACGTGGAGCGCAGTGCATCTCTGCCCCCATCAAGGGTCAAGCAGGTCATCAAGGACCTACGCCCCCGCAAACACCGGGGGGTGCGGACGGTATCTCTAACGATATCCTAAAGCGCCATACTTTTCTGCTCCTCTGCCCTCTAGCAGCCATTTTTAACGCTGCTATGGACAATTGCATTTTTCCTTCTCAATGTAAAGAAGCAATTGTCATAGGCATCCATAAGCCAGGGAAAGCTCGTACCGACCCGTTCTTTAACAGCCCTATAAGTTTACTAAAGGCACTCGGTAAACTTTATGAACGCTTCCTCCTCGCTCGCCTACTTAACGCTATACTCTCCAGAGGTATCTTATCGATAAGCAGTTGGGCTTCCGCGCCAAACACTCGTGAGTCCACCAAGTCCTCCGTATCACGGAACACATTCTCACTTGCTTCCAACCAGTATTAGGTAAGCCCCGTCACACGGGCGCCATCTTCGTCGATGTAGCGAAAGCCTTCGACCGAATGAAAACGGGTGCCACAAAGTGGTAATTTGAGTTTAGGAAAAAAAAAAGAAGTCAGCTGGAGCCATATCGTGTAAATAAGGCAGTTTCCTGATGGTAGTTGTTGATTTTTTTGTCAGAATGGCCTTGTGCGAAGGCACATTATCAAGGTTAGAATTTTCTTGGATCTTCTTTCTGGCCTTTTTCTTCAAATTTGCTCTCTTAAACGCCGCATAGTACTTAAATAATATTCTTTTTGCCGTTAGACCTTCCCGCAAGAATTTCGAGTTCACAAAACCGCGATAGTCCAAGAAAACAGTCAACATGACTTTGACTTTTGATCGACTTTGGCGTAGTTTTTTCGGGTTCGGTTCAGTTGGACTTCGGAGTGGCGAAGCTAGTCGACTTGTTTGCTTGTCAAACTCGTACCCATATCTCGTCACCAGTAACCCGTGGCACCCGTTTTCATTAGGTAGAAGACATAAAGAAGAATTCGCGGCGAGAACTGAACTCAATTCCGGAAAAAGCGTTTAACAAATTTTTTGACGATTGTATTATTCGTTGGCGTATGTGTGTCGTTTCTGAAGCAGCATACTTTGAAAGATGAATAATACATTGTGTGTATTATCGATCTTTTCCCGGTACTTTTTCGACAGAACAGTAAATGATCCATGATTCATGATTGATCCATCATGAACATGATTCATGATGTACTCAATGTGACAGCTTAGCGCACTTAGTATGTAATGGACCTTTTCTATCCATTGATTTGCAGGCAATGACGCTGCGTGCTGCCGGTGGGAGTCATCGCCGTGTCGGTGAAAAGCGTAGGGTTTTCCCCTTAGTCAAACTTTTATGTCTAACTAATTGTACAACTAAGAAAAAATCCATCACATCTCCATATAAGCATTGGTGAGGCTTTGGATATTTGGATAGATATTGTGTACTTGATGGCTTGGTTCCTGCATGACTGATTGGTAATAGGTGTACATCCGGGAGTTTCTTGTGATTTCTTCTCCCCTGGCTAGTTTCCGAAGTGATGGTAGTTTAAATGATGTGCATTTGTTGCCGGGCTGTTGTGTAGGGGCTGGGCCACTTTTGGATGTGCGACGTCTGAAAAAGTGAGACTATGAGATAATAACGCATATATTTGACGAAAATTTAATTAGACACAAAATAACAAATTGATTAACATCTTTTAACAACGACTTTGAAAAGTCTTCGTTATTTTTTATTGAAAAATAAAGAAATTTGAAATAAGTGAAATTTTTAGATGATTATGAACCATCACAAAAAATAAATTAAAGCAAAATTAATAACGAGTGTTTCCCCCTCTTGCTCTGATAACGGTTTCCATTCGTCTGGGCATGCTACAGATTATGTTATCGATGATTTCTTGAGGCAACCGCTCCCACTCCTCAAGTAATGCGTTTCCAAGTTCATTCAGATTGTTGGGGGGTGGCATTATGGATTTAACCCTTCTTTTTAGCAAGTCCCAGACATGCTCTATCGGATTCATATCGGGGGAATTTGCTGGCCACTGCATCACCGGTATACCTACGTGGCTCAGATATGCCTGTACTGATTGTGCACTATGAGCACGAGCATTATCTTGCATTAGAATAAAGTCGTCACCAATAAATGGGGCAAATGGTACAACATGTTCTTCTTAAATGTCTCTGATGTATCGATCTGCTGTCATGGTCCCCCCTGTGACTATCACTAACTCCGTGCGAGCTCCCAAACATATCCCTCCCCAAACCATAATCGAGCCGCCACCATAAGCCACTGTGTGTTCAAAATTAGACTGTATGTGGCGTTCTCCTTTGCGTCTCCATATTAGCTGTCTCCCATCGATCAGTTTTAAAAGAACTCTGCACTCATCAGTAAAAAGAACCTGCTGCCATTCGTTCAAATCCTTTTTTTGTGTTCCGCTAATTGTGACGGTGTGTATAGTATATATAAATATAGATATATATTTATATATATATTTACTAATAATACAAAACCAAAACAAAAAAAAATTAAATCAAACTATTTACATTGTAAATCTTGTTTATTAAATGTTTCAATACAAATCATGTATTTATTAGTTGATACACTATAATTTTATGTTTCGTTTGTGATTTTACAAAGATTACGCACGCAGTAAAAAAGTATTGTAATTAGTTTGAAAAGCTAGTTGTAGTTAATTTACTTGACTATTCGAAAACGTTCTTAGCAACCCATTTGAATAAAAAGATTTTAATTTTGATTTTTCATATATTGAACTCTCAGTGCGCGAGCTAGACTCCCACTTGGCGAGTTGTTTTTTCTCAAGATCATTTTTAATAGAATAAAACTAATAACAAAACTCATAAGAACAGGGCATTTGAATAGGAATACGTAACATAATGTAGAATGAAGAAACAACCATGGACATGTTTGTGTTATGATGACTAGTCACTAGACTGGTTTACCTACTGATTTGATTCTACGAACTGGCATGTAAGGCTAATAGTAAACGCTCCGTTTTTATCGCGCGGTATTTGAATTATTAAGTAGGTAAGGTGATTAACGCCTGTTGTATACTTTTTAGATTAATTGTGTAATTTAACAATCAACGCAAATTTATTTATACATTTACTATCTGTAATGTATATTTTGATTAGTTTGCATACAAATTTTCCTTTAGATTTAATTATAATAATAATAATAAAATTCTTTATTGCACTAATTTTGTATATAGGCGAACGTAATGCCTTCAGGCACTTTCTACCAGTTAACTATTGGTAATGTAGATATAAATAAGGGGTTGTGCAGTGTTTGTTTTAATACATAGCAGTAGCTTCAATAATGATAATAAATTTAGTGATGATAAAAGATAGTTTATAATAATAATATCATAAAGTATAATATGTAAATAAGAAGATGGATAAATTAAATATTATTTAAGGCATAGGTCACTAGAAAGCACTAATACTTGATCTATGTATTTTGGATGTCGATATAGTACCGATGCAGTAAAGCTTTAAAGCTCTCTAGTGACTTTGCGTTACGAATATTTACTGGTAAATTATTCCACAAACGAACTGTTGTGACCGTGAACGAATCCGAATAAAATGTCGTACTATGCGCAGGGGTGCGGAGGAGATTGGAACGGCAAAACCGTATTTGTCGAATTTGGGAACCCAAGAACTCAAATCGTTCTATTAAACAAGGTGGGGATAAAGGATTATTAAGAATGCCATAAATACATGTCAGAAGATGATTATTATGGCGAAAACGGATATTGAGCCAATTTAACTGTGTACGATATTGGGAGACATGATCATACTTACGCAAGCCGAAATATAACGGATGCATAAGTCAAGAAGGTGGTCGAGTTTGTTAAGAAGTTCTTCAGTTATGTCGGGATAGCATAAATCTGAAAAGTCAACTATGGGAAGCTAAAGGGAGTGAACAAGCGTAACCTTAGCTGATTACGGTAAAAAGTCTTTCATTCTTTTTAGTGAATGCATCGTCGAAAAGATTTTTTTACTTACCTTGGTGACATGATGTGAACAAGAAAGATCATTGGCCATTATAAGGCCTAGATTTTTTACCTGCTGGAAATAATTTAGTTGCACCCCGTTCAAACATAAAGGTCGTACATTTTTTTGGTCAACTATTTTTAGGAGTGCTTTATTACCTACCATTATTATTATTATTATTACAATTCGTGTTTTAGCAGGGTTAAGAGAAAGGCGATATTGTTCAGTCCAGTTTATTATAGATTCAAGATCTTTATTCATCATATTTTTATACTTTATAACTTCGTCTACCCTAAAAGATCTGAAAAGCTGAAGATCATCAGCATAAAGATGGTAATGGCTGAAACTGTTTACTGAGACAGAAGTGTTTATAAACACTGAGAATAATAAAGGAGATAGCACGCCACCTTGAGGTACACCAGAATTAACATTGCACCAATCAGAGTAAAACTCGTCTATTCGTACACGTTGTTGACGCCCCTGAAGATATGATTGGAACCATTGTGCCGCTGATTGTAATATATTTAGGGAGCGAATGATAGACATAAGAATATCATGGTTGACGCAATTGAATGCATTAGTGATATCTAAAAGAACAAGTTGTGTCAGTTATCGATCGTCCATGGCTCGTCGAATGTCATCAGTGATATTAATTAGGGCCGTGGACGTACTATGTGCTGGATGAAATCCAGACTAGAATCTATTTAAAAGATTGTTGCGATTTATGACTGGTGATGTACAACTCGTTCTAGATCTTTGGACAAAAAGGGCAAAATTGATATAGGTCTATATTGTGCGTAGTCAGGAGGGTCATTTTTAGAGATGGGTATTATGTGTGCCATTCGCCATGAAGTTGGAAAGCAACCAGTGTACAAAGAAAAGTTAATAATATGGGTAATATGAGGCAAAATATTATCAAGGATTGGCAATATCAGGTCTCGACCTAAACCGTCATTACCCACTGCTTTAGTTTTTACTATCAGAGACAGATTCAAATGTAAAGGAGGTATTATTTGAAGCGGAATTGAAGAAATTTGTTTGATAGTAGAATCCCTGGTTTTTGGGTCGACAACATTTGTAGGTGTTGGTTAAGCATATTTATGTCAATGTCACTGTTATTGTTTAAGTCACTCCTACACTTCCCAAGTCCTAAATATCGTAGAAATTTCCACAAATCGGGAGAAGAACAGTTTTCAATATAAGAATGTATAAAACGTTTGGCGTTCCTTACCATCTTGTTGCAATGATTTCTAGCTGCTTTAAATTCTTGCCAATTCTCTTAAGAAGGAATTTTTTTATGCTTACGTTTAATAGCTCATATTTCATTTGTAAGCCATGGGGCAGGGGAACGTTTCATGCGTACTGGCTTTATTGGCGCGTGATTGTCATATAGTTCTGTAATATACCGATTGAATAATTCTAATTTGCTGTCAACAGAATCCAAAGACTCGATTTCTTTCCAGTCGATACAACTAGCATCAGAGACTAATTTGGTTTAATCAATATAGCTAAGGTAACGCTGAAAAATGACTTTAGGTTTAAGTTTTGGTGTTTTGAGTTTGTACCCGCAAAAGGTGCCAAGCCAACGGAGTGCTATTACTAACCCTACAATGTGCCTATGCGACTTTTAAAGCGCTTTTTCGTTTAGAAACATAACATTTTTATAGAATATGTGTTATGGCGGATTTTCCAACAAATAACAAAAAAATGCGGGAGGTCCCCATATAAGAAAATAAATAAATGAATATAAATATTTTTGGACATTTCACACAGTCTAGCCCCAAAGTAAGCAATGCTTGTGTTATGGATTATTTTTTTTGTAAATACATACATATCAAATATAAATCCACCCACACTCAAGACAAACACAAATTTTTATTCCATAAATCTATGTCCAGTGTGGAAATCGAACCCACACCCTCTGTATAGCAGCTGTCCACACTACCAATTAGGCTGCGAGGGAGTCTTTCATCACACAATCTTCAAACTTACAAAAGTACGGGCGAACAGACAGACAGCGAAGGCTTAGTAATAGGGCTCGGTTGGCACCCATTGGGAATGGAACCCTAAAATTGATTACAGAAAGAACGAGAGGCGGCTCGTGATCATTTTTAATTTGTGTTCATTAAAAAGAAACTAAAGTGGAATTGCTTAAATGCTAAGCTTTTATTATTCTATTTATAACTAAAATGCATTTGCCTATTAAGATTTAAAAACCGCGCGTGTATGCTTCCGTGTTACATTTTTGTGACCCTTTGTCTTTATTTCAAGCTGAATTACTAAAATCTTTTAGCACTGTTTAATCATATCAAAATAATTACATTTTATTTTGCTATAGTTTCTTATTAGACAAAAAACAAACTGTTTATGTAGGTATATGTACTTATTTAATTTGTTACTCAAAAACTCGCGCGCACGAAGTAAAACATTTGTTGTGATAAGAGTGGCAACAGCGCGCCGTTAGGACTGAAGGCGGGGGTCAAGCTGGCAACAGTATTTTTCAATACATAGTCCGTTAATTTTTCATTCAAAATCTTCTGACTTACGTGTGAGACTGTGTAGAACTTTCTCTTGAACACTCGTTGATTTTGGCTCTATGTCTCTGTACTGAAAATCGTTTTATAGGAGCGCAATTGCGTAATTGTACTACACTTAGTAACTCTGTCTCCTCAGTGCAATTCCATACTAAATCTTGAGTTAACTGTGTCTGTACGGAATGTTTTTAGTGAAATGCTATTTTAATATAAAGAGTAATCGCATTATGATAATTAATTATAATAATTTAAAATCTAAAACATATTGTTTCTTAACTAGGTAATTATTTAAAGGAGTGCGCTGCACCAGAGCTCCTTAGGACGAGCCGCCTCTGGAAAGAACCCATTGAGATATTAATTATGTTTGCACTAGTGAAGGCGCTATAAACAAACGTCACATCATAAATTTTGCAGATAACTTCTTTTATACGAATGATTTGTTACAGGACATCCAGTGATTGACTCCGTAAAACTACGCTAACGCAAACGTTGCAAAATTATCACGAATTCTAATGTGCTGCGAAAAACCGGACCGGAAAATCGCCTTATAGTGTATATATGTATATATACGTAAGTATGTGTATCTTAGCTCGTATCTACACTTGTTTTTCCTTATTTTACCTCTAGTCATCTGTAAACATCTTAGAAACGTTCTGCTTCATATATGTATTACCAATGTTTATACAGTGCAACTAATGACCTATTTTACATTGCTTGACATGTGTAACCAAGTTTGTTGTTAATTATATTTTATCGAATTTATCCGAAAAATTTACGTAAAAATGAATTTGAATTGTAGTTTATATATTATTCTCTTGATTTAATACCATATTTCATTGCTAAATCAAGAATTGGGGATATTTTGTGTAAAATATGTAATCATTTAGTTACGATAAAGATTGACTTAGCACCGACGTCATGCGTATCGATATCGATAATAAAGTCTATTAGGAGTTCTTTTTGCGGCAAAGATATATACGTTTGACGGCTCCATGGTAGTGAAGACTATCTACGGAAACGAGGGGTGCGGGTTCAATCTCCGCACAAGAAAAAAAAAGAACAACAAAGCGTGGAAGCGAGAAATCCAAATTAAGTGCATAGAGCCCGAGATAAAATAGGTGCCTATGTCAATGTCTCCCGCGATAAGATCCGGTAAGGTCGTCATTTGTTTACTGTGACTGGAATTTTCTTTTTTTGTTTCTGTAATCTGTTATTAATATTTAAAATATTTTTTAGATACAAAAGCTGTCTTCGGTTTTTTGGCGCGAATCTTAAGAAGGAGTGGTGTTTTTTTGTGTTTATTTTTTCTAAATTCATTTAGTGAGTTTCGATGTATATATTTTAGCAATGTTTTACGAAAGCGTGTTAAGAATTGTGCAGCGAAGGCTCATGAATAGTAAATTATGAAGAAATAAGCAAAACATGACGCGCAATATCTGAGGATCCACACCAAATCTCCCGCCCAATCTTGGGACATGATAACGAGGACAAGCGGTAACGCCCGCGCTACGATACAATTTAATTGACATTGACTCTGGCAAATGCATAAATGGTCTGCTTAGATCGTGCGAGCCCATTATAATATTAAAAAAAAAAAAAAAAAAGCTGTCTTCTAGTGTGAGCCAATGTTTATTTACAAGACGGAATAATCAGAATTACTGCATTGTTGATTGAATATTTTATCTAATACAGCTAAAAAATCAACGAAAAAACCATTTAAATCGTGTTTTACATGTTTTTCTATAGACTTGATACCATATTTCGTTGCTAAATCAAGATTTGGAGGATATTTTGTGTCAAATATGTAATCATTTAGTTACGATAGAGATTGATATAGCGCTGACGTCATGCGTATATATAGTAAAGTCTGTGAGAAGCTCTTACTGCGGCATAAATAGAAACACGTTCATTAAAATTATGATAAAAAAAGTATCAAATTATGTGACCACAAGTAAGAGGACATAGCGTTTGGCTTAAGGCGAATGGATTTTTTTTAAATAATCCTGGATTAACTTACAAACTATTAATTTTGTAGGTAACTATGGTGTCTTGTGCTGTGAGTAAATGTAAAGTCACAACAGATAATAATTTTAATAATTACACAATTCACAGGTAAATTATGATAATTTTTACTGCATTGTTGTCATATGCATAATTTATCAGTTTTAGTTGAAATTTTTACGAAATAAAAAAACAATTTGAATCACAGCTTGCATTTTTTTTTGTCTAGATTTACTGAGTACCATTATTTCGTTGTTAAATAAGAATTTGGAGAGTATTTTGCGTAAAATATGTAGACATTTAATTACCATAGAGCTTGACAAGGTGGCGACCGACGGCATCAGTATCGATATATGTAATTATACATATATAGAATATTAATAAGATAATTATTCATAGCCATCCAAAGGTGATCGCACATTTGTCCGCATCGTACGCGCCGTTCGAGCTACATTTATAGGATTAGTATGAAATGCAATATGTATTACGCGCACGGTGGGGGTGAATTGTAAGAGGTTGCATGATGAAAAATAATATAAAATACTTGGTTTTTATGACGGTGTTTTGTTCACCAGAAGTCTACTTACAAATAGATTCTATATTAAATGTACTTATAGTTTTAGTATCATTACTAAATAATGTTAAATTTGTTAAATTTAGATACTTTTAATAAAAAAAATTGAGACGTATCAATTAAATTTGGTTTTTATTCTTTACATATATATTACATATACTCAAACAAAATTATCCCAACTTACCTTAACTTTCTCCAACGAGCATACCTGATATAGAGGCTAGCAGTGCTAACTACACGTCCGAACTGATATTCCGTCTTAGTGGATGCGCCTCTTGGCTCCTTCGACCACTCTCTCGCCCGGAATCAAGTGTCATGCACACTTTCCGTTTCCTCTGCGCCAATTAATTGGCGTTGTATGTGGCATTATAAGTCAGCAGATTGTGATGGATTGCGGGATTTTTATGCATCGTACCCGTGGAGGCAGCTCTGCTTCAGCTCAGAAGACACTGACATCTGCGCAGCCGCAGTCACTGAGACAATATTCGCTGGCATTCTAACCCTCGAGTAGCTGCCGATGTCAAAAATGACCGTGGTTTAATAGGTCTTGTAAAGAAGCTAAAATTCTCAAGCAACCTACATATGAGGCTTTGATCACGATTCAAATAATAAGGATTTCAATACGTCTGAGTTAAAACGCAAATTAAATGCTGCCTCGAAGTTCAGTAAGAAAGTAACCGCCAGAGCTAAGTTCCAATTCATTGGCAAAATAAGTGGGCGACTTGCAAGCTATCCCTCTGGGAGTCATGCTTTCTGGTCGCTTGTTAAGCTGCCAATGGAATGTTGTCAGTGGTCGTTACCACCACAGCGAAAAACCGATTCTCCCATAGTGCTAGAGAGAAAGCCGATTTACTGGGCAGTCTTATTGCCTCAAACTCGAATATCAATAACGAAGGAGCTATAACACAGCGGGAGGTCCGGCAGTCGTTAAGCGTTTCCGGATTCAACCCAATAAAGACACAAGTCTGCGGGTTCACCGCTAAGAAAATCCCATTTACTGTGTTCCTACAATTCCAGAACACAGCACTTACCATCTCCAAGTGTATTGGGATCTTTAGTGTTGACATCTCCAGCTATATCCACTTTCGCGGCCATTTGGAAACCAAGGTGAAGCTGGCGTCCAAGAAACCAGGAGTACTCAACAAAGCGAAGCGATACTTAACCTCAAGGCAAAGGTTGTTGCTCTACAAATTGCAAGTCCGGCCCCATAGGGTGTACGTGCTGCCATCTTTAGGCGGGTGCACCTGGATACCAGCTTAGCCCTTTTAATTCGGTTCATCGACAAGCAGTAAGAATCGTCGACGATCCCAAACACACAAGTCGTATCGAACCTTTATGTCTGAGGAGAGATTTTGCCACCCTGTGTGTGTATAATATGTTCTGTGTTTTGAGGAATTGTTTAAAATAAATTCCACAGCTACATTCTACCATCGCTCCGCTCGCCATCGACAGTGAATTCATTCTCACTCTTCGTAACCTAAATGGTCTCAAACAGTGCGGTTTGAGAGGAACTTCCTCCCGCGAACGCTTAAGTTGTGGAATAAGCTCACTGCTGGGGTTTTGTCGAGGGACTACGATATGGGGTTCTTTATGAAGAAAGTGATAAGATTTTTAAATTTCAACTGCATTTGAAAGAAAAAATTTAAAAAAGGGTAACAGTGGTACACCCGCAAAAATATAATAATAAATATTTTTGGATATTACATATATCGCCACCTGGTTATATGTACTATAGATACCAGACATACAAATAAATAATATGCTGTTATTTTTGTAAATGCATACGTACATAGGAAACACTACTGGACAATAAAATATCGTACAAAAAAGGCAATATTATAAATTTCATCCCACCAAAAACATTCTGTAAAAAACTAGCCAAGTCTCGATGGAGCTGCTTATTTATCTCTAAAAAGTAATGAAATCTAGACAAAGTCGTGCCAAGTCTAAGGTTCCTTACTGCAATTTCTTTATTATTATAGTTAATGTTGTGTGACTTGGCCGTTGAAGGGTAGACAAGGGTATAAATGGGTGCTCCATGACACCATTGCACCAATCTGTCGCCAGAACCGCTACCTTTTCTTTTTGATTTCTGAGCTGTCTTTGCAGTTGGCTGTTGCAGCCATTACTGCTTCACCGGTCTTTTTGGGGCGAGACTCTGAAGGAGCCTCAGCCCATATAGCGCCCAACGCTCAAGGGCTCCCCGCGGGGGAAGCCTCGGCTTGGGCTGTCGCACTCGGGGGCGCCCCTTCGACCGGCGTGAGTCTCGAACCCGAAGGTGAGTCACCGCCAGGAGGGGAGTTCCCCGTTACGCGGGTACGGTTGCGATTGAGTGGGAGCGAGAAGCGCCCCGGTACTCTTTGATACCTAGTGTATCCTTGTGGGCGCCGACGAACCCGGGGACGTCGGCGTCGTGTTTGGAGGGAGGCCCTATTTGGGGAGGTCGTAGAGACTAATCTCGCTATCCGGACAGCGAGATCGTCATCTGGGACCGTTAGTACGTGTCGAGGCAGCATAACTATAGTTTCACGATCGTGCCTGGGTCGATCGGGGGGATGAGTAACGCGGTCGGTTGCCACTTCGCCATATAAGGTTATCGGAAAAACAACCGTAAGCGCGTTTTAAAATACCGTCAGCGCCATCTAGCGACGTGTGCGGGTATCACCGCCACTCTTGGTCCAATGCATTATATTTTGACCAAATTAATAGCGAAATTAATATTTTAGTGTAATTTTTTTATTATTTAATTTGTGTAATGTTGTGTAGAATAAAGTTAATCGTTCGACTATTTCTTCTAGTAAACTTGTTAGTATAAGTATAAAAGCCAGTCTACTCTTATCCAGAGTTTTCCTTGAATTTTATTTATATGCGTATTAAAAGCAGAAGGGGAGGCATTCGCCCAGCAGTGAGACGCTATAGGCTAGATTAAATTAGAAGATGTGTTCCACTACGCTGGATTTTTGCAATGATAGTCGATTTTTTTATGTACATACCAATAGTAGAAGGGGGCATTACCATATCTCTAATACAGCTGAGACCAGCTGTGGGTTCTTCATCAGATACTTCAGACCTATTACAGAATATTTTTTGAAAAGGCGGTATGTCGATCGATCTCTAATAGTTTGGTTGGGCTCTTGTGTTTTCTAATTAGGGTCACCAGGTACTCCAGATCTTCAATTATCCTAGTTTTTATAGTTTTCCCTTTATGTGGCCATTAAACCCTAACTCTGTATCAAATTTCAGCTCTCTGAGTTTATGGGAAGTACTAGTTCTATTTTGATGATCATGAGTGAGTGAGTGAGTGAGTGAGTGAGTGAGTGTCTTTCGCTTAACTTCGGAACTAAATGACCTACAGACTTAAAATTATGGATTTTAAGTATGTGATTATAGCTTACTGGATCACGAAAATTTCTGCGTTCTGGTCTTATCCAGAGGTTCTCAAATAGGGGCCTGAAAATGCGGCGAAATGGTTCCAGTAAAGGATGGTACGGCAGTGTTTGCTTCGCGCTCGCCTTGGCGGGGGCACTGCCGTGCCCCCCGATTCAGCATTTTCTACTAGCTAACCATAGGGCTAAACAGAAAGAGTGTATAGGCGGTACAATAAATTTTTAGCATAAATAAGAATACATATAAATATATAATGAACGACGTACAATTTGTAAATACATATGTATGTATACATACATAATTATGTAACAGAAACACTTAATATTGTCAACTCCATTTTCTTTTTCAATCTGTTTAAGGTTTTGTTAGTTTTGTTGATCTTCAGGAAGTGCGTTCCAGAGCCCTATGGCCTAAACTATGTATGAATTTTAGAAAAACAAGCGCAGTCACGAGGTTTAGATGGAAAGCAGAAAACTGAAAAGAACGAAGCGAACGTTTGTAAAGAGAACTAATGAACTGAAATCGAGACTTCAAATAGCTTGGAGAATTAGGGTCGTTTAGAATAGAATACAGTGTGAAAAGAATTCTAGCGCTCTTGCGTTGGCAGATCGGCAGCCATTTAGGTTGTTTGCGGAATTTGGATATGTGGCCATATTTACGTAGACGCAAGGTATACCGAATACAATTATTTTAGAGGCGGTCCAGTTTATTAAGAAACTCAGAATTTAAGTTTAAGTGTGTGCTACACGTTAGTGGACAGATGAAAAATACCACAATAAATGTTTAGTATGTGTGGTGTTGGTTATTGAGCCATTTAGGAGTTTCACGTCTCTTACTAAACCGGATTTTATTTTATGTTGTTTTACTATAGAAGTTGTTACAATCGTTTACATTTTGAAGCAAGCTTGCATGTGTTGCCGTTTTTACGATGGAACAAAATCAACAAAAAACACGTTTGTGGACCGGACATCCCATATTCATTTTTTATTTTTGTGATTTTTTATTATTTGTTAGGAAACCCGCCACAATAACACATATTATGTAAATTTATATATATATATATATATATGTATAAAGACGTCATTAACTTAATTATTTTTAACCGAACCGTCATTCCGTTCCAAATATAACACATTTTACTCACAAAACAGTAATTGCTAACCTGTTTATTTTGTGAAATATGCATTTTCTTTTATTTAACGACAAAAACTGTTTTAAACTTATTTACTTTATTTTATTACCTTTGTATTTTTTGCCTGTATATTTAAAATTTACATACAATAATTTTCAAACCGTCTGTCATTCAATTATTAAGCTAGCCGTCGACATATTATTTGTGAAAACTAACAGTGTTTAGTTAAACAAGTGTTAATATTATAAACAAGTGTTAATATTATAAACAAGTGTTAATATTACAAACAAAAAAAAGCTTTTTATTATACAACCATTACACGAAATCAATTTATTATTTATTAAGTCAACTTGTTTATCTTTGTGTTTGTGTGTTTGTTTATTTTGTTCATCAGGATTAAGGAAAAACATTGGGCCGATGGCAAATTTTAATAAAAAAGTAAACATTTATGTGCGTACCTCCATTCAAAACACATTTTTTTTATTGGTTTATGGTTAAAACAATGTGAACATTTGGAGTTATTGATAATAGCGTAAACTTCATGATAAAACAACAAATCACAAAAATGGAGAAGTCTACGTACGTACGTATTCTATTGTTGTACGTATGAGTCCGACTTGCACCTGTCCGGTTTTTACCCTACTGACCCAGAAGGAGGGTAATGTTCTCACGCGTATGTATGAATATGGCTATGTCCGTTCCATTGTGACCTCCTGAAGCCTAAAAACTTTGTAAATGGCTGGACCGATTTCAATAAATGAGGTCTCCCATAAAAGGCATTCATATCCCGACTGTGATAGGGTATGGAATAGTCAAAAGAAAAGTAAGAAAAAAAAAACGACTTGGCGCTAGTGTTCCTCGAAGCGTTATACTGACAGCTCCTAATATATGACAGTTCTCGCCCGTTAGAGACGTGCAAACACGTACGTGGTATAAATACAGTGAGAAGAAATCAAATGGGTGACTTAAGGGCTGCAAAACATTTTAGTGCTCCTAAGCCCGGTTTAAGGGTACTCTAGAGGGTTATGTGAAGAAGGATGGAGATGCAGAAGTATACTCGTAGGCGTTTGTATCGGAAAATGTCCAGCATTACCAGAACATTTACAACATGGGCTGGTAAAATATTTTCAAGAAATGGACCAACGGTTTTATGGCTTCCGATTGAAGGACATCAAGTAGATGGCGTATCAACTGGCTATGAGAAATCACCTGAAACCTGAACTCTTTTAAGATCGTCAAAAAAAATTTTTTTACACACAGAGAGTGTTATAGTGTGAAAAGGATTACCGTAGTACAACATCAAGGTCTCATCAGTACAAAGGGCAAAAGCAAGTTGGTGCATTTACATCTTTCGAAAAAGGAAAACTGATCGCTATAGATACTTATATAATTATAGTTATAATCCTAAACTAAGGTTGAATACCTACATTTAATTAATAAGTGCAATTACAGTCGTGATTGGAACCTATTTTTTTTGTAATATTTATAAAATAGGCCATAAATAGGGACCTATGATGGGTGCGACTATGATGGGCAGGGCGTTCCTAATATGAGATACTATCTCGTATTAGGAACTCCTAGTATCTCAAATTAGTAGACCTTTTGTCAGACACAAGGTTTCTGATTTTATTTACTATATTCTATAAAACTAGGAACATATTTAACTAGGCGTAAAATAATCTATACCTTGAAAGACTATTGAATTTCGCATCGAACAAAATATAAGATGTCTCCTAAGTGCGTTTTTTTTTGTGTTTACGTCCAAAAATAAAAATAGTATCTCATAATAGGCGTCTTCACCTTAGTTGTTATCCAAAAGTGAGTTCCGTCTACTTATATTTAAATATTTGGTATGTTTTAGGTGCTCTTATTTACTACTCTTTAGTTCTTGATGTTTTTGCAGTCGGGTTTTTTTTAACTAATTTACTAAACATCTTGAATGTAAGGTCATAGCTCATTTAGTTTTATTTTATTAGCACAACCGAAAACTACGCAAGAAAAAACTAGTATTATTCAAAACAAAAAAATAGCTCGAAACAAACCAGCGTTTGTAAACTAGTGAAGTGCAGTTTCCTTAAACATAAAGTGCAACTACGTTCGTATTAAAAATTAGAAATTAATATGATTCGTTTGGAGTTGGTCGTGTATGTGATCGTTACGGTTGCGTCAGCACAGGACAAAGGTCCCGTGGTGCAGGTCGCCCATGGCGCAGTTTTAGGCTCTTGGAAATTATCTACTGGTGGAAGGCGATATGGAAGTTTCCGTGGAATTCCTTACGCAAGTCCACCGATTCACGAACATCGGTTTCAGGTAAGGGCATCGTCCTTTTCAGGGTCGGTTAACTTTTGAACGAATATCGAATAAGGTTTTATAATATTTTGTGACCAGTTTACTTACTTTGTGTTTAAGTAGGTTCAGGAAATCTGTGAAGTGGGAAGTTTAATGAGGGATTATAAATTCAACGAGCGAGGAATTTGCCGCAAGGATTTGCTTCAAACACATTTCTATCGATTCCCCTTCACCCGGAATCGAACTAAATAGTTTAGAAAAAAATTTAGAAGTTTTTTTTACAAAAATTCATCCTCCTGTACAAGAACCTTGTCTGGGTCGTTTTTGCTCAGTAATATGAGTATATAAATAATTGCAGTAATTATAGTGTGACCTCCAAAGTGTAACAACAAATAATAAAAAAACTGGTTGCCTGTAAAGTCGGTATACGGGCGAAAGTTTTACGTGACAATGATTTTATGTCTGTCTCTCTCGCTCTTAGGCGGGCGCGTGCCTCTCACTCGCTCTCATTGTGAGCGCATAACGTGAGCGGAGCGTAACGCAGTTTCTTGAAGTGTCACCCGGCAAACCAATTTATAAGACGTTGTCACGTCAAAAACCGGCCAAGTGTGAGACGCGCTTGCGTCATTACAGTCATAAATTACCGTGTTAACGCCATTTAGTATGATATCCAGATTATGAAGAGAAACAGGAAAGGGTCAGGGAAAAAACAGCAGTTTGAATGAATATTATAGTTGAATGAATAGTTTTCATGTGTTATGGACATTTGTAGTCACAGAGATAGTCTGTTTTAAAAATTAGTTTGAGAATATTTTTTTCTATTTCAGAATTTATATACATGAAGATTATTATTGCATCTTTAAAAAACAGTTGTTTAGCGATAAAAAAACAAACCGCTAGACCGATTTTGTTCAAACACTTTTTAGATCCAAGTCATGTCGTGGCGTATCAATAGATATGATAACGAGACATATTGGTCCATTGGTTTTTGAGATATCGATGGGCAAAAAAAGCTAACACACACACAGACATAACTCTAACACTCTCTTACTCTTAACAATATTTACGTTCAAATTCAGGCGCAGCGTTTAAACTTAATAGTAACACATATGCAGTGATCATAGTGTGTGCAATGTACGTAGAGCGCTGCGTGGTGGTGCTAGTAAGGCCTAAGTTTACCGACCAAGTATTATTTTTTTGTAATCGCATTGTTAAACTGCAACAGCTGTTTAAACGGGGTGCTGGAATTTTACTGTTCACAATGGACTTCTGACGACCGATTTCGTAATTAAGCGTTTTTGAATGAAAGAGTGAACCATATCATGCGACTTAATTGACGATGTATGCATACAAGTTTGAGTAATCATTTATAAACCACATTATACTTCATGGCAATATTATACATTATACAATGATTTTGGGAAGTAAAGTAAAGTTGGTTAATTCATTTGAATCTTAGACTACATAATTTTGATATCCGACATTTAGTATTTGTTTGTTTACTTTTACTACAAAAAAACTATGCGGCCTTTGTGTATTGTGTAATGTTTATGAGTAAGGAACAAAAAACAAGAGCCCTAAACTTTTAATGACAAAAAAAGATCTTTGTCGTGCTACCTAGTTGCAAGATAATAACTAAAGAGTTGTCAAATATAAAACAACTAATGCCACAACAAATGTTTTACGATATATATTCGTCGCGAGGCTTGCGGATGAATTTAATACCTACTTTACTAGATGATTATAGCGATCACGACTGGGCAGATAACCCAAAACGTACATAATGTTATTTTTTAACGGAATACGTCCGTGCATTTATTGATATAGTAGTTAAAATATTAACCAATTTTATCGTGGAGTTCAATTCATCAAAACAAAGTATAAATAAACTAAATAGCCGGGCTGCCCCACTTATTTCCAAATGATCAATTATTATATTATTTACCTATTTTCTACAATTGAACTACATATCTATACCTAATTTATGTCAAATAAAGTATCCCTATAGAAAAATAAAGTATTTAATTAACCTCTCCAAGCCTGGTTAAGTTAAACAGCTAATTGTTGTAGTTAATCAATGTGTTTTGGGTGGAGAACAAAAAAAAAGGTTAACAGATTGTTTAAACAATAGTTCGTGTTTAAACGACCCGTCACATTTCAATGAACTTGGGCCTAAGAATGTTAACTTCAATACAAGCCTCGGTCACAAATTTTTAACGCAAAATGCTGTGCGTATTACTGCCGCCTAGCCGTCCGCCCCCGCATCGACGATGAAGACTCCTCTAGTTGCGATCTGTTTGGTGGACGACACCCGCTTCCCCACCGCACCGCCTCACCGCAACGATGTATAACCGTTTGGCGAGAATTGACATACCAACAAATAATAAAGCCGGCTAAATGTGAAACGAGCCCGAGCCATGTACCATCTTAAATCATCGTTACATTGCACTCTAGTTATTTTTAAGCAAAACAGTAACATATTTGTTTGTTGGTATTCAAAGTCAAGCAACTTGGTCAGTAATTGGATGGGTCACCGCTTAGCGGCACACTTTTTGTTTTTGTTTGTGTTTGTGAATTGCGTAAATGGTGGCAGATACGGTTCCCTCGGTGTCTCGACTCGCACTTGTCCGGTTTTTTAATTAACAACATTTGCGAAGTCTCATCAACCTTCAAAGACAAAGCACCTAAAGTACGGTTGTTTTGGTTAATTAATCGCTCAAATTTACCAACTAGTATTTGCCTGTGGGTCCATCCGCGCTAAATTCGGGAATTGGTGTGAGATTACAACGGCAAATCCTTGATTATTGTAAGAAAGTCGGCATATCAAGTACATTATAAATAACTTAAAAGTAATATATTGAAATGTATTTAATAAATAATAATAGTGATGTTCATAGGACAGCCGTGTTCGTAAGCCACTTACCATATAAAACCAATACCGGTAGTAATAACAGAAATAAGCGATCATAAGCATTGGGCAAAGTGGCACATAACCACGGCTATCCTGCGAACAGCACTATGAATATTTTTGAAATAGGTACATAATATTACGCGTAAGTTATTTATTTCATAACCCTACTAGTTCTAGGTGTAGGCAAAAAAAAAACGAAAATCGATGTAGAGTTTAGCCGTTTGGCTCACAGGTACTTTAGGGCCAAACAATAATTTTGAGCCGCGGTTCCTTAAAATATTTTATTAAAGATTGCGGACTTTACATACGTCTTTTTTTTGACGTATGCAGGTTTCCTGACGATGTGTTCCTTTACCGCTAAGTAAGTGGTGTGAATAATCAATGTACTTGAGAAATTAAGACTGAGTCATGAAAACACTCAGGATACTTGGTAAAATCGACAATCCTGCGCCCATAAATAATGAATATACTTTATGCATACCAATTTCCGATTAAAGTATTATTTTGTTTTATACTTTTTAGACCGTGATTTTCCAGAAGTCGGGTTTTTAGTTTTTGAACCTATTTATTATTATTTTAATGTTATAATTTCGTGATAAAGTATTTGCAGAGCCGCTTGAAATTTTTTGATTTAGGTTTTATTGTTTTCCATGTACCAAGGTTAAATACTAAACTTACACATATGTTTCGAAATTTGAAAAAGACATCTTAACTTAGCCAATTCCTTAAGAGAGCGAGTGAGTCATAAGGATTTTTTAATAACTTATTATGATTCAAGGTAAAAACAAATCATCCAACTAAAGACTCGGGTCTGCTGAGGGCCACATAGGCCAGTCCCTTAGCGAACAGTGACTTCCCTTAAGACTGCAATATAGGCTAGACAACGTAAATAAGCCGTTATTGTTGTGAAAATTTTGTAGCTACTATTGTTAGGCTTATTCGAAAGGATTAAAAAAAAAAACGAGTTGCACTCCGGGAGTGCCGGCAGAAGTGAAAACCTTTACACACGATTCGCGCTTAACACTCAAATATGTCACAAGACATGTCTTTGACATTGTCAAGAAATAATAATGTTTGTTTATTTACTTTTTTGACGTAGTATATTTGACATCGCAATCTGTCATAGAATTAAAATTCCATATCCAACCTCCCTGTACTACTCATAATCGCGAATACTAAAAATAAAAATTATAATAGGCGTGGCATTACGGTTTCCGTCTTACGAATTTCCACGATTAGGACACGTGACCTAACGCGAGTTTATCATTTTTTACCCATACCAAAAAAAGTGCACAACGCCGCTAAATAAGTTTCACTACAAAAAAAAAAAAAAATGGGGGGGGGGGGGGACGTTAAGCCATCGAAATATGTAAGCGGTAAGGCACCCCCACGAGAAAAACACATATAATAGAAAAAAAATAAAAATTATAATAGGCGTGGCATTACGGTTTCCGTCTTACGAATTTCCACGATTAGGACACGTGACCTGACGCGAGTTTATCATTTTTTACCCATACCAAAACAAGTGCACAACGCCGCTAAAGAAGTTTTCACTTCAAAAATATTGTCATAAATATTGTTTTTGTGTAGTACATTACTTTAAAGAATGATTTTATTTATTGTATTGAATGCAATAAAAAATCTGTAAGTTACCATTGTTTCAACACTTGTGTAAGTTTTTACTGTGTATTAATGTAGATCATCCAAATTTAAGAAAGTGGCAATTTGTTTCGGCATTGTTCCAAATTTTTTTATGCCAATGGGTTGGCTAGTGCATTTTCCATTTTGGTAATTTTGAAAAAATCTATTAGACATCGCTGTTGTTGAACGAAGCGCTTCGTATTTCTTGACTATGTCGTAAAAAGGCCGCTGTATTGTGAACGATCTTGGAATTTTATTTTTTGTGTTTTTGACCTGGACAAGAAGAACCCGCTCAGGGTTCCCGACATCATTAGTTGAGATGTTTGCACCATTTATGCCGAATATTAATACAACCTGAAAAGAGATAAAAACAGCGTACAATACACCTATATTGTAAAGAAATAAGAAAGTGGAAGAAGTTAATAACAATAATTTAGATTCAACTGACCTTTGTCGCTAAATATTGGTAATCCGGAGCTTCTTTTAGGAACTTCTTGACATTGCCAGCCGAAAATACTTTCAACTTTTTTCTCACACTTGAGCATCTTTTTCGAAATGCCAGCAAGTTGGAGTATGACTTGATACAAATTTTAGCATTAAATAGTAGCACCACAATGAGCTTGACTTATATTTTTGAGAACGTTCCAAGAAATAGGCTAGAAACACACTTTCTGAAAATGAATTTGCATCTTTGCTTGTTTTCCATAAGATGAAATTTTGATACGCTTCTAAGTATCTAACGGTCGATTTTTCGGGAAAGAGGCTTAGAGTAGCCTTTTTCGCTGCCTTTGAAACTTCTGGCGGTGTCGAATTAATAAATTCATCATAACTTGACGACATTAACAAATAAAAACAAAACAGCGAAAACAAACAGCGCGCTGAATCATTTTTATTTGTTCACAAATTAGCGTTGCGCGCACAAAGCAAAGGCACAAAAACAGCCAGTATTGCTAATAAAGTAAATTAGTATTTTTGTGTTTTGTTACAGATAAATGGTTGTAATTTATGGTCAAAATTAAAGAATTAAATGATTATTTATTATATTTTATCTCCCAAAGTTAATTTTATGTTAACCAGTTTTCTGACATAAAAACTCTTTGCTAAGATTTAAAAAGTACCGTTCGTTTTAGACGGAGCATCTTGATAATCCGTGCGTTTTAACTTATTAAAAAGAAACTCGTGCGTTTTACATTACAATGACGTACAAGTACGTAATGAGATACAATATTATTAACGGTAACATTTTGGGTTTAATCTTTCCTCATCATAACCTAACAAAGGGGATATTCTCTGCCGAGCCGATTCCTAATCTGTCAAATTCACTATAAGGAGTAGGAAAACATGACACGACGACACAATCGGGTATTAACTATCGCAAAATATATACGTTATAATTATTATATATGTAGGTATTTTGGGTTGGTTTATAGTAAGACGTGATCTTAGAAATTTATTTTCAATATTGTTAACTTTTCCATGTGGATACATAAATATGAAATATGCTAATTAAGCCCATTCATTTGATACTAATCACAGCATTATAAATTTTTTTTCACTACATGACTTTATGTCCTCTAGATGGCGCATATTCAATTAATATGACGTCTATGAATTAATATGATACTCAGCGAACGGTCAAGATGCTTCCAACGATACCTCATTTGTCATAAGTAGTTTAGAAGTTATAAAAAGATTCACCTCCTTTTGTTTCGCCGCCGCCGTAGTCTGGTAAAAACGCAGGAATTTCACCGAAATGTGCGGCAGACCTAATAAATCCGATTACTGTTTTGTCATTGTATGCATTTGACAGAGAAAAAGTTGTTTAGGGCGCATTCGTTCTGGGATTAAGAGTTCCCACTTTTGATAACGCCAGTTTTGCCACCGTTTGTTTAGCTTTGAAACGTTACTAACAAAACTTTTGGTTACAAAAATTGCAAAACGAACGCTTGACGTACACACACTACCATAAACAATGAATATGTATAGGCAGTTTGACAGATTAACACAAAAACCCCACCTCCAGACAGAATGGGTCTAAAGTTTCATTTTTCGGTGGCAAAAATAACAAAAACATCGTAAACGAACGCATGACAGTTTGTCACAGATGATACTAAAAATTTTGATATTTTTGATACCAATGCTAAACGAACGCATACAGGTGGCAAAAGTAATGAAAATAATGATTCTGCATCCCAGAACGAACGCGCCCTTAAAGTTTTAATTTTTAGGGTTTTAATTTAATATCCTAAATCCTACCCTGGACTATCAAATGCAAAAAGAATAAATAAATTAGCGCGTTTAAACAAACAAACAAACTCCTTAGCTTTATTATATTAGTATATCTAGGTATAACATAAATGATAAACAAGGGTTATCGTTCTCTCATGTGACCGTAAATATGCAATATCAAAGGACATGGTCAGTTTCTTTGTGTTTATAGACTCCGAGTGTTGTAATCTGTCCTATGGACTGCGCAATAGGCGAACGAAGTTGGCCATACTTTAGAAAGAGACAAAAATCACCAGTGTACTCTTTCTCATAGGCAAGACACCATACGTTCGCTTCGTCTCTGTTACACGTTTGCGGCCATTTGTCTTTTTCAGCGGGCTTTGAAATGCGCTGTCTAGTTCTCTATATCCATGGTTTAGACTCATACTTAAAAAAACCGATCAAGTGCGAGTCGGACTCGCACCGAGGGTTCCGTAAAAGGTAAACTGTGTTGAAGGACAACTTAACTTTGCCGTTGGACAATTATTACCGTTAGTTAATATTTTTTGTGATTACGGTTATTAGATTTTTTCCTTTATGTGTGCTACATGGCATTGCTTCTTGCCAATTTTCATGATTCTAGTTCAACGGGAAGTGCCCCATAGGTTTCGATTTATTTGTTTCACTATATGCGCTACAAATAACCGTAGATTAGGCATATTTTTATTGCATCGACTTAGAAGCTTAATTTTTTACAACTTAAGATGAACTTAGACTTTAATTTTACCTTAATACCTCGACGCGTTCTTGAGTAGAAGGGTCTTGTCAGACAGACGGACAAATCTTTTTTTTAATGTGTTATAACTACAAATTAATTTAGAATTTTCCTATATTTGTGATGAAGAGATATAGAGTTAGGGCGTGTAGAGTGAGAAGCTTGGCTCTAAATGAGATCTGATAACTTTTTTACAGTGCGAGTCATATGGTCTCGTCTTGGCAACATTCTATTTGAATATGTTATTGTTCGGATTTTACTTCTTTTTGTAAGTTGCATATGACAATATTTTTTATTTCCTTAGTGCCTTTTATCATAGACCACTCTCTATTTGTGCCCTTTTTCTTTGTTGGTTTACTGTTTATAATAAGCGATAGAATACTACTATAAGCGATACTTGGCTCCTTTATGTGATTATATTCGAATATAGCTGACTGTTGTGCTTTTATACTACAGATATAGTCATAAGGCAAACAAACACCTTGCAAATTAGCATCTCTAGAGAGATACCAGAGCTACCTAAGCCTGCCCACAAGAGAACGTGGATGACTCAATTTCAATAAAAACATTATTCAAACTTAGCTCTTGACTTTTAGGTATGGTGATAGCATACACGACACACGTTGGAAACTATTCACGGTGAACGAATGCTCTATTGATAATTTCAAATTTCGTACATCGCGCGAACCTGCGTGCCAGCATATTACACCTTACACCCAACGCTCTCCGCTCTATCTCTATGACACCATGACGTCAGTAAAATCTTCCGTGTCACAATGGCCCAAGTATTTGAACTGTGTGACCTTTTGCAAGTGAGTTCCATTTAGTACTACTGATAACTAAGACCGTTATTTAAAATTATTTCAACTTTTCTTGCTTTATTTTCATTACACGAATTCTGAAGCCTGACGAAAACCCAATAAATACTTTTATACCCTAGTTTAAGGGGTTGAGGGATGATTTTTTTTAATTGTAATAATAAGTATGTATACTTGTATAATTTTTAGATCTCTAGCATGAAATTAGGTTTGTATGGGAAAACTCATACTAATTTAAGGGATGGTTTAATGAAAATCCTAAAATATTATTTCAGCTAATTTTGTAATTTATAATTTTTATAATAAAAGCTTTTTATTATGGTTACGTACCAAGCTAAAGCTAAATTTAAGCTAGATCCTTCTGTAAATAATGCAGAAAAATACAAACTCTTGAGAAATCGCTGCCATAGGTTGTGTAGAGATGCACAACGACACCATATCGACACTAATGTCGAAGACGGTGATCGAAATTGGATTTTAGTTATGCTTTTAACACCGTTGATTTTGATATATTACTAAGTATTTTACGCTCTCTTAACATATCTCCTGCAGTGATCGAGTGGTTTTGAAGTTACTTGTGTGGCTTTCGACAACGCATCCGGTTAGAAACTTAAGTTTTTGACTGGAGCACAACTACTGCCGGGGTGCCACAAGGTTGCGTGTTGTGTCCTCTGCTATTTGATATCTTCATCAATACTGTAACTCTCAAATTATCTTCTCTGTACCACCTATATGCAGACGATCTTCAAATGTATACTCGTGCGTCTGGTGAAAACACAAGCAATTGTGGATATCTAACAAACTTCTTCTTCTTCAAAACAATTTTCATTTGTAGAATTTATAAAGCCTTATTATCGTGATTTTAAGACGTTTTACGTTTAGATTTGGATATGCATTTGTTAGTAAATTATGTGGTTCTTCAAGAAGGAAGTGATTTGAGTTTTAGTGGTTTTGGCGTAGCAAGCGTTCATAGCCTAAAGTTCAAAATCTGGGGGGCTGTATGCTTGTTTGAAATCTTAGAGGTATCGAAAATGGGGTCACAATCGGTAAAGATATCGCGTATCATGTACACATTACACACATCGAGTTTCACGTTAGACTAAACCGACGATTTCGATGGTATCTAATAATCGGTACACACTTAACAGCCAATATTTTGGAAACTACTATACAGATTTTGATAAAAACTTGCACTCAGTTAAACGATACTAAATCCAATACGAATTATTGCAACTTGATTACTTGTTTCTGAGAAAGACGTGGAGAAACATACATAAATACACTTATGAAATTTCGCACATCTGCTTAGAAGCCCACGTAGACTAAAATATACCTACAAATATTGTGAGAACTTCCTTTTTTAAGTCGGTTAAAAAAATTGATTAGTAGACTCTTATTAGAAAAAAATAAAACTCTAAATTATTTTTAAATACAAAGTGTACCTACTTACTAGGAATCTTTGATCAATAATAATTATAAAAGGCGGCGGCTGAAGAATTTTATGCCGTTTTTTTCCTTCAGAACGCCTTTATTTTCCGGAACGGTAGTAAATTTTTGCCAGATTTAGTTTTTATGAGCGGTTGCCCAAGCCAAGGTTCGTGTCCAGGACACCCTTGTGCAAACCGCCCAACTTTTGACAGCAGAGTGCAAGCAGCACCGCAGCAAAAGTTAGTTCGCGTGTAACTGTTTAACGGACGTAAAGTTAGCACAAAACTCTGTAACTCAAAAATATAAAAGCAGCAAATTTTAAAAAGTTAGCAGAACACAAACGAAAAAAATGGGATTTAGAAAAAACCTACACAGGATAGCCGCTAATTTGCCGTGATTTATCCGTGAAAAAAAAAAATTTGCCGCTTTTATATTTTTTGAGTTACAGAGTTTTCTGCTAACTTTACATAAAGTTAGCAGAACACTTACGAATAAAATGGGATTTAGAGGAAACCAAATACCTACATAGGAATTTGCCGCTAATTTGCCGTGATTTATCCGTGAGAAAATAAATTTTTTCGCTTTTATACATTTATTGTTATAGGGTTTTTTCTTTTTTTACGTTTTAGTAGGCAACTAACGAAAAAATGGGATTTAGAGAGAATCAGCTTTTATATTTTTTACACGAAGTGCAATAATTTGGTTAAATTGTACGCTAAAAAACTTACGTTTAGTCCCGAGAGCGACAACGCAAGCGGAGCCTTTGAGCGTTGGGCGCTATATGGGCTGAGGCTCCTTCAGAGTCTCGCCCCAAAGAGCCCGCTGAAGCAGTAATGGCTGCAACAGCCAACTACATAGTTAGTCAAAAATATTACGCTTCGTAAGAGATGGCACGAAATGTTGGTAACTCAGAACAATAACTTGGCCATATTATAGATGCATTCAAGAAATAGGATCGTTCAATTTTTACATTTGGGTGCAAAACATGACAAAAATTTAATGAGCGAGATAAAGTATTATGAGATCAGTTGAAGTACATTTAGGGTTCTGTACCCGAAGGGTAATAAGGAATAAGGTCCGTTCGTCCGTCTGTCACCAGGCTGTATCTCATTAACCGTGATAGTTAGACACTTTAAAATTTTCACAAAAGATGTATTTTTGTTGCCGCTATAACAACAAATAATAAAAAATAGAATAAAATATATATTTAAGGGGGCTCCCATACAACAATTTATAATAATTAATTTTGATAATAATTATAATAATTTTTTTGCTCGATATTGATATCGGCAACAGGTAGACGATTCGCGCGTCCGGTTATTTAGTTAATGAGGTGCTTCATACGTCTAAACCCCGTAATGGGACTTTGCGCGTGCGAGGGGTTAAAATATGCACAGAATATTTAGTTATATAGTCACTCTGAAAATCAATAATTAAATTAAAATAAAACAAATATTTAAGGGGGGCTCCCATAAAACAAACGTGATTTTATTTGCCATTTTTATAGATAATGGTACGGAACCCTTCGTGCGCGATTCCGACTCGCACTTGGCCGATTTTTTTATATAGTATAGGATCTAAAACTATCGTAGACTTACGATTAGTCTGGTCTGATTAGTGATACCGCTTTAGGAAAAACTAAATCCCTAGACGGTTATCAAAAAGTTTTGACAATATTAGCATTTGTGCTAATTATTCCGAAATTGGAATAGTTAGCGGCTAATTTAAACACAATTTCATACAAAATAAAGCAGTTTTTGACATTACCAAGTTGTGAAAACTCAGTGAACATTGATTTAACATTTATAATTGTAACAAATATGGCTGCCAACTTCATTTGAATTTGGATTTGGATTGTGTCAATATCGGAAAACTTGATTTAATACTTGGCCTGAGATTTTTTTAACGTACAATTGGATAATAATAACTCATCCATGTTTAGTCGATTTTCGAATGCTCCACCAATTTGAATTATGATGTTTGTGTCAGGTCAGTGATGTCAGCATGAAAATTCTATTTTGTACACGAAAACGAGACAAAATACTTAAAAATGAAAGAATAGGATACGAACTAATATTGTTATACTTATTTTATAGTAGCTGTAAAATATCATGGCCCAAGGTCTAACTACTTCATTCATTTTTTCGCGACATATTTCTATGTACTTCGTTCTATCTTAATCCCAATTTTTCTTTAGTTGTCTGCTAACTTTACGGAAAAATACTGTACAACAAACAAGATATAAAAGCGACAAATTTTATTTCTTCTCAACAAATACTCGGAAAATTACACATTTTATTTCATTTCGATCGGCGAAAGTTATTTTGCTTACTCTTTTAATTAAAAAAATATAAATCGTAAGTTGCCTACTAAAACGTAAAAAAGAAAAAACCCTATAAAAATAAATGTATAAAAGCGGCAAATTTTATATTTTCACGGATAAATCACGGCAGTTCCTATGTATTTGGTTTTCTCTAAATCCCATTTTTTTCGTTTGTGTCACTAACTTTACGTAAAGTTAGCAGAAAACTCTATAACTCAAAATATATAAAAGCGACAAATTTTATTTTTTCACGGATAAATCACGGCAAATTAGCGGCATATTACGCAACTTATTTCATTTCAATTTGCGATAGTTGTTCTGTTAACTTTACGTACATAAGTGTTTAGGCCATCTGCGGTAAGAAACAGTAGACAGTAGTCATGAAGAAATTCTTTGGTTTAAGATTGTACCAAATATTTTTCAATTATATTACGGCGACAAGAAGCTCCAATGAAAACATTGCATTGTTTTAGGAGCCCCAACCTCTGCAGCCGTGGGCAGGCGTGCACAATGCTACAGAGTACGGTTCAGCATGTATCCAATACCAAGCACTGTCTCAAATAGTCACCGGTAAGTTACATCTGTTAAGGGCTTGTTAGACATAATACTTCACTTAATAATAATGACGTGGTGAACTGAAATCATTACTCAATATCTTAAAATGATTTATGGTAAAAACTTTGGATTACGAATTTGTGAAAAAAAAACAAATATTTCGAAACCATATGTTACGAATATAAGATTTCAGATTTGGATATGGTTATAGATAAGATAATAACAGATATCCAAAATTGAATTTTGGGGGATTTTGAACTTCTCTTGGGAGTTATTATAATAGGTCCGAAAAATAGAAATTGCTAAATTTGCGTTTTCTTTACGATTTGAGACTCGTTTGCCATCATTGTTAACATGATTTCTGTGTGTTTATGTATGTAGGTTAGCTTTTTTTGCTTCTCGACAATCGATACACCACGTCTTGATTTAGATCTGAAAATAGTTTGAGTAAAATCGGTCCAACAGTTTGTTTTTTATCGCTAAAAAACTAATTTTTTCAAAGACCCAAAAAATATTCTGAAGAGAAGTTACTCGGGCGGTACTTGCTACCGAACTAATTTTTTATTATTATTAAGACAACGGTTTCGTAATTCTTTTTATTTCAGGTATCCGTTTGTTTCAGTTATGGTTTCGCTCCGTTAGCTCCATAACATTTTTCCTCGTTAGTAACGTCATGTCAGTAATTTGTCCATAATCTAATATTTAAAGCGTTTAAAATAAAATAATATTATCAATATCAATATACCATCACAACACTTATCTCTGAAGGGGTTGTCAGAGACTACAAACGTCAACTATTGCAGCAAACAGTAAACATTTACGGTAATCTACGTTTCACCGATTGTTATACTTCCCACATACTTGACAGGTGGTTACATTGTTGTCATAATTTTTAATACGCGATATAAAGTTTTTACCGTAAATCATTAATAAGAAATTATGTATTAATTATTATATTGACTTTGATGATTAACTGAAATGTGATCAACTCAAAAAATAAGAAATAAAGTTTGGTAGAATTTTATATGCAATATTTATTCTTCAGCGATATATAAAGATTTTCACTACTAATTTTCAGGAAACGAAGACTGTCTGTTCTTGAATATTTTCACTCCAACTCTTAATGAAAAGGCGTCGCTGCCAGTGCTCGTCTTTTCCCATGGTGGAGCCTACCTCTTCAGTAGCAGCAGCTCCTTCGATGTATCTCACTTATTGGACTGGGACCTGGTGGTTGTCACTCTCAATTATAGAATTGGTCCATTCGGTAATCATCAGTTAATGATTATAATGACTCTTGTATTAGACGTGAATCTTTGTATTACTTACGGAAAATATTACGGTAAACATTCAGTACGAGTGTGTAGACCATATTCGTTTTTGTAGACGATCTCTTTTTAAACTACTATTATCTACAACACTACAAGAATGGTATAAAACTTGGACTGTTTACTAGTAAAAAAAACGAATGTTTACTTTTGCCTTCTTTTTTAAGATCTTAATCGAATCTTTAAGGAACTAGCTGACCCCGCAAACGTTGTTTTTTCTTTTTAAAATTAACTGAGGCGCCACCTACTGTGAAAGGGTTGAATTAAAACAGACACCTTTCCTGGCGTGTGCAAAACAATTTACCAAAATTTTACTGCAATTGGTTTACCCATAGTGCGCGAATCCGACTCACACTTGACCTTTTTTTTTAACCTAGTTCTTACAAAAACGAACACATAGAATAATAATTATCCTATTTGGTGCAGTCGTTCGAAAATAAGGGCGTGACCAAGGGAAAGAGAGATTCATTTTTAGGGTTCCGTACCAAGAGGGTGCCAACGGACCCCTATTACTAAGCTTACGCTGTCTGTCTGTCTGTCTGTCCGACCATTAAAAGGCTCTATCTTTTGGACCGAAATAGGTAGAAGTCTGAATTTTTCTGAGTATATGTGTTATAATGAGGAATTATCTAACAATAATAAAGAGTTATAAAATATCGTTGTTCAAGCTTTATCGTAAAAATGGTAATACATAAAAACTTCATACTTGCAGTGAAAAATAGTGTATGACAACAAATAATACAAATCAGCCAAGTGTGAGACAGGCCGAAGCCATTACAATTTTAAATTACGGGTACGCCATCTAGCAATAGTATTAAGAGAAACAGTAACACATTTGTCTGGGGAGTCCCGATACAAGAAACACATTTTCGTTGTTTTTTGTTCTATCGTAAAATAGAAATACATACAAACTTCAAACTTGCAGTAAAAAATAGTGTGAGTGTGTGGCCCGTCTCACACTTGGCCGACCAGGTGTCAGACGAGTGTGAGACGAGCGCAAGCCATTACTATTTAAATTACTGGTACACCGCCATCTAGCTTATTATTTACAGAAACAGTAACCTATTTGTTTGTAGGAAACGATATTCAAAGTTAAGCAACGTCGGGCTTGATCAGTATTTGGATGGGTGACCACCTAGTGGCACACTTTTTGTTTTTGCTTTTCGAAAATTACGTAAACTTACATGCGCGTTATTAACTTACTTCGGTCAAGTGCAAGTCGGACTAGCGCATCGTGGGTGCCGTGCGACGATTATATATCGTCAGAAACGGCTCTAACGATTAGGATGAAATTTTGTATTAAGATAAGGTTTTGCTTTTTTTGCGTTCAAAGCCTTCATCCAGTTACTATATCTTTTAATGAGTTGAGTTGTTGTGTAATGTACACGTAAGAAAATACAAAATACTAAGGTGGCAAAGAAGCTTGCGGTCCACCTGATAGTAAGCGGTCATCGCAGCCTATGGACGCTTGCAACACCACTGGGGCAGGCATCAATTTACACTCCTGATTACCAGTTGCTTCCCCGTATTCTAATAAGAACTCCATTCCATTAGTGCTGCTGTTTAAAACTGGAACCATACCGCAGAACCTAATAATGTTATTTGGTTGGCGTCATTTAGAAGTACATAGTTGGCAACTGACACGCTTTTCGCCTTGAGTAACTGGTATCTGAAATACAGAACTTTACCTATATTTGGAGCAGGGTTTTTAAAAGTTAATTACTTTAGCATACTACAATATATTTATTTTTCTTGTATATTATACAGCTTTAAATGTGCTCACCTTATTCAATAAAAAAATACGAATTACGTATTCAATACTTTACAGGATTTATCAGTACAGGGGATGATGTAGCGCCAGGAAATGCTGGGTTGAAGGACCAGGCTTTTGCCCTGCGCTGGGTGCAGCAGAATATTCGAGCATTTGGTGGAAATCCGAAGAGCGTCACCTTAGCCGGACAGTCTTCCGGTGCTGGCAGTCTGCACTATCACTATCTTTCCCCATGGTCTGATGGTAAAAATCTTTCTTTCTCAATAAACTGTCTTTATTCCGTACATACATCGGGCTTGGACCTACGCAGCTTGGCGGCGCTGCACTGTAGGAGGGTATTCCCAATAGCAAAGTCTGGCAACATTGATACGGATCATCTGTCAATTCACTGGTGTTGTTAACTATTTTTTTCTTAACCAACGAAAATTAATCATAGTTATTTATTACTTTAGCACTTGTTTTATTGCATATAGAATGAAACTAAAATCTCGCTCGATTGCGTTGATCTCACGCGCGCCTTAAGGAAAAGAGAAAACAAAATAAAGAAGGACCCTTCATGATGATCACACCCAAAGAAAGGCCAAAACTCAATCCTAGCGAGTAGAACGTAGGCTTATGCCAAGGCTTTTCTCGTATATTAGAACATTTTATTTCATTTTAAGTGAGTAATGTTAACCAGCAACATTTAAAAAAATAACATATTCACAAGTTGACGGAAAACTTTTAAAGGGGTTAAATTATATTTAACTAGACTTTTCCCGCGGCTCCGCTCGCCCTAAATTTGGTTATCGGCGTAGGATTCTTACGGCAACTCCTTGATTATACTAAAAAAGTTTGTTATAGCAAGCTATAGCTGCGGCTATGGTTCGTTCGTGGAATTCGGTTATAGTTACTCCCGCGGGAACTTTTGAATTTCCGGGGATAAAAAGTAGCCTTTCTCCTTTTTAGTATCTTTAACTATCTCTGTGTGCAAAATTTCAGCTCATTTAAATGCTCCCAGTGAAGCAGGATTAAGTAACAAACGTTATAGTTATTCCCGCGGGAACTTTTGAATTTTCCGGGATGGAAAATAGCCTATGTCCTTCCCCGGGACTCAGAAAAATTTTACCTAAATCAGTTGAGTGGTTCCCGATCCATTCAGCGGTTGAAGCGTGGCAAACAATCAAACATCCAAACTTTCGCATTTATAATATTAATGGGATGGGATGTTATTTTAAGTGCGTAATGTGAACCAGCAACATTTAAAAAAAGAACATATTCACAAGTTGACGGAAAGCTTCTAAAGGGGTTTATTTCCCCCAGCCCAATCCTGACTTCTTATAGTTCGTCTAGAAATGGCAACGGGGCAGTCGCGGATACAATTGCCATATCGCTCGGCTACAATTCGATGCGGCAGGCACTACATTTAAACTATCTTACTACGAGCTCACCAAGAGCTAGGCATAGAAATCCCAGAGCCGTAAAAACTCTTAAAAAAGAAACATTTACCGTGCCGAGCAGTCAACCTCTTCTTAGTGCATCTTTTTGAAGCCGGTTGTTTTTTTTTTTGTTAATAAGTTTTTATTACAAAACACATTTCAAAAATGTTACAAACTCAGAGAAACTCCGCCCTCGAAGTTATTAGATATTTGAAGGGTCGGCAACACACGGGTTATGTCTCAGGTGTTGAAAACGTCCATAGGCTGCGGTGACCGCTTACCATCAGGCGAAACGCAAGCTTGTTTGCCAGCTTAGTGGTATAAAAAAAAAAAACGGGTTGCACTCCGGGAGTGCCGGCAGAAGTGAAAACCTTTACACACGATTCGCGCTTAACACTCAAATATGTCACAAGACATGTCTTTGACATTGTCAAGAAATAATAATGTTTGTTTATTTACTTTTTTGACGTAGTATATTTGACATCGCAATCTGTCATAGAATTAAAATTCCATATCCAACCTCCCTGTACTACTCATAATCGCGAATACTAAAAATAAATATTATAATAGGCGTGGAATTACGGTTTCCGTCTTACGAATTTCCACGATTATGACACGTGACCTGACGCGAGTTTATAATTTTTTACCCATACCAAAAAAAGTGCACAACGCCGCTAAAGAAGTTTTCACTTCAAAAACAATTAGTTATGTTAACTCTGTGTATAGTATCAAGAATGTGTATATGTAAATTGATATCTTAACCTTCTTAAAATAGCTTATAACTAGTTCCAAACAATTAATTTGTAACATGTTTTAAATATTTTTCGTACAAAGAGGATATAAAGAATATCTTTTAGTGGCGCTAGTAAGGTAGGTACTGCGCCTAAACTTAAAATTTGCTGCATGAGTCACGTTGACATGCCGCTTAGAAGTCTAGTTATACCTAATAAACTTTCTTTTAATGATCAAGGAGTTGGTAGGAATACCACAACGATAACCATATTTAGCGTGGGTGAAACCAGGGGCATTGTATCAAATATTCAGAACTATTTTTTATTAAATTTTGTGCTTGCTCCACTTGCGTTAGTTTTACTCACACTACGTAGGTGCTTGTAATACTTTCCCTCAACAGGGATAAGTCACACGACTTATCCCTCCCAAAATAGTAATCTTGGCCGCGCCCCTGGGTGAAATCGTTAGCAAATGCTAGTTATGTAAAAAATATTTCAACTTCTTTACAGGTTTGTTTCACAGAGGTGTAGCCTTCAGTGGGACAGCTCTTTCTCCTTGGAACTTTGATCCAAAACCTGCTGAAAAGGCAAAAAAGTTGGCGTCACTCTTAGGCTGCTCTGTTGCCAACAGTAAGAACATGATGGACTGCCTCCGAAGAGCTGTGGCAGATGATATAATTGCCGCAGAGGTCAAAATGTTTGTAAGTTATATATTCCATCTTGAAGTTATTGATTAAAGTTTTTATTTTGGTCACTTTGAATTTAAATACGTAAAGATAATACAAAAGATTAGATAGCCTAGCAGTAAGATTAGATAGAATAGAATAGATTAGAATATAAATGTTTATCTTTGAGTATACAGACATTTTTTTTTTTAAATATTCAAATACTAGTAAATAATAATACATTTACTTTCTTTAAAATAATTAGTTAGATCTATATAGGGTAAGATATGAATCGGGATGTCGCTGTACATATATTTTTGATAGAAACGACTTAAAAAATAAAAAACAGACAAGTGTCGGTTCACGCGCATTGTAGGGTTCCGTAGCCTGTCACACTAATAAAAAGGGCCAGTACGTTCAACAGTACAATATATTTAATTTTAAGTTTCTCAAAGGATAGTCAACTCAAATAAATCAAAACCTTATAAACCTTTAAAGTGCAAATTATAAACTTATCTAGGTATAGGTAAGTAGTTCGAGAAACACATCCACACATTATGCGCTTATGAGCGCTTCTGCCACTCTCTGGATTTGTTACTTCGATTCGCCGCCTCGCCGCGCCGCCTGTCTATTGCGTTATTCGAACGTAAATATTGTTATTAATTCAGTAGAAATTAATATTCAGAATGCTATAATTTAATTTTCTATATTATTACATGGTTCATAAACTTATATTTAATGCCTGTTTTGCACAAGTACCAATTTTATCTAAGTACCTTCCAATGCGATTTGTTCGAAATTTTTACTTTTCCGATTGCATTTTTAGGTTAATAAACTACTATTACTCATTCAAGTTGTAAAGTCTAGATACTTGGCTATGATAGTTTACCTTATTATTTCGTTAGATATGATACTTCCATGTTTTTTTTTCACACATGCAAGAACATTCATTTAGTTGGCAGTGCGGGGGAAGATACTGGATATTTCGCAAACGCATCGCTGAATCAAAAAATAGTTTTCACACACCCTCAATATTTTTAAACGAGGGGTAGACGAAAAAAAAAAAATATCCCCAGTTTACTTGTGTGTAGGACCACACCCTAATTAATTTTTTTTTAATTTATTTAATCACTTTGTCGGCCTAAGTAATATGTACCCCAATCCTAAACACCATTATTGAAAAAAAATTACATTTGCCTAGGAGTGGAAAGTTCGCTTGTTTTCACCTTTCAAGCCCACGATCGAGCCTAAGGGGTCGAGGAACCCCTTCGTGACGGAGCACCCTTTCATTGCAACCAAACGAGGAGCCATGAAGCACCTGCCTCTTATTGTAATGGAGACTTCTCATAATGGACTCTATCCTTCAGCAGGTCAGCATTCCATTTATTATTATCAGCCGCAATATTCGGCAAAGGAATTTTCCTTGAAGTCGTCGAAAATGACGTATATAAGTGTACAATCCACACTAGGCCCGCGTAATGGACCCAAACCGCCCTCGCCCAAGGTAGCCCGGTGCCTAATAGTGGTTACGTATGAAGGCTGGTAAAGGTTATCCAAATCCAGACTTAAGGACGCTACGGAGTAACCAATTGGGCAAATTTTTGCCACAGAGATTGTTGAGGGGACGATAAAGGTCATATCTTTTTTTCGATTTATTAACTATAATAGCCTTAACTATATATCGTCTCATGACATATACAGTGCGATTTATGTTCTTTTCTTTTCCATACTTGACGATCTGCCTAGGCTTCCAATTAATTGGCTAATTTAACCAGATGGCTGCTACATATATATAACGTGAGCTAACTATAGCTATACCTTGCTACAGAAAACTTTCATATTATAATCCTAGATGTGTGGTAGAAATCCCGAGCCGATAACCCAATTTCGCACCGGCGGAGCTGCGGGTAAAAGCTAGTTAATTGTTGTTCGTACCTTTAGCTTTACAGAAAGACACCAGTTTGTTAACTGAAATGGAGCAAGGATGGGACCAGATAGCTCCGGAGATCTTCGTGTACGAAGACACGGCACCTCCAACGATAAAGTCCACGATATCAAAGCAGATCAAAAAGAAATACCTTGGTGGCAAAGCTGTCAGCCAAGCTACGTTCTCCGAACTAACTCAGGTACAATTATACAATGTCTGCCATGAATTTTATGGTTTTGAAATTTATCAAAGACTACTATTGTTGCGTAGTAGTTAGTTAAGTACGAGTAGTGTACGGAAACAAACACTTGGTGTATCATTTTACCACTTTTTTATTAACTCAGTTACTTGTATTAAAAGCTTTTAATTTAACTTGTCATTAGTTCCGGTGTCCAATAGAGCTGAAATTTGATATTAGAAGACTTAATGGTCTGTTCAGTACAAATTTTGCAGTCGATTTTTAATCAACTTCCTGATGACAATGCCTCTAGAACAAACTATTGAAAAGTTTGTATTTTATCGAGTTTTAAAAGAAATTTTATAAAAAAATCACCAATATCATTTCAAGTCTATTATGTCCGTTATTTTTTTTGTAATGTTCATTAACAAATGAATAAAGACGAATTTGCGCCAATTTAAAATTACTTACATTAAAATTTAAAATTACTACTTACATTAGTTAATGAGCTTAGTTTTTAAGACTAAAAATATTCATCATATTTCCTTTTTCAGTTTCTTTTCGTCGATTTAATTTTTTTGAAAACTTTTAGTTTTTATTAACATTTTTCAATTAGCCTAATTAATCACTTTGGGTGTGACATAGAAGGTGCGTTTTATTATCAAGCATTGAATGTTCTCTTAGCATGCATCGTTTTGTGAGTCAGAAATATTTACGCTGCTTGCAGCATATGGCGACACTTCAATGCGCTGCCAAAATAGTGATTGACCATCTGTTTTGTATGGAAATTCCAATCATCAGATCAACTAAAAGCGATCAAAATGTTCAGGCTCTGACTGACCGGCTGTACGCGGCGAGTGTGGGCGAGTTGGCACACCTGCACGCCAAGCACTCTAAACAAAACGTCTACGTGGGCCGATATTCTTTTAGAGGAGACTACAGCGTATCTTCTCTTCTCGCTGGCAATAATAAAAACTTTGGTAAGCTGCGTTATTATTACAATAATTAGTGTCAGATAGACATGGGTGAATCAAGAAATCTGTGTGAGCTGCAGGTCAGATAGAAATTGCTTTACTCTCTTTTTCTGTGACGCCTCAATTTAATCGAGTTTATACTCTGTGAATCTTTCGTTAGTATTTGATTCATAGATATTAAGTTAATTAAGTTACGTTGTATTTATACAAGCCATGGGTTCGCAGTGGCTTAGGGACAGCGGCAATTGAATCGAAAATTCGAATAAAACATAAAGCTGAATGGTCTGTCAATAAGTCTGCTTTAGTAGCTTATTTGTACTTTTTAGTGGATTTGAAGTCTGTTTATGTTTATTTTTTTAATTCATTTGGTCTTCAAGGTTTATAGTTTATTGCAATTTCTTTAATTTTTCTTCTAAAACCATATATAAGTCAAGCGGACAAATGATAAGAAAGAATAGGAATGGGAAACTACGTGGGTTCTGTTTCTACTACAGAATATATACGGAATACAAATACAACAAATGATTAAAAATACATTATGAATCTATAAGCGTTCAAATTACTTTTTAACATAACATACGTTAGATACATACCTACCGTTTAAGGACCGAACGACAGATATGAGGAAACAGTATAATGGTTAACGTTTTTTATCCTAAAAAGATCCGATCGTATGGTTTTATTGAATTTAAAGGCCACAATCCCTATAAAATTCTGTACAATTCGAATTTAAAGCGCACATCAATGATGCTTTACGATTTTGAATGCACCGCAACACAACGCGCCGCAGTGCACCTAGCCTTAGAATTTCGAGTTGACTGTCATATGAGTTTGCACGTATTAAAATGCGGAGCGATAATTTTTATTGTATGTTTTGCGTAATGTAAGTTTTTAAATGGCAAGTCTAGAGGTAGAGAGTAGTGGAAGCTCGTCTAAATAATCAAAATGATACTACTCTGGGTTTGTTGGATCAATCTGTTTTTAAATTCTTCTCTAGATGTCAACATTTTCGAAATTGGTTTATAGATAACAGAGTTCTGAGGTAACAAACATTAAAAAACAAAACCTCTTCCTTTTATAAAGTCATTCAAAAACTAACACTTATGGAATATGACTATATCATTGCACAGTCTAAGCTCAAGGTAATAGAGACATACCAAATTTTTATAGTAGCTTTTGGTAGTATACGAGGCCACTACTAATAATAAATATTTTCGGACATTACACACAGTGCCGTTTGGCCCCAAAGTAAGCAAAGCTAGCGTCATTGATACCAGACAACGTATACAAATACATTTATATTACTTTTTTTATGTAAATACATACATATCATACATAAATGCACCCAGACTCAAGACAAACACAAATGTTTATGACATAAATATTTGTCCAGTGCGGGAATCAAACCCTGCGCAGCCACACGCGGCCACACTACCAACTAGGCTGCGAGAGAGTCTTGGGATTTTGGAATCAAAAATAATAAGTATTTCAAAAACTATAACTGGCAGGCTTAAACAAAATTGTAGGTTCGTAGATTTTACAACAGAAATAAATTACTAAATGTTTAGGTATTTTCTTTAATAATTTGCCGGCATTTTACTCCCTCGTATTTACTAATTGTGTCGTCATCCAGGGGCATGCAATGGTGATGATGTACTCCACATATTCAAGGGCTTCGGCCTGGACTCCAACTCGACGGGCGACAAGGGTATGGAGGATCTCCTTAACAACATGCTCTACACCTTCGCCGCTACTGGGTATGTCTCATTTAACCTTGCATACTAAGTATTACGAAGGAACAAAAATGATAGTTAAAATGTGTGTGTGTAGTCACATTTATGTCACAGATATATGATATATGAGGGCTATCATTAAAACAGTCAGTGGTATATATAAATAAAGAGGTTTTGGTTAGCTCCAAAATGCTTGTTAGCAAACAAAGTGAATTGAGCTGCGAAAAAAACCAAATTGATCAGCATGTAAAGTGATATTCGGCAGCGTAGTCATAGCAACAATGACGTTCTAACTTTGAAGGTCATTGCATAGCAAATTAAATATATTTGCAGCAATATTAATAACAGAGCAGCAAATCGTGATTCGGGTTATATTAATTATTGGCAAGCAGTAATAGTACATTGTGCATTACTAACAAGAAGCTATTTAGAAACCTAAAGCCAAAGGCCAAAGGCTTTAATGGCCTGAGTTTGTAATTTCCGTACCGCCTGTGTTACACACAATGTTTTTCATCACATTTGAAAGTAAAAATATAAAAGTATAACGCGAATAAATAAATGGACTCACCAAAACACAATTGAAATCGCAGGAATAGAAGTAGAAAAACTAACGCCACCGCCAGATGGCGCTAAATATCTAAAATATTTAGGTATTAAAAAGTTTTGAAATTTTATAACAGCTTCACGATTCATGTCTCTTATTCAACAGCGTTCCAAAACTACCTTGCAATGTCAAATGGGTTCCAGTAAAGCCAGGGTCTACGTCAACAAATTACTTGGACATAATGTCACCAACTAATCAAGTGATGAAGGTCAGCAAAGACTACGGGCAGAAGAATTTCTGGAACAGCCTTGGACTATGGGAAAATGAAAATTATCACTAAATTTTAATAATTAATTAATTAAACTAAATATCTGTTCACAAATGTATACTATTGATAAAAAGTTTTTTTTTTAAATTTAATTTTTTTACTTTTATTTTGTTTTATATAAAAAACTTCTTTATTTTTTTAACAGTGTTAACAGACCTTTAAAGCTATAAAAATGGTTATTAAAATTAAAATTTACATAGTAGGTAGTTTCCACTACGTACAGATATGCACCTCTCCATATTGCCCGCTTCTGACTGCCATTAAGGTGCGTTTACGCTAGTGCAACAATTAGTTGAAGCAACGGATTGTCGAATGCAACAGTTTTCAACAGTGTTGTACAGTCAACAACGATCAACGTCTGTTGCAGCAGCAAATTCGACAGTTTCATTTTACATACGTTCTACAGTTGTCTGCAGTCATGTCTACCAATCAAATCGGTGCTGCTGCGGCTTATTTAAATTTCGAAAGTATTCGGAAAGAAAGGAGAAAGGACATACTATCAGATGATGGAAAGTTATTTAGCAATTTTACAAGGCTATCTGCGAGTGACTTTGCAGAACTTTTGTGTTTGATTTCGCCGTTAATCTCTAAGCAAGATACTCGTTTTCAAGATTGCATCCCGTCTAAAGTTCGGCTTGCAATTACGTTAAGTTTTTTAGGAACAGGGGATTCGTATAAATCTCTAATGTATTTATTTAAAGTATCCTACTCAACCATATCTCTGGTGTTCTCTTTGAAATACTGTTCTAATATTTTTTATTTTCTTCTTCACCATCTCTTCTGAACACTCATACTGATTGGCTAGTTGTAGATAGGCATCTTTTTTCTTTTTATTGTCTTTATATTCACTTCGATTTATATTCCAGAGTACTTCTTCACTTCTATAATCCTCAATAAACTGAATAACTTTTTCATGCCTCCACTGATTTTCCATTTTTCACAAAACAAACAAGCAAAAATATGATTTGTAGAAACAATATTGTCGAATGAATGCATCAGCTGTGGATAGTTCAGCAACATGTCTCAACAAGTCGTATTTTGTAGAATGGTCGACGCTCTGTTGCAAGATTCATTCCACAAACGGCAACAGTGTTGCTTTCCATATAACTGCCAGTTGTTGAACAGATATAAATGCACCTTTACGTTTTTTTGTGCTGTCCAACTCACTCGTTAATTTGTTCACCTTCAAATATAATTTTTAAATAGGTCTTTGATAGTCATAAAAGGAAAGGCTTTATGGATTAAGAATAGTGACACCGTGAAAAGTTTAAAAACAAATGAAGAGGAATTTTGTCATCTACGAACACTTTTTTTCTACTGCGCATTCAGATAATAATTTAGCCAGTTATCTCAAACTACAAGGTGAGTTTTAAAGCGATTTGTTGAAAACAAATAGTAAAAAACCAATTAACTCAATCAAATGATCAATTAATTTGTTTTCATCTATCGTCTTCAATAATTTATTTCTTGGACATGAAATATTGTTTAAGCAAATTTAACTAAGCCATTATTATAATGAAGCAAGAAAACGAAGCATCGTTTCTTGATCTATGAGGGGCTCTTGAATATTTGTTTCATTTAAATTTAATTATTTATTTTTAAAGTGAATATATAACTAAATATTTTGTGAATATTTCAAGCGTCTACCCATTGCCGTTTTTAATATAAAGGAAAACCGAGCAGAAAAATGACGTTTGTATGGGAGCTCCCTTAAATATTTTTTTAGTATTTGTTGTTATAGCGGTAACAGGAATACATCTTCTGTGAAAATTTCAATTGTCTAACTATCACGGTTCATGAGGCACAGTCTGGTGACAGACAGACGGATGGATGGACGGTCTTAGTATAGGGTGCCATTTTTACCCTTTGGGTACGAAACCCTAAAAACGATTACCTCAGTGACTTCTTGGTTATGGGGTGGGGCCTAGTTTGATATATAGATAACAAAGCCGCTCATAGAAATTATAATATTTTTTAACTACTTATTATTACATCTACTGTGGAAGATTATATACGTATATACTGTGGAAATTGTTAGCGACATTTAGAGCCTCAAGATTGCAGTTTCAAATTCTGTTCAGTTTTTTACTAAGAAAAGACAACATATGTACAAAATAACGGACATCGCCTATATTAATCTAATTTTCAAATGATATTTATCTAATCGATTCTAAGTCGTGAAAATAGGAAGAGTGAAAAGTACTCCGCAATTAATAACCTACGGAATTCCGCTAGGGTCAATTCTTAGACCCCTGCTGTTCCTTATTTACGTCAACGACATCCGTAACGTGGGTCATGAGGGCATGTCCTTGTATGCAGAAGACACAAGTTTATTTTATTATGGTAGGAAAATTGAACAAATAGAACAAGAAGCACCACAAGATCTTGATATCTTAAACAATTGGTTCCAAACTAATTAACTGACAATAAATATTGAAAAAACAAATTACATATTTTTTATCCCTAAAAATAAGAAAATACAAAATGATCCAAATCTGTACGTTAACAGCAAAGCTTTAAAAAAAGGAAACTCTGAAACTTACCTCGGTCTTATATTGGATAGCCAACTAAACTGGAATCTCCACTTAAAAAAATAAGAACCAAAATTACATCTCTGACAGGTGCACTTTGATTTCCGAAAGCTGTGGAATATCTACTTTACAACTCAATGGTTAAACCTCATTTAGACTATCTAACGGAATACTTATGTTTGTAAGTATGGGGTCGGCTGCAAAAACAAATCTACAAACTGTACAGAGCAAAAAAAAAAAATTGTGAAATTGCTGTTTCATTATCATTATCTAACCCCTAAAATGAAAGTCTGCAATGAAACTAAAATAATGACTTTGAACCAACTGCTTTAATATAAAACGTGCATTTTAATAAGAAAAATCGTAAATGAGACTATACATACATACACAACTTAAATTTACAAAAAAGGGCAAATATCAAAAAAAATGACAAGACAAGCCAACAATATTTATTTACGTGCACCACAAACAAATTACAGAAAAAAAAATATTGTTTGAATTTATAACTGGTTATTGAATGATATTAAAGATCTACAAAGTACTTTTCTTTTTAAAAAACACTAAAACACCAATTCTTAAAGGATTTCTCGGATCGATAGATTGAACTTAAAAATGATATTGAAATTTACGTCGTGTTATACTTATCCTATATTTTTAACTCCTATGCAATCATATTCACAAGCGATAGTTGATAACTATCCACTGTTTGATAAATTGCACGCAATAAGTCCCATACCATAAATGAACATCATTGAAGTTTTAATTCCCCATGTCCTTAAAAGAAATCACAGTGATACGATTCCCGGCAAATGCAGCCTTGTTAATGTATGTCTACTGTGGTATTGCTGTGTGCAATGACTGTGTGTATCTATAAATCTTACAATGTTGATGACAGCTACTTTTAAAACTGTTCCTACGCTTTCCGATGTAAGTTATGATTATATGTACCTATTGTGTATTTCTCATGATTAGTGAATTGTATAATAATACAATTCAAATAATACAATACAATGATATAAATCGTAACATCCACGTTATACCAAATTCCGAAATTAAGTAGCTACTTGGACTCAAGTCAAGCATGTACTATACACATCAAATGGAAAATTCCAGATCACGTTTTTAACACAGATAATTATAACAAAAATGCATTTATCAACTAAGACTTTTTCTTGTATAATAATATGGTTATAAATCATGGATGCTATAATGTAACAACGATAGCGTTATGGTAATAAAATATGAGAATACTTAACAGATTAATTGAACACTGGCGCTAGTTACACTACACTTAACAGCTGTCGACCAGTTTTATCCCTCTTGAAAATATGATATTTAAAATATCTGTATTTTCAGTATAAAAAGGTTGCTAAAATGTATTTGCTTAAATTGTATTGTATCAAAATAACTGTCCCCAAAAATTTAAACCATTTAGAATTCTAAATTCGTGCAAATTATTTCAGCAAATTTATTTTTTAATCATTTCATTTTAATTTAATATTTAAAAAAAAAAAACTATAGCTTTTTAAGGTTAAGGACACATTCAAAATAGCAAATATGAACTTTGATTTAGGGTTTTTAAAAAGAAGCTGAGACACATATTATTATGTAGCAGTGCATAAACAAACACCGTGTGGGGCCGCTGATTACTTCATTTGAAGGATTAAAATCTTTATTTTATACTAGACTTTGCCAGCGGCTCCCCCCGCCCTAAATTCGGTTATCGGCGAGGTACTCCTTAATTAGGTATACTAATTTGCCAGCTGCTCCGCCCGCCCTAAATTCGGTTATTGGCGACTGTGATTTACTCCTTAATTACACTAATGAAGTTTTCTATATCAAGCTGTAGCTATAGCTATAGTTCGTTTAAGCTCGATTATAGTTATTCCCGCGGGAATTTCGGGATAAAAAGTAGCCTATATGGTATTCCAAGACTAACCTATATGTATGCCAAGTTTCATCCCGATCCGTCCAGTGGTTGAAGCGTGAAAGATAAACAATCATCCATCCATCCAATCAAACTTTCACATTTATAATATTAGTAGGACATACAAAATCAGTGACTTAGCTAGACGCCTTGTTTTTCCGAATCGGTGGTAAAATTTAGTCAGATTTAGTTTTTAAGAGCGGCTGCCCAAGCCGAGGTTCGTAAAAAAGGGCAATTATAGACGTTTATATACTGTAAGTGTCGTATGCTGTGACATTGACTCTTTAGATACTGTGAGTGTAAGTGTACTGTGACTTTTTATTTTAACAACACCATATATGAGGGTAGTTTGAATACTGCTCGCTCCCATCGATGCACAACACCTCGCTTCTACTGCCTTCTCTTGACCACGGGTAGTGGAACCTGGCCAAAATGGTTAATTTTTGTTCGAGATACCCGAAATATATATAAAAAACATAGTTCCGTAACAAGTACCGCACGAGCAACCTCCCTTGAAAATATTTTTTTATATTTAAGGATTTATACATAAAGTTTATTATTGCGTGTATAAAAAAACCGTTTTTTAGTGATTAAAAACAAACGGCTAAACCGATTTTGCTTACACTCTTTTCAGATCTAAGTTATGACGTGGCGTATCAACTAATATGGTCACGAAAGCAAATTTGGTCCATTCTTCCCATGACAGGTCATCCTCATTCGTTCGTTCGCCATTGTCACAGTGCGGGGGAGCATTGATGAAATTCTTTATTCGCCCCAGCACGCACACACAAACTCAAGATAGGTTAATAAAAAGGCATGTATTTTCTTTTTAATGAGCCAACTAAAAATTAAGGTTTTGAACTTGAACAGATACTTATTAGGGCTGGATGCACTCGGCTGAGACCTGCTCGTTTAAGGTTAGTGTAAAGAACAGGACATTGTTGGCATTGGGCATTATGAATGTGAAAGTCGGTGGTGATACACAGATAGTTTTGAGGAGGCACTCAATTAGATGAGGGTTTACGATTGATAGGTTTGCCTCTTTACGCTTAAAACGCTGTACCGATTAAGATGAAATTTGGCATGGAGATACTTTGAATCTCGGAGAAGGTTACGACTACTTGAAAACGACAACTATCAATATTTTTTTCGTATAATTGAGGAGTTACCGTTGACCTCCTTTACCGATAGCCGAATTTAGGGCGGGTGGAACCGCGGACAAAAGCTAGTAACCAATATACCGATAGCTTGAATTATGATCATTTCAGGAAAACAAATGCGACTTTTATTTTGTACGAAATATAAAATTTTTGATCAAAATTTAACAACTGAACATGAAGTGCATTCATAAATTGAAAGTGCCTAGACTTAAATCATGAGACCTAGACTTCACTAATGCAACTTGCAGCACGTTGATCGAAACTTTGATGATTTAATATCTTTACCAATGCTAAAAGTACATACTTTCTAAAATTATGTAACAGCGACATCTTAGTCATAAATTATAAGTCATATATTCCGACATAACCTTTGAATTATCGTGCCCGGCCATGCATGTATCAATTGCCATGAGCAAAACATAATTAATGATACCATCATTAGGAGTGTGTACTTAGTAATTTATAAAATATATAAGATTACCAGCTCTAACGACATTTAATTTATTCAAAAACCATCGTTACTGGCAAACGTGTGTTTTGCTGGATAACCATGGCCATTCGAAATTTATTTCTTTTTTTTATTTTATTTATTTCTGTCACGGCCCAAAGTAAAGATCCTATTGTTCGGATTGAACATGGGATGTTAAAAGGCTCTTTAAAGATGTCGCTGGGCGGTAGAAGTTTTGCTAGCTTCCAAGGTATTCCTTATGCTGCTCCACCGGTTGCTGAATTAAGATTTAGGGTAAGTGATTAAGTGGTAGCGTTAAGAAAAAGAAATATTTAAAAAAAAACCCGACTGCAAAAACATTAAGAACTAAATAGAAAAAAATACGTGCACCTAAAACTTACCAAATATTCAACTATAAGCAGACGGGACTTACTTTAAAGTACTACTAACGAGTAGTTTGAGCCAATCTGTAGTGAATATATAGTTTAACATTGAAATGAGTCCCAACTGCTTAAAGTTAAATTCTTGGTATGTTTTAGGTCATCATCATCATATCAGCCCATTGACGTCCACTGCTGGACATAGGCCTCACATAACTTTCTTCATAGCGTGCGACTATGTGCCGCCTGTAACCAACCAATCTAGCGGGGGGTCGTCCTACGCTGCGCTTTCCGGTTCGTGGTCGCCACTCGAGAACCTTCTTCCCCCATCGGCCATCGGTTCTTCGAGCTATGTGGCCTGCCCATTGCCATTTTTGCCTTTGCGATTCGGTGAGCTATGTTAGCCGGCGACTTTAGTTTTCCTACGGATTTCCTCATTCCTGATTCGATCACGTAGGGTAGCATAGCTCCTCCATCGCCCGCTGAGCGACCTTGAGCTTTCGTATAAGGCCCATAGTTAGCGGCCACCGCTCAGTGCCTTAAGTCATCACTGGCAACACACACTGGTTGAAGACTTTTGTCTTCAAGCACTGCCCAACTAGCAAATGAGCATTTTATAATTGTAAATATAAACGTTGTACGTTTCCTATTGGTCATATAAGATAAGTCGTAAAAAAGTATTTTTAAACGTTTATAAAACGCGAATTAGGCCTATATTATACAACATTACCGTCATGTTGTTGTTACTTAGATGCTTTTTAGCAGTTTTGAAAAAGTTACATAAACTTTTGCTTACGACGATTATTAGATATTGGTCGTACTGAGACGATTATTTGACTTCTTAGGTTACGTAGTAGTTACATTAACGCAGTGTTGCAAAAGTTCCTGATTTTTCGGGAGATCTACTGATTTTGGCTATTGTCTCCCGATATCCCGATTTAGCTTCCTTTTCTCCCGATTTACAGTATTGTAATATTCAATATTCAGCAAAACTAAATGAAACCTGGGGCCTTAGACAAGGACAAAGTCTTAGGACAAGTCACAATCGAAAAATCGTGCAGTATCGCTATAGACAAACCGTTTTTGAAACGATCGTCGTAGACTTATTTCTTATGTATCGAACACGCTATTTCGTGGGCGTCGGCTGGAAAACAACATTACGAGTATCTGTGCCAATTATCGAAAACAGCTTTTTTTGTATTTATACTATATAATGTGGTGTTTCATTATTATTTTTATTCACATTCAACTTATTCATGGTTGGTTTTAAAAATAAGAATATAGGTATTTATTGTATTGAATATTGAAATTTTTTAAGCATAGTTTATCCTAAATAGGTATATTGTTGTGAAAATATTAGGTACTTACGTAAAAACATTCTAGCTTTATAGTAACGAAAATCTAGCTGTGCATTTACTATGAATCTATTGAATTAGATAACAGACTAATACTTAGAACACAGATTTTAAATAATACCATCATATTAAATTACAAAAAAAAAAAAAAAAATTTTTGAAGTCTAAGCCTCCTGGTAATAAAAATCCATGCAAGGGGAATTCCCGAAATTTCTTGCACGATCTTTTAACCTTAGAGTTCATTCATAATTGTTAAGTGACTGTACGAGGGGAAGTTCTGTAGCATAGTTATGGCCACAGAACACATATAGTTATGGCGATGCTTCCCGAAAAGATTTATTATTAGATAGATAAATAAATAGATTCTCAAAAAGGATTTTTAATATTGACAAGAAAATGTTTTTAATCTAATACGTAAGAGGTGGTATGAAGATAAAAAGTAATATTTAAGTTGTATATTTCTCGATTTCTCCTGATTTATTTGAAATTAAATTGCAGCAATAAAATTTTCGAGATATTTTTTTCTTAAAATTACCATCCATCTTGTTAAAGTTTTATGGCAATCTCTTTACGTCGCTTACAAAACAGAAGGATCATATAATCGTTTCTTTGCGACCACCACTTCTGCCATTACAAAACATTTTAGGGTTCCTCACAACTATACACAGTGGCATTAAAAACATACAGAAAAACATCCTATATTTTTTATGATACTAGATAGTAGGCTTACTGGTATACTTACCTAGTGAACATTATTTTATATAATTTTTTAAAGCTATATAATCGTTGCAAAAACCCATTTTCGTCGGGTACAAGTCTATCATAACTCCTTAACACACCCATTTTATTTTGTTTTTAGAAGGTAATAGACTAACACTTATGCGACGCTTTGATAAGATAGCCATTTTGTTAAAGTTACGCAGACCCCGACCAATGTCTTACAAAAAACTTTCATGCAACTGAAACGTTTACAGGACCAACGCCTAGTCCAATAAACTTTATAACTAACACTATCTTATAACGTCGTTTAAAACTGTCGCAGAGACGGTTACTTAACGTTGACAATGCGACATTATGGTCAAACGACTAAAACATCAAAAGAAAAACGTTTACTTGGGGTTTACAATACGATATTATGGTCGCGCGACTGAAACATCAATAGATAAACGTTTACTCGACGTGTATAATAAGACGTTGTGGTCCCGCGACTGAAAAATCATAAGATAACCGTCTATAAAACTTAGTATCTAGCTGATTACTATTATACAACTGCTACATAACTGAAAGTCGTATAAATCTGGAATTATACGACGTTTTTGCTTGTTGGGTGAGGTATTAAGGACGAGGAAATAGTACGCAGTTTTCCGAACGCTGCCCAACCGAGTTGGATTGTTTTAGGTGCCCTTATTTATTTCTTTTTAGTTCTTTAGAGGATACGATTTACGGCGCCTCGCAGCGGGTTTTTTGACATTTACTGATCAATCACTGAGAAATTTTTTAGTCATAATTCGAAGCCAAAATCTAATCCAATCCAAATCTGCAGACCTAGATATTTATTACAAGAACATGTCTTCAAAATAATTTCGTGGTGTTTTATCTGCAAGTTCTAGAAATAGAACCTTTGTAGAGGTAAGTGCCAACCTCTACAATGCTTTATTTTTAATTTATACTTCTTTTTGGCCTAATTTTCAAATTCAAAATTATTTTGCAATAGGAACAACGACGCTTGTTGTCTTAGCGTCAGTCAGTTTTTGGATTTCACATTGAAAAGATCTAATTTGTTTAGAAAATCTTTACAGGTCCTATAGGACCTTCTAAACATCTTTTTTGGCTATATATAATATTCATTAAAATCATTCCTGAAGTGAACATGTGAACAAGTTTATTTTATTTACCAGAAAAGTCGCATTCAAGCAGTTAAAGACGCTCATCCCGCGACAAGTGTCAAAAATAAGTGAAAAATTCGTTTTTTTAACATCGCCCAGCCTAGGGGAGACAACAGTACTTTTAAAATCCTGATGTCTCCCCCAGGGGAACCATCAGGGGGGACACGAGACCGACACCAAAATTTGAACACATCGATGAACATATCGAATGGTGTCCGTGTCTTATCAATCTTTTCAATTCATAAATTCTCTAGATATGACGGATGCGTTGTTTTCTCTATTTGTGTTTTGGTGAGTTTATTGATTTATTTACCTTATATTTTTATTTATTTACTTGTAAATGTGATGAAAAACATTGTGTTTAACACAATAAGTCATTAAAGCCTTTGGTTTCAAACTTCGTAATAGCATCTCGTTAGTAATTTTCTCCTTTTTTATTACTGAAATAATGAGAAATACTTATCAAATAAAAGAAAGTACATACTATTGGTACTTTATTTCATTCTTTATATTTGTTTTATTTGAACAGCGATTCAAAACTTATGCATCTAAAGTAACATGAATTTGAAAATAAACATTCTTATTTTAAGATGAGATATAATAATCATAAATATTGTATCCATTACATTACATTAACACGTAATGTATTACTACCCATTATTCAACTGATTTGTAACTCATACAAACTGTATTAATCATCACCAATCAAATGAGTAATCACGAAAAATACATATTTGAAATTAATTTGTTAAAATATGGCTATCAAAAAAAATCGTAGGCGCTGGTTCCGTGGAATGAGAATTATTGCGGGTGTCTGAAAAACTTGTGAGCGCATTATGTTTAAAGCATTTTTTGTTAAAAATATTTAAAAGCTTTTTATCCTGATTTTTTTTTCAGATTTGAATATCAATTCAAATTAAATCAAATCAAAAATGTTTTATTTCGTTTTTTTATATTACATTATATTTTTTTACCGCAGCCTTTGGACGCTTGTAACACTAGGAGTATCACTCTATCACTCGCGTTCTCGGAAGGAAGTTCTTAGATTCTTAGGCAGGTATGCCGATGGCGCACGGTGCAATGGTAGGAAGTAGCCGTGGGTATACTTTCGAACAATTCCTCAGAACACATCCCATGATACAATCCGTAGAATACGCACAAGAAGGCAAACTCTCTCCTCCGACTTCGATAAGGCTTGTAAGTTTGAGATCGTCGACGATTCTATCAGCCCATATCGTTAAACCAAGTCAAAAGGGTCAAGCTGGTACTCGGGTACAACCGCTTAGAGATGGCAGCAGTACTTTATATGGAGCGCCACCGTAGCTGAGTAGGACAGTCCCAGAGGTGTTTTATTATAGAGCAACACGGCATTCTGACACGGATGGGGTCGTGTTGCATTATGCCTTTAATGTATAACTTTTCCTTTAGCACTGATTAATATTTACAGGGGCAAATTTGGCAAGTGTGCTGGAACATTGTTTTATAAACTTATCGACGTAGGACTGCGGTGCCTCCAGATTAAAAATTAAAAAGAAAAGCTGATTAAAATGCTATCGATATTATAATAACTTTGTTGTTTTAGGAACCTCAGTCGCTGAAACCATGGCTGGGCGTGTGGGACGCGACCAAGTACTTATCTGAATGCTTACAGTTCGACGCCTTCACACAGCAAGTCAAAGGTCAGGATATGTTTGTTTACCCGCCTTCATACGTCCCCCACTGTTGGGGCACGGCCTATCCTTGCTTTAAGAGTATCGGATTCGCAGTGCACTCCATACAACAGGATTTTTCTCCTCTGATGAACATCAATCCCTCAAACTCAATGTTTTTTGTTTTAACAAGACCAGACAACTAATATCTAGGTCTGTGGTGTTTCAGTTTTACGTTGAATTGTGTAGTACTAAAATTATTAGAGTGCAAAAACTTGTTATTTATGGTCAAAACAGCTGCAACTTCGTGCTTATTATACACTATAACAAAACAGTTTCCGAAAATTTTATAACACCACAGACCAAGATATATTTTCTAAATAAAAAAACTTTACTGTCATTCGTACTAAATTAAATGAATAAACACAATAATTCGAAACACAAAAATCATCAGTCAAATTTGCAAAAACCGAATTCTATCATGATGCTGGCTCGTTTGACAAACACGGGGGGCTTGAGACGGAGGAGGCGAGGCGAGGTAGCAGCCAAAATCAGTCGCGGGCTAGCCGTGAGCGAATCTTTACTTGTAGTTCGTTTGACGTAAGTAGGTAGGTACCTAAGGAAACAATTACGAAAATATCACTGTTGCATGTTTCGTTTCGCAGCTAGTTGATTAAAAATTTTTGACCTTTAACTAGGTAGGTATTTAGCGTAATCTATATAAATAAAAAATTAGTGTCGGACAACCGTCCGGAATCGTGACAACTTGTGCCTTTCACTTTTTATGTCTGTCTCTCTCGCTCTTAGGCGGGCTAACCATGCCGCGTGCCTCTCACTCGCTCTCATTGTGAGCGCATAACGTGAGCGGAGCGTAACGCAGTTTCTTGAAGTGTCACCCGGCAAACCAATTTATAAGACGTTGTCACGTCAAAATGAATCGCAAAAGTTGTTGCTAAGCGCGAAACTCGAAGACGGCTGGACCGATTCGAGTATTTTTTTTTTGTTGTGTTTATTAGTGTCACGGCAAGGTTTTTATATAAAAAAACGGTCAAGTGCGAGTGGGACTCGCGCACTAAGGAAAACTCGAAGACGGCTGGAATAATTCGGATAATTTTTTTGTTGTGTTTGATAGTGTTATGGCAAGGTTTTTATGAAAGAAAAAAACGGTCAAGAGCGAGTCGGACTCGCGCACTAAGAGTAAACCGATTTTAATGAAATTTTGGTAAGTTGTTATGCACACGCCGGGGAAGGTTTCTGAGAAAGAAAAAAGGGTCAAGTGCGAGTCTACTAAGGAAAACACCAATTCTGGTAATTTTATATTGTGTTTTATAGTGTTAGGGCAAGGTTTTTACGAAAGAAAAACGGTCAAGTGCGAGTCGGACTCGCACTTTAAGGGTAAACCGATTTTAATAAAATTTTGGTTGTTATGCACATGTCGGGGAAGGTTTCTGAATTAGAACAACCCTTTCGCAATAGGTTGCTGCGGCAGTTGTTTTAAAAAAAGAAACACGGTTCGCCGTGTCTGCAAGTAATACCTATAAAGAGCACTGCCTAGAGCGTGCAAAATAATAGTAGGTAACTGTAATTAAAAGTGTTACCATTTGATTTGCAATTTATTGACCCTCGATCAGACAGCATCATGGCATCATGAGTAAGTTGCACTTATATAATACTAGCTTTTGCTTTTGGTGTAGAATTCCTACACAACTCCTCATTTATAGAAAAAAAAAATGGCTCACACTTGACGTTTTCAAGTAGCTTATGTCCTTCTTCGGGACTCAAACTATCTCCATGCCAAATTTGACCGCAGTTCCTTCCGCCCTGAATTCGGTTATAGATGTAAGATTTCAACGGAAACTCCTTAATTATAAAAAACACGACTCACACTTGACGTTTTCAAGTAGCCTATGTCCTTTCTCGGGAGTCAAACTATCTCCATGCTACATTTCATCTTAATCAGTACAGATGTTTAAGCGTGAAGAGGTACAAACAGACAGATTTACTTACGCATTAATAATATTAGTATAGATTTTTATAATGAATACATACCTATTTAAAAATTTGCCGTATGATACCTATCTTTCAAAGTAATTGTACTTACATCTTCTGTGAACAATGTGTCACTAAGATTGAAAGTCTAGAAAGAGATTTCCAATTATTCCTATCCTAAGTAAAAATAATAGAACAGTAGGTATTTAATTTTTTTTAAATATTAAAAATAAATTAAATATTATATATTAAAAATCGGCAAACTAGCCGACGGTCCGCCTGATGGTAAGCGGTCACCATAGTCTATGGACGCTTGTAACATTTCCATAAGACAACCTTCTTTTACTCTAATATCGGCCAGTAAAGAATGTTCTAAATCGTAAACACAAGAAGGCATTATCAGTCATTGTTATTTAAAATTGAAAGTTGTATTAAAATAGAATAGGTTTTATAGGTATTTTCTTATGATTTTTATGTAAAAACTGAATTTGACGAATGATAAAATAAAATATAATAAAATTATTAAAATTTCTATATTATTATTAAAAAATAAATTATTAATGTGGCAAACTGCATTGCGTATTTTAGCAAATAATTATAATAATTCATCAGAACAGGTAAATGTGGCCGAGCTTAGGTTGTTAGTTGTTGTTAGGTTGTAAGGTTGTTGCTTAGGTGTTGCAAGCGTCCATAGGCTACGGTGACCGCTTACGATCAGGCGGACCGTAAGCTTGTTTGCCACGTTAGTGGGATAAAAAAAAAGTACTAAGTTATAATTTTAAAAATCGTGTTCACTGCCTATTGATTGACTGAAGACATTAAAGGTTATGTTAAAGATTATGTAATGCGTCATTGAATTATAATTTAAATGTAACATTGGCGGTTTGTATGCAATATGGTGTCTTAATGTCGTACGCTCCAGTGGTATAGTGTATAGAAGCCGGCGGCAGCAGTGCAATTATATCACTAATTTGGCGGAAAATGTCAACGGATACCACTCTGGAAATATGTTTTTGGACCATAAATAGCTTGCAATAGTTTTCTTACTGCTACTGGCCAGTAAAATAGAAATGTAAAAGAATTTTTATTTTATATTAGTTGTTTACTTTAATTTGTTACTTAGAAATAACGGGGCCCATAATAGGATTCTTATTTTATTACAAAACCCTAATGTTGGACAGTAAAATAGCAATGTGAAAGAATTTTTATTTTATATTAGTTGTTTACTTTAATTTGTTACTTAGAAATAACGGGGCCCATGATAGGATTCTTATTTTATTACAAAATTCTAATGTTGCCCTGCAGCCGAGACAAGGGGCATGACAGCAATTTTTTAATTTATTAGTATCCTAAGTTAGGGCTCTTATAGTTTATAAGGCGTTCCATACCCGATAATTGAATGAACAAAGTTCAGCCGCCTCAAAATGTTAGTTACACTTTTTTAATAGGCTATAAAAATCACGGCCGAAATTAGGCTGCTCTAACAGAAATACAGTTTGTTAAAATACAAAATAAGTCTATTGATGTAACTGTGTAGAACAGTGTGTTTATATTTTTTTGCTGTAAAACGCAATGCTGTTTATCACATTAAAACTAGTTACCGTTGGAAATTTCAACAATTTATTTTATTTCATTTATTATTGGTCTATATTCAAATAATAAGAAAAACAAGAATACATATATAACCTAATACAATTTCTATTTTAAAAGGTATTATAAACAGTTAAAGTTATGCATGGTAAAGTTTCAACACTTATAAATAATTTCTATTGATATATTGCCCTTTTTACGATTCGACATTAGTATAGAAGAAGGCCGTAGTTAGGTAAAGGATGGCCGATATTAGGGAAATTTGCCGTACAAAACTTTAAACGCTTATTATTCTTTGTCACGTAATTTAAGATGTTTATAATCACTATATATACTCAATAACATAAAGTGTAAATGTCAAATAGCACGACAATGCAAATTCAACGGTGGATAAATTCGAGGTTCAGGTATGGTTAGGACTGAAAGTTGCGTTTCATGTTAAGGGGCCGACATTTGGGTGTTTTACCCTACTCCATTTAAAAAAATACTTACTACGAATATTGTTTACGAATTACTACCTTTATAGATTATTTTGGTATTATTAATTATCTATTGACCGCCAATTTTACATTTATGTTACCTTTCATTTCTTAAGTCAATCAGTAGGCAGTGTACACGTTTTTTAAAAGTTACATTTTACTACTTAACTTCATTAACAATTTCGTAACGTTATTTCGTAACGTACAATTATTTTGAAAAATACTAATTAAGTAGTCTATAATACCTATAATATATAAGTATTAATTTAAAAATGGTAAAAGGTAAGTAAATATTTGTACTTACATTTTACCATTATTAACATTATTATGATTTTAAAGTAAATTTTTAAAACGGTAGATACCGTATGTGTGGGTCAAAATGTTACGAGGTACCGAGCTACCTACCTATTTTATTATCGTCCCTGCAGGTCTCCGTGAAAAGATAAATGAATGTTAGCTCAGAAACCTTATTGAAATAGGAGGATATTTCAATATTCATTCCTGCCTATAAATAAAGAATTTTTCAAAAAAAAAAAAAACTCGCATAACCTTTATAAGTTTGTATAAGTAGGTACCTAGCTATATATTTTCTCAGAGAGCGCGCCGAACAGAACGTCTAATACCTTTTTCATTATAACCAACACACACACATTCTTTCATGCCTATAACTTTGGCGCAAGTGGTAGCAATAAATTAACATAGTTTTATCGCAATCGGATAAACAATATGGTAGCACATTAAATACTTATTAAATTGAAAAATTAATGATGATAAATCATTTATACTTCGTTAATGCTTAAAATATAGTATTTTTGGGTGAAAGTCATATCACTTATCAGAATACTGACGTTCCAGCTGTACGACAAAATCATACCAGAATAAGGCGCGCGGCGCGGGGAAAGGGAGTCTCGCGCCCGCATCGTGTTCGATAGGGACAGCAACATTTTAGCAAAAAAGTAAAACGCGCGCGGACGCCGTGAAGTGTATTTTCTTAAGGGCCCTCTAACAGCCCACTAGCGCCGCCATTAGATATCCTCAATTTTCTCCTCGTAGAAAACGAATTTCAAAAATCTAAATGTAGCAAATATAATACGAGTCATAAGCTATTTTTAAAAGGTTTTATATAGTTTCTAAATAATATCTGTGAGTTGTAGTTGGCATTTCTGCTAAAAACGGCCACTTGTAGCAGAAATGCCAACTATCAATAGATATTTAATGGCGGCGCCAGTTAGCTGCTATATGCCCCTTAAGAGGAAATATCCCGCTGTTTTTCCCCATACAAAATGTATTCCCATGTTCCCTCCCTGGATTCTGACATTAGAGCTGTTATTTTTTTATGAAAGATAGATATACACAATCACTATGTCTGTATGTTTTGTTTTTTTTTGATAGGCCATTCCTATAAAAAACTGGAGCCCTGCAAAAGTTCAGAAAAAAAAAACTGGTTGCCTGTAAAGTCGGTATACGGGCGAAAGTTTTACGTGACAATGATTTTATGTCTGTCTCTCTCGCTCTTAGGCGGGCGCGTGCCTCTCACTCGCTCTCATTGTGAGCGCATAACGTGAGCGGAGCGTAACGCAGTTTCTTGAAGTGTCACCCGGCAAACCAATTTATAAGACGTTGTCACGTCAAAATCTTCTTTTTTATGACATTTTAGAAGTGTGCTATACAAATATGAAAACTATTTTTTTAAAAAACTAAACATACAGACACGGAAGATTTCATTAACTTTAAGGTAAAGTAATTTTTATTAAATTTGGAAGAGGAAAGTGGGGAATACGATACCCCGATTTTGATGATTACGACTACGTAAAACAGCCCGAGGCGCAGTTGTCCCTATAGCACATCCGATTCTTGGACCAGGTCCTAACACGACAGCAAGTGTTTTTCAAATACCTATTTCTGCATTCGCTAGGTTGTGACACGGAATAATTCATTAACTTTAAGGTAAAGTAATTTTTATTAAATTTGGTTGAGATTTGGAAGAGGAAACTGGGGAATACGATACCCCGATTTTGATGATTACGACTACGTAAAACAGCCCGAGGCGCAGTTGTCCCTATCGCACATCCTAATTTCTTGGACCAGGTCCTAACGCGACAGCAAGTGTTTTTCAAATACCTATTTCTGCATTCGCTAGGTTGTGATGTTTCCTCTTAAGCAAGGGTGATTTAGGTCCACCACACGGGCGCAATGCAAATATACTTGAATATACTAATACATGGACATACAGTTACACTCTCTAACCTGTGTTCTGTTCCGTACCCAAAGGGTAATTAGCGGAACCCTATTACTAAGAGTTCGCTGTCCGTCCGTCCGTCTGTCACCAGGCTTTATCTCATGAACCGTGATAGTAATAGTTGAAATTTTTTTTTTATTTCTGTTGCCGCTATTACAACAGATACTAAAAAATAGAATAAAATAAATATTTAAGGGGGCTCCCATACAACAAACGTGATTTTTTTTCCGTTTTTATAGATAATGGTACGGACTTCGTGCGCGAGTCCGAATCGCACTTTGTCGATTTTTTTTAACTCTTTAGTAACTTTGTACCTATTTTCCCGCCCCCCGCAGAAAGTGGCAAATTATTTTGTACAAGAATAAGAATCAATAGCGCCCCCCCCCTACCCCTCCTGGCCGCGTCTTCTAAATAATTAAATTTATTAGCATGACATATATTATTTTTTTCCTATTTTTCTTTCCAAGTCTGGTTTTATATTAAATCACCATATTATGGTCACGGATAAAAAATTGCCTTGATTGTGAAAATTGTATTTATTACTAAATGTACAGCGATAATACAAGGGACGAGGATAATAGAGATATATTTGGTTGAAATTTTTTAATTTTCTTTCAGGGAGCGAAGATTGCCTGTTCCTAAACGTATTTTCGCCAAATCTAGAAGAGTATGCTTCTTTGCCTGTTATCATCTACATCCACGGTGGAGCTTTCATGTATGGTGCTGGGAGCTTGTATGATCCTATACGTCTCATGGATCGGGATGTGGTTGTCGTCACATTTAATTATAGGCTGGGACCCTTAGGTAATAGGCTTTTTGAATTTCTATTAAAAAAGTATTTGTTTAGGCTAACACTGTTTCTTTCAATCGTTTCAATACAATACTCTACTACTACTCTTTATGGCACAACCGTATATAGATTTTGGACATTCATAATAAAGAAAAGCAGTACAATATGGTGATCTGATTGCTGACTGAGCGATCTCTTGAAGAACCTTTCCCAGAATGTTAACTTCTCATGATGGAACAACTATCTACATATAATAAGTTTGTATGGAGCGGTGCGTGAGCCAGTCTCGCACTTGGCCTGCTTTTAGGGTTCCGTACCCAAAGGGTAATTAGTGGAACCATATTACTAAGATTCCGCTGTCCGTTCGTCCGTCCGTCCGTCCGTCTGTCACCAGATTGTATCTCATGAACCGTGATAGACAGTTGAAATTTTCACAGAAAATACTAAAAAAAAGAATAAAATAAATATTTAAGGGGGCTTCCAACAAACATGATTTTGTTGCTTAATTTTGCTTGATATTGATAACGGCAACAGGTAGACGCTTAAAATATTTACAGATTCTTTTGTTATATAGTCTTTTTAAAAATAAATAATAAATTAAAATAAATCAAATATTTATGGCGGTCTCCCATACAACAAACGTGATTTTTTTTGCCATTTTTATAGATAATGGTACGGCAACCTTCGTGCGCGAGTCCGACTCGCACTAAGCCGATTTTTTCTTGATGTATCGTGATTGTTAGTGCAAGGTTTTTATGATAACAAAAAGGGTCAAGTGCTGGTCGAACTCGCACACTAAGGGTTAACTGATTGAAATGATATTTTGGTTAATTGTTGTGCACACGCCGGTGAAGGTTTCTGAATTCGTACAACCCTTTCACAATAGGTGGCGCGCCAGTTGGTTTGAAAATGCCAAAAAATGTTTCCGGGTTCAGCTAGTGCAATATAAATAAACATACATAGAAATAATCTTTCTTCGTTTATGACTCTCTGAATGTTAGTCTTTGAAGACTTATATATTTTTCAGGGAGTCATAAATCCAGTTTTATGTGTGTATTTCTTCAATCTATGAAAATTTTGTGTATTTTCAGATAAATGTACTAGCACTTTATAAGTCACAAGGAGTTGTTCACTGTTACTACTCAATTACAACATCGGATATAAACATTTTTTGTTATAAAAATACTTAAGAACTTAGATGAACATTCGAGAACGTTTTCGTGTCCAGGTTTCATCAGTACAGGTGACGATGCAGCAACTGGAAATGCCGGTCTAAAGGATCAGTCTTGTGCTCTTCACTGGGTGCAACGTAACATCAGACAGTTTGGTGGGAACCCCAACAGCGTCACCCTGATTGGTCACTCCGCGGGTGCAGCTAGTGTCAACTATCACTATCTCTCGGCTTGGTCCGTTGGTATGCTATAGCAAGAATATTATGTAGTTGGCAGATTGGTGCTGTAGGTCATCCATTATATTATATCTACGTTTACATTCGCTGGTAAAAAAGTAAGTTAGCGTAAAGGCAGACAAGACCTTCCGCTTAGTACATGAAATACCATATTTTTAATAAAACCCTTTGAAAAATAAGATTTTTGAAAGGACTTATTTTACTTATTTTATTAACCTCCAATTATAAAACTATTACAGATACAAATAAATTTTACAAGTAGGTATTTAAATAAACTTAGGTATTAAGAAAATTCAATTATATTATTACATTTCTCTGCATTGAAAGCAAATGTTTACAATGCCCAAATGTATGCAATTATTATTCTTATTTTGTTTTTTTTTTATTAAAATACTAGCTTTTACCCATGGCTCCGCCCTCCCTAAATTTAGTTATCGGCGTAGGATTCTTATGACAACACCTTGATTATACTACGGAAGTTTGTTATAGCAAGGTAAGCTGCAGCTATGGTGCGTTCGTGGAATTCGGTTATAGTTACTCCTGTGGGACTTTTGAGTTTTCCGGTATGCAAATAGCCTATGTCCTATTCCAGCATCTAACCTATATGTGTGCCAAGTTTCATTCTGATCCGACCAGTGGTTGAAGCGTGATTTAGTAACAAAAAACCAAACATCCATACTTTCGCATTTATAATATTAATGGGGTGCATATAGCAGCTTACTAGCATAAACTGAGGATATCTTATGGCGGCGTTAGTGAGCGGTAAGAGGGCCCTTAAGGAATTGTCGTAGAAATGACACGCTGATAACCGAATTTAGGGCGGTCAGAGCCGCTGGCGAAATCTAGTATGTAATAATATTAAGATGCAAAGTGCGTCTCTGATGAATGAATGAAAAAATATTTGTATTTTCTAGAACCAAGGAAATTAGTGAGGTCTCATTTACATGTTTTGTCTTATTAGTACATACAAAAAGGTTTCATTTGGCTCATCATACATAGCTACTAGGACTTTATAAGTCACAAGGTTGTTTACATATTGACAAAGTAGTATCTGAGTGGACTCCGAAGAGATAATCTCTTCTTCTAACTCCTAGTGAGTTGTAAAGTCCAAGTACATCAATCTTTTAATTTAGAAATACAATGCTGAAAATATACAAACATAGAAATAATTTGTCAATCTGTCTATGATTAATTTCCTATTATTATTTAAAACCTCTTATGTTTTTGTCCAGGTACTTTTCACAGAGGAGTTATGTACAGTGGTACAGCGTTATCGCCCTGGGCATATTCTCCCAAACCTGTGGATAAAGCTAAAACTCTGGCTTCTATCGTCGGCTGCCCCACCAGTTGGACGTATGAGATGATAGAATGTCTGAGAAACAGACCTGGAGAGGTGATAGCTGGTGCACAGGTCCAAATGTTTGTAAGTTTGTTTACTTCACGTAAGTAAGTAATTAAAACATGAATAAAATTCTACTAAATAATTTTAATTTCATCATTAGAGAAGTGTTCACTAAAATGGCCTACACTTTGTCATGGGATAAACTATATAATAGTAACGAAGGGTTATTTTATAGCCTTGTGATGTTTACATGCCTATAATGGTCATCCAATAAGATGAATTAATGAATGAATGATTTATGACCAACTCTGGACTTCAACAAATTTTTTTTTTTTTCATCTTACTGGCTCGGAAAGGCTCACTTTGTGGTTTAAAATCTGATTTAATTTGCGTGGAAAAGCCTACTTTATCCGCTTGCGCACAAAAGGTTTTTTAATTCTACAAAAACAAACAAAATGAAACCGTCCGAAATGCGGTTTGTCCTTACTACTTTATACATTAGTGATGATGAGTAACGGTACTAACACTTTAGTTAAATTTTTGATACTATTGCATTAAAGATAATGTTTTGTTTAATGTTATTCAATAGATAATTTATTGTAGTTTGTTAAATTATTAAATACTGGCGGCCCGTCCTGGCTTCGCACGGGTAAATTTTAACTTTTTTTCTTAAAAATAGGTTAAACATAGAAAAAAGGTATCTTTATGCAAGGCATAAGTAGTTTTTTTTAATTACAATTAATATTTTTATCCATATATATCTTTTTTATTCTCAAAGTTTTTTCCACGAAAAAAGTCAAATATTTAATATCGGTTGAGTCCGCTGCGTAAAGAGGAAGGGAGCCGACCGCGCGTATGAGCCGATCACGGGCGCGGCGCGGTTTTCTAATAGTATTTTGTTTAGATTGACATTTTTAAATTAGTAATATCTTTTGAATGGAATGTCCGATTTGAATAATTCAAAAATTAATCTACAGGTATTGAAACAGTATTAAATACGAAATGATTTATTTGGATAAGGTTTAATACAAAGGTATGGATAACATGGTCTGATTTTGGTCGGCATTTCTATCATCTTTTTAAATGTAAAAACGAAGTTATAGTGTCATAACTTTAATAACTGTACATAATACGGTATGGCGAAGTATTTTATAGGTATTGATATATTCTTAAATATTGATTTTTTTTCTTCTAACATGAATAGTGTCCGCAGCGCATGCGATAAAAGACAATTTATGGCTAATTTTTACAACATGTAACTTGGGTTATATTATTGATGTTTTACTAGGGATCCATAATTTTTCCTAGTAATAAATATAGCCTATGTTACTCAGGGATAATTTAGCATCCTAATGGTGAAAGAATTTCTGAAATCGGTCCATTAGTATTGAGTTTTTTCGTTACAAACATACAAAAATACAAACTTTACTAAAAAAAATTTACTTAATAAACTTAAAGTTATTAATTAATTTAAAAACATGAGTAACTCCACCAGTAACGTAGAATATCTAAGTTTACCCGCGACAAATAGTTGAGTGCCTCTGAGCGTGCGATATGTTGACCTCTGAGCGTGCGATATGTTGACCTCTGAGCGTGCGATATGTTGACCTCTGAGCGTGCGATATGTTGACCTCTGAGCGTGCGATATGTTGACCTCTGAGCGTGCGATATGTTGACCTCTGAGCGTGCGATATGTTGACCACACCCAGACATACAAAAGGCGCTCAACCTATTTCAGAGACTTATAATGTTGTTATCAATACTTAATTTAACTATTTAAAACAAGTATACTTGTTCCATTCATAAGTATTTTAATACTAATAGTTTGTTGCATCTTGTATATATTTTCCTCGCTGTAGTAAGATGAAAAATTGTATTTCGCACCGCTGGATTTTTTTTTGGTTTCGTGCGTTAGAATCCCTCGCTTTGCTCAGAATTCATTTTTTGAACTACTTGCTTCGCTCGTGGGTTCAATTTTTAAATCCTTCGTTTGCTTGGTATTCAATATAGGCACTCACGCCAAAAAGCAACTTTCCAGCCTTGCATAACAAATAATTATTAATTACCATGTCAGACTCTTTTAGGCAAATGTTTACTACCAATAACGGTATAAATATAAAGCATTGTGGCATGCGAATGAACTGATGGATAGCGTTAGCTTACCGGTCTTTTTAATAATAAAAATCGGTCAGGTGTGAGTCGGACTCGCGCACCGTGGGTTCCGTACCATTTCACCATTAACATTATATCCTCATTTACCTATTACCATTTACATTATCGTGTGGAGGTATCAAATTGAAATAAATATCAAATACTACAGTCTGCAATTACTTACAGTTGTTAAAATATCAAGCTTCTAAGTAAATGCAATAAAAAAATGCCCAAAATACGGTAATTTATATCGCATAATGTGACACAAATAAATCAAAACCTATGGGGTACTTCCCGTTGACCTAGAATCATAAAATTAAGAAGCAAGGTGTTAAATCTCGAATAAAGGAAAAAATCCAAAAACTGATCATAAACCTGTGAGATTTAATATCTATATACCTATAATAATATATGTGCAGAATCCTCGGTGCGCGAGACAGACCTGGACTTAACCGGTTTTTAAAGTGAGAACTTTATTGCGCGCGCTTGGTTGGGGCCTAGAGTTTCTGATTTCTCGAACTATTTTTGTTCTTGAGGCCCGGGAATTCTCGAGGCCAAATTCTCGAGTCTCCTCGAGTCTCGACGCTTTCAAAGAAGACTTACAATAAGTAATAAAATTTCAAGAAAAATGTTAAAATAATGACGAAAGGAACATATTTTTAAAAACCCCCAACTGCACTTACTCAAAAGAAACGAAACATAAAAATCTTCTAACACATAATAAACAAATCCTAATACTTAGAAGAATAAGGAACACTAAAAATCTGCGTGCGTCTTTATTATCTAGAAACAAAAAACATTAGTATCAAGCTATTCGTTCGTTTCAGCCGAAAGACGTCCACTGCTGAAATTAGGCCTTCCCCATATGTCTCCACAATTGCTGGTCCTGAGCCGCCAGTGCCCGTACACTTTCTGCGGCTCTGACCAGATTGTCTGTCTATCCTGGTAGGAGGCCGGACCCACGCTGCGGTCCGGTTCGTGGTCGCCATTGGAGAACCTTTCTTGTATCGGTTATCGGTTCGACGAGCGACATGGCCTACCCATTGCCACTTCAGATTGCTAATTGATTGAGCTATGTCGGTAACCTTAGTTCTTCGGCGAATTTCCGCGTCAAGCTATTGCTCTAATAATAATCTAAATAATGATATAATATTGGTATTTATTAAATCTGCGTGCGTCTTAATCATCTAGAAACAAAAAAAAATTGTAACAAGCTATTGCTTTACTAATAATCTAAATGATAATATAATATTGGTATTTATTAGCTCTAACTTTTAAATGATTGAGATCGAATATAAAAATCTTCTTACAGAAACAGCACAATAATAAAATATTAAGTAACTAATGGAAACAGATAACTAAGGGTGGTACGGTACCATCACAACCCTAAGAGTTTCTATTTAAAATTTACGCCAATCTACATATGATAAGTAATCTTCTAGAAATAACAAGAAAAACTTTCTGAAGAAAATGATTAGGATCTGCTAATTTGTAGTAGGTAACAGTAGTAAGTAATTAACAGTAAGTGATTCTTCAATCAGTATTTGGTATGTCACAGCTTTATCTTTGATCGATATCAAAACATAGAAAGTTCCTTAAATAACCGCTACAAAAATTAAATCTTAAAAAACTAATAGTATTAGATCACTAAGAGTTTAAATCCGATTCTGTTTATAACAAATTGAATATCATTCGTTCGAAAATATTTTAATAGCTTTAGGACTGATTGAGATCATTAGTTAAAAATCCTAAGCGCGGCGTGTTTGTGTGTTTGTGTGAGTGAAACAACTTATAATTTATAATTTATTAGTTCATAATTCATATATAATTCAAGTTAACTTATGGACTACTTAGTTAGCCAAAACTTAATGTTAGAATATGATATAAGACTTTACATAAAACGTTTAAGTAAATAAGTTATTTACATTGTTACATAAAGGTTAGGTAGCTAATAAGTTTTAGGGTTTACAAAATAAGTAAATGACCACTAGCATCCAAACTAGGCGGAGCTTGTGTTTTGGACACCAGTATCTTCCAGAGACATTAGGTATGTAGTCTTTGGTTAGTAGGTAACAACAAGAATGCAATATACAATTTTCTTACATTACTGTGCATAACATGAGGGTAGGATTCTAGAACCAATGTGAATGTACACTTTGTGCTAATGTGTAATATGAATCATGCCCACCATAGTACTGTGCCACTACACAATACGCGAGCACCTTATCGTGTGTTGTAAACTAGTTATTAGATGTATTGTGGCTACTAAAACTAAGGACTTAAGGAGGTGTTATGATTGCTCGCAATAGTCGCAGTGAGCGCGGACAATTTTACGCGGAAAAACCTACCTCGAATACTATGAATTTGTGCCTCGAGAATTCTCGAGGCACGGGTTTTTTTTTCTCGTCTCGAACGAAGACGGATTTCTCGAGTCTTCTCTTGTTCGAGAAATCTCGAGCAGAAACCCTATTGGGGACCTATTTTGTTGAACGTACACCCGTACGGGCGATCAAGGGGAAAGCGTGGCGGGGAAGAGGAAGAGGGGCGGATAGAACGTTATTATCAATATTTAGGTTATATACGATAATATTGTAAAAATACTCCAATAATCAATTTTATTTTTATTCGTATTAAAACGTAGACCAGTTTTACTTTGGTTGTAGGAATGCTAAAAACAATTGCTTTATCTTCATTTCTGTTTTTGTGTTGAAGGAATGGAAAATCAAACTGTTTTCATCCTTTGCTCCAACCGCTGAGCCACCAGACTCCAGATACCCTTTCTTGACGCAGCACCCTTACGAAGCTGTTAAGTCTGGTGCCGTACAAAGCCTGCCTCTCCTCATTACTATCACAAGTGACGAGGGACTCTATCCAGCTGCTGGTATGAATAGATTTCCTACTTATTTACTTTTGAATTATCTTCAGTCGGTTAATTTAAAGATAGATGAAGAATGTACCATAGGCTCATTAAGGTAAGGACATTTTATGGCTGTATTTAATGTAGACCACCTTTTTAAAAATATTTGAGTGTTGCTAACAATAACATAGTTGTATTCTCGATACCTTAGTTTGAGCTATTTTTTGATAAAATAAAAAACTTACTTAAGTAAATAAGTCAAATCACATAGTCGACATGGTTAAAGTATTGATAGGTAATTAGAACACGTTGAGCGCCATGTGTTTCTCTGAAGAAACATGCAGTTTCTCGCTGGGAGGCCGCGTGTTTTCTTATAACACACCGGGATGTCTTCATTGAAAAGTGGTTCTTTGAAAAACCCCATTCCATACATTTTATTTTAAAAACATAAACTGTTGGTCTCCACGAGTATACCCGCGGGTTTTGCCTTAAATGGTTGTGTACATAACTACAAGGGAATGCCATCACATGAATGAAACAAGCTAATTCTAAATTTTAAAATTACTTTATTTTATCTATAGGTACATAGTATAAAACAAAGTCACTTCCGCCGTCTGTACAGGGCCGTAGCTAAGAGGGGGCATTGTGGGGCAATGCCCTACCTTGAAATGCTAATGCCATACCTTAAAAGTACCATAAACTAAGGAATGATATATATAAATTGTTTTCCCATGCTATAAATTAATACCATTTTGCTCTTGTTTTCCCGCGATCCCACCCAATTACCTTCTACCTTAATTAATCGCGCTCACAAGGAGGTAAAATAATCAAATATAGAAAAATTACTTGCGCCGTACCCGTGCATGAAACCACCGCTGCCCTACCTTAGATTCAACTCTACCTACAGCCCTGCGTCTGTAGATGTCTGCGATGTACGCTTAGATCGTTTAAACTACGCGACCGATTCTTCATCTCTCATGCTCTGAACGTAGACCATATACTATCTAAAAAGCGGGTGGGAAGTAGTAAATGTTGGCCCCAAGGGCCGAAAAGTAAACAATGAAATATTCAGTCACATTGGGCTCATTTTATACATAATAAAATGAGTTCATCAAGCGATTCTAAATGAATTTAACGCATGATTTAATTAGAAAAGAGGATCCAGCTGTTATGGAAAATCTTTTACCACCCAATCCAAAGGAGAGGTACTTGAAAATTTTTCAATTCTTTTTTATATTTTGCTTGTGTTTACTTTCCTCATATTCGAAATCAAAAAGTGTTTTATTCGGGTGAAAGGGTAATTTCAGCCTCGGTCTATTAATTGGCGCTCTCACTTTGTTGGAGCGTCAAAATATCTCGTCAGAAATGGATGCCTTTCATCCCTTAGTTAACAATCTACTATTTATGCGGATTTCATCGGTAGATAGAGGATGGTTAAAACTTATAGTTTAATATTGTTTTATGTTAATTTATTTAAAATAAAATATGACGATAAGAGCGCTGACTAAGAGTTCCATACACTTCTAACAGATGGCGGTTTAAGTTAGTTTGTCGACATAAACATGTCCGGATTGGGTAAGTATCTAATAGATATCCGCACGGGTGGAGCGGTGGGTAATAGCTACCCTTTTGTTGTAACAGATGGCGCTACAGCGCATTAACTTTAGGGGAGAACAAAGTCCGCCGGGCCAGCTAGTATATTTATAGTTTAATGACTATCATTAAAACAATTTTGAAAATAAATTTTTAGTACACTGAAAAAATATTTGTAATTGCATGGCAAATACTCGTTTACCATCAATAGTTTTTCCCTCGAACAAGACGCGACAATATAAAAAGACAATACTGGACAATATGAACTGGAGAACTGTTGCTCTAATGTTAGTCATATTACTTCAGGACATTATAGTAAAACATGTTTTGTTATAGTAAACGTTCTGTATTTAGATATTAAATTTTTGTGCACCGCTATTTGGAAAAATTCAAAGTAAAATGTTGGACCACACATTCACTTGCATGCGTAAAAATTTAAAATAAAATAAAATACTTAAGTAATAAGCCAAAGTCATTTTTTTTAATCAAATTAGGTTTTAACAAACACTTCTTCATCGTCAAAGTAATTAAATAATATTTTTTTAAATCCGGTTTACAAATGTTGATTTCTACCGAGACTTCTAACAGCGGCTCACTAGAGCCGCCACTTGTTTTTTTAAATAAAACCATATTATAAAAATGTGCTTCATAGAAATTATTAAACTAGTTTTAAGCTATTTTTAACTGTGAGTATTATACGTTAATGAGTTAACAATATATTCTTGCTAAAAACGACCACATTAGGCAAAAATAACATTGTTAACTCACTAACGTTTTTCACGCATAGTACAAAACTTTCTACAAATAGGTTATGACTAATTTTACAATTTTTATAAAGCATATTATTGATATATGCTTTGTATGAAGAGTAATTGAAAAATATCAAGTGAGGGCTAGTTAGCCGCTGTTAACCCCTTAAAAAATAACGCTTATGTATCATAATAGCGCGTATTTTATAGCGAAATATGTTATTTTTAAGTAGTTACATAAAGTATGTATGGGAAAAAAAAAAAATTAGATTCACGTTAAATTATAAAATAATATACCACTCACTATAGAAGAAATATCTGCAGAAAAATAAATCTGCGTACTATAACATTAACAAAAAAAATGCGACGAATTGAGAACCTCCTCCTTTTTTGAAGTCTGTTAATAACATGTTAAATCTCACAATATTGTAAGTTAACAAACTTACAATTAGTGTTTGAGTACTTACTTAATTACAATAACTTTATTAAGAATCCTATTAAGTACTGAACTGATAATTAAATATTATAGAAAAAAAATCGACTTACACTTGGAGTTTTCAAGTAGCCTATGTCCTTTGCCGGGACTCGAACTTATATCCATTCCAAATTTGCCCGTGGTTCTACCCGCCCTAAGTTCGATTATCGGTGTAGGATCTTAACGGCAACTTCTCAACTAATGAACAAAAACCGAAATTCGCTTGACGTTATCAATTAGCCTATGTTGTTTCTCCGGACTCAAACTATCTCCATGGCAAATTTCATCTTAATAAAGAGTAGTAGTAAAGAGGTAACAGAAAGACAGAGTTCCTTTCGCATTTATAATATTAATATTAATAGCGGACCGGCAGACGTTGTCCTGCCCGGAAAAGCAGCGCTACATTAAATATTTACATTTTTTAAATTTTGTGATAATTACTTCTAGCGAATTAACGAATGAGTCATCATTTTTGGATATCTCACTGTTTATTTATATATACATACTAGCTGACCCAGCGAACGATGTTTCGTCTTTTAACATAACATCCGCACCAACCAGCAACCAATTGTGAAAGGGTTGTACTAATTCAGAAACCTTCTCAGGCGTGTGCATAACTACTTACCAAAATTTCATTACAATCCGTTTACCCTTATTGCGCGAGTCGGACTCCCACTTGACCCTTTTTTTTTTCTCAGATACCTTCCCCGGCGTGTACAGAACAACTTAATTACAATCGGTTTACGCTTCACTTGGCCCTTTTTTTCTTTCTCAGAAACCTTCTCCGGCGTGTCATAATAACTTACCAAAATTTCATTATAATCGGTTTACCCTTCACTTGACCTGTCCGACTCGCACTTGATGCTTTTTTCTTCATTACAATCCGTTTATCCTTATTGCGCGAGTCGGACTCCCACTTGACCCTTTTTTCTTTCTCAGATACCTTCCCCTGCGTGTGCAGAACAACTTAATTATAATCGGTTTACGCTTCACTTGGCCCTTTTTTTCTTTCTCAGAAACCTCCTCGGCGTGTGCATAACAACTTACCAAAATTTCATTACAAACGGCATACCCTTATTGCGGGAGTGTGACTCACACTTGACCGAACGGAATAAAAATCCTATATCCGTCGTCTGGTTCTAAGCTACCTTCCTACAAATTTTTAGCCAAATCGGTTCAGCCGCTCTTGAGTTATAAATAGTGTAACTAACACGACTTTCTTTTATATATATAGATGACCACTATGTCTAAATTATTTAATTCTTCATTTTCTTCCAAATCTTCTATGATGGAAGTATTGGCGGGAAGCCTTTCTTTAAATCCGTTTGGTTTTAAGATAGCCCTTTCAATGCGTTTTTACCGTTATATGTAATGTGACGTTTCCAAGCAACTAATTTCACAATGATTGATGTTGTGGTATATGATAATAATAAAGGCGCATTAAATGCAGCGAATGTTAATATAATTGTCGTAAATTCAATATTCGCCATTTTGGAGAAGAACAGTGCCCCACCGACTGCAGTGCCACCTCCCGGGTCCATTGTATTGTGAAACCTTGCAGGGACGTACTCCCGGACCACTCGAACGCACACAAAATTATCATTAAAATCAACCCTATTGTTAAGGAGATCAGTAAAACATCCAGGAACCCATTGAAATATTCAGACAAAATTTCACCCAAATCCTTCCAGCCGTTTAGGAGGAGTTAGATGACAAACACACGCACAGAAAAATTATACATAGTTAAAAAACCGACTCACACTTGACGTTTTCAAGTAGGCTATGGCCTTCCCAGGGACTCAGACTATCTCCAGGTTAAATTTCATCTTCATTGGTACAGTGGTTTAAACGCGAAGAGGTAACAGACAGACAGACAGACAGACAGAGTTACTTTCACATTTATAATATTAGTATGGCCTAGGCGAACTCCGCATTTACAACCGCAGAAGAACCTATTCCAGTGGGAGCTTTTGGTGGGGATAAGAGATACATATATGTTGTGGGACTGTGGGTGCATGTCGTTCGATAGGTCGTTCAAAATATTGCGGTTTGTTTGGAAACTATATTTCATATACATACCTGGTTTCCTGTTTTGATAAAGTAGTAAGTTGTTTTTTTGTTTGCAGTCCTTGTTTTAATCTTCTTTGTTTTACAGCATTCCAAGCAAACCCTGGCCTTTTTAAAGAGTTGGAATCTTGTTGGTCAGACCTTGCCAGCATCTTGCTTCTGTACAGCGATTCTGTCCCCTCTGAGCGAAAGCAAGCCATAGCTGATAAAATAAAGGAGTATTATCTTCAAGGTCAAGCTGTAGGACTGGAGAAATTCCCTGATTTTGTAAAGGTAAACTCAGTTAGGATTTTTCAAAATTGTAAATTACCTATTAACTGATAAAAAGAACTGAAGAATTATACATATTCCACGCAAACAACGTCTTAACTGTAAAGGAAACTGTCTGTGTAGCATAAGACCGAATTGGCACTACATCGTACGTAGCTTAGACCAAACTGGCACTACATTGTACGTCATGATTTAGTGTAAATTTAAGTCAAAGTACCTGGAAGACCGAGCTCTGCTAGTTTTTTTTAACAACGCCATCTATTGTGAAGTAGCTTTAGTGTTGCTGTGTCGGCAAAAATAATAGTATTACTACTCGCCAATAGATTTCAGGAAGAGTCATTTTTTTAAGTTTATGACTGCCTGAACCTATTAAGGTCATCGGTTCACCGGGCTGGAGGGCTTTGCCGCCTGGACACTCTCAAGGAAACGTTTGCTCCATCGGGCATTGTCCTTCGACAAACGAGACCAGTCAACTGCCGTGTCTTGCGAGCTATGTCGATGACTTTAGTTCTCTTGCAGATGCCCTCATTTCGGATTGGGTCCCTCAGAGACACTTGTTTCATCACGCGCTGTGCGACTTTAAATTTTAAAAGTGTGCAACTGTTGAATATCTGCGTGTGTAGGGTACACACATAACTGTTAAAGATATTTTTTTAAGTACCCGTTTAAGTTTAACATACAATTATTGTATAAGAATACATTTTTATCTATATAGGTTTTAACTGATCGCGAGTTTGGCGCCAGTGCTGGTAGATTGGCAGAGCTCCATGCCTTGCATTCTGGACAGCCAGTGTACTTCGGACGCTACTCTTTTCGCGGTGATTACAGTCTGTCTAATTTGTTGGCTGCAAATACGGTAAATTACGGTAAGAAGTTTTGTTATTTTGTTATGAGCCAATTTCTTATGTTCATTTCAGACAGTATTGTAGCAAAATAGTACTTTGGATAAGTTGGAAAATAATATTTAGAGAGCCCGTGGCCGGACAACTAACTGTATTTTATAAAACCCTATATTTTCTTAATTTGCTCTCTTGTATATACCTACCGTACATGAAATGGGAACTCGTTTGCCCGAACTTAGGTTCTTATAGGGTCACACAGGTGTGAAAGGTGTTAAAATTTTATGTAAACTTATGTCATAGTATAAAGGTTAAAAAAAAAATATTTTTAAAGAATCTATTATTTTAATTGAAAAAATACAATGGCTAGACCGGTTCCAAGATCTCAGCCGTCACAGCGTCAAAAAAGAGGCGTTTGAAAATGTCAAAAAAAAAACTTATTTTTTTTTATAAAAGCTGACATTTACATATAATAATAATTATAATATTGAACACCTATAATTAACACGGCAGACGTTTTTTCCAGTTTTAGCATCCCGGCAGACAATCGATAGTTACCTCAGGTGTGAGCACATACTCGAACAGTATTATCAGTGAGATAATACTGTTCGAGTATGTGCTCACACCTGAGGTAACTATCGATTGTCTGCCGGGATGCTAAAACTCGTATGGAACGACTACTATTTGTATCTACTCTGTATATCACCACCGAAGTCACCTATGACACATTGCATCCATACTGTTATATCTATGTACGTTTAAACTTCCTTTATCCTCTGACACTGCTGACACTCATGCAATATTTTGTACGTTACGATCATTGTTTGGGCCTGGTTGAGGTGTTCCAATCCATTTATATTGAAGGTTAGATAACCTCAAAATTTGCACATCACTACTTGCGGACCTTACGACGCAGCGCCCGAGTGATGGAACGAGTCTCGTTCAATTCCTATTCTAGCCGCTCCGCGTCGACGCGCGTTACGTAGCGTTTTTAAATAGAGTTTTTTTTTTTGATAATTTGACTGTTGTCAACTGTACTTTACCAAGGACAACTATTTGCAGTGATGTTGGAAGACATTTCTTCCTATTATTGTGTGATGCTGGAGATGTGATGTAATCTAAGGTGGATTAATGGAGTGGTGCTGGGTTTTTTTAGAATGCATGTTTCGGTGAATGCCTACAACCCAGCCTATGATTCTCAATAGCCTCCTATATTTAGCGCATACATTATTTTTGCTCCCCCTCGCAGATTATTGTAACTATGCGACCTAATAAACTATTTCAGTCAAACCAATAATATAATAGGTAAAATATAATTTGAAGGTATCTTAGGTTAGGTTAGGTAGGTTTTTAGTTATTTATTTTAATAGGTTTCTTTATAGTTCTTATTACAAATATTTCTGGTTCATAGCATAAAACCGATGGGTTTTTATGTGTGAATACTTACAATATTTTGTGCATAGGTCTAATAAAAACCTTAAATAAATACTAAAGTTCAGTTAAATTTGTTTCAATGAACCATTGCATTAACATGTTGTTTAACTATTAAATAAGTACCACAGAGTACATTGTTATATACTGAAAATAAGTACACGGCCTTAGTGTATCCTATTAAACTACTGCAATTTTCGGAATGTCCTAAGTCCTAAGTCGCCAACATTTTTTGAGTGTTTCAATAACACTATTCATAATAATACTAATTTATCGAATTTCGAAAAGGTATTTTTAGCATCGGAAGCATCGATATACTACAACCAAGGATATCGCACGCCGAACAAATCACTACGAAAATTGTGAAACATAATTTGCATCACAGATTACTGAAAATATCTAGCCTTATGCATATACGAAAGAGCTAACTAGCCAGTTCTAACTACTTCAATACGTGTGACATTCAAAGTAATTTTTACTCTTTGCCAACCTCATAAGACTCAAAATTAATTGTAAGTATTGAGTCATGACTACCGTTTATGACCGATACATTGATCTGGTTTTTTTTTTCACTCGGTGACGTTGTCACGTTGTCCATTGCAGCATTAAAAGCATTTAGGGGCAATGTGCAGAAGCAATCTATATCGAACACAAAATTTCTGTCAAGTCAACTATTTGGAATATAGAAAGGATGGAGTAGTTAATAGTGTCACAAATCGTAATACTGAGGTGTAAACTATTTATTTAATTCTTTAAAATGTAATAAATAAAAAGTATACGTGAAAGCAAATATACAATACATATTCATAACCTTACGTTTAATTTAAATTTTTAGTTAAATACTTATTAAATTAGAGGAATAACATACACATACATAAATAGATACATATATTAATACAGAACACTTATTAAATCTTACTTATATTGTTATTGTTAAAAGTATGGTTGTTTGGATGTTTGTTACTCAATCACGCTTCAACCATTGGACGAATGGAGATGAAACTTGGTGTTGGCACACATATACATAGTAGACCTGAAATAGGACATAGGATACTGTTTATCCCGATCGAGAGTCCCTACGGAAATATTTTTTTCTGAGAAATTTACTTTCTCACTTCGCGACGAAGCATCTAATTGAGCTGAAATTGGGCACAGGATTAGTTGAAGAGACGGAGTACTCATAACTTAAACAATCTCAAACATCAGTTTTTTTTTATTTACGTAGACTTTCAAACAGCACATTCAATTTAAATATCAAATTTATAGAATTTACGTTTTAACGGTCCGGAAAAAAATTATTACTGGGAAAAGTCAGCTAGAAATTGAGTAGTTTATCTTTTGTATTTATACTTCTACTAATAATAATTAATTAGGATTAATGGGGTAAGCAATCCATATCCATCTATCTATACTAAAATTCTGAAAGTGTGTCTTAACGGGTTTGGCTGAAATTCCGCAAGAAGATAGGTCATGATCCAGATTAACTAATGCTACTTATTTGCTACGCGAACATTTTCAGCCCACATTTTTAATATTTTATTCCTTAACGGACGTAACGTAACGGGGCACCACAATACGTTGATTTTTGGCACAAAGATAAATATAGATATAAAACAGTTTTTATCTCGATCAAGAGTCCCCACGGGAACATTTTATTCGCATATTTAACTCGGTAAAGTAGCATCAAATTGCCTATGTTTTTGGCACAGACTTACCTGAAAGGGTAGATAGATATAAGTAGGATACTTTTATACCGTTAGGAGCTCCCTTGGAAATGGCTTTTATACAGGTCATAACGAAAGGTAATTGTCTTTCACGATGCAACAGATCAATGGTTTAACCTGATTTTAAGGATAAAAATATCTTGAGGACCTAAGAAGGAATATGCAATTCTTTTCTTTACATACTATTATAGGTTTATTATTTCCGGAAAATTCAAGTTCTTGCAGTAGAAACAGAATTGTATCTCTACAAACATAGCTTGCTATAGCAAACGTGCTCTCGCTGTAAACAATTTTGTTGTCGAAGAATCTCTCGTCAAAAACCAATTTGGCGCGATTGTAGTGGAGCTGGTAATTATATAAGATATTTTATACTTATTAAAATATTTATACTATAACACTAATGTACAGAAATAATATTAATGCACAACATAAATTATAAACAAATAAAATAAAACTAAATACAAATCTATACTCAAACAAAAGCGGTTTATCGCATTCTTTTAGTTTTTGAAGTGAAAACTTCTTTAGCGGTGTTGAGCACTTTTTTTGGTATGGGTAAAAAATGATAAACTCGCGTCAGGTCACGTGTCCTAATCGTGGAAATTCGTAAGACGGAAACCGTAATGCCACGCCTATTATAATTTTTATTGAAGTGAAAACTTCTTTAGCGGCGTTGTGCACTTTTTTTGGTATGGGTAAAAAATGATAAACTCGCGTCAGGTCACGTGTCCTAATCGTGGAAATTCGTAAGACGGAAACCGAAATGCCACGCCTATTATAATTTTTATTTTTAGTATTCGCGATTATGAGTAGTACAGGGAGGTTGGATATGGAATTTTAATTCTATGACAGATTGCGATGTCAAATATACTACGTCAAAAAAGTAAATAAACAAACATTATTATTTCTTGACAATGTCAAAGACATGTCTTGTGACATATTTGAGTGTTAAGCGCGAATCGTGTGTAAAGGTTTTCACTTCTGCCGGCACTCCCGGAGTTTTTTCTTTATAAAAAGAAAAGGAACAAAATTAATTCAAAGTTAGTGTTTAGGTTATCAAAATAAGCGATTAGCTTTATTCAGTACGGAACCCTGTGTCGCGTCCAACTAGCAATTTGTTTTTTATTTACTTTTTTCAATAATACATATTTAAAAAAGTAACGTAACATATTGATACAAAAATTAACAATTTTAAATATAAAAATGAATATACTTCACAGTAATGATCTAAAAAATCATACTTCTACTGCATTTTATTATAAAAATACGAAAGATAACTGAATAGGACATAAAATATCAACTTAACACAACCACAAATAATAAAAAATTAAAATAGAATTTATGTAAGAATATGTCTACACAGTAACTACAAAGGTAATAGATTTATATCAGCACTGTTTTATTACATTGTAATATATTTCAAAATACAAAAGGTTAGCGAACTTGTCGACAAAAACCATTTGAGAGATCAAAAATTATGTGCCATGAAATAAATTTATCTTGTTCCAGACTTGCCTTTTAGATTTACACTTTTTTTCAAAATTTTCTTGTCTGCAAATGTAGTGTAGTCTTAAGTCTGTGTACTTTTCTCTTGCAATTGCCTCTGTCAAATTATAGATATGTTCAATTTGGTCTTTAGTATGTGCATCAATTTGATTGAATAATAGAACATCAGAAAGTTTATTTAGTATTTTAACAGTCATATAGGCTTAATCGTACTTTTTGAGAAGCGTATTACCACCGCTAAGTTTTATGTGATACCTTATCGAACTTTCTGATTGGTTGTAAATTTTCTTTGGAAGCGTAGCAAAGACCACCCATGTCTTTTAAATCCACTAATTTATGAAACCACTGCTTTTCTGTTGCAAGCAAATTATTTCTGCAGTCATCGCAGTTCAATGTCTTTAAGAAGTGGTACACAACAGATCCGGAGATGTAACCAAATATCTGTTTGGTCACCTCCTGATAAGGAGTATCATTTAATGTCACAGATAAATGGTCACAGTTATTGCTGTATTTATTTTCAGTGAATTTGGAACTTAGTTCCAAGTGGAATAAGAGTTTTTTGTATGCGCTTTTAAATTGGCGTGTATATGGGTTATTATTATGTCCTCCAAGGCTTCGAATCTTACCAAGAAATAGCTCCAGGTGGTCTTGACTAAATTGATACATAGTTAAATAGGATAAACTGCCATCTTCGACAAGTGTTCTGTACAAATGCTTAACACCATTGATACATGTAATAAGACCTAAAACACCTGTGTTAGCTTTGCATTTGTGTAATGGAACTTCTTTAAATTCAAAAACGGTTCGTTTCTGTCCTTCTACCGTAATATTCTTTTTATATGTTACTTTTGTTGTAAGAGAAAGCAAGACAAATTTAGCTTCATCACAAAGTTTCATGACACATAAGGCATTCTGCATATTCAATGGTTTTATTAAACCATGCTCACTAAAATTGTGAGAATTGAGAATGTCAAATAGGTCGTTGGTTAAAGACAAAAGTTTACAGTGTAAGTTGATTCAGCAAAATTTGGCATTTTGAGCTCTTTGCCACAGAATTCTGTGGCATTCGCAACACTCTTGCTTAGTAATTGTGTAGCCAACTTTACCTTCATAATCTCATTTCTGAAGTGAACATGCCTGTGTGTCAATTTGTTGGCTAAATGGAGATTATTTTCTTCTTGCAAGTTGTGTAAAGCGACTATATATTCCCATTTAATTGTACCCTCTGTATTTCTGAATTCCTTTTTTGCTTCTAAATGATTCCTGATGAGCTTTACCATGTGGCATGCATCCAGGAGTACAGCAACATCATAACCACCACTGGGATGGTTGAAAGTAGATTTTATGTCATGATGATTGTCAAGATTGCATCCCAATGCCCAATGTCTCGGTGACGCGACTCAGAATTTTCACAGCTGGTATTGGAGTAACCAAACGCGGCGTTCTAGTATGACGATCTCTATTCCGGTTACGCTTTCCGCGGCGACGATGACGCGATCGATGCGATCGGCTATCGGATCGACGACGCGACGAACAGTCCAACGAGCGATCGGTACTAGTGTGACTGCAAGGACGACGACGTGGCGAATAACGCAGTGAACCCCGATAATGACGTCGACTACGGCGCGGTACGTGACCACTCTCCGAACTTGAACCCCGCGAAAGTGATTGCGATTCCCTTCCTTCCTTTAAAAAAGATGAATACTCCGTCGGTGGATGGCTTAAATTTATTTTTATAAAGATTTTTTATACCAGTTTCCGCTTTTAAGAAGTTAAATATTTCTGATAAATTAGACTTTTTATTTTTATATCTTGATCTTAAGAAAACTGATACAGAAACAGCTCGTTTGTATGAGAATTCTCTTCAAGGAGGAAAACAACCTATTTATCAGAGTCTGGTTAATTTTTTACAAGATCAAGTTAAAATCAAGGAAAGGACGGGGTCAGTTTATACGTGACCTAAAAGTACGTATACACCTCTAAAACAATCTAGTACACCCAATTATTTTCAAACTTCGCAGTCCTACGTAATGTCAAATAACGAAAATATGATTTGCCCATTTTAAAAAGAATGATCACAGCAAATTTTATAGATGCGTGCAGTTTCTTAATTTTGACTAAAAGGAAAGATTCAAATTTTGTAATGAAGAAAGGTGGTTTTAAGTTCAATGTTAAAGTTGCAGTCGCAAGACTAATCATTGTATGTAAATTTAATGTAAATGTGTCTGTAGTATATGTGAATCAAAAACGCACCATTCTTCACACAGGTAAAGGTGACAGGTAAAAGTAATTCTTCAGCTAAATCTACTACATTAGCAGTATGTGCTGATACAAGGGATTCAAAAATAAATAAATTTAAAAATAATGTCCAGAATCAAGATTGCGATAACGGTGGTGCAGCTGCTGCATCATTATCCTTGTCACAAACTGCGCGCACGCGAACTACAGCCACTGCGACGTACAAGATTCCGTCTACGGTACTGCTAGCCACTGTTAGCGTATTTGTGGAAGACTCTCAAGGAGCCAGGTATTTCATTCGATGCCTGATTTATAGTGCATCAATGAATCATTTTATTACCCATAAATGCTTAAAAAAACTTTCCTTAAAATTAAATAACTTGCCTACACCTATTTCAGTTCATGGTTTTGGCGGTGTGTCTAACACAGTACAAGGTGTTACTGAATTGATATTTTCTTCAATTGTTCAAACATTCGCCCGTTAGTGGTTGATCGTATTACGGATCACTTACCCACCTTACCAGTAGATGGATTTCAACTTTGACATATCTGTCCAAACTTCCGCTTGCTGATGACGCGTTTAGTAAACCAAGAAAATCGATTTGTTAATTGGTGCCCCACTATTCGCACAATTATTACTATCCGGTAAGTTTCGGGGTCTTCCTCAGACACCCACCACTATTCAAACCACCTTAGGTTTCATTATCATAGTAGATGTTCACCTTTGAATGTTTTGTTGAATATTTCACCTTCTACGTCTTCTTCCCAAACTGCAGCTTTTTGTTTCATTACACCAATAGAGGAGTATCGTGCAGAAGTTTTGGGAACTGGAGGAGATTCCATCCAATACTGCTACAAAATATTGCACAAATGAGCAATATTGTGACAACTCCTACACTACCACTACTACTAGAGACTCGTCGAGCCGGTGCTTTACATTTTAAAAGAGACCCTAAAGTAGGTTACTCATTTTCAAACGCAAAAAAAAACGATTAATAGCTTGTAAAGAAGATTTAAGATTTATTTGCAGTTACACTCCACTTATGACCAGGTAGTCAAAGATATTTAAGACAAGTAAATGACTATGATATTTCTGAGGGCTGTATAATACCGCATAACAGTATAATACGTATTATTAAAACATCTACGACATTACGGCTTGTTATAGATGCTAGTGCCGTCACCGATCTGCAGACTGATATTTTTAGAGTATTGCTCAATTTTGGTTTGTATCCTGTAGCATTTTGCTCAGATATTAAGCAAATGTACCTTCAAGCAGAAATGCATTTAGATTGTCGTAAGTATTTGCGTATTTTGAACAGATTTAATACAAGTGAACCTCTTCAAATATTGGAATTTAGTAGACTGTGTTTTGGTTTATCCATTTCCCCATTTCTTGCTCTCCGCACAGTGCTGCAACTTGTTCAAGATGAACAAAGAGAATTTCCACGCAGATGTCTTCAAATGAGACATGTACAATGAGGATGTAGTTTCTAGTTTTACTTCAGTTAGTGAAGCGTTAGAAATTTCACACCAATTAATAGATATTTTTAAGGCTGGAGGTTTTGATCTCATGAAGTGGTCAAGCAATTCTAGCGAATAACTGATGCAGCTACCTCAAACCCATGTGACTCCTCAATGCATAAATTTCGATTATGATGCAAGTCAAAAAATTATTGAAATTTAATGGGAACCAGCTAAGGATGTTTTTTTCTTTTGACATTACCGCTCCTAACGAAAGCTGTACAAAATGACACATTTTATCTGCAGTTGCTAGACTATGGGATGTGTTAGATTTTGTAGCACCAGTTACATTATATGCCAAATTGCTTATAAAGAAGCTCTGGTCACTTAAAATTTACTGGGATGAACTTCACAACACGTGATTGATAGTTGGGAGAAATTTCGGAGAGAATTACCTTTCCTAAATCAGTTCCTCTTGTTTGACAATTCCTAGACATGTTTTAGTCACAAAAAATTGCGTTGTTTCTCTCCTAGCTTTCTGTGACGACAGTGAAAGGACTTACGGAGCTGTTTCATACATTCACGTTGAATCTCAACATGGGTGTACACTTAGGGTTTTCTCCTTTAAAACATTCTCTCGACTTGACAACCGGGAACGTTACATATCATGGTTATTAATCAATCATTTAATTATAATATAAGAAATAAATATGGCTGCCGGCGGCAGATGACGCACACTACTTTATGACATGTGCGAACGGTATTTGTATCTCTTTTTTATACACGTAAAAATAGCACTAGAATGACGAGCACTGTTCATAGGTTCTTTTTTCAACTTTTTGTGATCCATCTAGTATATAGTCTCTCTGTATCTATGAGAAATACACTAAAAATATTCCAACAAAACCGGCGCTACGGAAGATGTTTACTTGATAAGGATAACATGATAGTCACCTGACTATACCTATATAAACTAATAATAACTATATAAAGAACTAATAGTTGTCATTCCATACGAGTGAGTGAGACAGTAGCATACAAGCATGTGCTCTGCACCTGAGGTACCTATCGATTGTCTGCCGGGATGTTAAAAACGGAAAAACTGTCTGCCATGTTGATTATAGACGTATACTATTACACTATTATATAATATGCAGTTTCAGAGATACTCGGAACCGTAGGAAATGTATGGAAGTATTGATGCGTGTAGATGAGGCAAGAGAGGTATGCCAGGATCGTGGCAAGTGGCAGTCTTTGGTCTCTGCCTACCCCTCTGGGAAAGTTAGTGGTATAAAAAAAAGTAACCTTATATGTAAATTTCAGGTTTTATGCAAAATTGTAATTTTTTTTACAGTTTTAAAAATGTCTGCCGGTACCTTAGAACTAGCGTGGTTGTCTGCCATTGTATTTTTTTAATTAAAATAATAAATTATATTAAAATATTAAAGTTTAGATACATAAAATTTTAACACCTTTCACACTTGTGTGACTATAAGAACATTACACACAGCGGCATCTGGTCCCAAACTAAGCAAAGCTTGTACTATAGATACCAGACAGCTGATACAAATACATATATATAGACTCTTTGTAAATTCATACATATTATACATAGAATACACTCAGATTCAAGATAAACACAAAAAATAAATGTTTGTCTTGTGTGGGAATTGAACCCACGCTTTTCGTCTCAGCAGTGGGGTCACCCACTAAGCCCCGGAGCTAAAAATATCACAAAATAATGATATTAATAATAATTATATCTTATAGAGGAATAAATATCTTTTTCTGAATTAATATCAGAAAAAAAATTCTTTTTATGATTCAGGTGTGTGTCATGGCGACGATTTTCTTCACATCTTCAAGGCTTTCAATTTAGACTCCAATTCTACCGACGATACAAATATGAGCAATGCGCTTGTTGACATTCTGTACAGCTATACTACAACGGGGTATGTATACATTATTTATGAACCGACTTTAAAAAAGGAGAAGATTTTTAATTCGGTTGTATGATTTTTTTTATTGATTTTTACGTAAGAAATTCGTCATATATAAACCGATTTTTCCACAGATTTACAATACAGAAACTTGATCTCTAGCCTGTTGGTCTCACACACACACACACACACACACACACACAACAAAATTTAAATGTGTACTTTATCAAATAGATGTTATATGAATTACACTTGTATATACAAACAATTTATAAGTAACAACTGATAAAACATAAAATATGCAGATTGGTGGGTTTAAGTTTAACGTGGCACCACCGTGGTTGTTGTTCGTTGCCGTACTACATGCCTATGTCATATTTTAAATTTGGTATAATCAAAACATTTAATTTATATATCATATATATATATATATATAATAGAATTTTCCTTCTTTATTTTTTACTAGCTGACCCAGCGACGTTGTTTCTCTTTTTAATCAAAATGGATTGCTACTTATTCTGAAAGGGTTGTACTAATTAAGAAACCTTCCCCTTTGGCCATTGGAAAAAAAATAGACATAGCGGCTTGCCTTACTTATCCTCTTGCTGCAGCGCTTCCCGCTTTTGGAATAAGAATTATTTATTGTTATTAGTAGTCTTTTAACATTTCGTCACGTCATGTTGTCGTACTTGTAAAATAAAAAATATATTATCAAATTATTTGAATAACCAAGCTTCTTTCTTCATTGCCATCATCTTAATTTCAATACCCTTTCACGTTATGTAGTATCATGTCTTATTATATGAACTATTCAAAACTTTTAAGAATCATTCGTTTAAACAATCAACGACACGTAAAATTATTCATACGTGACCGTGGCACGCGTATTCAATGAGTAGCAAACGAAAGGCACCGATTGATTGCTGGCAGAACTGAATTGAAACGCCGAATCCCGCTGCGTGCTTCGCTGCAGCAACCAATTTCTTCACTGTTTGGAAAATGTAGCAGTGGTTTTTCTTACACAGAAATTGATGATCTTTCAGATGAGCTTTGGTTTTTGAGGAGATTGATCATACTGGATACCTAAGTACGAGGCGTCGCTTATCATGCTGCTGCCACTGATAAGGACAATCAGAGGGGCTTGCAGCACTGCATTATCGTATAGTCTTACCCCTCCTGTGTTCCGAGCAACCGTCTTATCATACCAGAAATCGGACTTTTAAGTTATTTTTTAACTTCTTTTGAGGGAAATTATTATAATAGAACCGAAAATCGAAATCGCTAAATTTATGCTTTCGTTCGTTTTGAGACCTGGAGAATCGTTTGCTATCATTTTAAGAGTTTTGTGTTTTGAGAAACTAAAAAACTAACTTTAATGGATCAAATATTTTAATTAAATCTTTTAAAAGAACTTTCCACCAGACTGTTTACAAAATTTCTTGCGTCTGAACCAATGTTCTAAATATTTTTTCCAGTCCGTCGCAGACACCTCATCCCCGGCCTTCTCAAACGCTGCTGGCGAGTCTTCCGCTTTAATAGTTCTTTGTAAGTGCAGTTTATTCTACGATCAAGAAGTGCAGCAGTAGCAGCAAGAGTGACAGCAGTATACGGAGTGAACTGGAGGTCTACAGCGAGGAGTTGAAAAATATCCTTAATAGATTTGACAGCGACCAAGTGGCGCTCTCGAAAATATAACAGAGGTTCACAGAACTGAAACAGAAACACACAACGGAGCTAGTCCAGATAAAAGAAGACCTCGAAGTGCTACAGGAACGACTTTAAGTTTCTCAAACGGAGAAAGGCGAACTTGAAACTGAATAACAGGAAAAAGACCAAACGATAAGTCAGATGACTGCCAAAATCGCCGTTCTAATGACTGACACTAAGCGCCTAGAGTCTGAGGCTAATGGAACTGCATCGTCTCAAGAAAAGGTCTAGCAGTAGTTAAAAGTATGTAAGTAGGAACAAGGTCCGATGTCCACTAAGTTAACTGTTATGGAGAAGGAGATTTTTGCTGCCAGACAAACAGTTAAAGAGCTGCAAACTAGTCTACAGACCGCACAAACGACCTGCGAAGATTTTAAGTCCAGGCTGGGTGAACTGACTAACACTACAACACATAAAAGACTAATGAAAACGTTTCTTTACAAAAAAAATAAAGCACTACGAGATAACGGTACGAAATTTACAAAAAAAAACATATTGAAGTTGCAAAAAGAAAAAAGGATTTGCTTGTAACCTTGGGGAAAACCACTGCAAATTTGAAAAAAAAAGATAGTCGAACTTGTAAGGGAAGAAGACATAACTACAACTACTTTTTGGATTATATGTATGAACAAAAAGGTAAAGAAAAAAATAATCAGGAAATAAACCAACTTGTTAAAAAGGTAGAAGAGTTAATTCGGGAGTTAAAGGCTGAAGAAGAGACTAATAGCCGTCTTAGAAGCGAAACAGAGTCGGAAAAGCAGATTTTTAGAAAAGGACTAACGGATAAAAGAATGCAGACCGGAATTCAGCAGGTCAAAGCTCAATGCAAAACCTGCAGGAGAATCTATCCGGTCACGCTGACCCGTCTGACAGGACACTAACAGCGAGCACCGCCAGCAGAAGCTCGATGGTAACCCCCTCGCCTATGATAGAACCACAAAAGCAGATCAACGCATATGACACGACACTGCCAGCCAGCAGCGCGAACAGTAAATCGACTGGAATGGAAACAGACGGAATGGAAGAAGAAGAATCACCCCTTTTACCTGTAAAAGAACCGAGGGAAAAACAGGACAGACACTCGTATTGTCCACTACGAACACAATGCCCAAAATTTGGACTGTATATTTAAATACTACAGTGACAGCAAAGACGAAGCTGAGGGTGCTGCTGTGTGAAATCTGGTGACTCCAGCTTCCCAAAGATCGCCGGATCACCCGATGTCAACATCGACGCCTGTACAGCTTCGAAGGACGCCGGCTGTCCAGGGAACGGCGGTGCCGCCTGTAACGACGTCAAGTGCCGCGCAGAGACCGGCGACGTCGCCTGCAACGACGTCAGCTGCTGTGCAGAGACAGGCGACGCCGGCTGTCCATGGCCGGGAACAGCGTAAACGCCAGAGGCATAGCCAGAGTGAGGGTCCTGACGATCCAACTGAAGAAAAAAAGAAAAAAATGGTCTACAGTATTTTCAAAACCAAACAAAATCGTCAGTTGAAAAATACAGATGGCGTAGGGTTCGAGGCCGGCGTGAATTTAATGGGTATTTTTCATAACTTCTAACAACATTAATCATTCACACCATTGGCATCTGTACTATGGCCCAACCTCGGTAAGGGTAGATCGTATATGATGTTAATGTTTATACTTGAGATTTAACTTATTGTGTTATTCAATTTAATTAATTTAATTTAATATGACTTTGTGCAATTTGTTTTTCTTCAAGTTTTGTATTTTTAATTATTTAATTTATTTCAATCTAATTGAACTTTATTCAATTCTATTTAATTTTATTTAATTTTATTTTATTTTTATTAATTTTATTATTGAGTAACTAACAACAATGTGTCTCAATATTGGTTGGTAACCTATTAAGTAGCTTTACTAAAGATTAAACTCACTGCCATGAACATTTATTCGTTACAATTTTTGGTATAGCATTTAGGAACTACCTACTTAGTTTCTCATACTTTTATATAATTTAAATTTAATTCAAGAAGTATTCTGAACACATTTTTTTAATTTCAATAGCATTTCTATAATATGCATTTAAAATTCATAATTAATATATAAAACATATTTATATCTATTTAATCATTTAACTGGAATGATTTCAATATATTTTTTTTTGAGCTTTTAATAGTTCCTTGTAAGTGCGGTTTATTCTACGATCAAGATGAGCAGCAGTAAAAGCAACAGTGACAGCAGTATACGGAGTGAACTAGAGGTCTACAGCGAGGAGTTGAAAAATATCCTTAATAGATTTGACAGCGACCAAGTGGCGCTCTCGAAAATATAACAGAGGTTCACAGAACTGAAACAAAAACCCACAACGGAGCAAACACAATCACAAGCACTGATTTAAACGCTGCAAGAACTAAAAGAACGCGCCGATAGTGAGCTAGTCCAGATAAAAGAAGACCTCGAAGTGCTACAGGAACGACTTTAAGTTTCTCAAACGGAGAAAGGCAAACTTGAAACTGAATAACAGGAAAAAGACTAAACGATAAGTCAGATGACTGCCAAAATCGCCGTTCTAATGTCTGACACTAAGCGCCTAGAGTCTGAGGTTAATGAAACTGCATCGTCTCAAGAAAAGGTCTAGCAGTAGTTAAAAGTATGTAAGTAAGAACAAGGTCCGATGTCCACTAAGTTAACTGTTATGGAGAAGGAGATTTTTGCTGCCAGACAAAGAGCTGCAAACTAGTCTACAGACCGCACAAACGACCTGCGAAGGTTTTAAGTCCAGGCTGGATGAACTGACTAACACCACAACACATAGAAGACTAATGAAAACGTTTCTTTACAAGAAAACAAAAAGTAGTACGAGAAAACGGTACGAAATTAAAAAAAAACATACTGAAGTTGCAAAAAGAAAAATAGGATTTGCTTGTAACCTTGGAAAAACCACTGCAAATTCGAAAAAAAAACCGGTCAGATAGTCGAACTTTTAGCGCATGAAGACAAAACTACAACAAAAATCCATAGTAGATTTTTTTTTGTTTTTTGGATTATATGTATGAATAAAAAGGTAAAGAAGAAAATAACCAGGAAATAAACCGGTCAAAAGAGTCACTCCGGGAGTTAAAGGCCGAAGAAGAGACTAACAGCCGTCTTAGAAGCGAAATAGAGTCGGAAAAGCAGATTTGGGGAAAAGGACTAACGGATATGAGAATGCAGACCGGAATCCAGCAGGTCGAAGCTCAATACCAAACCTGCAGGACAATCTATCCGGTCACGCTGACCCGACTGATAGGACACTACCAGCGAGCACCGCCAGCAGAAGCTCGATGGTAACTCCCTCACCTATGATAGAACCACAAGAGCAGGTTAACGCATATGACACGACACTGCCAGCAAGAGCCGAGCAACAACTCGACAGGAATGGAAACAGACAGAATGGAAGAAGAAGAATCACCCACTTTGCCTGTAATAGGTTCCTAACAGAAACCGAGGGAAAAAAGGACAGACACTCGTATTGATCAATACGAACACAATGCCCAGAATTTGGACTGCATATTTAAATACTATAGTGACAGCGAAGTCTGCAAAGACTGGCGACGTCGCCTGCAACGACGTCAGCTGCTGTGCGGAGACCGGCGACGCGAGCTGTCCATGGCCGGGAACAGCGTAAACGCCGGCAAAGCCAGAGTGAGGGTCCTGACGACAATCCAGTTGTAGAAAAAAAAGAAAAAATGGTCTACACTATTTTCAAAACCCAACGACATCGTCAGTAGAAAAATACAGATGGCTTGAGGTTTGAGGCCGGTGTGAATTTAATGGGTACTTTTCATAATTTCTAATTACATTGTTAATTCACACCATTGGCTTCTGCACTATGGCCCAACCTGGGTGAGGGTAGGTTGTATATGATGGTAATGTTTATACTTTAGATTTAACTTATTGTATTATTAAATTTAATTAATTTAATTTAATATAACTTTTGTTAGCAATTTGTTTTTAGTGTTTTTTGTTTAAGTTTTGTATTTTTTATTATTTTATTTTATTTCAATCGCATTGAACTTTATTCAATTCTATTTAATTTCATTTACAATTGCTTTTATGGCAATTTTGTTATTGGGTAACTAACAACAATGTGCCTCAATATAATTTGATTTCTATGCAGAAAAACTTGTATCCAAAAAAAACCATCTACATACAAAATTTCATCGGTGGTTATATATTACACTATTTTATTTTTTTATTGGTAAATGTTAATGTTTTTTATTTTTATTTGATAGAGATTGGTTTTTCAAATTTCTTATTGAGTTTGTTGCCTTAGCCGTTGTTTCTCCCAAGTACACCACATAGATAAGTTATTGTATTATTCATTTTCATTTAATAGATATGACTTTGTTTGATTTTTTGTTATTGAATTTTATATAAGTTTCGTTTTTTTTATGATTTTTACGTTTATTTCAATCTAATTGAACTTTTTAAATTTATTTATTCAAATTTAATAAAGTTTTATAAATTTATTACGATTCTACTCAGTTTTAATTGTTTTTCTTAAATTAATTTACCTTTATTGATTTTTAATGAAATTGGTTTTATGGTAATACTATTTGTATTACTTTGAGTAGCTAACAACAACGTGCCTAATTATTCGTGTTAGTAATTTAAATTATGTGCGCATAATGGAATTTTGATTTAATTCCTATGCAAAAAGTTTTAGACACCATCTACATATAAAATTTCACTCAACGCGTTATAGCCGTTGTCGAAAACCAAATTTCTCGGTTGTTTATCGGTGGTTATATATTACACAAGTTATCTTTTTATTGTTCAATGTTGTTTTTATTTAATTTTTTTAGTTAGTACATAACCCAGCTTATGGCACAGTCGGGTAATAAACTGTCCAACAGAAACTACTGCAAGAGCTTCTTGTCTTTGTTTGTCGAAGATGTTTTGCAAAAAGTGGACGCCTTATAGCATACGTCATCTTGAATTGAAAAATATCTAAAAATTGGTCAAGTGCGAGTCGGACTGGCGCACCAAGGGGCAAAAGGTAAATTGTATTAAGGGACAAACTTAACTTTGCCGTTGGACAACTTTTGTCCTAATACATCGACATAGGTCGCGGTTAGTTTACTAACTGCAAATAAGTTTATAATCGTAAAAAAATATTTTTTGTGATGTAACAAGAAATTTACGGTTTTCAGATGTTTTCCATTATGTGTGCTACATGACATTGCTTCTTGCTAAATTTCATGATTCTAGGTTAATAGGAAGTACCCCGTAGGTTTTGATTTATTTGTGTTACAATATGCGATAAAAACAACCGTGTTTTATACATACTTTTTTATTGCAGTACTTACAAGCTTGATTGTTTACAAATTTAAGTGACCGTAGACTTTAGTGTTTGATATTAATTTTAACTTGATATCTCCACGCGTTCTTGAGTAAAAGTATCTTGTCAGAGTTTGTCACTTTATTTTTAATGTGTTATAACTACATATTAACGACTTTTTACATGTAAGACCTCGCTTCGTATGAAATTTCATGATTCTAAGACAACATCCAAAGGAAAATCCATAGGTTTAAATTTATTTGTAAATGCCAAAATATGCGACAAAAATGGCCGTATTTTTTTATTGCGTTGACTTAGAAGCTTTAAGTGACCGTAGACCTTAGTATTTGACTTAATTAATTTCAACTTGATACCTTCACGCGTTCCCTAGAAAAAGGGTCTTGTCAGACAAAAAGACTAGCAAACAGACAGACAGACTGACTGACAAAGTGATCCTATAAGGATTCCTCTTTTTCGTTTGAGGTACCCCTAATAAAAGATTTGAAATCAGCATCTTATTCTTTTTACCCGTCTGACCCAGAAGAAGAGTGATGTCTTTTGCACGTATGTATGTATTTATTCCATTGTGACCTCCAGCTTGTAGCCAAAACGGCTGAACCGATTTCGATGAATGAGGTCTCAAATGAAAGTTATTCATCTCCCGCAATAGGGTATATTAAATAGTCAAGCGCAAGCAAGTCGAAAAAAAAAACGAAAACTAAAAAGCTGTATATAAAAGTTTATGTTTGAGAATTTATACATAAAGATTATTATTGCGATATATCTATCTAAATATCAATCGATACGCCACGTCATGACTTAGATCTTAAAAGAGTTTAAGTACAATCGGCCCAGCGATTTATTTTTATCGCTAAAAAAAAGAAAAGGAAAAGAAAAGAAATAATTAATTAAAGACGCAAAAAATATTCTCAAGAGAAGTTGCTCGTACAGTACTCGCTACCGAACTTTTTTTTTCTTAATGTTTTTGCAGTAGGGTTTTTTAATTTATTTAAATATTTATTGTTATTCATGTTTAGTGTGTCAATCAATTTATAGAAAGAGTCATTAGTACATGCCGGGATCAAACCTCCGCCTCGCAGAATACAAGGCTAAAACACCTAAGCTACTAGGCTACCACCGACTTATTGCAGATAATTTTCTAATTATACTAACCGACAATACTAAATTGTCTTTTTACAGGGTTCCCAAAATACCAAATAATCAAGCCTGGCTGCCCGTGATCCCTGGTTCTCCGGAGCTAAATTACTTGGAGATCTATAATCCTAACAGATTCGAGATGAACTCAACTTGTGATTTTGGACATCAGCGTTTTTGGGAAAGTTTGGGTTTGCTCGGATATTAGATTTTGTGTTAAGAGCGCGTGCACACCTAAGATAATCTTAAAAAACTTTTTAACAAAAAAAAAAACAACCGGCTTCAAAAAGATGCACTAAAAAGGTAAAAATAAATACTTATTTCTATAAATCTGGTCTGAATTACAGTTTGAAATTGGTTTTATGCAAGTGAAGTGTTAGATAGAAACCAACTTCAAACTGTAATTCAGAGATTTTTGGAAATAAGTATTTATTTTACCTTTTTAGTGCATCTTTTTGAAGTCGTTTATTTATTTTTGTTAAAAAGTTTTTATTTTTTACTTTTTAGTGACGAATTACTAAAATATGATCCACGGAAAAAAGTGTTGTTAAATCAGTATACCTCTCTTACATGGATGACTTTCAACGCAAATGTTAAGATAGTTCAAAAACTACATATTAAATCGGACCACTTCTGAAGTATGATCTACCAAACGAAAAAAGAATTTTCAAAATCAATCCATACTTGGCAGAGGAATCGCGTAACAAACATACAAAAAAAAACATACCCATCGAATTGATAACCTCCTCCTTTTTTGAAGTCGGTTAAAAATATTGTTTTTTTTGTTTGCCATAGTTAACTTTACACGATTTTGCCTTGAGATTTTGTAGCAAGTGAATTGTTTTAATATGTAATTTTTAGTTTACTTCAAAATTATTGTACTTTCTATATCCATGCAAAAAATGACAAACTTATTTACTTTGACATACCGTTTGACTTTAAAATTTGATTTTGTAAAACTGACATATAAAAAATGTAAACATAAAAAATCAATTTGAAATGAAAAAATAGAGTAATGACGTCAGAAGATAGTCAGAAGATTCAAAATAATGTGAAAAAGAATGGGGCAGCATTTTGTTTTAAATAATGGTGATTTTCTAATATCAAGGAACGTAGTGTGGAGAAGTAACGGAATCCATGAAGTAATATAAAAATTACTTAAAATTAAGGGTAGCCCACAAACCCTAAATCTTCAGGTACCATATGATTTTTATGGTAATTCTTTACTTTCCAAGAACGCTTGGTTTTTACGGAATAAAAATTTCTATTGATAGAATACCACATTTATATACGAAGATGAAATTCAGAAACTCTCGGAGGACACTAGTTTTTCCGGAAAAAAATAAATAAATTTCATATAAAAACAGCCATTATACAACAATAAATATCTACAAAAACAAAACACATTAGAAAATAAAATAACAAGTTTTTTTTTAAAAAAAGCAATGTTGTCAGTATTTAACAATCGAGTACTTACTCTGAACAGTAATAATCGATAAAAAATAGGCCGGCGAAGTGCCAAAAACAAATTGTTCTAATTTAGAATTGTTTCATATTCAAAAAAACAACGTTGACAATACTTACCAGCCTAAAGAAAAATACCCATACGGCAACCCACTTTGGAACATGAAACCTTGCGCGCGAAACCAAGCGGAGCACATGAAAGTTAGCGCGCGAAGCCGAGCGGAGCCGTGACTATACTAAATAAGTAGAAATTGGTTGCCGTGACTATACTAAATAAGTAGAAATTGGTTCTGGCGCTCGCCGACCGCTGCCGCGGCACGCTCCGCTCGGCTTCGCGCGCTAACTTTCATGTGCTCCGCTTGGTTTCGCGCACAAGTTTTCATGTTCCAAAGTGGGTCGCCGTGACTACACTACATAAGTACAAGTTGGTTGAAATATAAATCTTGCGCGCAAAGCCAAGCGGAGCACATGAAAATTAGCGCGCGAAGCCGAGCGGAGCGTGCCGCGGCAGCGGCTGGCGAGCGCCAAAACCAATTTGTACTTATTTAGAATTGTTTGGCAGGAATAGGGGGGGCAGGGTAGACACCGGTTTATTGATCTAAGTAACACAGGTACAATTTGTTTCTGGCGCTCGCCGGCCGCTGCCGCGGCACGCTCCGCTCGGCTTCGCGCGCTAACTTTCATGTGCTCCGCTTGGTTTCGCGCACAAGTTTTCATGTTCCAAAGTGGGTCGCCGTGACTACACTACATAAGTACAAGTTGGTTGAAATATAAATCTTGCGCGCAAAGCCAAGCGGAGCACATGAAAATTAGCGCGCGAAGCCGAGCGGAGCGTGCCGCGGCAGCGGCCGGCGAGCGCCAGAACCAATTTCTACTTATTTAGTATAGTCACGGCAACCCACTTTTGAACATGAAACCTTGCGCGCGAAACCAAGCGGAGCACATGAAAGTTAGCGCGCGAAGCCGAGCGGAGCGTGCCGCGGCAGCGGCTGGCGAGCGCCAAAACCAATTTGTACTTATTTAGAATTGTTTGGCAGGAATAGGGGGGGCAGGGTAGACACCGGTTTATTGATCTAAGTAACACAGGTACAATTTGTTTCTGGCGCTCGCCGGCCGCTGCCGCGGCACGCTCCGCTCGGCTTCGCGCGCTAACTTTCATGTGCTCCGCTTGGTTTCGCGCACAAGTTTTCATGTTCCAAAGTGGGTCGCCGTGACTACACTACATAAGTACAAGTTGGTTGAAATATAAATCTTGCGCGCAAAGCCAAGCGGAGCACATGAAAATTAGCGCGCGAAGCCGAGCGGAGCGTGCCGCGGCAGCGGCCGGCGAGCGCCAGAACCAATTTCTACTTATTTAGTATAGTCACGGCAACCCACTTTGCAAGGTTTCATGTTCCAAAGTGGGTTGCCGTGACTATACTAAATAAGTAGAAATTGGTTCTGGCGCTCGCCGGCCGCTGCCGCGGCACGCTCCGCTCGGCTTCGCGCGCTAACTTTCATGTGCTCCGCTTGGTTTCGCGCACAAGTTTTCATGTTCCAAAGTGGGCCGCCAGAAACAAATTGTACCTGTGTCACTTAGATCAATAAACCGGTGTCTACCCTGCCCCCCCTAACCCTGTCAAACGATTTTAAATTAGAACAATTTGTTTCTGGCACTTCGCCAGCCGCTGCCGCGGCACGCTTCGCTCGGCTAGTGCGGTGTTCACCATGTAACCTAACGGCTCGTCGGTTCGGTTTGGTATGGATTCGCTGCCAGTTTTTTGATTTTAATTGAGTATACATATAAATATGCTTTTCTATCGATTAAAATTAGAGAAAAGTAAAATCGATTGAATCTTGTGTTTATTTTTTTCCTAAGCTGGCAATTATTTTTTTGATAAAAAAATTTTGTATTTTTAAATGTTGGTGTGTAATGGCGGGTTTTGTATGAAATTAATTTAGTTGTTTTCGTGAAAATCTAGTGTCCTCCGAGAGTTTTTAAATTTCATCCGTGTGTATAAATGTAGTGTTCTATCAGTTAAAACCATCGTTACGTAAAAACCAAGCGTTCAAAGTAAAGAATTACCATTTTTATTAACGGTGATTAACCTTACTTGGTAGTTTCCTTGTCTACGACTGGAACACTAATTTCGCCATTTTGTACATAATTTTAGATATTCAAAAGCCGGCGAGGGTTTTGATTTACTGGAATGGATCACGTTTGAATAATTTGTCGATACATAAGTGAAGGTATTTACACCATTTCACGAAATATATGCGTAAAACATTTGAGGTACAGTCGACGAGAACATACATAAGTTAGGTAATTTGGGATACTTACCGAAAATTAAATCACGGAAATATATTGAAAAGCATAACATCTAATTGTAAAAACTATTGGTAGCATTATAAAAATTTTAATAAATTTTAGACCTACTAAAATCTTTTATTTTAATTTTTCCTGGGAAAAAAATTCTGACAATTTTTGACGCGTGCTGTAGTAAATATGACCGATAATATTGTCTTTGGACAGTAAGTCTATAAATAGGCTACTATTTTGTTGTGTAACTTAGTACGAGATCCCGCTGCAGGATTGGTGTGCTCATCGACTTTTTGTTTAAAACCAAATTTTTATGTTTATTTATAATTAAGAGAATATATATTTACTAGGGTGCCTATCAAAATTTGGCCGCCATTATTTTTAAATAAATTATTTTTAATTGATTTTTGGTAAAAAATTTCGTTTATTTATTTTTTAAATAAAATAACGTCTACATCACGGTAATTAATATGAAGATTCTAAAAAATCACGGTTGCCGTTGCGCACCTGGCCGCACCTCTTTGCAGCCAGGTGTAAACAGGTATGATTTCGATAAATTTATACGTTTATAACCTATTTTTATTAATTATATGTCAAATTGAAGCTAATTTTTTTCTATTAATTATCATATAAAGTTGCTTAATTAAATCTGGCTTAAAAGCGTCGCACAGCCGGCAATCGCTGTCCTCGTCTGACAAATGATGTTACGCGCTAACTCTCTTTCACTCTACCTTAAATATTTATTATCTTTAACAACCAGTAACCCTTATTTGCGGCTTAAGTATATCACATAATTAATATGATAATTAATATGTATTCATATAATTAATATGAAATTAATTACCGTGATGTAGACGTTATTTTATTTAAAAAATAAATAAACGAAATTTTTTACTAAAAATCAATTAAAAATAATGGCGGCCAAATTTTGATAGGCACCCTAGTAAATATATATTCTCTTAATTATAAATAAACATAAAAATTTGGTTTTAAACAAAAAGTCGATGAGCACACCAATCCTGCAGCGGGATCTTAGACTAACTGTAACTGCCTATAATAACAGCCCATATATTAATTTAATTCATACAGTCGGTCATCGAAGACGTCTATCGATAGACAGAACAACGTGAGATGCGGTGCGCAGCGTGAGGGGAACTAAATGCTTGCGACTATTCAATTATTATTAACTTCTATTGAGGACAGTTATTAAAATATGTCCGAAAATATCCTAAATTTGCATTTTCTTTACGTTTTGAGACCTGGAGAATCGTTTGCTATAATTTTCAGTGTGATATCTGTGTATGTATGTTTGTAGGTTAGTTTTGTTTGTCCCTCGATATCTCAAGAACCACTAATTTGTCTTGTGACCATATCAATCGATACGCCAGATCATGACTTAGATCTAAAAAGAGTTTGAACAAAATCGGTACACCGGTATGTTTTCTATCGCTTTTTTAAAGACGCAAAAAATATTCTCAAGAGAAGTTGCTCGCACGTTATTTGCTACTCAACTATTTTTTTTATAATATTTGTTGGATATTACACACAGTGCCATTTGGTCTCAAACAAAGCAAAAAAATACATTTAGGGAAGGGTTTACCCACAGATTTACAGCACAGTAACTGGCCTAGTTAAAGGTATATCATAAGAAATGTCTTTTGTTTATTTTTATTAATATTTTGCCACACATTCACACACACACACCCACACACACACACACGCACACACACTCACACACACACACATACAATAAAATTGAAATGTGTACTTTATCAAATAGATGTTATGTGAATAACACTTGTATATACAAACAATTTATAAGTAACAACTGATAAAACATAAAATATGCAGATTGGTTGGTTTAAGTTTAACGTGGCACCACCGTGGTTGTTGTTCGTTGCCGTACTACATGCCTATGTCATATTTTAAATTTGGTATAATCAAAACATTTAATTTATATATCATATATATATAATAGTATTTTTCTCCTTTATTTTTTACTAGCTGACCCAGCGACGTTTCTTCTCTTTTTAATCAAAATGGGTTGCTACTTATTCTGAAAGGGTTGTACTAATTAAGAAACTTTCCCCTTTGGCTTATACCATTGGAAAAAAAAATAGACATAGCGGCTTGCCTTACTTATCCTCTTGCTGCAGCGCCTCCCGCTTTTGCGAATAAGAATTATTTATTGTTATTAGTAGTCTTTTAACATTTCGTCACGTCATGTTGTCGTAAAAATAATAAAAAATATATTATCAAATTATTTGAATAACCAAGCTTCTTTCTCCATTGCCATTATCTTAATTTCAATACCCTTTCACGTTATGTAGTATCATGTCTTATTATATGAACTATTCAAAACTTTTCAGAATCATTTGCTTAAACAATCAACGACACGTAAAATTATTCATACGTGGCCGAGGCACGCGTATTCAATGAGTAGCAAACGAAAGGCACCGATTGATTGCTAACAGAACTGAATTGAAACGCCGAATCCAGCTGCGTGGAGGGCGAGCTTCGCTGCAGCATCTACTTTCTTCACTATTTGGAAAATGTAGCAGTGGTTTTTCTTACACAGAAATTGATGATCTTTCAGATGAGCTTTGGTTTTTGAGGAGATTGATCATACTAGATACCTAAGTACGAGGCGTCGCTTATCATGCTGCTGCCACTGATAAGGACAATCAGAGGGGCTTGCAGCACTGCATTATCGTATAGTCCTACCCCTCCTGTGTTCCGAGCAACCGTCTTATCATACCAGAAATCGGGTTTTTTTTTTAATTTTAACTTCTGAGGGAAGATATTACAATAGATCCAACAATCGAAATCGCTAAATTTATGCTTTCTTTTCGTTTTGAGACCTGAAGAATCGTTTGCCATGATTTTCAGAGTGATGTCTGTGTGTGTATGTACATGAGACACTCAGAAAGTTTCGAGAAACTAAAAAAACTAACTTTTATGGATCAAATATTTTAATTAAATCTAAAAGATCTCTCCACCAGACTGTATACAAAGTTTCATGCGTCTGACCCATATTTTCCAAACATTTTTTTCCATTCCACTGCAGACACCTCTTTCACGGCCTTCTCGAACGCTGCTGGCACGTCTTCCGTTTTTGATAGTTTTTTGTAAGTGCAGTTTATTCTACGAGTATTATATACGGAGTAAACTGGAGGTCTACAGCGAGGAGTTGAGAAATACCCTTAACAGATTTGAGAGCGACCAAGTGGCGCTCTCGAAAATATATCAGAGGTTCACAGAACTAAAAAAGAAACACAACAGAGCAAACACAATCACAAGCACTGATTCAAACGCTGCAAGAACTGAAAGAACGCGCCGACAGTGAGCTGGTCCAGATAAAAGAAGACTTCGAAGAGCTACAGGAGCGACTTCAAGTTACTCAAACGGAGAAAGGTGAACTTGAAACTGAATTACAGGAAAAAGACCGAACGATAAGTCAGATGACTGCCAAAACCGCCGTTCTTATGACTGACATTAAGCGCCTAGAGTCTGAGGCTAATGGAACTGCATCGTCTCATGAAAAAGTCTTGCAGGAATTAAAAGTATTTAAGCAAGAACACGGTCAGCTGTCCACTATGTTAACTTTTATGGAGAAGGATATCGATGCTGCCAGACAAACAGTTAAAGAGCTGCAAACTAGTCTACAGGCCGCACAAACGACGTGCGAAGATTATAAGTCCAGGCTGGATGACTGGAACTGACTAACACCACAACACATAGAAGACTAATAAAAACGTTTCTTTACAAGAAAAAATAAAGCAATACGAAAAAACGGTAAGAAATTAAAAAAAAGAAATATACTGAATTTCTAAAAAGAAAAATAGGATTTGCTTGTAACCTTGGGGAAAACCACTGCAAATTCAAAAAAAAAACCGGTCTTATAGTCGAACTTATAGCACAGAACTACAACAAAAATGAAGTCCATAGTAGACTTTTTTTTTGTTTTTTTTTGGATTATATGTTTAAACAAAAAGGTAAAGAAGAAAATAACCAGGAAATAAACTGACTTCTTAAAAAGGTAGAAGAGTTACTCCGGGAGTTAAAGGCCGAAGAAGAGACAAACAGCCGTCTTAGAAGCGAAATAGAGTCGGAAAAGCAGATCTGGAGAAAATGATTAACGGATATGAGAATGCAGACCGGAAACCAGCAGGTCAAAGCTCAATGCAAAACCTGCAGGAGAATCTATCCGGTCACGCTGACCCGTTTGACAGGACACAACCAGCGAGCACCGCCAGCAGAAGCTCGATGGTAACTCCCTCACCTATGATAGAACCACAAAAGCAGGTTAACGCATACGAGCAACACGACACTGCCAGCCAGCAGCCGAGCAGCAACTCGACTGGAATGGAATCAGACAGAATGGAAGAAGAAGAATCACCCCCTTCGCCTGTAATAGGTTCCTAACAGAAACCGAGGGAAAAAAGGACAGACACTCGTATTGATCATTACGAACACAATGCCCAAAATTTGGACCGTATATTTAAATACTACAGTGACAGCGAACACGAAGCTGAGGGTGCTGCTGTGCGAAATCTGGTGACTTCAGCTTCGCAACGATCGCCGGATCACCAGATGTCAACATCAACGCCTGTACAGCATCGAAGGACGCCGGCTGTCCAGGGAACGGCGGTGCCGCCTGCAACGACGTCAGCTGCTGTGCAGAGACCGGCGACGCCGGATGTCCATGGCCGGGAACAGCGTTAACACCGGCATAGCCAGAGTGAGGGTCTTGACACCAATCCAACTGTAAAAAAAAAAAATGGTCTTTACTATTTTCAAAACCAAACAACAGTTCAAATTCAGTAGAAAAATACAGATGGCGTAGGCTCCGATGCCGGCGTGAATTTAATGGGTATTTTTCATAATTTCTAACAACATTAATCATTCACACCATTGGCTTCTGGACTACGGACCAACCAGGGTGAGGGTAGGTCGTATATGATGGTAATGTTTATAATTTAGATTTAACTTACTGTATTATTCAATTTTAAATTTAAAATAATATGACTTTGTGCAATTTGTTTTTAATGGTTTTTCTTTAAGTTTTGTATTTTTTATTATTTTATTTTATTTCAATCGAATTCAATTCTATTTAATTTCATTTAAAACTGGCTTTAATGGCAATTTTGTTATTGGGTAACTAACATCAATGAGCCTCAATATAATTTTATTCCTATGCAGAAAAACTTGCATCCCAAAAAAAATCATCTACATATAAACTTTCATCGGTGGTTATATATTACACTATTTTATTTTTATTGGTAAATGTTGATGTTTTTTATTTTTATTTGATAGAGATTGGTTTTTCAAATTTCTTATTGAGTTTGTTGCCTTAGCCGTTGTTTCTCCCAAATACACCACACCACCACCACTCCTTATAGATAAGTTAATGTATTATTCATTTTAATTTAAGAGATATGACTTTGTGTGATTTGTTGTTATTGGATTTTATATAAGTTGCGTTTTTTTTATAATTAAATATTTATTTCAATCTAATTGAACTTTTTGGCGCTACTTCTAGTGATGTGTGAAGTACCCATATATCGACATCGATATAAGTGATGTTTGTTATCGATATATTAAGCATGATTTTTTATACTTTTCTTGTATAAACCTTTGTGAGCAGGCCACGTTTAGGCTTAATGCCCTATATTAGCGTGCTAATTTATGATAACATTCATATTAGTAAACACCTAAGATCATGAATAACATCATAAATTAGGGACTTAAGTTGAGGGTAATCTGTCATCGGTTCCTATTAACGTGATAATTAACGGCATCAAACTTTAATGTGGCCCGACCACAAATCTACCAGAATATACACTAGATTTGTTTTACGAGTACGAGTGGGATGTAAAGGAAACAAAAACTGCTATATCAATTTGATTTTTTTTTATTTATAGTAGGTACAAATTTTCACCGTTGATATTTACAATAAATTATTTCATTTGTTATTTTAACTGCATTTTTTCAAAATTCGCTCTATGTTACTTTCCTGCTACATTTCCAGCTCTAGATCTGTTGTTCTGAAAAAAAATGTATGATAAATAGTAGTAATAGTAGTAGTAGTAATAGAAGTAGTAGAAGTAGTAGCAGCAGCAGTAGTAGTAGTAGTAGTAGTAGTCAAGAGTGGATAATATATACAACTAGTTCTCGACTAAGGGCAATTGAATGAAAAATGATTAACATGATTTACACTTAACTTGTTTACAAACTCAATTTGGTTCAAACATTTCAATCACTGTTTTCAATTACATTGTGTTTTTTTTTTAAATTGCATGAAATCTGATTTTAAGTTAATACCTTTCGAAATTACTTTAATATGATTTTGCATCTTATTTCTATTATTTCATTCCACTAGGTGTTTGTGTAAAGTAATAAAAGAGAAAAGTTTCAATGACATATTCACTTACAAAAATCCATATCCAATGCTTATTAATTAGAATATACAGTTAGGAAACTGCATAGTTCAAATAACTACATAGTTAACATAATCCAGAAGCCACTTTCAGTTGGTACCCATGAGGGAGGGAGATTTATCAATTAATATAAAAGATTTTGAATTTGCAAGATCCATTTTAACGTTGCAATTTGTATGATCCATCCATTCCTGTGAATCAAAAAAAAAACTTTAGATATTTAAAAATTTCTACCAGGAACAAACCTACAAAACAATAAATTATAAAGGGGCGTTGTTGACAAGCATTTTAAGCATTGAATGCGCTCTTTAATCTCTAAGTGCACATTCGATAGTTCTGTTTACCAAAAATTAATACGCTATGACATAAAATCCAGTCCGCATTCAACGTATTAACTGCACATGCGCTGTCAAATAGAGACTGACCATAACTTTTGTTTACATCTGGTGATCACTTGTTATAATGCCTATGCCATGTCATAGCTCACAATACCATCAACAAAATGCAGCTAAACTATGAAATGCTGTTTATTAACTTGAACTTTATGTCAAATAAATTATGATCCACAGTCCACACTGTGTTCCAGAAGGCTATCCAGAATCCAGAATGCAGCAAGGAAATTAAAAAAGTGGTTTTGGAATAGCAGATTAAAATAGGATTGGAACGTTGTATAATATGCAATAGAGAGTACTAGGAAAAATATATCATTCTAGATTACTTACCTAAAGTATATACTGGAATATTTTGTAGGCATTGTATACTGCAACTAGTTTCCATTTCTTTTGCCAAGAAGAGTGTCGGGCAAGTTTCTTAGGTAACCTTTGGTATGTCCGACTAACTTAAAACTTTACTTTAAAATGTTTGATAGGTACCAATTTTTCCTCGTGTCACTGGATCCTGTTGTAGAGTTAGCTGCTGCTTAGTAGAATAACAATATCTACATAACAAGATATTTTTAAAACCAGCACAACAAATCAAGTCTGCAACTCAAAAATCAACACTGTCAGAAAGTACACCGGTGTTTCATATAGAAAAAACTCCTTTAAGTGTTACAAATAAGCCAAATCCTTTAATAGTCAAAATAAGTTTAGAAATGTTAAATTCATTTAAAAGCAATGAATGGTAAACAATCAAAATGGCGTCACCGGGCGGGGGGCAAGCGGGGGTGCGATATGCCTGTTATGCGAGCCTAAGGTTCTCATATACGAATTATTATGTTCAATGGCTAGTTTCTACCAGCAAGCCAAATTTTCGGAATAATAAAATAAGAACCGACGAGTAACAGGTTTAGAACTTGCGAAGGTTATAATAAAATAAGAACCGACAAGTAACAGGTTTAGAACTTGCGAAGTCTATAATATAATTCGAATATGAGAAACTAGCCAAGTCATACCTTAGGCTACAATATCTTATCCTAAGTTATAAGAAGAAATGATATTTTATGTTGTTATAAATAAATTTCAGGACTGACCATTGAACTTGGCACCCACTTAGATCTCACTTCTTTTGTCGTTGAAGTCAACATCCAAGGCATATATCATAATATTGAACTTGGCTCTCATTTCACATTTATGTTTTTGATGGGATTTCATTACTTTTCGTACATAAATTATTAGTAGGTACTTATTTATAACAAAATTTTTACCAAATGGTTTTTCTTAAACTACTGTATTTTCCTACGTTTACGACATACATACTCTACTATAGTCTCGCGCAAACTATTTGTTTGTTGTATATTACTATACTCAAACAAAGAATATGCAATCGAATGGAATAGGCAGCTTTCATCGGGAGGCATTGGAATAATTCGGTGTAAGGTAAGTGTGTTACCCACCCGTAATTCTGTTGTACGACTCATTGTACAAAATACGTAATAAAAACATAATTATTTAAGACAATTACGGAACAAAATACCTGTTATCTATTGAATTCTCAAGAAAAACAATGTGTTACCAATAAGTTCTCATTCACAAACTCATTCAGAGTTAAGTATACATACCTACTTATAACTCTTATAACTATACTAAAATTATTATTAATTTTTGATTTAAACCATTGCCTATACTATACGTACTTACTAAAAGAATTGTAATAATAATATAACCACAAATATATAAGTATTTTTTAAGAAAACCTATGAATTTCGTATCATAAATCGCAACTTTATAGGTCAGATATCGAGAGACAACCGGACAGAAAAACAGCGCTAGCGTCAAGGTTCGCGCTCCCACCCCGCTGCTTATATATTCACGTGAAAACCTTAAAATCCATATAAAGACCGGCTGTCATAAGTTATGATTGCTGATTCTTACATTACAATTTTTAAAAGTATAACTATAAGTTAAGTTTTGATTTGATTTATCTATCCTTCAAATTACGTCCTCCTAAAGCTAAGTCAAGAATACTTCAGCAACGCAATTTTAGTGGAATGGATGTGAACCGTCTGTGCGATGACGCTAGTAAGTTAAATTGGGACGCTGTTATCAAAGCATCTTCAGTTGATGAGAAAATTTTATTATTTAACAAAGTCATTACTGACCTTTATGACACCCATGCCCCAATTCGAATGATTAAAAAAAAACATCTACCCGTACAGTGGCTTACCGATGAAATTAAACAGATGATGGTTAAAAGAAATCGTGCTAAATTTAAATTTAAAACCAACCCTTGTGAAAGCAACCTTGCTAAGTATAAACTCCTGAGAAATCGCTGCAATAGTGTAGAGATGCACAACAACGCTATATCCATAAATCCGTTGAAAACGGTGATCCAGCAAAAATCTGGAAATTTCTTAAGTCATTAGGAGTTGGTAAGACTAATAGTATTCCCCTTTCACATGATATTGATGTCAATCTTCTTAATCAACACTTTTCTTCCAATGTTGCTATTGAAGGCAACAAAAAAATAAATACGCTGAACTCACTTTCCTTAAAACCAACTCCTGACTTTCCTCCGTTTTTACTAAGTCGATTTTCTGATTGTGATGTTAAGAAGAGCATTATCGCTATATCTTCTAACGCTGTGGGGAGTGACTGCATTAGCCGTAACATGATCCTTCCTATCCTTGACATTATTATTCCTATCATCACAAATATCCTTAATCACTCTATTGCCTCTGGCGAATTTCCAGGTTCCTGGAAAGATTCATTAATTATTCCCTTGCCGAAAAAAGCAAATCCTGTCTGTTATTCCGATTATCGTCCCATATCCATCTTACCATTCCTTTCTAAAGTTCTTGAACGTCTTGTTCATGAACAGCTGTGTCATTTCCTCACTAAAAATAACTTACTAAATCCCCTTCAATCTGGTTTTCGTCCTGGACATAGTACGGTTACTGCACTTGTCAAAATCTCTGATGACATTCGGCTCGGTATAGAAAACAGAAAAGTCACAGTGCTAAAACTATTAGATTTTAGCAACGCCTTTAACACTGTTGACTTTGATATACTACTTTCACTTTTAAGTTCTCTTAACATATCTCCAACAGCAATCGACTGGTTTCAAAGTTACTTGCGTGGGCGCCGGCAGCGGATCAAGGTTGATGATTCCTTCTCCACTTGGTGCTACACCAATGCTGGTGTCCCGCAAGGTGGCGTGTTGTCTCCACTTCTCTTTGCTATTTTCATTAATAGTATAACATCTAATTTATCTTCTCTCTACCATCTATATGCAGACGATCTTCAAAAATATACTCAGGCTCCAGTTAGTGAACTAAGAAGTGCAGTTGCGATTATAAATAACGATCTTGCTCGTATTATGGATTGGACTAAACGTGAATCCAAATAAAACGCAACTTATCATTGTGGGTACTTCAAGAATGATATCTAAGATTAATTTACAAAATCTTCCTAAAGTGAGTATTAATGGAACAGTCATTCCATATAGCGAGGCTGTAAAAAACTTGGGCATCATCATAGACCAGACATTTTCGTGGGAACCACAATTAAAAGAAGTTAGCAGAAAAATATTTGCTACAGCTAAATCCATTAGCAGATTGCGTAACTTCTTGCCCATTGCCACTAAAATTGCACTGGCTAAATCACTACTGCTACCTGTCCTTGATTATGCGGATGTTAGCTATCTTGACCTTACTGAGGAGCAATTCAATAAGCTTGAGCGACTCCAGAACCTATGTATTAGATACATATTTGGTTTACGTAAATATGATCATATATCCGAATTTCGATTAAAACTCAAGTGGCTCCCAATTCGCCTTCGCCGGAATACTCATTTTCTGTTTCTTCTCTACAACGTACTGTTCAATCCGTCTACTCCGTTATACTTGAAAGAGCGTTTCAATTTCATAGGGTCTACAGCTCATCGCGCCACTACAAACATTCTGCTGAAAACCCCAACACATTATTCGCAAGCCTATAATGACTCATTCACTGTCACAGCCATAAGGCTATGGAATAGTTTACCCTTTGATGTCAAAAAAGCACAAACTTTAAGAATATTTAAAAATCTCGTAATCACACATTACTTAAAATTTAAGCTGTCTCATCAACACTGTTTATTCATCTATATTATTTAAGATGTATGTAGTTTGTGTATTTATTTTCATTTTTTGTTTTGTATTTGATATATATATATATATATATATATATATATATATATTGTATAAATATATTGTATATATATTGTGTATATATATTGTACGTATTAGTATTATTTATTATTCATATGTATATAAATTTAGCTATTGCTATAAATGTATACTTATATTGTAAAGTTTCAGTTAGCACATTCTACTCAATAATTTTATAAAGTCTCCTCTACCCAAAGGTTGTCTGGAAGAGATCGCTCATTAGCGATAAGACCGCCAATTTGTTATTACTTTTATTGTTTAATTGTTTTGTTTTCTATATGCGCAATAAAGTATATTATTATTATTATTAAGTGTTCCTAATAGAATCAAACCTTCAAGCGGTCGCGTGGCGTCGAATGTATAATTTTCGGTTATAAATTCGTATATTATCATCACTCATGTTTGCCAATATTAGTAGCCTCTCATAGGTTCATTGTGAACTCAAAACAATAGATTCTTCCTTTCTGTGCCCATTATATCTTTCGTTGTGCATGCTGCGTAAGTTTGGCAAAGTAAACGCGCGCCTGACGTCTTTGAAGATTCGCTTCGTAAATGTGCTTTAATATAAATTTTTGTAGGTTATCTGGCAAATATTTTTTTTTATTCTATCTAAAGGGAATGTGTTTGAGTACATTGTTATTTAAATAATTTAATATTTGTCTTTTTAATTCTTAAAAACCTTGACGGTCATCAAGGTTACGCGCGACCGCTGCCGTTACAAATGTCCGCGCCCGCTTTAAGTTTAAGTGAAAAATTATAATAAAATGATAAAAATTTACCAGTTTCTGATTTACCCATCTGCATGCCAAATTTGATTTATAGGTCATCTGGAACTGGGTTCGAGTTTTGATCTGGCAAAGCTGACTTGGCTTGACACGCTACCGCGTGTCTAGATTAAGGGGCCAACTGCACTTTGCCGTTGGACAACTGTTGTCCTAATACATCAACATTCGTCGTTCATTTACCAACTGCAAATAAGTTTATAATCGTAAGAAAATATTTTTTGTGATGTAACAAGAAATTTACGGTTTTCAAATTTTTTCCTTTATGTGTGCCACTTTTCACGATTATAGGTCAACGGCAAGGTTTTGATTTATTTGTGTCATAATATGCGATAAAAATAACCGTATTTTGTGCATATTTTTTTAATTGCATTGAAGTACTTCTTTAGAAGCTTTAAAGTTTACAACTTTAAGTGACCGTAGCCTTATGTGTTTGATATTTATTTTAACTTGATATCTCCACGCGTTCTTGAGTAAAAGTATCTTGTCAGACAGACAAACTTTCGACAAAGAGCAGTCAGTTCAGATGGATTGGAACTCAGTAGATAAAGCGGGCGGGAGTTGAGTATAGCTTCGGTCTGATTTAGAACCGTAACCATTTCCTCATAGGTAAGTATTTGTGACACGGAATAATAAATTTTTGACGCATTCTATGTTTGCCTCCCAGATTCCTTCAAAATGAGGAGCACAAGGTGGATTGAGAAACCACACGATCCGTTGATTTGCAAGTTCTTGATTTAAAACCTTGTTATAGTCTTCTGATTTCAAAAATTTAAAAAGATCGTTCAAATAGGAGCGAGAAGCGATTAAATTAGTGCCATTATCGCTATATAGAAATTTGCAAGGACCTCTTCTTGTGAGAAATCTTTTGAATGCGTAAAGAAAAGTGGCTGAACTTAAATCACAAGCCAGTTCTTGTGCAGAAGTTGAACTGCCTTTGTAACCAGGCATACGAATAAGCATAAGTACGCCTTTTGGCTACGTATACCACGTTTGCGAGAATGAGTTACGTAAAGTGGACCGGCGTAGTCCCCTCCAGTGTGTGTAAATGTTTTACAAGGTTCGACGCGACATGATGGTAGGGCCGACATCAAGGGAAACGTTGGCTGACCTTGAAACATTTGTTGCATTTATGAACACAGTGCCGAACGATTCTACGCGCAGAAAGTATTCAAAAATTACGCCTTAAGAGAAAAAACAAAAGTTATGGGTCTGCATGAAAGTTTTGTCTATGACATGGTTAATTGATAATTCTTCAACATGTCCAGTTTTTGGAAGCAAAATTGGATGTTTTTGCGATAATTCTAAAAAAGAATTTTGCCGACCTACTCGTAGCAAGTCATTTTCTAAAAATTAGGAATTAGGATAAACGTAAATTAGGATAACACACATATTTATTCTTTTGTAGGTTTTTGATATCCTTACTAAAATCACGGTGCTGTTCGGCTCTAATTATTTCCTTTTCCACAAAGTCTAAGTCAGAAGCGGTTATAAATTTATTACGCGGCAATTTCTTTAAGAAACGTAAAACATACACCAGTGAGCGTAGTAGTTTAGTCCAGGAGGCAAATTTTGTACTAAATGTTATAAGCGAATGGTCAATAATTTCAGTGGCGGCAAGAGATTTGGTTTTTTTCTCTGGTTGCATATAGTCATTAGGAGTTTTTTGAAAAATAGGCCACTCTTCTTAAGAAAGATGTGACCATACGGGACCACTGAACCACTGATGATGGTTAATAAATTGTGAGGGAGTTATCCCGCGAGAAATGCAATCTGCAATATTTTGGCAACCAGCCACGTGATAAAAATTATCGGGCGATAAAAGAGATTGACACTGAGAAATCCTGTTAGCCACAAAGGTATTGAAACGGTGGGGAGACGACTTAATCCAACACAAAGCGACTTCTAAATCAGAAAAAGCAAACACTTGTTGAAAAGGATGTCTTTGCGATAAAATATCATAAACAATCCGAACTAATTTTGCAAGTAAGTACTAATGCGCACAGTTCTAGTCTGGCCAAAGTTACAGTTTTTACTGGCGCTACGCGTGACTTCGAACATGCTAGCGTGATGATAGGTGGGTCATTTCCATTTTTGACGCGGAGGTATTAGACACAACCGTATGCCTTTTATCTAACATCCGAAAAACCTAATAGTGCTATTTGCGAGACTTTTTTAAAACCCATGTGGCGTGGGAAGTTTAATCCGATAAAAACGGCAATTCTGCAATATACTGTTGCCAGATATTAATAATGTTAATGGGAGGGTACTCGTCCCAATCGAGTTTAAGAAGCCATAATTCTTTTATTAAAAGCTTAGCGTACAATATAACAGGACCAACTGACCCCAACACGTTATACAGACGAGCGGTGGCGGTTTTGTGCAATTAAGCGGCGGTTGCGTTATAATAAATTTAAAATTATCGGTAGCGGGATGCCAAGTTAGTCCTAATATTTTTAAAGTATCGTCGTTGTCAAATGTAACACTTTATTTTGCCGATATGACGTAGGTAACTTTTCCAATACTTCAGAAGAGTTACTAGTCCACTTTACTAATTCGAATCCCCCCTTTTTAAACATGTCAATTAATTCTTGCGGAATCTTTACACTTTCACGAGGACATGAAGATGAAGATGCCAGGTCATCCATGTACATATCACGTTTTACGACCGAAGCTGCAAGAGGAAAGTTTTCCCTTTCATCGTCAGCCATCTGGCGCAACGTTCTTAAGGCAAGATATGGTGAAGATCGCATACCAAAAGTTAGGCGGTCGTACTGATATACTTTAATATCGGTATCGGAAGCGAAACGGTACAAAATGCGCTAAAATTTACGGTGCGGTTTTTTAACCTCAATAAAATAGTAACATTTGCTTGACGTCTGCCAACAAAGCTATCGAAAATACACGAACGTTTAATAAAATGTTAAAGATATCATTTTGTAAGTTTTGCCCGGTATACAAAATATCGTTAAGCGATAAACCGTTATTAGTTTTAGCACTTGCATCTAGAACAACCCATAGTTTCGTAGTGCTCTTATCGTCCCCGACAACTGGATGATGCGGTAAATAAAAAAATGGATCAATAGCATCGTCAAGAGACGTAAGCGATAGATATCCCTTCTCTATGTAGTCCCGTATGACGTCATCATAACGTTCACGGAGATCCGGGTATCTCACAAATTTTTTCTCAAGCAGAAAATAGCGATTTTTAGCGGTTTTGTAAGAGCTGCCTAATTTATTAGGGTCGTCTTTAAGCGGCAATTCAACTACATATCGTCCGTCAGACTTTCTAGTAGTAGTAGCTACATAGTGATCTTCGCATTTTTGATCATCTGGGCTTAAAAATGTTTGGGCAGGTAATTCCTCAATTTTCCAAAATCTTTCTAAAATCTCGTTCAGCGATTTTTGAGTCGTTAAAAACGTATGCGACGATAGTGGAGGTGCTAATACATCAGCATCCCCCATAATAATATAACCTAAAATGGTTTCTTAGGCGGTAGGTAAGTCAAAGTTGTCAATTTTATTTGACAAAATAAATTAACACCTAATAAAATATCAATATCACCTAGTTCATAAAATCTGCTAAAGGTAACTGTAACAAACAATCTAACGAACGAATATGAACCTGAGAGTCCGGTAATGTACCGGAAATATTATGAACTACGAGCGGCTGGATGTTATATTGCTTACTATTCACAAATCGTGAAGTAAAAGTTATAGATGTAATACCTAAAATTTTTTGAGATGTTCCGCCTATGCCTTGAACTTCTGAAAAACGATGTTTTTAGAAATAGATAATTGTAGTCGTTTACAAAAATGCACTGAAATATAATCCTGTTGTGAGGCTAGATCCACTAAACACCTAGCGAGTTGCTCACGTCCAAAATTATCTATAATTTTAATTTTTGCCGTACCTAACAGTGTAGTCTTAAACCGATGGCCGGGCAATGTTCACGAGTTACGTTACATGCAGAAACAAATCCTTCATTAGGATTTTGTTCCGAAGAATTTGACGTAGCTATTTTTACGATGTTAGGATCTGAAACCGAGGTCGAGTTATTAATTGTATGGGACTTTTTTGCGATGATTTATTAAAATTAGTCATGGTAATTGCATTAAAGTGCAACAAGGAATGGTGTCTTTATGAACAATGTAAACAATTACGCTGTGAGTTGCAATTAAGTACCCTATGCCGCGTACCTAAACAATTAACGCAATATTTGTTTTGCTTTATGAAATTGTATCTATCTTACGGGGTTAACTTTGAAAAGTGCGAGCAGTCATAAGATGCGCGTGACCTTGTAACAAGTTCCACATGACGCATACATTCGCATGCGTTTCTTCCGTTTTCACAAAACTCTTGATCAGCGGCACCGGTTAAGGTAAACGACTAGTAGTAGGCGTAATAATATTTTAATAATTATTGATTGTGGATTGCGAATATGCGGAAGAATTTATATTAGAATGGCACAGAGCCTTCTTTAGTTCATTTAAAAATGTGGCTAAGGAAACGTATTTAGGTATTTTTTCTTTGCAGCATAAAATTTCAAATGACTTCACGCTTTCAGCATCTAACATTCGAAGCGCAATAGTTAAAAACAAAAAATCGGCTAACTCAGGAATATCAACTTGTTTTAGCACGTTAATGGACGTTTTAAACTTATCCATAAACGTTTGATAGCCTGTAGACGTTATAGCATTTACTTGTTTCATTTCCAATAATTGGTGAACGTACGAACTAGCGAGACCACGCGAGTCGTCGTAGCGTTGGATAAGCGCCCGCCATATGATTTTATAATTTTCTGGAGTCGCGCTTAGGCCGGCGCACACCGACAATGCTTTATCGGACAATTTACCGATCAGGTAATTAATACGGCCAACATCAGTCAGCTCGGGGTTATTGTGAATAATATATTTAAACTGTTGGTAAAAGAGCGGCCATTGCCGAATATCTCCAGAAAAAGTAATTATTTCAACTGCAGGAAGTTGCTTTTTCATTGAAGAAAAGTTAGGTTTTTGGGGTTCCGTAGATGTTCAAGATAATAAAACGTGTTTAACGTGGCAATATATTTCTTTTTTTTACCATTATACCAGGATTTATAATCGATTTCACTTGTCGGTTTTAATTTTAAAAATATTTTATTATAAGCATCAAGCGCCTGTTCAAATTCAGTACGAAGTTTTTCTATGTTAGATACGGGGATCAAAAACGATTCTTTATCTATACGACTAGCTTTAGCCTTTTTCGACAATTTAAAAGTATTTTTTAAGCGAGCAAATGAGGCGTTGCTCTTAGCTGTCAATATCTGTAACTAGATTTCGTCTTTAGATAGTACATAGTCAACATCCTTTTTGGTAGCCATCTTTTAATAGGAATCGTAACACAAAGTAAGATTAGGCAAAAATCTTTACGGAAGGGAACGCAGCCAATACCTTGTATAAAATATATGTACGGATCCTTAGCGAACAGTATGAAATCCCGCTTGCCTTTATCTACAGAGTTTCGGTGCGAACGTAAATAGGTAATATTGTGTTAAGCCGATGCGTCATCGAACTGACTCGGTTTAATATCTATCTATTCTGCAAAGAACGGAGAAGCCAGTTATGGAATGTACTCAAAGAGTCGATCGTCGGCGGTAAATTATGTACATACCCACTTATATGTAAAAGTCTACTAACGGCAGATTTTTGTTGCAAATGAGAATTACATATAAAAAACTAATATCAAATAATAAAATAAGTTAAACAGCAGTTGTAAATAAGTAGTAGGTATTAGGTGCACTAAGGGCGAAGCGAAAATATGCGAAAATTAATGTATGTAACCTATTTTACCTACTAGCGGGTGCAGCGTAAAACAAAAAACAAAAGTACATTTTCAATTTATTATAAGTGATTTACCTATATTTAATAAGATTTGGATATATAAAGCACTAAATGTGTTGAATAGGTATAATAAGAAATAAATTAAATTAAATCCCAGGAACACATGGGAATAAATCCGTCTCGAAACGGACCAAAGCAAATATAGTGATTTGGATGGAAACAGGAGTAGAAATAATTTTAATATAATTAGAAATAGCTTAAAATTAAGTGGACTGTATATATGGGGAGGAATTTTAAAGGGATATTTGCAAATATTCAAAATTAAACTGTTTTGCACTCACCACGTGCTTCTTCCATACAATTTGGTCATATGTTCTTATTTTTCTTATCTGGGTTCTTAATTATAACGCTTTATTATCACAGTCGACTGGTTATTCACTTCCAATATGTATACATTTCAATATTAAAACTTAACAATTTTATTTTAATTAAAAACACAAAAATGCAGCGGCCGACGACGACTTCATGAGGTTGCGAAGCTAATTTTTTTTTTTTCGACGGTGCTGACCTCTGTCTTCAATCTTCGAGTGCGATTTATATAGGAAAGGTGTGAGCAAGGGGAGGAAGATAAAAACTATTGCGAACATCATTTAAACAGGCATCTACATATTATAGACTGTGCTACAGTGATTCTGTTAATTATTGGTATTATTGTTGGTAGTGTAATTACACTATGGTAATTTGCGTTGCTTTTTTTATTTTGTGAGCCCCAGGTTTCTTACAACTGATGTGGGTTTTAAGAATCCCGTTTCCAACGTCAGGGTTCTTACTATCAATTCAATCAGCGGAGGCTGGTCTGCTCTTGCAAACTTTTTTGTATTCTTAGTATTTAGTCTTACTTTTTTGTTTTGTTTATCAAATGTCTAAGTGATGAATACATAAACTGCTTTTTTTATATTTTGCAATTAGATACTTTTTTATGTTGGCTTGTGCTTTATATTTCATGTTTGTAATAAAAAGTGTCCTTTTATGATAGGGAGGGCATTTTCCAATATTTTAATTGGACGCTGTAAAAGACAGGTAGAAAAGAAATGCCCTTGCTGAGTTTCTTGCCGGTTCTTCTCAGTACAAGGTCTCCCGCCCTATAGACTTATGAACCGATGGCGTAGTGACATTCATAAGTGCTCAATTATTGTAGCCTAAATTGAATAAATAATATTGATTTGATTTGAATTCAACTGGCGATTTTTTAGCAAAAAATATCAAAAACTTTGCAGAAAGCCATATAATAATAAAGGTATTGTAATCTGACATTTTTTTACGATAGTATATGTGGTTAAACTAGCCAAAAATATTCTCGGAAAATCTATATCTATACTTTACTTACATAGTATAAAACAAAGTCGCTTCCCGTCGTCTGTAGCGATGTACGCTTAGATCTTTTGAACTACCCAACGGATTTAAATGCGGTTTTCATCAATAGGTAAAGTGATTCAAGAGGATGATTTATGTATATTTAAATATTGTTTTATAGTAATTTGATGAAATCTGACGATAATTGTTCAAGATGTTGGAAAAATCATGCCAACTGGGAGCTTTACATGGCGTGTGCTGGCAAATACATACATTTCTAACAGATAGCGGTGTAAGTTAGTTTATCAACATAAACACGTCCAGATTGGGTAAGTGCCTACCTCGTAAGAAATCCGTACGAGTGGAGCTGTGGATAATAGCTACAAAGAAAAATGAAAAAAGTTCGAAGTTACTTTAATACTGACATTAAGGAAACCTCTAAAATGAAATTTGTTTAATAGGGCAACTACATAAACCGAGTTCAGATTCAGTAAAAAATAAAAAGCAAGTCTCAAGCCGATATTCACAGGACATTCAGCCACATTGACTGAACTCGAGTGCCACTTCCCTGTATCTTTAGATTGCGTTGGCTTAGAAGTTTGATTTTTTCACAGCTCTAAAGGACAGTAGACCTGAGTATTTGATATAAATTTTAGCTTGATACCTCCACGCGCTCCTGAGGAATAGGGTCTTGACAGACGGACACAAAGTGATAAGGTTTCCGTTTTTTCCTTTCGAGGTACGGAACCCTAAAAACTAATATGTAATATTATTTTTTTAAGTATACATCTTAGTGATTTTAATAACAAGTATACTACACAGGTTGAATAAGTTAGGCAGGGGTTCTTAAGGTTCTATAAACAGCGACCCTTAGGTGGGAAAGTTCTGTGCTGAGGACATTGTTCGGCTCAAAGTTTTTATGACAAATAGTTACATTTAGGAAATTGGATTCTAAGTTGTATGTATTGATTTTTAACACTTACCGTTTATGTGTAAACATCCACTAAGAACATTTCACTAATAGCACACTAACGTCACTCGAACTCAGCAAAATAAATTGTTTTGTGTCTTGTAAAAGTTGTAAGAAAAGATAAGACACTCGGGTTCATTTTTGTAATACACTTGCTTCATACCCTCAGTTCAAACTATTACTGCGACTATTACATATACTAATCCCTAGCACCATTAAGAGATAGGGCCTGATGGTTCAGGGACTGACGATTTGCAGTAAAACCTAACACAAATGCAGATCATCTATTAAAATATGAGTACCTGGAGGACCGAGCAAATGCTCGGTTTTTTTTAAACAGCGCCATCTATTGTCAAGTAGCTTAAGCGTTGCTTAATAACGCCACCTGTTGTCAAATAGCTTAAGTGTTGCTTAATAACGCCACCTATTGTCAAGCTTAAGTGTTGCTTATTACTACTCGCCAATTTTCGCCGACGTTTTCTAAAAATGAAACCTAGCTAGATCAATTTATCGACCCGAAAGCCCCTACATACTAAATTTCATGAAAATCGATGGAGCCGTTTCTGAGATTCAGATTATATATATATACAAGAATTGCTCGTTTAAAGATATTAGATAGATTAATACGATATACCAAACAAGGCCGATATGTCATTCACTCTTTATTCATGTTCAAAATCCGTGCGTAGCTAGGGCCTGACGATTGAAATTGTGGTAAATTTTTCAACTTTGGAAAATCTTAGCATATTTTTTGAAAGCGCAAAATATTATAATTTGTTGTATGTACGATAAAATAGAGAATTGTTAACTAAAATAAAGTATAAAGTTGATGTTTCTATAAATATGGGCCCCCTTATACAGACTTTTGGAGTGCGGTCATGCCTAGGAACTGACATTTGGGGTCATTATAAGCGATTTCATATTGTTTTTAAATACATTTTTATTATAAAATATGTGTGCTAAATAAAACATATTGCGAGCTGTTACTTTACAATTTTGGAATAAAATATTATTAATTATACTAAAATGTGGTGCGGACAAAGAGTGGTCCTATTTTTTTGGAATGACCACAAATAGACTATTTAATATTTAGTTTTTCGCCAGAACTAAGCGTAAAAACCTGCGTATTAATATTTTACTAAAAAAAATATCCACAGTATTTACAATTATAATAATTAAAGTTAAATAACAATAATAATCAAAAATAATATTAAAATTTTGCAAATGCACTTGAAGTGTTTCTATACAGTGTTTTAACAAAAACGACAACCATCTTTCAAAAGAAGCACTAAAGGGTAAAAATAATAATTTCATAAAATCTGATCTAAATTACCGTTTGAAGTTAGTGTCGTGCAAGTGAAGTGAGTTTAAAACTGTAATTTAGATCGATTGTTTTTTTTTCTTAGAAGGGTTTATTTTTAGAATTTTGTACCTCAAAGGGAAAAAGAAACCCTAATAGGATCACTTTGTTGTCAGTCTGTCTGTCTATCAAGACACTTTTTCTCAGGTACGCGTAAAGGTATCAAGTTGAAATTAAAACCTAATACTAAGATCTACGGTCCCTTGTTGCTGTAATATAAATCAAGTTTTTAGTCAACGAAATAAAAAAATACGGGCGAAATACGGCCATTTTTGTTGCATTCACAAATAAATCAAAATCTATGGAGTACTTCTTGTTGTCCTAGAATCATAAAATTTTACATTTACATCACAAATAAAGGTTAAAATCTAAAATTCGTTAATTTGAAGTCACAACACGTTGAAAAAAGTTTGTCTGTCTGGCAAAACCCTTTTACTCCAGAACGCGTTAAAATTAATATCAAATACTAAAATCTACGGTCACCTTAAAGTTATAAAAAAATTATGCTTCTAAGTTAACGCAATAAAAAATATGCTACATTGCGACACATGTAAATCAAAACCTATAAAAACCCAGGGGGTACTGCGCGTAGACCGAGAATCTTGAAATTTGGCAAGAAGTAAGATGTTACATCAAAAATTTAGAAAAAAATCCTTGTTGACACATGTCGTCGGGTTGGGTATTTAATTTGTTAAACATAAACGCTTGAGTGTGAAGCTGTTCATTCAAATGTAAACGATGATCGAATTAAAAAAACATACCTCAATTTTCTTATTCAAATTGGAGTTTATTTATAGTATAATATAGTTTCTATCAATCATTTTATGGTCAGCTTCTTTTTGTGTTTTGGAATAATGTATTGAATGATTTCAACTATTCAATGCAAGCTTTCCTTTAGAAAAATAATATGCAAGTATAGAAACAAATTCAAACCAGATACAGTATGTAGGATTCATTAATATTATAAGTAGTTACTTAAAATCCATACTTAATATAATAAATGCGAATGTTAGTTTGTTTGTTTGTCTTCCCCTCACATCGCAACGAAGCTTTCAATTGAGCTGAAATTAGGTACAAAGATAAAGAAACACGAAGACGGACTTAGGTTTTACCCTAAAAAATTCACAAGTTCCCGCAGGAATAACTATAACCGAATTCCACGTCGACAAACAACAGTCTATAGTGAACTTTCTAACTAAAATCAAGAAGTTGCCTTTAAAATCCCACGTCGTTATAACCTAATTTAGCGCAGGCTAAAACTAGTAAATAATAAAAAAATATGTTAGACTATAAAAGCCCTCGACCTACTTAAATCATATATTTCAGCATGGCTTTGGCTGCGTAGATAAGTACGTAAGCCAGCAGCCCTTCAACCGAGGCTGGTTGGCGCACGATCTAAGCTAGGTAGATGCAGTTGCAATAGAGCCCTTCTGACAATTTTGGGTCATCATTATAAGATAATCCGAATTAATGAAAACAATAATCTAACATTATTAGAATTTTGAGCGAGAAATATAATAATATATATGAATAAATAAAAAAATAAATATTAAAAAAGAGAGTACCAATCCAATGTATATTTACACATTAATAATAAAAATATGTTAAATATGTGTGTGTGTGTGTGTGTGTGTGTGTGTGTGTGTGTGTGTTTGTGTATGTTTGTGTGTGTGTGTGTGTGTGTGTGTGTTTGAGGGTGTTGATTAGATGCGGGTTTTTGTTGGTTGCAAGAACTCTGTTTAACTACTAATGACTGTGAGGAGTTTTTCTACCTCACTATAGTCCAAGGGCTTTAATTTTTTATACATATATTTTATACTTTTTATTACATTTATTATACACATAAGGGGCAAGAAAATTAAAATGTTTTTGTGCAAGTGTTGATTTTATACGCGGCAGTGGACAGCGATCAATTCGGTTTGATAATACTGGTAGGTCGGGAACTATCGTTCTGTGATACCTTCTCAGTATTTCACAGATATATATCTTTCTCACTGATAGGATACCGGAGATTTCATAAACTTCTTGTGTAGGATGTCTATATGGCAAGAACATAAGTACCTTCAATACTGCACGCTGAGACCTTTCTGCACATATAAGTGAAGTTTTGGCTGCGCCTCCCCAAGCACCGATGCAGTACCTTATTAGGCATTCACATAACGCTTTGTATGTTTTGACCAACAGTTTTATGTCAGCTACATAGCGTAGGTTTTTGAATACATAGGTCATCTTTCTAATTCTAGCAGCCGTAGACTCTATGTGTTTGTTCCATGTAAGTTTGTCATCTACTACTATGCCTAAATACTAAATATGAGAGACTCTGGTCAGTCGCATTTATGTTTATCTATTCCTCTGTTACATGGAAATGTATGTAGTTTAAGCTTCTGTGTCACTGTCCCGATATTGTCTTACTGAAGCACATGTATTTGGTTTTATTCGTATTGAGAGACAACAGACTATTTTCTAGCCAGGTTGTAACTAGCTAAGCCATTTTCAGCCAGTTGGAATGAAACATCCCATGTTTTCCCATGGAAGATAAGGACGGTATCATCAGTAAACATAAGTAGGACAATGTCCAATGGGGCAACGGCATCACATATATCATTAATATAAATGAGAAATAGCGTAGGCCCAAGTGTGCTACCTTGTGGAATTCCGTTTCCACAATGTAATGAGTCACCTATTGTCCAGCTATTCTCACTCTCTGTGACCTATCTGGCAAGTAATCTTTGAACCACTTTAAAGCCACTCCTCTTATACCAACATTTTCCAATCGCGTTAGTAGTATTGGAATCGAAACAGTATCAAACGCCTTTTGTAGGTCCAAAAAGACTCCAACACATGTTTCGCCTCTGTCCAAGTAAGATACTAAATTAGTGGTAAGTGACAAAACAGCGTCTTCTGTCGATGTATTTGCTCTAAAGCCAAATTGGCATTTGTTAAGTAGCTGGTTTTTTTCAATAAAGCTTGTGATTCTTTTATTTGCAATTTTTTCCAGAACCTTTGAAAGCATCGACAGAAGAGAAATGGGTCGATGGTTAGTTGCTTCGTTATCACCAGATTTAAATATGGCACAAACTACAGCTTTTTTAAATGCTGTGGGAAATATACCTGATTCAAGACTTAAATTGCAGAGGTATGTAATGGGTTGGGCAAGTGAGATAATATTTTGTTTTTAAATATTAGCAGTGTTTTATCCCATCCCGGTGCACTGTGACTTTTAAGTCCCAAAATGACACTTCTCACCTCATATGGGTCAGTAGGTGTAAACATCATAGAATTCATAGGGGCAGGGTCCGTTTTGGCTTGTCTGGCAAGATCATCTTCGCACACATTCATACGGTTCAGCAGTGTTTTGGCTAAAGAGCCTCCAATTGATGTAAAATGCTGGTTTACTGTATTAAGAGATTTAATTGCTGAATTTAATTGGTTCATTATTGCGATTCATTTCACAGACTTCTTTTATTACCTTCCAAGTGTCTTTAATATTGCCATTGGTTTTATTAAGTTTATTTCGTTAATATTATATTTTCAGATTTTTAATGACAATATTACAGGAATTTCTATATTTTATGTATTGTTGTTTTTTTTGTAAATCATTTGTTGATAAAGCTTTTTTATGTAATCTATCTCTTTTCCTTATACATTTGACAAATCCTTTCGTTATCCAAGGTTTAACTGGTCTAAGTCGGTTAGTAGTGGTTACACTTGATGTGTTTTCTACAATTGTCTTTGTTAGCTTGATTAATATTATTTCTGCTGCATCGTTTGTATCAGTAGTGTTATAAAGGTCTTCCCATGTCATTTCAGTAAGCGTTTTATTAATTTTGATATAGTCTATTGCAGTTTTACTAAGCTCAGGAGTGATTTTTCTAATTATTGTTTTATTTATATATAATAATATGGGTAAATGATCAGTGATTTGCTGTTCAAATACCACTGTTCTCCAAGAGGAGGGGCATTTAATCATGAAGTGATCAATACATGTATTAATTCGAGTGGGCTTAGTAATTCCTTGTCTAAGACCGTGCAACGCCATTAAATTTAGATAATCTTGAGCTGCGGATGATAGATTTTCGGGCAGGGTATCAATATTAATATCACCTGTGAAGATTATGTTTTTCGTACGTATATTTGTGAGTACTTTGTCAAGCGACTCTAGGTAAGGGCTCACATTTTTGAAACTTGGGGATCGATATGAACAAATTATTGAATAATCTGGTTTAATATTAATAACCAGACAGTTTCCGTCACTAAACTCTGTTTCACAAACACTTGTCCTAATTGCACTGCGTACATATACGACTACTCCATCATTTTGATTATATCAGCCAAACGAGACTCACGATCTGATTAATTTACTTATGGATTTACTCGTCTTATCAAGCGCTATGAGCTATTTTCATAAATTGTTCAAATAAGCAAAAACTTAAATCTGTCACGAAGGTGGCGATGAGAATCGTGGCGATGAGAATTACTCTAAATAGCTAGCTATAAACACTGGGTAGAAAGATTTGACTACAAAAGAAACCGATCATATATCAGGAATGTAATCACTAGCCAATAAGCGCTTCTGTTAGTTCAAAAAGTTCATACCAGCCAATCAGCGCTTACGATTCACAATTATTCGCGATAATCCTAAAATGAACTCGGATTTTTGCAATAATTCTAACAGTAGCTCGGAATATTACAAAACTCATTCTTATTTTCCAGTAATCCGGTCTTTAGGCAAGTGTCCTAGGATTTTCTTAATAATCCGACATATATACATCCAACAAAAGCTCATGGAAGGTGTTTTGGGATGTCGGTGCTGTAATTTCCTGTTGTCATCCAAACCATTAGCAGAAATGAAAAAGCTTCATCGAGCAATGGAAAGTGGCTAAAGATCAATAGACAATTGAATGCCATTAGTTAATAAAGTCATTTAATTTTTTACTTCTTTGTGATTTGTAATATTTATTATACTCCTTTACTTTATCAGCATTTATCTAATCCAAGACTATCCCAGAACTTCTTATTTCCGAAATCAGACGAAGACGTCATCCCTATTTTAGTCGGTGAAGAAATCTTCAAGTAATTCAATTCCGAAGATCTTGCTTTTACTGGGAGCCACTGGGTGCCGTCGGGTAATTGAGGAATACTGGAAAAAATAAAGAAGATTTATTAATTTTAATCTGGCTAAGTTTATTTTATCAATATATGACTAGGAATCATGAAATATCTCAACAAGCAAGGTCTCTCAGAACAAGTAGAGGAAAAAGAATATTGGCGATGTGTTGTTTAATCACATACTAAATTATATCTGTCGGGGTCGCCAATGTGGAACGGCGGTAAAGACGAGATCTCCTTTCAGGCGAGGTGTTATGCCTGGGAACCGCCGTTGTCCACTTACGTTTAAGTAGGTAAATGTAGAAAAATATAAGAAATACTATATTAAATGAAATAATTTGTATCTTACAAATAAAATTACAGTCATTCTGGTAATCTTTTACTATATGTAGTTATTATCTAAATATTGAAATAGTAATCTTTAAATTATTGGCAACTTTATAAATATACTTTAAATAATCAGACTTAGGCTGTTTCTAATTAATTGAACAATACTTATTCGTAGATGTAGTGATAAAATAACAAAGAATATTTTTCTTTGGCAAAGATGAATAGATGCCAAGGGTCTGAGATGGCCTAAATTACAATTTTTTATTAAGGATTTCTTCGGATTTGCTTAGTAGTTCTGACTAAATTTTACGTGAACACGATAGTTCTGCCAAATCCTAACAAAAAGCATTTTTTGATAAATCTATTAATTTATTTGTTGTATTTTAAAATAATTTTAATTTTCAATTTATTTTTTGTATTTCAATGAAACTACTCTTTGTTACACATCGCGTCGTCCTTGATTTCACTTTATTTCACGTAGTACTGGCTCTTAACACTAATAACCACCCTACACGTTTTTAAACGACATCCGCCGCAGTTCTGCACCTTTATTATCTACTAGCTGCTGCCCGCGACTTCGTCTGCATGAACGCTATACTATAAGATTTGTGAACAAAACCATAGCGCGGTCTAATTTGACGCCAACGCCATCTAGTTAGCAAATAGGAAACATTTTTATATGGTTTTAGATTACACGTTGTTACAGAATGCGTTGAAGAAATAAAGGTTCACTGCTCGTTACCCGTAGGTGATAGCGTGATAATATTTAGCCTATATGTTGACCCGACTTCTTAATAATATTCGTGCCAAATTTGAAGTAAATCCATGCAGTACTTTTTGAGTTTATCCCGAACATACATACAGACAAACAGACAAAAATTCTAAAAACTATATTTTTGGCTTCGGTATTGATTGTAGATCACACCCCAAGTATTCTTTTAAAATAATATTCAATGTACAGTTTTGACTTTCCTACCATTTTATTATATGTATAGATGAGTTAGCAAAAAATTGCTACGCAACGATAAGCTTTGTCCAAAAATTGCCAATATTTTGTTGAAGTATACTATCCCTTTTGTCGTACACAAAATCGTATTTCACAGCTCTACTGTTACGTTAAATATCTGTCCATCATATTAAATGTATGAACACAGGTTTAAAATGCATTTTCAAGGTACGGAGCTAGCACCATATAATAAATAGGCAGTAGCGGTATTAACTAAAAAAAATGTCAGTGTTGCTTCTTTTTGTTTTCGCCCCTTATTGTTGGACTTTGTTTACTGTTGTGATCGTATTACACATATTTATTTATTAAAAGAACTTAATATTTTGAGAAACTTGATATGTAGGACAAGGTGATGCTGGAGGAGAGACTGCAAGGAGGATGCGAAAATGGTCGCGTACAGTACGGTTTCAGAGAAACTTCCTCTCGCGAACGCTTGGGTTGTGGAATGAGCTCCCTGCCAAGGTTTTCTCCAAGGACTATAGTATGGGATTCTTCAAGAAAGAAGTTATTAGATTTATGAAGGGTCGGCAACGCACGAGTGATACCCCTGGTGTTGCAAGCGTCTATAGGCTACGTCGACCGCTTACCATCAGGAGGACCGTGTGCTTGTTTGCCACCTTAGTGGTATAAAAAAAATATATTTCACATTTTGGGTTATTATGAAATTTTTGATTGGTAACACTGCTTTTACATTGAAATTGTGAAAAAGGTTATTTATAAATTCAAAAAGTAATTTCCTGAAACTGTGCCGTAAAATAAAAAAATCGGCCAAGTGCGAGTTGGACTCGCGCATGAAGGGTTCCGTATCATCATCTATAAAAGGGCAAAAAAATCAAGTTGGTTGAATGGGAATATCTTTGTTTTATTTTAATTTAATAATTTATTTTTAAAGTGAATATATATCTAAATATTATGTGAATATTTCAATCTGTTGATGTTATCAATATCAAGCAAAACAAACACGTTTGTTGTATGGGAGCCCCCTTAAATATTAATTTTATTCTGTTTTTTAGTAATATATTAAAGCGGCAACATAAATACATCTTCTGTGAAAATTTCAACTGTCTTTATATTACGGTTCAAGATACACAGACAATACAATGACTGACGGATGGACGAACGGACAGCAAAGTCTTAGTAATAGGGTCCCGTGTTTTACCCTTTGGATACGGAGCCCTAAAAAGGTCCATTACCTACAAAGAAAACAATTTAGAAAGCCAACAGGAAGGTTGGTGTTATCGTAGATGAAGAAGGTGTAATTCTATCAATCTTAAAAATGTAATCTTTGTGGCATCTTCCAAAACTACGTCAAATCTGAGGGCTTAGGTACTCTGGACAAAAATTAAAATTCCAATAGAAAGTATGTAAATCTTAGTTTTAAATTGTCAAGCTTTAAAGCCAATACCTACTCTAGATCCCTACTTACGCCGCAATTACAAGTGATTACAAGTGATCTTAGTTTTAAATTGTCAAGCTTTAAAGCCAATACCTACTCTAGATCCCTACTTACGCCGCAATTACAAGTGATTACAGGTGATCTTAGTTTTAAATTGTCAAGCTTTAAAGCCAATACCTACTCTAGATCCCTACTTACGCCGCAATTACAAGTGATTACAAGTGATCTTAGTTTTAAATTGTCAAGCTTTAAAGCCAATACCTACTCTAGATCCCTACTTACGCCGCAATTACAAGTGATTACAAGTGATCTTAGTTTTAAATTGTCAAGCTTTAAAGCCAATACCTACTCTAGATCCCTACTTACGCCGCAATTACAAGTGATAAGTAGGTAATCTCACTTTCACTTTTCAAGGTCAAGGAAAGTTATAATGTATACTCGTTCAAAGTTATATTCACAATATTTAATGGTTAGTAGAAAACCTAATCACTTAAGATGATTCGTAACCCTTAATATATAGAATTTAGAGCTATCTATTATAATAATAGTAGTAGGTATTAAAATCTTGCCGAAACTAAAAAGATACTTCATTATGTTGTATATCCATTAAAAAATAGTTTCTGTTGCTGAGTATAATAGGTAATGTTTATGTTAGGTCTGTGTGCAATAAAGTCAGTACTAAGGAATTCTTTTAAAATCAAACCACCGATATCTTTTTTTTTTTTTTTTTTCAGTTTCAATATTAAGGAGATGACGTGGATGTTTTATTTCAGGTTGCCTGTCACTGTCTCAACCAGTGAAGTTATGTTTTTTATTGTTAGGGTTCCGTACCCAAAGGGTAATTAGCGGAACCCTATTACTAAGACTTCACTGTCCGTCCGTCTGTCTGTCACCAGGCTGTATCTCATGAACCCTGATAGTTAGACAGTTAAATTTTTCACAGAAGATGTATTTCTGTTGCCGCTATAACAACTAAAAAACAGAATAAAATAAATATTTAAGGGAGCTCCGATACAAAAAAGTAATTTTTTTGCTCGATTTTGCTTGATATTGATAACGGCAACAGCTTAACATATTCACAGAATATTCAGTTATATAGTCACTGCAAAAATAAATAATTAAATTCAAATCAAATATATATTAAAGAGAGGCTCCTATACAAAAAACGAGATGTTTTAGATAATAGTACGGAATCCTTCGTACGCGAATCCGACTCGCACTTGGCTGACTTTTTTAGTAATCTTGGATAATGCAAGTTTAAGAACGTGAACTGTAGACGCAATATTAACAATGGTAGATATGTATTACAAAAGCCAAGTACTGAAAACGTCAATTAAAAGATATTATATTATAAGATGGATACAACAGCGGAATTAGATTAAGTACAAGAATTGAAACAATGTAATAAAAATTTATTAAAAATTCTTCTCAATGTATTTTATGCTATTATTTAATTAAAACTAATCACTTAATAACTGTTCTATCATTAACAAAATGTCTTATGGTTATCATTACAGTGAACTGTTGAATGATTTCCTTAAAATTTCAGCCTTACAAACACTGCTAGATATAGGCTTATCCCATGTATTTCCTAAAAAAAATCGGTCTGTACCACTTGAATTCAACTAGAACAATCATCTGAATTGTCAGTCTTCTCGGTCCTACCACATTGGTTAAAATTGATGGCGGCATGAGAGCGAAGAAGTTTTCATTATTCTTATGACTGCGGTCTCTAATCAAAAACCTTCTTCTTTGTTAATAATTTCTACGAGCACTCTTATCATTTTATTCTGTAAAAGAGCTCCAAGCGTTGTATTTTCTATTGACTGCAGAGCATGAGCTTGTGAGGTGAATAGTCCTGATCGCTAGTAACAGTTTTAAAAAATTTTCCACTTATCCTTTTTCCCCTTATCCTGGTAGACAAAAGTTTATCATGGTTGCTGATAATCTAGGAGTAAGGCTTGCTTTTCACTTAAGGCCACAATCTATTGTAGAAGTTAGTGTTGACTGCCATCTTTGATATTGAATTCCTACACTTAAAATTTAACCTGCGCACTTATAACTTTTATATGTGGTTACACAAGAAACTTTTGTATTCATATATTAAGTGTATGGTTTGTTTATGCACTCTTCAAGTCATCATCATCCAACAATGATGAACTTTTGTTTGTAAATAAGTTGTTGCTAAGTGATAGGTCAATAGTCTTATTACTAGTGATGCCCTTGATAATGGAAGCTTCCATAGGCTGCGGTGACCGTTTGCCACCAGGTGGACCGCAATCTTGTTTGCCACCTTAGTAGTATAAAAAAATGCAGGTTGGTTTTTATAGTTTAATTTATTATGTTGTGTTATGGTAACCATTATATTTCACAAGACTTTGCCCGCGGCTCCGCTCGTCCTAAATTTGGTTAACGGCGTAAGATTCTTACGGCAACTACTTGATTATACCAAAGAAGTTGGTTATAGCAAGCTATAGCTGCAGTTATGGTTCGTTCGTAAAATTGGGTTACTCCCGCGGGAACTTTTGAATTTTCCGGGATAAAAAGTAGCCTATGTCCTTCCCCGGGACTCAGACAAATTTCATCTAAATCAGTTGAGCGGTTCCCGATCCATCCAGTGGTTGAAGCGTGACAAACAACCAAACATCAAAACTTTCGCATTTATAATATCAATTAAATTTTGCTAGCGGCGAGGGACTCCTTTATATAATCTCAGTATTGAAACTGTGATTTACTCCTTAATTACCCCGCGCTAAATTCGGTAATCGGCGACTGTGATTTACTCCTTAATTACACTAATGAAGTTTGCTACATCAAGCTGTAGCTATAGCTATAGTTCGTTTAAGCTCGGTTATAGTTATTCGTGCGAGAATTTCGGGATAAAACATAGCCTATATGCTATTCCAGGACCTAACCTATATGTGTGCCAAGTTTCATCCCGATCCGTCCAGTGGTTGAAGCGTGAAGAAGTAACAAACATACACCATCACAAACTTTCGACTTAATAATTTTAATGGTATTCCATGTGAGCTTGTTCAGTGTAGTCAGTGGCATATATTTCATTTATTCCTAAGTAACATTTAAACATTTATTAATTAATATAGGTAGTACTGCTAACTACACTATGTCCTTTCTTATTTGCAGAAAAGTTGAAGTATTCACAAATTCAGGAGTTGATTCCATTTTGTTATCATGACAGCATAGGTATATCAATCTTGTAACACATATTCATCATTTTATTTGCAAAATAATTTAGAAAATTAGTTATAGACGGTATGATATTAAGGTAAACGGTTAGTTATAATAAGTAGGTTCTAAAGCCAAGCAGCATATTATAGGGTTTGTTTGAATAGAGTAATAGAAGAAATCTTACTCATACATCATACAATATTTTTAAGTTTGTGACAATGATGAAATGAAATTTGGCACATGCATAGATCATTATTAGAATTCAGCAATCAATATTTTATAATAATACTACTCTGTTGAATAATAATTAGCTGATTAAGTTTGTTCTGAAACTACTTTAGGACAGAACACCTGTAGGCTATGCTGTAGGACAGTATTTGCTCTCTGCTTAATAGAAATAGATAATTGGTAGATTTCTTCTAATTCACTTTGTTTACAATATAATTATTAAAGGTTGTTTTTTGAATTGTTTTGCCCTTGTGATTAAAGACTATTGTTGTGAGCGTTGGGTAGGAACACCTGCAGGTAACTGACCAGATATAAAAGAAAGGGTAGGAAAGTATCTAAATTCAATCCAATACCACATAAATTGTTCGTACTTCATTTATGGTGTAATAAATAGGTAGGTCCCAGTATCTTGCCGTTAAATACTTACAAAATTCTTCGATTTTAGTAATCTTAAGTTGTCTAATTCCTAGTTTCCTTTATTAGTAGGTATCTAACAGTATTTTATAGGCAATTTTGGGTTTTAAATCAGCACAGAAAGTTTCTCTGGTATTCTTTCCACAATTTACAAACACACACAAAATTAACCAAAATTGGATTAGGTACGACAAAGCGTATCCTGACCTCGCACATTGGTTTCTGTTGTGTAACTTAACTTTGATTAATTTCTTGCGGATATCTTCTTTAACAATCAATGTTTTGAAAATGTCTAAAGTCTTTAATTTAATATATATTAGCTGTGCAATCAGAAAACGATCGGTTTGCAGCTATTTAAAAGGTAAACGCAAATTTGACAGTTCATTTTGCCTGCTAACCGCTCGCTAATCGCGATTATTGTCATACATAATAACTATTTTGGAGGATTCCTATTAAAGGTTACCGATTGAAAATGCATTTTTAACTCCTAAATCGCCCAATAGTGGTGCTAGCCTCAACTTATCGCTACTTGCTTACTTACTTATTGCTACATAATTCGCGATTGGTGTTTGACAGCGATTATCGCGAAATACGAGGCCCCTACACTGCTCCCGCAGGATAGATGATAGCCCCGCGGGTTGGAACTCTATTTGTTCTAGAACTGTTCGATTGATAATCGAACTCGAATCAGTGATTTTTTGAACGTCCTCCATAGTGGCTCATACAAAGCCTTCTGCGACCGTCGTCGTCAGCGACGGCCACCCGTCAAAGACAAAAAGCGGCCAAACGGCGCGAATGAATGGCATACGCATTTTGCACTCTTGTTTTGCTCACTTTACTGAATGACTTTGTCGCAATATCTCCTTTAAAATCAGAAAACAATTTATGATAACAATAACTCACCCTGTAGCTACGAAACTGTAAGTCATGTGAGTGAGGACGGTGCTCATCTTCAGATCTTCAGAGGAAGTCATGTTCATGTTGTACCTTTTGAATACGTGCCTGACGTCATCTGAGTGGGTGGCTCCTGAAAAATAATTCACTTTACAGTTTGTGAATTACCTTAAGCCCGTGGCAGGGCAAGCATTAAACAACTAAAAAAAATTACTTTGTTATATAAAACATCTAAAAAGTCGCTTAAGTGCGTGTCGTATACGTATTAAGGAAACAGTTAGGGGAATAGGAGAAAAATGAAATAATGAAAATTTAACAACTTACAATAAATTAAAAAACAAAAAAAACTATTCTATTCCTCTATTTATATTTTTATTCTATAAAATAAAAATTATTGCGGATAGTTATGAAAGTATTTATTTATATTGATGATATGGCATGTATAATGTATTTTCTTCTAAGACTCCAACCTTCAGGGAGTCATAAACGAAGAAAGATTATTTCTATGCAGGCGGTTTTCGGAACATTCAACAGTGTTGCCATTTACTGCTAGCTCTAAGTTCTGTTACTGAAAAAAAAATTATTGGCAAGAATTCGCGATGATACATTTGGATTTAATTGAACCTTTTGACGTGATCCAACCTGGACCATATTTTTTTGTTTCGAACTCCTATGTGTGAAGAAGGTATTGTGATCGTGCGGAAAAAAACGCGTTTTTCATAAAATCTATTAATTAAAACCCGGCATTTTAGAATATTGTAACTTCAATGGATTGTATGTATACGTACCGCCCGTCGATTGAAAAGTGTCTGATCGCAGCACGCCATTTCCTCATCAAAGAAATATGGTCCCAGTTTGACTATGTCAGCCTAGGTAAATGGTTCGAACTGCTTTATGATATAAAGTAGCGTAGTTCGAAATTTATAGAAACGTTTACAGACTCAATAATTTCAGCAGTAGACTTGTGTCAAATTAAAACTTGCATATATCATATAGAAAGTTTATTAAGATTTTAATACGATTTAGGAGTAAATTGAAATATAAGTGGTTTTTTATGGTAAAAAAGTCTGCTACGGCAAGCTATGGTTCGTCTTCGTGGAATTCTGTTATAATTATTCATGAGAAAACTTTTGAATTAATCGAGATAAAAAATATATCCTTCTCCTGTCGTTAACTATTCCTGGGCCAAAAAGCCTATTCATTGCGACGTGAATGATGGGCAAGCAGAAAACAAATTTACTTTAATTGATGTATTACTCGTTTTATAATAGTGTAAGGATTTCGTGAGTAACTAAACTGCACATACACAAGGTAATAATGTTAAAAGTATAAAATTGTGTGACTTACCAAAGGTATAATTACTCTTTGTCCTGACGGAAGAGTATGGCCCTCGAAAATAGTAACGGTATACATAAACTGGTTGGTCTGAACGATTTGCATGGAGTTGAGCCACCTTTCCAGCATCTGCTATAAATATGCGATCGCTTTGTGCCTGTTATATTTGTTTCATTTAATAAAAATAAAAAGCAAAACCAGAGAGGGTTGCCAGAGATATTTAATGTCGTATTTCGTAGTGAATAAATTATACATATACAACTATCACTTTATAATAACATACTAATTTTCACCGCGACTTAGTCCAAAATCAAAATCAAAATCTTTTTATTCAAATGGGTTACTAAGAACACTTTCGAATCGTCAAGTAAATTAACTACAACTACTACTCTGTATTAGTATGAAAACTAGTTAACAAAAAAAAAAACAACCGGCTTCAAAAAGATGCAATAAAAAGGTAAAAATAATTACTTATTTACAAAAACCTGATCTGAATTAAAGTTTGAAGTTGGTTTCATGCAATTGAAGTTTGTTATAATTTATAAGGTAAATAGACACTAACTTCAAACTGTAATTCAGATAAGATTTTTGGAAATAAGTTAATATTTTTACCTTTTAGTGTATGTTTTTGAAGCTGGTGTTTTTTTTGTCTTAAAGTTTTATTTTTTACTTTTGAGTGACGAATTGCTTTTTTCGTACACTCAAAACATCCATACTCGTAATAAAATTTTATACAATCATCAATATAAGAGGTGTTTTACCAGTTCAAAAGTAACACCAATTATTTATTTTCACTGAAAATTTAGGATTTAAATTCGCTACCATTAATACGGGACCACCTCGGAAGAATAACCTTTCAAATAAAAAAAATATTTTGCAAATCTATACATGATGGAGTTATGCCCGACCATACATAAAAATAAAATATATATAAACATCCGAATTGAGAACCTCCTCCTTTTTTAAAGTCGGTTAAAAATTCAACACGCTATAATGCTTATTTTTTATATTTGTACTTATCTACTGGTTGATTTGTTCAAAATACGGTAATTTTTATTGCAAATTGTGACACAAATAAATCAAAACCTATGGGGTACTTTCCGTTAGCGTAGGATCATGAAATTTGGCAAGAAGCAAGATGTTACATCACAAATATAGGAAAAACCTAAACAATGATCATAAACTGTGAGACTTATTCTCATGATAGAAGAACTATCTACATATAATAAGTTTGTACGGAACGCAAGCTAGACTCGCACTTGACCGGTTTTTTTGTGTATTCGGTACATGTTTAAAGATTTTTTTATAACTTTTAAACCTTTTCATTGTTTTATTGGTAGAGCTGCAGAACTGTGTCAAACTTGGCCCCAAGCCTATAGAAAACTACTTTGATTTTAACGTAATATGTATGTATGTCTCCTAATCGTATACTAGATTTTGCCAGCGGCTCCGCCCGCCCTAAATTCGGTTATCGGCGTGTACTAATGAAATTTGCTATAGCAAGCTATAGCTGTTGCTAAAGTTCGTTTAAAACTTGGTTACAGTTATTTCCACGGGAAGTTTTGAATAGAATAGGTAATAGAGTTACTTTATATTATTAGTAGTACCTAGAAGACCGAGCCTTGCTTGTTTTTTTAACAACGGAATCTATGTCAAGTAGCTTTAGTGTTGCTTAACATCGCCATCTATTGTCAAGTGGTAAAAATAATAGTATTACTACTCGGCAACAGATGTCAGGAAAAGTCATATTTTCCAGTTTATCACTGCCTAAAAACACGGATAATTCGACGTTTTCTAAGAATGAAACCTAACTAGATCGATTCATCGCCTCCGAAATCCCAGGGGCATGCTAAATTTCATGAAAATCGTTGGAGCCCTTTCCGAGATTCAGATTATATATATACAAGAATAACTCGTTAAAAGGTAGTCGAACCTTAATTAAATTAGCAAAGGTTCCTTCATTAGCTGGTTTGTCTTGAAAATAGTAACGTTTTATCTTCTTGGAGTTATTTCTCTGAAGGTCAGGAGATAAATTTTCATATTTAAAAATCTTGCTGAATCCTTCTTCCCAGTGTGACTGCAATTTAACTAGAAACTTCGGATCATTTAAGTATTCTGGAATAAATAAAATTTTGAATTATATACATACATATAAAGGGTGTGAGGGACATCGTGACGAAAACTGAAACCATAGGTTTAGTACATGATTCTGAACCTTATACCGTTGGAATTTTACGTTGGTCTTTCATGATTTTTATGTATTTTTTTGGCGTTTTTTTTACTGATAACGACTATTACCGTGTATCACAACCCCATTTTAACTAAAAACGTAATAAAAAACAATAAGTTTATTATTTTCACCTGAAACTGCAATGTAAATCAAATTTAAAATCAGCTGTTAGATACGTTTAAAATAAATTCTTGAGTAAGGTCAACGTACCTACACAATAGCAGTGACCTCTAGAGGTCAGTGACACAATGGGCACAAGCTCACACCGCGGTAAAGATAAAGCAGTATGCTACTTTTTGCCAAATTTTTTGTCACGATGTCCCTTACACGGTGTATGTTATTTTATCATATACGAAATACGTTACGGCTTGAAGTAGATGTGTAAATAAACTTAAGATTAGCCAGTTAATAGTAATGTTTATTTTCAAGAAGAGGTTCATATTGATTTATTTTATCTTTAGCCCGCTAAACATTAGTGTATCTGCTTGCCTTGGCTTAAAATCGAAAAGGAAAATATAAAATGAGGGATTCGGATCATAGTTTATTAACCTTAAGAACACAAACGAAAGTAAGGTGGTGAGGAGCGAAGCTAGCGTGCCAGAAACGAATTGAACCTGTGTCACTTGTGTTGAAAAGAAATCATTATTAGTCTCCAAACTCAAGAAGCAGGTTCATAATAAATTTTCTTTTTTAGCCGTAACACTTTACCAAATCAGAAATTTGAAAAATACATGAATAGGCTGTAGAATAAACCAAACATTATTATTTTTTTTTTTATATACCACTAAGGTTGCAAACAAGCATACGGTCTACCTGATGGTAAGCGGTCGCCGTAGCCTATGGACGCTTGCAACATCATAGGAGTATCACTCGCGCGTTGCCGAACCTTTAAACATCTAATAACTTCTTTCTTGAAGAACCCCATAGTGTAGTCTTTAGAGAAAACTTTGGCAGGGAGGTCATTCCACAACCCAAGCGTTCGCAGGAGGCAGTTTCCCTGGAACCGGACTGTACGCGACCATTTCGGTTCTAAAGTGTGGCGAGCGGTACAATGTTAGAAAGTAGCCGTGGGCATCATTTCGAACAATTCCTCGGAAGACATCCCATTGTACAAGTATTAGAACACACACAGGGAGGCAAAGTCTCTCTTCAGACTTAAGACCTCGATACGGCATGTGAGTTTGAAATCGTCGACAATTGTCAAAGCCCGTCGTTGAACCGAGTCAAAAGGGCCAAGCTACAACAACAACTATATCTGCAGTAAGATATTGCTCTAGTCTTCAATATTTGTTGGCGGGACTGGAATGATATCAAAAATGTTTGTAAATCTTTTTAGAGCTTTTTATGCTGATATTATTAAAGAAAAAAAAGAGAAACAAGCAACCATTGACTCGTGTATTATAGTTAAAAACATCTGATATCAGCAGTGCATTGAGAGACAAGTGAAATTATTGATATTAATCAAAAAAACCCGGGCTTCCCCGCGTCTTACAGGCAGGGTTCCAAGGTTTAAAAAAACCATTTTGTTAAACACCCCGTAATGCCAAGCGCCGCTAATTCCAATGCGTTTTTCGAACATCAAAATTGTGGCACATTTAGGAATTTCATATTTTTTTATTACAGTTTTCCGTAATTTATTCGGTTAATTACAACAAGTGGTACAATTTCTGCCAAATTTCGGTGGTAATTAGGGTTCCGAAGTCAACAAGGAGCCCTTATAGCTTTGTCAAGTGCGTCCGTTGGTCTGTCCGGCTTGGCTCACAGAACATCTGTAATTTGGCATGGGTATACATATTCAGTAATTGGGCCGATAAAGTGCTAAAATAAAATTGTCACAAAATTTTTTTTGGTAGGGATACACGTAAAGTCGGTATTTTTTTTTCGTGTACCCCAAAGTGTGGGGTGTCGTTAGATAGCTCGTTTAAAATATTGAGAGTCTTATAAAAACATTTTTTGATTCAGCGATGCGATTCACTTAACATTCCGCAAACGTATCGCTTAATCAAAAATGATTTTTTTTATTTATTTTTCACTTCTGAACACAATGGTGTACATGGCGGGCTTAATGTTAAATAGCATTTTCTACCAGTCAACCATAGGGCTAAACAAATAAACTGTTGGCGGTGTAAATATTTAAATGAAATGTATTTTTATATTATCTGTCCAGGAAAATAAAAATGTTCTATAATAATTATAGATATATACAAAGATACGAATATACTAACATAAATAATGTATAATTAAAAACGGGTTGCACTCCGGTAGAAGTAAAAACATACTAGTTATTTACTTCCCATCACTTTTTATACATATTTATTTATTATAAATAAAACACAAGTTACGACTTTTACGTTTTCTATAAATTCAATTGGCCTTTATTGAAGTTCTCACTTAAAAAACATTCAAACTTCATTTTAACATGTGTAATCCGCGCTTTTTAATCGTCCTATAGAGTTTAACATTTCTTACCCATCACAAAAAGAAGTGCATAACGTTGCTAAAGACGTTTTCATTTTAAAATTATTATAGGCGTGGCATTATGGTTTCCGACTTGCGAATTTTTATGGCATAGCATTACAGTTTCCGTCTGGCGATCAGTCAGAACCACAGACTTAGGATTTTTTCGCTACGCTAAAGACCAACACAGCGAGGAAAAGATATATACTCATTACATGAAAGCTGCACACGAGAAAAAGAGACAGATAACCATATCTAATATGTCCATTATTTTTCAAGTTGATACCCATAGTGACCTGCTTGTTTTTTGACATCACGTGTTTACTTGATTATTTGGTCAATCCTAAAGGACTTAAAAGTTTAGTGCTTATGTATGTCTTGTTGCATAACTAATTGTTCCGTCACAGGAAGAAATAACCCGAACAATCATACTTTTCACAGGTAAATACGATATTCTTACGTATTTTTTTTAAACTATATTTTGTCGTATTTCTGTTTTAAATTGGCTCAGAAAACAGTTTTTACGTTATTATATTGCTTTTTTTTGTAAAACGTGGTATTATTGCATCTAGAATGGTTCTAATTAATGTAATTTTAAGTAAAATTGTAAAATGTTTGGTTACGCTAGACCTTGACAAAACGATGGCGTCATAAGATATTAAGTCAGAAAGTTATTTGGATGACATTTTTTAAGGAAAAGTTATTTGGAATTGTCTAAAAACTAAACTACTGAATCGATTTCGATAAAATTTCTATGGGACCAAATAGCAAGTATATCCTGTCAAACAAAAAAAAATCACGTGAATCGGTTCATAAACAAAAAAGTTATGGCTGAACACCCATAAAAAATATATATATATACAGTCGAATTGAGAACCTCCTCCTTTTTTTGAAGTCGGTTAAAAAAGTGGTTGAATGTCAAAACCTACGGTAAGTTTTTGCGAATAAAAGCTATAAGCAAATTATTTTATTTATTAATAAAAAAATTAATTAAAATTTTTTTTGAATAAAAATAGAATAAAGGTTGACGGGAAGAGGTTTTCTATAGAGATAATACGACTTTTTGTGTAATTGTCAAAGTTCTAATTTTTTTAAATGAACGTTTGTAATTTTTTTATCCAGTAAAAGGTATATATTTGTGAGAAAATATTAAAACAGGTAAATATATAGTTGACTAGTTACAACAAGAAAATAATGCAATTTAAAGTAAAATAAGTACTCGGAACCGTAGAAAATGTATGAAAGCATTGATGCGTATAGATGAGGCAAGCAGACTTTGGTCTCTGCCTACCCCTCTGGGAAACAGGCGTGATGTTATGTATGTTTGTAGAATTATATCATAACTTAACAGGTGTGAAACACGTAATACGTAAATTGAATAGAAAGTTGAATGAACACGTCATAGACCGCACAAAAAGTCAGTGGAAGCTGCGTTAACATAAGCATAAGGATTACCAGTGAATATAATATAATAAGTATCAAGTAAGTTTTTTTAAAATTATATAAATATAATTTTTTTAAAATTATTCTGGATAAGAATGATAAAAGGACTAAGCGCACATAGGAATCACAAACAAGTTTGGCGCATAATTATTACATCCTACTAGTATAATAAATGTGAAAGTTTGTTTGGATGTTTGTTACTTTTTTACGCTTCAACCACTGGACGGACCGGGATGAAACTTGGCATACATATATGTTAGGTCCTCGAATAGCACATAGGCTGCTTTTTATCCCGAAAAATTCAAAAGTTACCGCGGGAATAACTATAACTGAGCCTCAACGAACTATAGCTATAGCTACAGCTTGCTATAGCAAACGTCATAAGTATATTAATGAGTTAATTACGGAGTTCCACGCCGATAACCGATGTAGCGAAGACGCTGGAAAAATCTAGTAGTTAAATAGTTTATCCAAGGAACCAACATTATGTCAAACTTAGAAACCAGAAACAAAAGTTAACTGTAGCTAAAGTAATCTATACTGATATGATAAAGCTGAGATGTTTGTTTGTTTGCTTGAACGCGCTTATCTCAGGAACTACTGGTCCGATTAAACAAAATCGTTCAGTATTAGATATCTCATTTATCGAGGAAGGCTATAGGATATATATCATCACGCTAAAACCAATAGGAGTGGAGTACCAGTGAATAATAATTCAAAAGCGGGCTTTTTTTTCTTTTGAGAGTTTCCGCTGCATGCGCTATGTAGAGGATTAAAGTTTCGCAAAAATCATGTATGACAGAATTTTTTAAAGTTCTAAAAAGAAGTTCACGACAACATATGTTTATATCTTAAGGTTGGCTCACTATAACTTTTTTATGCTAACCAAATTTGTTTTAAAATATCGCATTATTTGCGAAGGTGTCTTATAAACATAATAATAATCCTCGTCCAAATAAATACGTTAGTCATCACAAGCATTTAATTTAAATCAAAATTGCCGTTTATATTATTCGATTTCAATGAATATCTTAGGTGATATCACAGTTTTAAAATTATATCGCAGCAAAATAATGATTAAGTACTGCACGCGCATTTATAATGTGCAAAGCCCGTGGGCAGTCATGAGGAGGAAGGGCGGTAGGTATAATTAAAAGTTAAAGTAAGCGTTAGCCTAAAGTAACTATTAGGTACTAATTGACTGACTGACTGATCTATCAACGCACAGCTCCAACCACTAGACGGATCGAGATTCAATTTAGCACACATAGCTATTATGATGTAGACGTGCGCTAAGACAGAATTTTCCAAAACTCAACCCCTAAACGGGGGTTCAAAGTTTGTACGGAGCACCACGATCGCAAAGCCATTATAAAGGCTAGGGATATCATCTGATACCTACACGTTTATCAGTGACGTTTATGGGTGTTGTAGCTGGCTGGATCATTGCGTGGTAACTCAGTCGGCAGCGCTGTCAGTGTGTAACGTACATGTGAAGTATAATACAGTATGGTCTGACCATTTTCCTCTGATTATTGAATGCAACCTAAATTTGGTGCCACCAAAATTGACGAGAAGATTGGTGGCAGACACATCGCTAAAGTGGGGGGATAAAACTGACGAACAAATAGCCATTTATCGAACAGAATGTCATAAAAGGTTAAAATCAATGGATTTCCCATCGGAATTTAGGAACTGTGCGAACTGTTACTGCAATGATCCCGACCATAGGCATATTCTTGACAGGTTGTACTCTGACATTGTGATCGCTCTTTGTGATGCCTCTCGGGCCGGTCAGGGAAACAAGGGGAGGGGTAAGCGTGGACCACGTATTATGGGGTGGAATAGGCACGTTAGTGAGGCCCATCTATTGGCTAGATCGAGTTTTCGTGAATGGGTACTATGCGGTAAGCCCAAGTCTGGTTGCGTTTACACTAGAATGCGCGAAGATAGAAGGGTGTTTAAGTCTCGGTTAAAATGGTCCAAATAAAAATGGATGCCCTTGCTAAGCAGCATTCTAGTGGAAAATTCCGCGATTTTTGGAGGGGTACTAAAAAAACGAACACTCGACTTGGCCACCCTGCAAGCGTTGGAGATAAAAGTTACCCTAAGGACATTGCTAACAGTTTCAAAGACCATTTTACTATAAAAGCGCCTCTGGGTCCAGCTCAGGTGATGCGTAATGCTGAGATGAAAAATGGTAGGATGGAGACGATTTTCGTGGGTAAGGACGTGGCAAATGCTATTAAGTCAATAGCCAAAGGAAAGTCCCCTGGCCACGATGGTCTCAGTATTTAGCATCTTGAAAACGCTGGTCCGCATATAACAAGAGTCCTAGCAATGTTCTACAATTTATGTGTGAGTCACTCTTACTTGCCTGTGGACCTTATGAAAATGGTTGTAGTGCCTGTAGTGAAAAACAAAACTGGAAATTTATCAGACAAAAGTAACTACAGGCCTTTTTCACTTGCGACGATTATTGCGAAAGTGTTTGACGCCATGCTCAATATACAATTACAAAAATATTTGAAATTGCTCGACAATCAATTCGGCTTTCGACCTCAGCTGTTCACTGAGAGTGCTATATTGTCTCTTAAGCATGTCGTCAAATACTACACGGATCGCAAAACTCTGGTGATCGCCTGTTTCCTTGACTTGTCCAGAGCATTTGATCTGGTTTCTTTTGATATCCTCTGGAAGAAACTTGAGAATATAAACTTGCCTTGTGAGTTTGTTGATATCTTTAAGTATTGGTATGGAAGTCAGACCAACAGCGTTAAATGGGAGAGCACAATGTCAGAACCATATCGGCTGGAGTGCGGGGTGAGACAAGGAGGGCTTACCTCTCCATCTCTCTTTAATTTGTATGTTAACGAACTGATCGTTACACTTAGTAGTCACCGTGTCGGCTGTCATGTGGATGGAGTATGTGTTAACAATCTCAGTTACGCTGCTGACATGGTGTTGCTGAGTGCATCGGTCTGTGGCATGAGAAAATTATTACAAACCTGCGAGGACTATGCCCGAGGTCATGGTCTTATATACAATGAGACCAAAAGTCAGTACATAGTTTTTGAATGTAGCCGAAAACAGTGCCAATATTTACTACCTATAAAACTATGTGGCACCCCTTTAAAAGGGTGGAACAATTTATATAATTGGGACATATTATTGCTTTTGACCTTAAAGATAGCGCTGATATGGAACGGGAACGTAGGGCGTTGACGACTAAGGCAAATATGTTAGCGCGTAGGTTTACGCGGTGCTCCACGGCCGTAAAAAAATTATTATTTAAAACATACTGTACCTCGCTATACACTTCAAGCCTAGGATAGGAAGGATTCCTAGGAAGGATAAATTACAGCCAAATGTCGTACAACGCCCTCCGCGTCCAGTACAACAACGCGTTCAGGGCGCTGTTGGGGTTGCCCCAACGCTGCAGCGCATCGGGGATGTTCGCGGAGGCTAGCACTGACTGTTTTAGAGCGATTGTACGAAAGCTGGCTGCATCCTTGGTGCGCAGGGTGCGATCCAGCTCTAACATCGTCCTGACAATGATTGCTGGCAGGATAGACTGATCTTACATACGTCACTGTTGTGACAAACATGTCAAATACAGTGCCGATTAGGACGGTCTATATTTTATTTTATTTTACTTCAATTCAATTATTATTACAATATTATCCTAATTTTATTTTATTATAATTAATTTTCCTGTAATGACAATATTATTTTTAGACATTAATTAATTAATTTATTATTATTAAAAATTGTATACCTAATCTATTGCATTTATGAATTACTTCATTAATTTTTTCAGTTTTTTTTTTTTTTGAAATTAAAAATTCTAACCGAGAGAGAGAGAACGTCAAGTATGAGAAGGTTTTCCTTCGAGGATAATAACGGGTGCTCCGCGTTACGTCCACAACGATACCATTTCAGAGCCGATAAGTGAGTTTATCGACTGGCCGCCCGTTTGTTTGACATGGCGGAAAACAGTGCACATTTCCACCTGAGGGGCATTGCTCCACTAAATGCCCGCCCACCCGACGGCCGGCTCCTTCCTAGGGAGCTCATTCCCCCAAAAAACCTTAGTTGTTGCTTAGCTATTCATTTTGATTAGAATCGCCTTTTGTTTATTTTTTCAATTTTTCATTTTATCTTATTTTCGGTTTTTATTTATATTTTCTGTTTTATTTTGTGTTCACTTTACTACAAGAAGTAGTGTTTTACTTTATTCCCCGCGAAGAATTTATACAGTCCACCTTTGCCGTTTGTATCAATAACTATGTAAATTGTAAACAGTAGAATAAAAACTTACGCAGCAAGCAAACAGTGACATTGAACTCATGATGTCATGGTATGTAGATAGCGTCAGGCAAGAGCAAAATGCTGACATAAGATATACGTCATTAAAAAATACGTATGAAAGACTTAAAATTATATACTTAAGAGTTATGTATTATTGAAGTTCGTAACATGATTATTTTGTTAATTTCAAAAAATATAGTAAAGATAAATAAACATAATTTTTTTTGTGTTATTAATTTTTTTTTAAATAGGAGGGTTATAGAGTATTGTAAATATTAGCACGTACATATGTCGGTCAGGAAATAAAATAATAAGCAGAATTGCAAGGCTTGACTGCAACCTTCACTGTTGCATCACAAAGTCATATATATGCACGTAGTGAGAGAATTGCACGCGCTATTATCAATGTATTTAAGATACTTTATAATAGTTATAGTTGCTCATTAACTCCTATACGCTACTACTAAGTACTATACTGTTACTCCTTAAACTCCTAGTTAAGATCCGGATTCCGGTTACTCTGTAAGTTACACATGAGTTTTAATTGAAACTTTGCTAGAAATATACAATATTAACATGTGAGTTGATCATTATTTACTTTAACCTGCTGCTGATAACGATATCGATCATTGACGTTACATGGCCTTCTTGGGTGTGTGAAAAAGTCATCGGAGAAGCATATATAACAAAATAAAAAGGAAAACTATCTTACCTAAGTAGGCTTAACACTTATAACGTGAAACAACAGATTTTTTTTCTCCTTAACCCACGGGTGTGTGAAAGCTTTATATAGATATTTTTTCTTACCAGCCAGGTCAATTAGTGCTTCATCATCAGTAACCGTTGTTATGAATGGTAGTTGGAGTACATTTCCTGTCTCTAGAAGGTGGTATGGACATTGTGTCAGGAAGGGGTTTTTAACATCCGGCGACTCGATTGTTGGTAAAAAAGGTGATGACCTTATATGCCAATCCTGAAAAGTTAAATTCCAAGTATAAAAAAGTTTGTTGCATACTTAATAAATCAAAGTATTGAGTAATGTAATGAAATGTAATAAATGTTTTGTTGTACAAAAAAAATTAAAAGTATACAGTTGATTGGTGGAATACAATTGAGGCGGTCTTATCGCTATTTAGTTTTTTCCAGACAACCTTTGGTTAGGGGAAATCTTGTAGAATAAGATTTTAGAGTAGGTGCAACTTGGAACGAGAAAGTAATATAAATTAAAATAATAAACTTAAACAAAATAACTCGTCTTATTCATGAAATAAATATTAATGTGGCCGATAAAAAAATTTAAAGTTTTAAAGCAGTGTAAGCTTTAGGCTTGTCTGATAGTAAGAGGTAAAGCTATCCATAGTTTTATAGATATAACTGTAAAGTAATCGTTATAAGTCTGAGAGGGATGTGAAGGAATCCTTAGGAGTAAATTTGTAAAAGATCCAAGACTTTGTAAAGAAGAGCCAAGGAATAAAAAGCAACTTTTAAGACCATTTAGTGATGGAGGTATGAACAGAACGGAATTAAGAAGAGACAGAAGGTGTGTTTTCCGGTGTGGGTGATAAGCCACTTGAGCACGAAACTCTGAAACATGATCATATTTGCGTTAACCAAATATGAACCGTATAGATACATTTCGAAGCCACTCAAGTTTGTTTAACAGCTCTTCAGTAAGATAGGGAAAGCAAACTTCACCATAGTCGAGAACCGGAAAGAGTATTGACTGTGCAAGCGCAATTTCGGTAGGAATTGGCAGGAAGTTCTGAAGTCTTCTCAAGGATTTTATAGAGGAAAACAGTTTTCTATTTATTTCTTTTAGCTGATGAGGCCAGGATAACGACAATCTAAATGCCTAGATTTTTCACACATTCGCTTAAAGGAACACAAACATTATTACACATGATGGAAGGTAACTGTTGCCAATCAATTTTATTATTGAGCTTCCCAAACTGTGTGATTCACTCCAGGCTACAATCTGAGCAATATCTGCATTAATAGTGTTTACTGCTAGATTTAAATTTTCAAAGAAGGCTTGGCAGTAGATTTGTGAATCATTTGCATACAAATGGCAGAAAGAAGAAGAGATGTAATAGAATTATTAAAAAAGTAAAGAGAAATAGAGACAACATGCAGAAGTATCACACCAGGTAGATGAATAATCATCAACTCGAATGCGTTGCCGACGTCTACATAAGTTACTGTGAAACCAGTCAATTGCCGTTGAAGATATGTTAAGAGAGCGTAAGCGTGCTAACAGTATGTCAAAATCAACAGGATCAAAAGCATTGCTAAAATCAAGTAATGCAATTACTGTCACCTGCTTGTTCTCCAGCCCCAATCGAATGTCATCAGTTATTTCAACTAGCGAAGTAGCAGTATCATGACCTGGACGGATTAATGTGTACGGTAAATTTTTTTGTTTTAGTTATTTAGATTGAATTTTGTATTAGGATTTTTGTTTTACGTTCCCGAGCAAAGATCGGTTACCCAACTGATAAATATAATAAGGATATACTTTTGAAATTAATGTTCTTTGTGCTCTCACTAGGACATCTACAGGTTTGTTTCTTAGACATTGCACCAAAGCTTCACTGGTAGAGGTGGGACAGTTTAAGGTTTTTGCCACAGATTGAGTGTTTTTATTTTGATTCCTGTTAAATAACCCTGGAGTAAGAGCTGTGCCACTGTGAGCCATACCTCTAGCAAATGCGCCTGAAACACAAACATAAAAAATTATGAAACCGTATGTTGCTGTTACTTTAAGAAATCAAGCAAAAAATAAAAACCCGATCAATCGTACAGCAAACTATAATTTTTTTTTGGCTCTACCTACGTATACAAATACATTCGGAAATAACCCGAATGTATTTGACGAGTATCATTACTTTGCCGCAACACAGTCCAGTACTATTACGGGAAGTAAAGTCTTTACTGACTAGTATACAAACTCAGGCCCATTCATCAGTGCACACTAATTATTAATATACAAATAACCTCATTACCTCTAGATGTTTAGCAATGTACTCTTGGGATTTTGTGATGTATACGACTTACTGTACTACTGTATATCTAAAGATAAAATGAAGTTATTCTTATTATTCTTATACAGAAACCAGGTCTTGACCACAGATTATATTATAATTAGTTTTCAGAATCAGATAGTGCGATTGATCTTATAACTAAAATATTGATATCAATATGCACATTCCCAGAATTACTGAAGGGAACCGTGATTTAATGCGAATTTTTTTTATGACTTACTAGGAAACAGTTTCATTACGTGCAGGCAAAGCGGGTGCTAAGACCTAAATTACCTCCAGGGGCTTTTTCTTTGTAAATTTTGACGGGCGATTGACATTATATGAAACATATCCTGTGCACCGCGCGTCTCTACGTACTTTGCATAAGTTGTAAAGTGTTTCAGTGGTTTACACTTTTAGGTCAAAAGAAAAATACGTAGGTCGTACATTTTTTGTTTATATTTTAACTTAAGATTTTAGATCCTGTCCATACTCATTACTTTAGATCCCCTCAGGCTCATTAACTGTAATTTAAGGTTCCCTTAGGTCCCCTTAGAGGACATTACGACGTGGTTCATGTAGGTTCAACTACCTACCACAATTGGGGTTAGCAATACTTAAAGTATTTAATTATAGGTCATTCTTCAATATGACGGAAAAGAACAATGGTAGCAGAGTGTGGTTGTAAACCACAGGATTATTGCTTACCGTACTACATACATCTCATGTTTAGTCAATGAACTTGCATTTTTTATGGCACTTTTCTAACCCAGAGTTTTATTTTGAAATTTTTTTAATTAGTTGGCTACTGGGTTGGCACACATAAAAAAGTAACACTTTATTTATTCTGTAGGATTTAGATTAAGGTAGCTTTTTTGTATCTAATATAATATTAATTTTTTGTGTAAATTGTAGTGTTAAAGTTTATTTCAGTATAAATTGTTAATTAATTTCTTTGTTATTTTTTTAAAATGGCCGCACCTACAACTGTTTTGGCTGGAAGCTGGCATTGGTTAGCAATGGCTGCTGCCTTGATTACAAGGCAGGACAAAAATGATGCCCTACTTCATTGGTAGATAAACGCTCTACGTGATGCATATGACCTATTGAGCCATTATGGGCTTGGAGAAGGAAGATGTAACCAAGTTTACCGCAGATTTGGACCAGGCCCAGGATCATTCTGACCAGATTATTATTAGAGTAGCACAAAATTGTCGGTCTGAGGCTAAAGACGAATGTGAGAAATCTCTAATGGCCACTCAGGGGGTTCCTTCTTCCTTGCCAAATTTAGACCTGCCTAAATTTAATGGTGGATTAGTTCCTTTATAAATAGGTTTACGGCTAGACAGTTTGTTCATCTTCAAATCGTTGATCGGTCTTTTCTACTTGTCCATTTGGCTTCTTTACCGTCTCACACCAGAACCAAGGAGCCCTTTTGAGTTTGTTTGTGGCGGTAAACCAGCCACCCTTTTTCAATGCTTTCTCGGATATGAAGAAATTTCTTGAAGATGAGCGTTGAAGGGCTGAGAACCTTCCTTCTGTTGCCCTCCCTGCCGCTCTTCTTCAGCAACCTCAACACAGAGCATCAAAAGCACCACTGCAACTGCCCTAAAATATCGAGGGTCATTGGGACAGCGGCCAGGCAAACACAACCTCAGCAAAGCTGCTTTTACTGTCGTCATGGGCTGAACCACCTTTCGGCTTCGTGTCCTATTTTTTGAAAGGCGTTGGTCCACGGAAAAGCGAAGGGTGATTTATGAGCACCGCTGAGTGGTGTGTTTAGAGCCGGGGCATATAATGCCTGATTGTAGTGCACCTGGATGCGCCAATTGTGGAATCACCACCAGCGGTTATTTTGCAGATTAAACAAGGTTAGTGTCAGCACAGCTCAATCCGCACCAAACCGGTTATGCGTGCCTCCTTTCTTCTTAGACCAACGGCCGCCAGTCAGCTGACCGATGCGCTCGATTGCGGTCACTTCTTGTTGTTTTATTACTTACGGCAATATATCCTATGAAAATACAGTCCGCCTTTTTATATCGAGAAACCTCTACGGCCTAATCAATGGTCCATCTCGCATTATCATAAAAACCAGTGTTTGCCGTTAAGAATTTCATTACCGCACCACAACGGTCGCCGAGTGAACTTTGAACGGGACGCCGAGTCGACGACGCGCATAAAACATAGCACTTCGACGCCGACGCCTTGCCTTTTAAAGTGAAACAAAGAAGTCGTCACTGCAACCTGCATCTTTGTCCATGAAGCTGATGTTATTCGGGAGTGAACATACTGTATTTGAGTGAGTTCGTTCCAATTTGTCAGTTTCTGTTCCTACCTGTATTCCTTTCTTATAATCAGGTAATTTGCACTCCTAGAGCTTATCTGGGGAAACAGTCGCTCAAAATGGAAGGATTAAAACTGGAGCCCTTTCGCGAATTAGTGGTTCTCCCCCTCTTCTCCATCTCGATCTCTCCTCTCTTCAACTCGCTCTCCCCCTGCTTCACCTCACCTTCCTCCTCTTTACCTCGCTCTCCGCCTCGTGCACGGCTTGCCTCGGTTGAAAATCGCCCCTAATTTGAGCGCCTTTGACCCCTCTTAAGTTGCCTACGAGTTAGGACCCTTAACCACTCTGCCATCCTCCTATGCGAAACGTAACTTTTACGCCCCTCCCCGACTATCAAGATTCCTTATCGATTGGGCAGGAAGCGCACACCGGATACAGGAGGTCTTTGCTGCCTGTTACAGAGTACCCGAGGTTGGGGTATTAACCGCCTCAGTTTGATAGCTCGAGACCCCTTCAGGGCCCTCCTACGTGTGCTTATAAAGTGTCGACCGTATGTATCTAGTTGGCACCTACTCAATTAGGGTCACCGTCCAATAGTCCATCACAGCGCTGACTAGCTGTAGCCATTAAAGCTTCCCCCTGCGACACCAAATTAGTAACCCTGACAGTTGAACTACCCACTGCACAGGTTCGAGCCTTATCATCCTATGCTTCTTTTGTGGTATTACGAGCACTCCTCGAGTCGGGTTTGCAGGGTTGCTTAGTATCGACCTTTTTGGTAAGGAAGCTAAGACAAACAGTTGTCGTCGGCTGCGAATTCTATTCGAGGCATTGGTGGCCTCAAGGTTTCGAGGCTTAAGTTGCTATTGTTATTTCGCCCCTCCATATTTCTTTTATTCGTTGTAATTATTTCAGCCATGGTGATGGATGATATCTAGGGTGGTCATCCCAAAGATTTGCTTACGCTGGAAATTACTAAGTTGATAACGGGTTTGTTGCTACAGCGCATTGGCTTATCCCGATTATCATCTTTCCAGTTCGATAAATCTACTCGATGCCTGTTTTCTGGGTTAATGCAATTGAGGACTGGCAAAGCTTCTTTAGGCCAGTGGGTTGGTGGCACTACCCACACATTTTGGTCATGCCATAATTAGTTCAGCATTTCCTGTTTGTGTCCCTCTTCAGACTGACTCTGTCTGGCTCGTCGGTACGTCCCTTGCTAATGCAGTTTAGCGCTTTTGAGAAGTAGAAGAGTCTTCTGCTACTCCTAGGTCTGAACCGGCTGATGAAAAGTGTGAGGCGCTTTTTGTGAATAAAACCGGTTGATTTAACTACTAACTAATCTAATAAATCTACTAATCAATTCTTCACTCGACTTCCCTTCCTGCCAAACCAACCAACTCTCGGCCACTCCAGGATGCTAGCCGACAAACGATTAATTTTTGTAGTCCCATATTTATTACTTAAGATCCTCTTAGAGTCCCCTTAGGTCCCCTAAAGGACATTAGGACAGCCAGACGTAGTCCATGTAGGTACAACAACATACCACAATTGAGGTAAGCAATACTGAGAGTTTTTAATTATAGGGTTCGCTTTACCTGTCAATGAGACAAAAAAGAACAAGTGGCATCTGTGATTTAAGCTATAAACTGCGGGCAAAGATAGCAATTACAAATTTTAACTTTAGCCAAAACTTTTTAATTCAAATATTCTCTAGATACTGCCACTAGGGCGTTGTTTTCTGGAACTCTGATCTCACCATTTCAATTGTGTTGTAGAGAGTTTATTAAGTAATTAAGTTTTTTATTTTATGTTAGTCCTAGAATCATGAAATTTGACGCGAAGCAAGGCAATTTGTAGTTATAGAATATTAAAATATAATGATTTGTCCAGACCATTTTACTCAAGAACGCGTGAAGGTAGCAAGTCGAAATTATTATCATATACTTAAGTATAGACTTATCATCACTTGAAGTCGAAAAAAAAATGAAGCGTTTGAGTCAATGCAATAACAAAATATGCCCAAAATACTGACATTTTTATCGCATATTGAGCTAAAAATAAATCTAAACCTATAGGGTAATTTCCGTTGACCTAGAATCATGAAATTTGGCAAAAAAACAAGATGTTACGTTACATCACAAATTGATAATTAAGGTATAAACCTGTTAGGCTTGATCTAGCCGGTTGCATTCCTTAAGGAAAAAAAAACGAGTTGCATTTCGGGAGTGCCGGCAGAAGTGAAAACCTTTACACACGATTCGCGCTTAACACTCAAATATGTCACAAGACATGTCTTTGAAATTGTCAAGAAATAATAATGTTTGTTTATTTACTTTTTTGACGTAGTATATTTGACATCGCAATCTGTCATAGAATTAAAATTCCATATCCAACCTCCCTGTACTACTCATAATCGCGAATACTAAAAATAAAAATTATAATAGGCGTGGCATTACGGTTTCCGTCTTACGAATTTCCACTATTTGGACACGTGACCTGACGCGAGTTTATCATTTTTTACCCATACCAAAAAAAGTGCACAACGCCGCTAAAGAAGTTTTCACTTCAATAAAAAAATAAAAATTATAATAGGCGTGGCATTACGGTTTCCGTCTTACGAATTTCCACTATTTGGACACGTGACCTGACGCGAGTTTATCATTTTTTACCCATACCAAAAAAAGTGCACAACGCCGCTAAAGAAGTTTTCACTTCAAAAAAAATATTATTTACTACCTACCTTGAGTTTCGTCATAGTTTTGCAATTTTGAAATTTGAAATTTGTTGTGATTATTATAGCCAAATTTTCCAATTAAAATTCTGGGATTTAAGGAATATCCATATTTAAATCAATCTACCTTATTCCAACCTTTGTGATTTTGCTATGTAGTAGTCCCAAAATGAGAAACAATAAAATTACTTTTAAAATATTCTTATCTATTTGTTCTTAGGTATGTATAAAAACTGACTGATTCAATGACATATCATGCCAAACAACTAGGTCTAGAAAATTAAAATTTGGCATGTAGGTTATTTCCTTGACGTAGGGCTCTACTAGGAAAGGATTTTGCACAATTCATCCCCTAAGCCCTAGGGGCTAGGAATAATTTTTCCTGAGCGTATCTTGTTGGCCCCAGGATGGCGTTGGAAACGTCCATAGGCTACCATCACCACTTAACATCAGACCGGCCTTCTACTTGTTTGCCACCCTAGGTATAAAACCGACGACGTATTTTTAAAGTTATTTGTACACACTTTACTAGTTACACCGGTTACTAGTTTATGACAAATACGTGGGCACACATACATAAAACATGCATACATACATACAATTCTGAAATTTGGCATGTGTTTGGTAGCCTACATAAGCTTTATATATGAATTTTATGCAATTCTAACAAAATTACATACATACGGGTCAAACTGATAACCTCCTTCTTTAGAGTCGGTTCAAGTGAGTTAGCAACATCAAGATCCGAATCAATTACGTTTGAATCTACTGTAAGTGAATATTGATTGTCACGAGATTTAATTTTAAGGGGGTCCTGAAACCAAAGGATGCCAAGCTAAAAGAGCTCCATTACTAATTAAGTCTTCGGTGTCTGTCTGTCTGACCATTAAAGAGGGCTCCATGTTTTAGACCGAAATAGGTAGAAGGCTAAAATTTTCACAGAATATGTGTTATGTACGGCGGATTATCTAACAAATAATATAAAATTAGTTCAGTAGTAAGTACCGCAAGAGAAAACTTAACTTAAGAATGTTTTTGTGTCTTTAAAAAATCAGGTATTTAGCGATAAAAAACAAACTGCTAGTCCGATACTGCTCAAACTCTTTAGATCTAAGTCATGACATGGCGTATCGATTGATATGGTCACGAGACAAATTGAGAGGTCCATTGGTTCTTGAGATATCTAACATACATACACACACACACAGATATCACTCTAAAAATGATGGTAAACGATTCTGCAGATCTCAAAACGTAAAGAAAACGCAAATTTAGCAATTACGATTTTCGGACCTATTGTAATAACTTTCCTTAAGGGAAGTTAATAATAAAAACCGGCAAAGTTTGAGACGGGCCCGAGCCATTGGCATCCTAAATTACTGTATTAGCGCCATCTAGCGATTATTAAGAGAAACAGTAACACATTTGTTTGTTGGAAACGATATTCAAAGTAAAGCAACGTCAGGCTTCCTCAGTCATTGGATAGGTGATCGCTTAGCGGCATACTTTTTGTTTTAATTTGTGTTCGTAAGTTGCGTAAATGGTGGCATGGAACCCACGGTGCGCGAGTCTGACTCGCACGTGACCTTTTTTTAACATTATATAATCTATTGGTTAATATATACATCAGTCGCTTTTTGCCAACCTAAATAACTTTAATTTTGAACCTACCTTTAGACATAGTAGAAAGGTAGTGAAAATGAACGCTCGATGCACCAGCTGATGATCCAACAAGAGTCACTGCTTTTGGATTACCACCGAATTTACTGATGTTTTCTTGAATCCAATGTAGAACAAATGATTGGTCTTTAAGTCCTGCGTTTCCCGGAACTACGTCATCATTAGTGCTAAAAAATCCTGAAAAAGGAATTGAAAGTTTTTAGAAGAATTTCTTAATTCTCCAATTTACATTCAACTCAATTAGGTACTCTAAGATTACAAATGTAAATATATTTTACATACTAATAAGTGAATGTTAGACCAGTGTAATAACTTTACGTGATATAGTTATAAGTATATTATAAGTTAATTTAATTATAAAAGTTAAGGGAGATGAAATATTTTCACTGTTCTGTTGCATCCTAGTTCGTAATTTTGTTTTATATTCATATTTTTGTACTCAGACGTCATTATATGCGTCACTTATTGTATCATAACTTATCGTATCTTATAAGTCTTATCTGTGTATCTTATCTGATTGTAGGGACCTGAAACTTGGAAGGTGTGTTCTTTGTATGACGTAGGCATCCAATAAGATAAGGTTTTACTAAAAGGGTGAAGTGCGAGTCGGATTCACGCAATAAGGGTAAACCGATTGTAATAAAATTTTGGTAAGTTCTTGTGCACACGCCGGGGAAGGTTTCTAAATTAGTACAACCCTATTAGGTTGTTTTAAAGAAAGAAACAACGTTCGCCGGTTCAGCTATATTTATATAAAAGAAGTAATTGACTGGCTGACTGACTAATCGATAAATGAACAGCTGAAACCGCTGTGTCTAGAAGCGTGACATTTTGCACAAACGTTCTTTAAATGAAGTAAGTTTGCACTAAGAAAGGATTTTTGGAAATTAATCCCCTAAGGGGATAAAATATGGGTTGGCAGTTTATATGGAAATGGCTAAAACTTGGCTTTAACGTTAAAAATTAAGATTCACGTGATTCACCGTTTTTGAAAAATTATTCTCTAGACGGCAAAATAGAGGATAAAAATGTGTATTCCGATGTTATTGTATGTAAACAGGCACAGGCAATTTTGCCAATTAGACAACAAAAAAATGCTAATATCTCGTTACCGGCCCTTCTCAGTTCAACGCTTGGGTTGTCAAAGTCAAAGTCAAAAGTCAAAATGGTTTATTCAAATAAGGATTTTACAATCACTTTTGAATCGTCAAAGTTATAAAATATTATTTTTTGAACCCTCCCACCTTCCCGCCGGTTCACAATGTTGTTGATTTCTACCGAGAAGAATCCGGCAAGAAACTCGATAGTTACTCTTTTAAAAACACTTAAATAAACTAAAATACAATTAATGTTTTAAATAAAAGATTTTTAGTCGTACAATTTTATGTTATTTCCATTTTAATTTGGTTTACCTATGCATCCTGTAATTGAGCATCATCAGTCCCAAAGATTTTTATCATTTACATAGTCTGAAATATTGTAATATGCCTTTTTACAAAGTACCTGCTTGATAAAAGATTTAAATTTACTTATTGATAGATTTTGAATTTTATTGGGAACTTTGTTGTAAAAGTGTATACATTGCCCCATAAAAGAGTTACTTATTTTGTGTAGACGTGTATCATGCACCAACAGCTTATTTTTACAAAATTGTGGAATGAGCTCCCTGCCAAGGTTTTCTCTAAGGACTATAGTATGGGGTTCTTCAAGAAAGACGTTATTGTATTTTTCAAGGGTCGGCAACGCACGAGTGATACTTCTTGTGTTGCGAGCGTCCATAGGCCACTCTGACCGCTTACCATCAGACAGACCGTGTGCTTGTCTGCCACCTTAATGGTATAAAAAAAAAGTTCACAATATAGCATACAATACCTTTGTAAAAAATTCTTGATCAGGGCACAATTCAGCTTAGCTTTGCTTCGGGGGATTAAGAGAGTTGGGTTTCATATTTTCCAAATGAAAGTGTCCCCAAGGAACCTAATTAACATAAACTTTAAAACACTCCATTCGTTTAGTGAGAGTATTATAAGCGGAACCCCCCGCATAGGTATCATAGTACCGAGTAAAACCTATACAAGGAACCCGACTCGAGCTGCTCGCGCACTTTGTTTGCGGCATTCAGACGGTTCGGTCGGACTACTCGGTACACGTAATCGCGTAGGGAATCGCAATCACTTTTCCTAGTTTCAAGTTCAGAGAGTAGTCACGTACCGCGCCGTAGTTGACGTCATTATCGGGGTTAACTGCGTTATTCGCCACGTCGTTGTCGTTGCAGTCACACTAGTACCGATCGCTCGTTGGACTGTTCGTCGCGTCGGCGATCCGACAGTCGATCGCATCGATTGCGTCAACTTCGCCGCCGAAATCGTAACCGGCATAGGGAGCGTCGTACTAGAACGCCGCGTTTGGCTACTACAATACCAGCTATGATACCGTCGAGGCTGTTTTGCAAAACAAAATTCTGAGTCACGTCACCGAGCCGACGTTAAATTTGCAAAGAGATTTCGTCTACCCGCGATAATGACCTCATTGTGGCCTTAACTCAGGGCATACCGGTGGACATTTTGATTGATAGTAGGTCCACTATTTCACAGCTTTCGTCATCAATGCTGAAAAACTTTCATTGCACGCGTAAACTGTCGTAAATCAACTTTTCGAATATTGAAAGGTCTGGGTGGCCAAGAAATTGAAAGTACGTCTTATGTCACTTTACCGGGCGAGTTGGACGGTAAAACTTTAGAAGTTAGCCTACTTATTGCATATACAGGCTAATTGCATATTAACTATCGACCTTCCATAAATTCACTTTTGCCGGTGATATCCTGGTCTAAGTTGATGACGCATTGATTTTCAGTGAGTTGGTTCTTTTACCAGAGGTTCTTACGGTATTGGTAAAATGATCCTTCCTGACGCAGGGGATAGAATACTTAGGCCGCAGTATTAGTCGAGGTCAGGTACGGCCGAGCTATAATAAAGTCAAAATGTAAAGCAGGAATTCATGGGCTTAGCCAGCTATTTCAGACGCTAAATAACTGGCTCCAAGGTCTGGTTGTAAGGTGATTTAAATTGTTATGTTTTTATTTTAATTTACACTTCTGATGCTAAAAGTATATTATCTTAACTTAAAATTGTTCCAGTAATTGTGACCAAGCTCGCCTTCTAGCGGTTACATTGAAGGAGTCTGGTTCTTGGTTAAATGCGGTCCCATCTCCAAATCTTGGCACATTGCGTTCGTGGACATCTTCTTTATCCCTGTCGGGTAAAAGAGGTGCGGGTGTCGGGGTAAAGACTGACGTTTTAACCCATGACCCGGGTGAGTCTCGAGGGTAAATGCACCCTTGGTAATTTTATAGAGAGGCCGGCGTGCCAGACACGATCAAAGGCCTTTTCGATGTCGAGAAAGACCCCGACCGTGTACCTGCCTTTGTTCAGCTCAAAGGCCATATGGTGTAAGACACAAGTAAGCTGAAGAGTGGTGCTATGATTACTTCTAAAACCAAACTGTTCTGGCCTTAGATTGATAAAAGGTATATATACCCTTTTCAATCAAAGACGTTCGAACAGTTAAGCTATGTTAGAAAGTAACGTCTTACCAGGCTTCAGTATGGCAATAATTTTGCCTGTCCTCCAGGGCGTGCGAAAGAAACCTGTGCGCAGGGTCCCATTAAAAATACGGGTTAAGGCCACAAGACCTTTTATAGGCAACATTAATAAGACCGTGTTCGGAACACCGTCCGGGCCGGGGGATTTCTTTTTATTTAAAAAAGATATAAATTTTTTACCTCCTTAGGGGAGATAAAATCATCACCTCTAATTGGGGCGGTGGGGTTGTAAAGGAGCTGTTGTATTCGCTCCTCGACCAATGTTGTGTGGGCGTGGTCGACAATGGGGTTAGGCTTAAATTGATCCTGGAAGTGGTCCGCTAGTAATCCCGCCCGTTCCTCAGCTACAGTACAGACGGTTACCTAGCGTGTCAACAAGGGGGTGTATGGGTGCAGGGGTGTTGGTCATGCAGCGAGCTAAACGATAAAGAGCGGTATCGTTGTCGCTGGCTTTTGAGATAGTATTATCCCAAGACCATTTCCGATAAAGCGAAATTTGGTGCGGTCACTACTTAATTTATTTAGCTCTTTTTTGATTGACGGGCAACGAGTTCGGCACCACAGTTTGCGAAGCTCTCGTTTTTGGTTAAGTTTATTACGGAGATGTACCGGTAACCGAGGCTGTCTTGGCAGCCGTGGTGCACTGGACAAGTGCGGAAGAGATAGCTGCGGTGAGCGATTGGGTGGCTGTTTCCACTTCCTGTGGGGTACACAGGCCACCGGGAGGGAGTTTTAATGAGCTCAGTAGTTTTTGATATGTTGTCCAGTCCGTGAAGTTTTTCGGTTGTGGTAAAAGTTTATCCCTAATAGAAACTCCGAGGACCAGTAAAATTGTGAGTTGTTGCGAATCAATGTCATGGAGGGTTTCTAACGAGATGGGCCAATTAATATTACGGGCTAGTGTAGTACTTCCGGTTGTCATGAATCCTTAGAGGGATAGTGAGTGGGGGAGCCGGGACCAATTACAACGTAATTGTGCGCCTCGGCGTCGATTTTCCAATCTCTACCTTCTTTGAATGAAATTCTTGAGCCCCATTGTCGGTGTTTGGCGTTAAAATCGCCGAGTATGATTGTGGGCGTGTTGTCGGACATAATGTTTGTAATATCACCAGAAATAAAAGGCACCTTAGGTTGTTTATAGGACGCGTAAACCTTGAGATCGGTTTTACCGACTCTTAGTTTGGTACCTATCGCTCGAGTTGAAACAAAACTTGGCAGGGGTAAACTTTCATGGACAAGGTTCCTACGAATTAGCACTGCTGTGCCCCTGTAAGCGATGTTATTTATGGCGTTTATTTCGTCCCGCCTGTAGACGAAATGGGGGTCTCCAGTCGAGCGACAGTGGCGAAAGCCATATTGCCGGTCGCTGACCAGGTCGTGTTTTTTTAGATATTTTAGAAGCTGTGTGTTGATCACACATAATAGCGATAGGCCTGTAATTCAATAGATCTGATCTATCGCCCCTTTTGGGCACCGCTGGACATTCGCAGTCCCACATCAAGAAAAAATTGCCTAGTATGGTAATAATAAATAGCTCTTCTGTTTCAATAGCTTGGCCTAAAACCAACGCCAAAATGTTTCTTGGAATGACGAAAAGGTATTTAGGTTTTGAGGTATTTAGGCAAGTCGGAATTCTAAATGCGCAAAGTCCGGCGCACACTTAGCAAGTTCTTTGTTTAACACAGTGGTTTTTAAATTCGGCTATCATAAATTCGATTGAAGAATTGAAACTAAAGACAGAAAGTTACCCAAAATCCCAAGTCTATAATTAAAAGTGACGTAGACTACATCCAAGTCCATGACATGAGCAGGGTCATAGAATACTGCTTCGCCCATCACAAAATATCCTCCGTAGATGTAAGTGATAACAGGCATTGCAGAATGTTCATCAAGTTGTGGAGTAAACACGTTGATATAAAGGCAATCCTCATCACCTGAAATAGAAACAACCATTTAAAACACAGCTTTATAGGATATTAGACTGGGCAGGTAGATTTTAATGGACGCTTTTAAGCTGAAAAATAATTTTCTTTAACTCATATTTAGCAAATTAACCTGACCTTAGAAATCTACTTGGCAGTCAATAACCGGCTAAATGCGAATCATAATCGAGCAAAGAGGGTTCTGTACTGAAACAAAACGCAACAGCCCGACTTGCACTCAACTGATTTTGACGTAAACGCTTTAAAATCACACCGAAACATAAGGGTAAGGTACAGAAATGTGAACCGTAACAAAATGGTCTATATTATCTTGCCTTAACAAATACGAAACTTTAGTCTCAGAGACGTTAATACGGTGTCATTATTTAGCTAATATAAACTCAAACTTTTTTATTCAAATAGACTTTTAAACAGCACTTTTGAATCTTCAGTATAATTATTAATTTAAGAAATTACCACCGGTTCGGAATGATTTACTACCAAGAAGAACCGGCAAGAAACTCAGCAGTTAATCTTTTATATTTTTTCAACTTCATATTAAAATACATTATAGCCTTACACTAGGTAATAACATTACATACAATGTTTTACTTTAAAAAATATTATAAATGCCTCAATACAAATCATTGAAGTTCTAACTTTTCCAAGCATTTTTATCATTTATGTATTCATTAACTTTGTAATAGCTTTTTTGGAACTACTAATTTATCCTTACTCCTTGTATTAACACTGTGTAGGTTACTATTTTTAGCAAAAAATGTAATTTTTTTTGTATATACATCATACACGCGAAGATATTGGCAAGGGACAGTTAAAAAATCAGTTTCCTTAAGTAGTTCCTTATAAGAAATTCGAGGTCCTAATTTAAAGATTGACCGTTCTGCTCTGTTTTGCAACACTGTATTAATACAGACATTAGACTGTTATTTATTTCATATAACGCAAAAAAACATATACAACACCGATACAAATCATAGTTAATTTTGGGGTTTTTATATCATGGGTGTCGTAATGTATCATGGGTATCGTAATGTATCATGGGTATCGTAATGTATCATGGGTGACGGAATGCTTTTTTTTTTTTTTTCTTCTGAGCTGACTATGCAGTTGGCTGTTGCAGCCATTAGTGCTTCACCGGGCTTTTGGGGTGAGACTCTGAAGGAGCCTCAGCCCATATAGCGCCCAACGCTCAAGGGCTCCCCGCGGTAGAAGCTGCGGCTTGGGTTGTCGCTCTCGGGGGCGTCCCTTCGACCGGCCGAAGGTGAGTCACCGCCAGGAGGGGAGTTCCCCGTTACGCGGGTACGGTTGCGATTGAGTGGGGGCGAGAAGCGCCCCGGCACTCTTTGATACCTAGTATATCCTTGTGGGCGCCGACGAACCCGGGGACGTCGGCGTCATGTTTGGAGGGAGGCCCTATTCGGGGAGGTCGAAGAGACTAATCTCGCTATCCGGACAGCGAGATCGTCATCTGGGGCCGTTAGTACGTGCCGAGGCCGCCTAACTATAGTTTTACAACCGTGACCGGGTCGATCGGGGGGATGACACGTTGTGGATTGCACAATTAATCGATTCGGGATCGGAATGCAATGTGACAAATGGACGTCGCTCAGCATGTGCTGTTTTCCAATTGCGAGGCTCAGCTCGCGGCGCAGTCGAACTATTTAACATGTTATGATAGTTATATAATTTGAATTGAAATAAATAATTTCATAACAATATGATTTAGGGTTTTGCAGTTATATAAGATTAAACATTTTATAGCCTTATGTTTCATTTATCTTATTACTAATTTAATCTACCTATAGGTTTTTTTACTTTAAATTATTTATTTTTGGAATTTTATTTATTATTAAAATTAAATTATATAAAATATTTAATTGATATTGCCTTAAGTATGTTGTAATAACTCTCGCGTCTGCAGGTATATCCTTTTGGTAATTTAATAATTTATATCTAAATTTAAAAACACCAAATGATAAACAAGTGTTTCCAAGCGGGGGCGGCAAGTTATTCCACCATTTGGTAGCGGCATATCTAAAGCTACCACGGAAAGCGGTTCTACAGTGATGAGGCATACTGAGGGATGCACTTTCTGATCTAATCGCTCTGAGATTGTTGAAAACAGCTCGCCACTTAAGTTTCTCATACAGGTACTTTGGATGACCCGAGCGAACAATACCAAACAGTAATGTGGCCAGTTGAAGCTGTCTACGCAGGGTCATCTTAAGGGTGTTTCCGCTATTGAAATATGGTGTGATGTATTTTGTAGCAGAACCGTGCACAGGCATTTTGGACTCTTTGCACAATTCTTTTCGTGCGCGCTAAAGATCGAGGGCCATAAACAACGTAGTCTGCGTACCCTAGCAAAGAAAGTATTAAAGAGTCACAGAACTGAACACGATGATTTACGCTGCAGAATATCAGTTGCCTTACTCCAAAGCAAAATGCCATTTGACATGACGGACTGGAAATAGCTAAAGTCGACCAAGCGACATCTGTAAGCTGCCTAAATTTGCTAAATGCAGAGGCAGCTGAACTAAGTTTCCCTGCAAGAACTGAGATGTGAGGGTTCTCTTCAGCCTAAACTAGCAAAACTAGAAAAACTGTTGAGTCGAATAGTTCTATTTCTTCTCCGTTTAAGGATAATTTTGTACTTATGTTTCTGACATTTGGTATCATAAATTTTAAACACTTAGTTTTTTGACGTGAACCTGTAAAAATTGCACTACTTACTTCGTCAAAATTAGTTTTATTTCTGTCAACTTTAAATAAAAGAGCAGTGTCATCTGCAATAAGTACTATCTTGCACAGCTTCACCACAAAGAAAGGCAATTTATTTAAATTAAAAATAATAAAGGACCTAAAACACAACCTTGAGGAACTCCTCATTTTACATCTGAGCCATTGGATTTTACTTCATTAATTTAACTTTCTGCATTCTACTACTTAAAAATGAGGGGATAAGCTCAGGAGCCAAATTTGCAATACCATAATGACTCAGTTTTCGTATAAGAGTTTCATGTTGCATGAAATCACAGAGGATATCAATGGCATTTTGTGACTCTTCCCAAGCATCAAATATATGTTGTATGAGGGCAACACCTACGTCAGTTGTGGAACGCCCTTTTATAAAACCAAACTGTTGAGGACGAAATAATTAATTTAATTTAAAACATTTAAGCATCCGACTGAACATAAATTTTTCAATAATTTTGCTTAAGGCAAGCAGTATAGAGAACGGTCTAAAATTATAAGGATGACCTTTACTTCCACTTTTAAAAAGTGGTATTATTTAACTATATTTCATTAAGACTGAGAATATTCCTTCGCTAACAAATATATTAAATATTATGGCTAAGATTTGTGCTATAATATTAATAATTCTGCTAAGGACTTTAACTGATATACCCCATAGATCACCAGTTTTTTCTAAGTTAGTAATTTAAATGTCTTTAGAATGTACTCAAAGGTAATATGATCAAATTTAAATATAGTCTTGCATTTATTTTCATTACATTTTATAAGTAATTCTAAATGTAATGGAGACGAATTTAATGCATTCGTTGGAATTGTAGGCATTTCAGTAAAATTTTTCTCAAAAGAGTTAACGTCATCAAGATCTGAATCAATTATTTTTGAATCTTTAGTAAATGAATATTGATTGTCACGCGGTTTAATTTTTCCTGTTTCACTATTTAGTACATTTCCTGAGGCTTTCATTCTATTATCATAATTTTTAATTTTATTATTTGAATGTATTGATTTTGCAAACATGCACACTTTTTTATATATTTTTGAATACATTTTGACATATTCGGTGAATGTGGGTCTGTAATTATATTATTTCATTTAATACAACTCATAGAACCTAGTTCGACTTAGGTGTATTCTTACAGTAGCCCAGTTCTTGAATTTCATTTTGTCATTTGGTCTAAAAGTTTTTAACTTTAAAAACTTGCTCGAACTTATTACTTCAGAAATCAAAAAAATGATTATAAAGATTTTCAGCATTATCATGCAAATTATCAAGTTTTACAAGTGCACATTCATGTCAAATATATGCCTGTTCAGTTTAGCAGTGGTGCTTAAAAAATATGGAAAACCGCTTATTATGAACTTACACCTTGTTTTATAATGACTCCAGCAAGGTCCTACTCCCTGTATGATGTAGTTCTTCTTTATAAATCAACCATCTCCAAACAATAAAACAATTGTTGTCCTTAGTACTATTTCGTTTATTGACAGGTATATTTTTAACAATTTGACCAAAGGTAACAACACCTGGTGTACAAATGTTTATCACCGAATGATTCAACCGGTAGCTAAAGAGTGAACCAAAGCTTTTGCCCAGTTTATCTGAAATTAAAATTAAAATTGCTAGGCAACTGCTTATTGGGGACCAACTGAATGTTTGGCAGGTTTAGCCCTAGGATCTTACTATATGAAACACTGATAAAATTAAAATCGGTTTGTGACTTGGGTGTGAAGAGGACTGAGATGGAAGAGCACAAGAGTAATTATTTACTAATAAATCGAATCTATCCGCATTATATTTTGTCAGCTCGCTAATACAACCTTGCATTCACGTTAGGTGTGGCAGACCACGCAGATTGGACAAAGCAGGGGCTCTCTCCTCATTCCACTCACTCACGACTCAGATGTGATAACGTGGTAATTCGTAACTGATTTTAATCTTCAAGAATAAAAAAAATATAAATCATACAAGACTCAAAAAGCAAATGCTATTCGATTTTAATGATATTAAGTGCATCTCTTCTAAGTTCTTGTCCACCGCAATCGTAGAAATGCAATAGAGTGTTGTTGAGCCTAAAGCTGTTACTCGGGATAAGTTTAAATTTGGTAACAATCATAGAAATGCAACAGAGTTTAGTTGAGCCTAAAGCTTTTACTCAGAATTAGTTTCAATTTAGCAACAGTCTTAGAAATGCAATAGAACCTGAAGCTGTTGGGATTAGTTTCAATTTAGTAACAATCGTAGAAATGCAATAGGGTTTTCTTAAGCCTAAATTTGTAAGTCGGGATTAGTTGCAATTTAGTAACAATCGTAGAAATGCAATAGACTTTAGTTGAGCCTGAAGCTGTTAGCCGGGATTAGTTTCAATGTAGTAACAATCGTAAAAATGCAATAGAGTTTATTTAAGCCTAAAATTATTAGTCGGGATTATTTGAAATTTAGTAACAATCGTAGCAATGTAATAGACTTTAGTTGAGCCTGAAGCTGTTAGCCGGGATTAGTTTCAATGTAGTAACAATCGTAGAAATGCAATAAAGTTTATTTAAGTCTAAAATTATTAGTCGGGATTAGTCGCATTTTAGTAACAATCGTAGCAATGTAATAGACTTTAGTTGAGCCTGAAGCTGTTACCCGGGATTAGTTTCAATGTAGTAACAATCGTAGAAATGCAATACAGTTTAGTTAAGCCTAAAATTCCTAGTCGGGGTTAGTTGCAATTTAGTAACAATCGTAGAAATGCAATTGAGTTAATTGAGCCTAAAGTTTTTTGTCGCGAATGATATCAATCTAATAACAATCATAGGGATGCAATCGAGTTTAGTTGTGTCATAAGTTGTTAGTCTAAAGTAGTTTTACAATCTCTACCTTCCACATCGATTGCTGCGTATGGATCGTACTGCAGGCAAGCTGAAGTGTATTTAGTAACGTTCCGGACATCGGACCACGGCATCACAGGCTCAGGGTCCTAAAATAAAAAACATGCACTTTATAGTATCAAAAATTTCATAATATAATCTCTATTAGTTGGCTTATAGCAAAGAAAATAAGACAATATTTTCTTAGGCATTAAGTAAAGGTTGGGAAGGTAATATTTTCAAATCTCAAAAACGCATTAGTACCAATGCGGATAAGGACCAATAAGCTTTACGCATAAAGACAAATACGCGATTGCATTAATACGTGAATGGACCAATGAGCTCTAATCCTGTTTCCAGGTGCCTTGCCACAACATCTTATAGCGATGCAGTTTAGATGTGCCCCTAGTACCTACTTATTGGAGTTTACTCCTTAAGAAACGATATTAGGCCCCTGGTATGAAAAAAATATGGGTAGTGAAATCAAGCGTTACTCTTTCATGAGAGAATAACGCTGTCCCATCCCAATGCTTTCTCCACCTATCTCATATATTATAATATTATTTATTTTTTTGAGAGAGAAAAAGAAAAAGCGGTAGTTTCTTTACAGAAGTGATAAATCTCATCAAGATCTTTATTTCGGATGACAACTATCAAACTAGAGAAGGCTATATAACTTCAAATATTGATCGTGGACAAGTAGTTTCTTGACGGTAGTAATATACCTTATTAACATCTTTATTTCAGATGACAGCTGTCAAAATAGAGAGGGTCCGACCTCCGAACTATTGACCTTAGACTAGCAGTTTTCTTTCATAAATAACAGATCCCATCAATATTTTTATTTCAGATGACAGATGTCAAATTAGGAAGGGCTATATCTCGTTATATATTGATCGTAGACTAGTTGTTTCTTTACATAAGTGATAGATCTCATCAAGATCTATATTATATTAATTTTATTATTAAATTATTTTATTAAACACTGGCAGTTTATATTCTAGGAACTATAGAAGTTAATTTTAATTTTTAAAAACTTAGAGCATTTCATTTTTAAGAAAAATAAACTAACTATAACGTAACGACCGTTTCAGGTGATCCGTCTCCGGTAAAGGACCGTATGATGTAGGAAACGATAGAAGTTTCTGGGCATTCGCTCTTAGGTCCATAACCACTGTGGTAATTTAAATTTAGAGATCAAAGAATCTCTAGATGTTTGACATCGCTAAGTCAAAACAGTTCACTTTACGTAGATACTTGACGTAGTCGTGAAAAAAATCTGTTGATAATTATTTTCACGGATTCTATTATTAAATTACAAATTGCTGCATATCTACTTCTATGCTATAAAAGAAAACCGTCCGGCCTTCCTCAGTAAAATAACAGCAAAGCAGCTGCCGTGCGCCATCGTTAGACAACAAACGTGCACCCGCATACAAAGACGTCTTCTCACGGACCTCAGTTTAGGCGTAGAGCCGTAGTAAAGCAATATATATACGTAGTATATATATATTAAGAACCGTACTGTCAAGGAGAAAGAGAAATGGATTAGCGACTTACCAATAACTCACAAAACACAGAACGAGAGAAAATAAATATACAAAATTACCAAGGACGGTTTTCTTTTCCGAAGAAGTTGCATTGGACTGTAATGATGTAGTAATTCCTATATGAGCATGAGCCCCTCGTGCCATATAGGTCCATGTCTCTCTCTGAACAAAACCTTAACATTCTTACCACTGAAATAATTACTGATGTCAGTATTCCTTCTGTTGAAGGAAATCCTGAAAATATAAGTTTTCCTGATTGCAAGTCATATATATCGCTCAACAATATAGCATTGATGATGTTTGATGAATTAGAAGTGTCACAAAATAATAATAAATCACACAGTGACCTGGGCCTGAAAATCAGTGCAGGTCATTTACAGTATCAGCCGAAATCCATCATGTGCAGTAAGAAAAAGCAGATGCGCCTACTACAGTTGTGTTAAGTGAATCATCAACCCCATTCAACGAAAATATAATCATGAAAAAACTAATAAAACACAAAGACCTTCAGATGGATTAGATCTCTTAAAATGTAATAGTAATAATTGAGGAAATTGACGCAGAAGTGGATAAAACAAGGCAATTCAAGGACTCTCAGGCAGATGAGTTAATTATTGCCCACAGTTTAATATGGACATTTATTTGTGGGCGCATAATAGTGTGTTCTCGACCACTAAAACCTAATGAATAAAACTTTCAATTGCCGTGGACGGAAAATAGCGAGTTCTCGACCACTAAAATCTAGCAAATAAATTAAAAAATTGCTGTGTTTGTTAACTAATCAGTTCACGACCATCAAATATGAATATATTTGTATGAAACATAATTAATGGTCGACCACTGATCAGTACGCGACGATCTTTTAAACATAATTAAAATGAGTTTAGACTATGAGACATACTATGAATTTTGCTGGTCGCAATCTGACGTGTATATTCCACAAATCTAGTTGAAACGATCAACCAATTTGTATTTCACACCATACCATGCAGTAACATAAAAAAAACAAATCTGATTAGACCAAAACAGCTAGTTCCCAAACGGGCGGTCGCAAGCTGAGGAAAGCATCATTTCAGGGTGTTAGTTTACCGACCATCTATTATTTTAATAAAAAAACATATTTTTATTAATAAAGATTAGTTATAAGCAAACTATAAATATATTTTGATTTCACAACCATAATATCTAGATGTTAATATAATTAGAAACACGCTTTACTTACGTTTTAAAATATGGCGCCTCACTAATTTTAGTTTACTTTTGGTACAACGTGTATGTAGGCTCCAGATTGTCGGCTCACTGTGATGTACCAAGTAATCATTGGTCGACATACGACATCGCGGGGGAAGGGGAACCGATCGATCTTATGTTTTGAAACAAAGGTGATAATTGGCTAGGTTCATTTAGACTATTTTTTAAATTTTACGTTAAAGCGGTCGCAAACCAGTGGTGGTCGTCGAACTAGCATAATCACCTAAAATTTGACAACTGGGAACTTTGATGAAAGTGACCATTGATTTTTAATACAATTATAAGTTCAATATTTCGCTGCTGTTTAACCGATTTTGGCATTTACCTCGTACGCAACAAATTTTCCACCTTGCGTCTACAGCACCTAAGATCAATTGTCTATGCCTAAGATAACACTGCATTATACGATTCATAGATTAATATATGTATACTGGAAATAGATTGACATCTTAATGCATAATTCATTCATATCGTACTAAAACCATCTTATTTCTAAAACATGGCACTCATTTTAGGTTCATTTCTAGGTATAGGTACCTACCTCCTCTTGGGTTTTGATATTTTTGTGTAAATTTTAATTGTTTTATTTTTGTTGCATCATTTCCACAAAGTTCCACAAAGGCTTTTGTGGAAATATAATGCAACAAAAATAAAACAATTAAAATTCACACAGAAAACCATACATTGATGATACCTATCTAGGTACTTAAATTAAAATCAAAAGGATTTGTAACTATTTATTAAATACACCAGAAATACAACGTAATTTGAGTATATAATTAACTAATTAGTCACTATTAGCACACAAATAACAACTAAAGTCACTTTTGACACAGGAACCAGTCTCAAATCGAACGATTACTCAATTATCAATGCAACCAACACCGCCGAGAACGCTTTAACTCAAAATCTGAAGAGCGAAATACGAAATTTAATACGAAAAATGACGATAAAATTTTAAAATTAACCGTAGCTGCACACCATTGTTGTTTAATACAGATTATTGTCATTTCTTTTCGGTGTTGCCACTTCAATGAAAAAAAATCTACCATTAATAAGGTTATATTTATTGATTTCGCTTGGTTATAACGACAACAGCAGCGCTATAGCTACAAAAAAAAACTACTTTTACCGTATATTAATATAAATATATGTATATATAGTAATAAATCTATCTTGTACAAACCTTGTTAGGTATTTTATCTTCTGTAATAAAGTGTACCTATTATTATTATTATTATTATTTGTCATTAGGTACGTACGACATATAACTGTCTTAATTTAGTTGTTGTACACCAAAAAACGATTATTGCTATATTAAAAAGCTATTTTCAGTAAACATTTTATTTAGATTTAACATTAAGATAGATATCGTAAACACGTTAATACCCGACCAAATACATAGACAGGTTGTAGATTAAATTGCTAAGGTTGAACGAAACATATAAACTTTCTTATTTTGTCGGGTAATAACGTTTCTATGATGATGGAATTACCATCACACATGGATCATATATTACTAAGGATATTACGATATATTTTGTATATAAATCTTTGAGTGAGCACAGCTATAAATATATTTCAGTTTTGTATGGATATATTTTGGTATATTAATACTTACAAATATTATAGCTCTAAGTGTGATGGACTTTGGACACTGGTCTGTGGACACTATGGCGACTGGATTTTGATTTCTTGAACATCAAAAAGCATAGACAAGTGTGCACAGTAACGATAGCGATCATAGGAACGTCGTTACCGGACCAATTATTTTCTAGATATTTTTTAGCAGACATTTTTAAAGTTATCATATAAAGTATCTTCTGAACACACGACTCTATCAAATCGTAGTCTGTTGTATTCGGTCCCTTGGTATATTATTGATAAAAATGTTTGTTGCATTGACAAACATGGATAAGCTTCTGTTCTTATACTATAATAGTTATGATGAGTGGATTCTCCTAAACTATTTACAATGTTTTAAACTGGCAATCCTAGACAACTTCCAATTCTTACTGTATACAGCGCCATCTGCTAAATTTTTATAAAATTAAATTGTATACTAGTAAATAAATTACTATCTGATTTGGGGGACAGCTGGCAACACTTTCCTTTGATTATTTATTTTGTACGAAGATGACACAGCATGGTACGATTTTGGTACCTTCTAAACTTTTATCTGGAATGAATAGGTAATGAGTCGTAGATTAAATGTACTAAACAAATGTGGTATCGTTACGTCTTTTCAAGGTACATGTCAATAATTATTTTTACTACCCTCACTTTAGGCACAAAAGAAACAGTTACCGTTTTCAAAGTATTGTACTTTTTTATTATTTTGGTTTGTTTAGTAGCAAACGATTTCAAGGTCGTTGGGACACTACTATGCTGGGTGAATACTGTTATTCTAAGCACAAAAGAAAAAGTTAACGTTCCACGAAATTTTGTGTTAAAATTTTATATGATTTTTTTTTGAGTTTTGCTTTACCTAAACGATACAATTAAACTTGATTAATATAAGAAAATCTGGTTGATTTTATTAGATTTCTTTAAAATATGTTTTGGCCTTTTAATTTTTCATATAATTTGGCACATTTTTACGAAAGAAAAATGAGACGTAATGAAAAAAAAAAAATGTATGTATGTTTAATAAACGATAGATATTAATAAGAAAACATATTTCACTTAACTGTGCAATACTTATCAATGCCTCGCCTTAGCCAGTGGCTGGAAACACACCCACATTATAATATGGGTGACAATCTCTTTTCACCAACCACTTTAGTCTTGCGTGACAGGTGGTAAGCCCATCTCCACAACATTGTTCCTGATAGCAGTTTAACTGGAAGTCGCAAATACAAGCTCTATATTATTAAGCGGTGAAATCAAAGACACGGGAATGGTAACTGTTTTGCATAAAAAAAATACAGAAATAAATGAAATAATACCTCAAAAGGAAGAGTCGGACTCGCGCACGAAGGGTTCTGTACCATTGTCTATAAAAACGGCAAAAAAATCCAGCTTGTGGTATGGGAGCCCCCCTTAAATGTTTGTTTTACTTCAATTCAATTTATTTTTAAAGTGAATATATAACTAAATATTCTGTGAATATTTCAAGCGTCTTCCTGTTTATACTTGTTTTCCTACTTCATTTCAGTAACTTTTAATGGAATTTGTACGAAAATTTCACTTTTCCAAGTACATTTTATAACTTGATCGACTATTACTCGTTAGCCTGTGAAGTATACTTACCCGTGATAGTTTTTCTTTTAAATTCATTATATGCACTACAACCGTATTTTTTTTTTACATTTCCAAATACTATACTTTCGCTGGTAGACGGCAGGGGGAAAGTTGACTCTAACAAGAATTAGTACTTTAAAGCTAAATGTTTCGGAAACGGACCCCTAAATCAAAAAATTATCCTTGCATACCGCCATTGATTTTGGAATTCTCATCCAACGATACCCCACATGGTGGGGTAGGCTAGAAAAAAATTACGTCCCCATTTCACGTGTAGGGAAGGTACCGTAAAAAAAGTTTTTTTCAAAGATTTTATTCTACCATTGGCGGCTTGATCAATGTGTATATTCCTGCCAACTTGCAGCTTTCTTGTATTAGTAGTTTTTGAACTAAGCCGTGGACAGACGGACGGACGGACGGTCATGGCGAAACTATAAGGGTTCCTTGTTGACTACGGAACCCTAGAAAAAGGAAACCTTATAGGACTCTGTTGTCCGTCTGTTTGTCTATTAAGACCCTTTTTCTCAGAAATGTGTCAAGGTATCAAGTTGAAATTGACATCAAATACTAAGCTGCACGGTCTCTTTAAGTTGAAAAAAAAATCAAGATTCTAAGTCAATTTAATAAAAAAATATACCCTAAATAATGTCATTTTTTTGTATATTGTGACAAAAATAAATCAAAACCTATGGAGTACTTTCCGTTGACCTAGAATCATGAAATTTGGCAAGAAGCAAGATGTTAAGTCACAAATAAAGGAAAAAATCTAAAAACTGATCGTAAACCTACGAGGGTAAGGTGAAAAATTCTCGGCCTGTCTTACAAATTACATTCAAATCAGCAAATGTTTATATTTCCTGCCCAGGTGCACATGTTATGAGTTTGTATGACAAGTCCTTACGTAGTTTGTTTACAGGAATCTTTGCAGTGCTCGCGTGTTTTTCGTTAAAATGCATAAACTTGAATACCATGCGATGATAAAATTCTTCGTTTTTTAAAAGCTTTTATTTAAGGCTAGGGTATAGGCTAGACCGCGAAAACGCCGTTTTTGTGCAAATTTTGTGGCTAAACTATAGCATCTAAAGCATTGAAAAAAATATATGTTATAAAACTTGCTTTTGTCTATTGCATTACCTTACTGAATGATTTTCATTTATTGTATTTAATGCAATAAAAAATCTTGAAGTGACCGTTGCTTAAATACTTGTGCAAATTTTTAAAGCGTGTTTTGCACTTGCTTGTAATGAAAGTTGGTTAAATAATTAGAATAGCTTGTTATCTAGTGCATAGACTCTTAGCGAAAAGTCAAAAAATGTAACTACAAAACGGTAATAACGTTAAATTCCATCCAAAAAATTTAAAGTTTCAAGGCGTCATTACAGTATAAATTACTTAAAAAGTATATAACATATATATCTCATAGTAATATATATGACATTATCTAGTGATTTATAGTACATTTACATAAACAACGTTAGAATTACAGAAATTAGCTTTCTGGCCTATATCGCCCTCTTAACTTGCAATGTTTGTTTGTTTGGGAGGAATCTTGGTACTCAATTTTGAAGCAGATATCTTCAACCGATTGAGCTGAAATTTTGTATACACGTTTAATTTGGATGACAATACACGATAAGCTGTGTGACGTCATTCCAAATCCTATATGGCCATTCAAGAAACCGGATTAGTTTTTTTAGAGCATTTCTACAATATGGGTATCAAATGAAAGGGCTTGTTGTGAGCAACTTGAAAAATAATGTGACATCATTCTAAATCCAATGTGGCGGAACATCCAAGATGGCGGAATAGTTATTTTTTATGCACTTCTGCAATATGGGTATCAAATGAAAGGGCTTGTTGTGAGCAACTTGAAAAATAATGTGACATCATTCTAAATCCAATGTGGCGGAACATCCAAGATGGCGGAATAGTTATTTTTTATGCACTTCTGCAATATGGGTATTAAATGAAAGGGCTTGCCGAGAATAATAAGAAAATAACTGAAAAGTAGAAAATAAATTAAAAGCAAAAAAACCTTTTTTAAAAAATCTTTTATTTAAATGCTCCAAAAATAAGCAAATAAAATTTTCCTTTAAAATGTAAACTATCAACTTATAACCTCATTATAAACAATTTATATGATCATAAAAGCTTGTCGCGCGATTTACTTGTGTAAATGTCATCAATGTAGTTGAGATTATCATCATTGGGTCTCCATAGCTCCATTGGTCAAGCACTTACACGGAATGTAAGGAGTTGCAGGTTCAAGTTAATCGAGGTTAATCTTCTGACTGTAGCGCTAGCTGCAATTAGCATTTTATTGAAGTGAAAACTTCTTTAACGGCGTTGTGCACTTTTTTTGTGATGGGTAAAATATTATAAACTAGCGTCAGGCTGATAAAAAATTCGTAATGCGGAAACCATAATGCCACGCCATAAAAATCCGCAAGTCGGAAAAAATAATGCCACGCCATAATAGGTTGATAGGTAAAATAAAAAGATTGATTTTGAAGCGAAAACTTCTGTAGCGAGGTTACGCACTTCTTTTGTGTTTGTGATGGTTAAAAATGTTAAACTCTATAGGACGAATAAAAAGTAAGTGAAAATTGAGTTAGTCAAAATATGAAAGTGCGGATTCATGTTAAAATGTTATATCCAAGTTGTGTGTTTTTTAATATATGGCAAATATGAGTAGTACAGGGAGGTTGGATATGGGATTTTAATTCTATGACAGATTGAGATGTCAAATATACTACGTCAAAAAAGTAAATAAACAAACATTATTATTTATAATAAATAAATATGTAAACGAAGTGGGAAGTAAATAGCTAGTATAGGAAAAAATAAATAGTTAATATTCAAGTTTACACCTCTGCCGGCACTCCCGGAGTGCAACCCGTTTTTTTAATTAAGCTACGTACGGGGAAACTAATTACGATGGGCGACGGGCGTTGTATGAGTACGACAGAGATATCTGCTGATGATTAGCTGATAAATGTTACCATGTAAGAAGAGCAATGGTGATATTACCTTAAATCTATATTCCCCTGTCGGTGGAGTTGCATAAGGAATTCCTTGAAAACTTGCGTAACTTCTACCTTTCTCTGATACTCCCCAAGTTCCTTGTAACAGGCCATGACGTATTCTCACTAAAGGATCAGAACCACTAGCGAACACACTATAAAAATATATTAATATCAAATTGAGAACGAACATAGCGTTCTAGACTTTCAAGGTTAATGAGCCAATTCTCTTGTAATATATATATATACTTGTAAGATATTTAAATAACTATTTAAATAAATTTGAATCTTATCAACGTATTGTGCTTTTACCAGCGGCTCCACTCGTCCTAACCTTCTTGAAAACATTAGAAAAAACTGTTACAGCAAGCTAGTCGTAGCCATAATTTGGGTCGGAATTCGGTTATAATTATTCCCGTGTGAACTTTTCCATTTTCCGGTATAAATCATCATCATGTGCTATTCCAGACTTTAGTCTATCTCTGTGCTAAATTTCGTCGAAATCCGTATAGCCGTTCTGCCCGATAAGAGTAACAAACATCCATCCATTAATTTATAATATTTGTACAGTTACATCAAAAAGCTGTTTTGATTGATTGAATCGATTGAAAACCGGTGCTTCAGGTGACTCTTATGCATTTTTAGTGGAATAATATATCCTTAGTCCTTAGTTGTTTGTATGTCTGGTACCTTTTCACGCATAAACGGAAACACACACACACACGCACACGCACACGCACACGCACACGCACACGCACACGCACACGCATTCATAAACGGATCACTAAATCAAAAACTTTCGTGGGGTAGACGCGAAAAAAAGATCCCCACTCTGCGAGTAGGGGAGGTACCCTATAAATTTTTCTTAAAGATTATATTTAAGCATTTTGTCGGCGTGATTAATACACAGACCAACATGGCAGTCGCGTCAGAATGCCGCGTTACTCCATAAATTAATATTATATACCCATGTCAAATTACAACTAACTAGTCCTAATAGTCTATGAGCTAAGCCGCGGACAGACAGGTAAATAGACGGACTAGTCATATCGACACAGGGTTCCATGTGGTCTGCGGAACCCTAACAGAATTTAATTACCAACTTTACATTACTTCCAGCCTCCCGAACAAGCCGGTTTCCGAAGAGGCCACATACATACGCTGCGGCAGATTTTACAGAAGTCGGAAGAGTATAATTAGCCAAAGGGGCTTAGCGTTTGTGGACTATGAGAAAGCCTTCGATTCGGTTGAAACATGGGCAGTGCTGAAGGCTCTACAGAGATGCCGTATTGATCATCGGTATATCGAGGTGCTAAAATGCTTTTACAATAACGCCACCACGTCAGTCCGTTTCCAGGATCAGAACCCGAAACCGATCCAACTGCAGAGAGGTGTGAGACAGGGAGATGTCATATCTCCGAAACTGTTCACAAATGCGTTGGAAGATGTCTTTAAGCTTCTGGACTGTGACGGTTTTGGTATAAATGTTAATTGCGAGTACATTACACACCTTCGGTTTGCCGACGATATTGTGGTCATGGCAGAATCGATGGAGGACCTTAGCACAATGCTCGAAAGCCTCAGAAGAGCTTCCCAACGAGAGGGCCTCAAGATGAACATGGACAAGACGAAAATCATGTCGAATGGCCATGTAGCACCAACTCCAATAACTGTTTGGAACTCTGCACTCGAAGTTGTTGACGAATACGTATACATGGGACAAACTGTTCGATTAGGTAGGGCCAATTTCGAGAAAGAGGTTAATCGCCGAATCCAACTCGGTCGGGCAGCGTTCGGAAAACTGCGTACTATTTTCTGCTTAATACCCAAGTGCTTGAAGACAAAAGTCTTGAACCAGTGTGTGTTGCCAGTGATGAATTACGGCACTGAGACGTGGCCGCTAACTATGGGCCTTATACGAAAGCTCAAGGTCGTTCAGCGGGCAATTGAAAGAGCTATGCTCGGAGTTTCCGACGTGATCGAATCAGGAATGAGGAATCAATAATTATAAATGTCATTAAAAAATGCGTTATGCATTTTATATACATACCTACCTTAAAACTATATCCTTAAGAGGGTACCTGACGTAAGTTGTTACATATTTTTGTAGACGCACATTTTTACACTTTCATTTGCACGAAGAGGAAAATAAAAGTAACACAGCGGCGCTAGTGGACGTCACGAACCCTCTTAATGTACAAACCGTAGGATTTTGTGTATGGTTGTACGCTAATAGAAAAAAAGGTTTAAAAAACAAAAAAACACGCTTTAATAGCTAATTAAACTAAAAAGCAGAAAATATTTTTTGATTATTGATATTTTGTTCAAAAGCCATAGAAAGTCCACTAACTTTGCTTACTAAGTTCAAATATTTTTTTTATCGTCACTGGTCTTACATGCGTGTGCAAATCAATAAAAATACTGGAATGCAGGAGTAAATTAATTCATTTAATCCATTTATACTTTTTAACATGTAAAAATTGTTTATACTTCTTTATTTTATGAGCAACTATCTAATCCAAGGCTATCCCAGAACTTATGTCGTCCAAAATCCGACGAAGACCTCATCTCTATTTCGGTTGGTGAAGAAATCGCCAAGTAATTCAGCTCCGAAAATCCTGGCTTTACAGGGAGCCACTGGGTGCCGTCGGGAAATTCAGGAACACTGCGAAAAAAGAGAAATAGAAAGATTTATCAATTAAATTCAAATTAGTCACTGAAAGAGATGTTGATATTAATGTTGTAGTGCAATAAAATGTTGTATCGCCTTAGACCGGATGCAGGTTGGCGGCCTTTTTCAAGCTAGTGGCCGTTTCACCGTCAGAATTTTCAAGCCGCCTATTGGGTCTTTGACTTGACGACTGCAGTCATATTACAAACAGCCTAAACGGTTTCATATAGCCTCCTAAAACACTAAGGAGCTCAGAAAAATCTGATACTAGGCGGTAACCAATCCAATAAGTGACCGCGCACGACATAGTTTAAATATTATATGCTTACTTATCCTTGATAAAATCTTGTATACGTGTCATTATGTTTTTTAAAATCGTCGCAATTGCACTGGTAATGCCCCTGGTGGTAGGATAGGTCCATGATGGATGTTATGGCAATAAAAATAGAAATGTCAAAAATCAATATTAAGAAATTAAACTTCTTGGACAAGCCTGGTATATAACTATGATTAATATTAATTAGGAAATCCTAGTAAACATCCATGATGTTTGGATTTTCCAAAATCCTGAGAAATGTTTTTAGTACTTAAAATATTATTGGAGACCAAAGATGACTTATACGTCTAGATACCGTTTTCGAAACAACATCAAACGGAGTAAAGCGAGCCATGTTCCTATCAATGTGTGTGCGACTATCACTTTTACACCTACGAATATGTGCGTAATTTCGGTGTTACCAACTTTTAAGTGAGTACCCCAAATTGGGGAGTTCTTACTTTTACTTTCACTTATGAAGACCCCCTGTGGTAACATTATTTTGAGATTGAACGTAAACCTTTGCTACGAAGTTAGCGATTCGTTTACCATGGCCATGGCCATAGTGCTAAAATATAGATAGATACACAAAATAAAATCCGTCCTTCTCTACCATGACATCCGTGCGCGCCGTGTACGTTATTCATAGGTCCCGCCATGTGACAATAGACGTGTTTTGTTGACTCGATTTTTTAAACATAGAAAGCTATCGCATTACAGAGCCATTGAAATCGTTTCATTTTTCAAATGTCAACAAACGAACTAGCTGTTGACTTTTTTTAATGAACATCCACTGTTCTAGCTACCTTTTTCCTTAAATGCGGACCGTTAGTGCCGCCAAATTTAACATAGAGCGCATTCATTTTTAGTCAACAGGTAGATCGAATGCGCGCATAGAGAGCCTATTCAATGCGTAAATATTAGAATAATTTCTAAACTTCTTTTGCGAAAGTGATATTGTTAGAGCGTGTAAGAATCACTTATTCATGAAATAATTTTATTGATGTTATTTAAATCAACATAAACGTAAAGTTAAATAAATACATAATTTATGTAAAATAATATAAATTTTATTTAAATTAGGAATACTAAATGGGATAAAACAAAAAAGGTTATCATTAAAATAACACAGTTTTATGATTTTTCCTGAACAGAAAAGTTCGAAATTTTGTTTGAAAAATTTAAGACATTCACATGAAATAGTTTGGTCGACCCTAATATTTCTAGTTTTAGTTTTTAATTTATAGTTTTTGGACATACTTGGTGATTAACACACATACAAATATTTCGGTAAGTTGTCCGATAAAGCATTGTCGGTGTGCGCCGGCCTAAGCGCGACTCAAGAAAATTATCAAAACATATGGCAGGCGCTAATCCAACGCTACGACAACTCACGTGGTCTTGCTAGTTCGTACGTTCACCAATTATTGGAAATGAAACAAGTAAATGCTATAACGTCTACAGGCTATAAAACGTTTATGGATAAGTTTAAAACGTCCATTAACGTGCTAAAACAAGTTGATATTCCTGAGTTAGTCGATTCCTTGTTTTCAACTATTGCGCTTAGAGAGTTAGATGCTAAAAGCCTGAAGTCATTTGAAATGTTAAGCCGCAAAGAACAAATACCTTAATACTCTTCCTTAGTCTAATTTTTAAATAAACAAAATAAGGCCTTGGGCCATTCTTATATAAATTCCTCCGCATATTGGCAATCCGCAATCAATAATTATTATAAAAATAAAAATATTATTACGCCAAGTAGGGGAAAGGTGTCTAAGATGATCCCCTTTAGGGAAAATCAGAACAGGTTGAAAATAATACCACATAGCAAAAAAGTAAAAAGAGTTTCTAATAGTTAGTTTATCTGGCTAAGTATTAGCATCCTGAATTATGTAGTTTTTCATTTCAAACATATATTATTTCACGTTTTTTAAAAAGTTTACCAAAGGATCATTTTGGACACCGGGGTGTACTAAATAAACCTATGGTTAGGGGAAAATGATCCCGAAAACCCAAAAAGTAATTAGGTATAAATAAACACAATAAAAGAAAAAAAACTGGTATGTAATATAAACAAATAACGAAAAGATTTACAAAAAATGTCTTGGTAGGTATTTATTTAAGATTGGCAATCTTTTTGCAACAATTCTTAAATTTACTTGGGACCTAGTTAGTGAAGAATAAGTGAATTATCTTATCAATTTATATAAATCAAAATAATGGTAACTAAAGAAAACATAAAAAAGATAGCAATAACATTTAACTTAAATGATATGTAAAAAAACTAAACAATCTTATTTAACATTAATCACAGCCATTTGGCCACAGTAAAAAACAACAGTCTGCAAATATTCTAGACTACTTTTTCTTTGTCATTCTTCACGTTCTTATAAAATATTCTATGTTGACTCGTATTAGATATTAGATAAACTAAATTAATATAGTATTTTTGTAACTAAACTGAAAATTCTTTTATTAAACACAAATTGCAAGGATCTAAAAATTGGGTTTTACGTTGTGCTAAAATTACAACTTTAATCGTTTCCTTATACTAGCATAATGATCATCAGTAATGCAAAAATCACAAGTAAAATCAGTAGCTTCATCACTGTCAACTCCAGCGCAAGTGTCATGACCCCATCTTTTACAAACACAACATTTGATCCAGCCCTCACCCTTGGAATCCTTAGAATAAGGTTCTGTGCAGAAAAGACATTCTGTGTCATCGCCTTCTTCTAACGATTCTGACTGCACGCTGGGGCGCCTTTTATTTGAGATTTTTGAAACAGCTTTTGCTTTGGTTTTTTGAGCTGCTGGTTCAGCCTTATTTTTCCTGGATTTGTTGATCCTGGAGGTGCACCGTCCAATAGTTCCATTTTCATCCTTACTCTCCGAAAAATGAACTTTGGTGGTATAAAATATCCACCAGCAGATGTGCAAATAACTGCCGTTGTAGTTTCCCCTCTCTCAGCAGAAGTTACTCAAGGCCTTTGATACATGTTTAAATAATGTTCGCAATAGTTTTTATCTTTCTCCCCTTGCTAGCACCTTTCCTTTTCTAAGTCGCATAAAACGCACTCAAAGATTAAAAGTCAGCACCGTCGACAATTAAAAAAATTAGCTCGCCCGCTGCATGTTCGTGTTTTTAATTAAAATAAAATTGTTAAGCTTTTACATTGAAGTGTACACATATTGGATGTGAATGACCATTCGACTGTGATAGTAAAAGTGCTATAACTGAGGACCCAGAAAAGGAAAATAGGAACAATTGACTAAATTGTGAGGAAGAAGCACGCGGTAAGTGCAAAACAGTTTAATTTTGAATAGTTGCGCTTATCCCTTTGTCCTCTATGCTGTCTGTGCAGTGAATCCTCATCCTTAGTCTTAGTAACTTTTTTTTATATATATTATGGCCAGAAGACAGAAAAAGAAAAGAGTTTGCACAGCGGCTACTCCATCCACATATAATGTGGATTTTTGCAACATCAGGGGTATTCACGCAAATCTTAACGCAGTCCACCACCATCTCGAAACTGCGCAGCCGACCATTCTTTTTCTAACGGAGACGCAGATATCCTGCCCGGCCGACACATCATACCTTCATTATCCCGGCTACAAACTCGAACACAATTTTATGAGTCGTGCCGGTGTATGTATGTTCGTCCGGGAGGATATCTGCTGTCGCCGCCTTCATAGCCTTGAAGACAGGGACCTGTCGATATTGTGGGTGCGCGTAGATTACGGCGGCCACACTCGTATCTATGCGTGCCTATACAGGTCTCATAGCGGTGAGACGGACGTAACTCGACTCTTCACGCACCTGAGTTTGACGACTGACAAAGTTCTAGAGCAATATCCCACAGCAGAACTAGTTATTTTGGGAGACTTTAACGCCCACCATCGCGAGTGGCTCAGTTCTCGAACCAATAACTATGCTGGGATATCTGCTCATGAATTTGCTCTGACCTATGGATTCTCTCAGCTGGTACTTTCTCCAACGAGAATACCAGATATAGAAGAACATACGAGCTCCTTACTGGACCTTCTGCTGACTACTCGTCCGGACGGGTACTCCGTCTCAGTGGATGCGCCTCTTGGCTCCTCGGACCACTGTCTCGTTCGGACTCAAGTGTCATGCACACAACCTGATCCTTCTGGGCCAACTAACTGGCGTCGTGTGTGGCACTATAAGTCGGCAGACTGGGATGGATTGCGTGAATTTTACGCATCGTACCCGTGGAGGCAGATCTGCTTTAACTCAGAAGATCCTGACGTCTGCGCAGCCGCAGTCACTGAGACAATCCTTGCTGGTATGGAATGCTATATTCCTAACCCGCGAGTAGCTGCCGGCGTCAAAAAACGACCGTGGTTTAATAGGTCTTGCAGAAAAGCTAAAATTCTTAAGCAAAATGCATATGAGGCTTGGACCACGGCTCGTTTTAATAAGGATCCGAATATTTCTGAGTTAAAACGCAAATTAAATGCTGCCTCGAGGTTCAGTAAGAAAGCAACTGCCAGAGCAAAATTCCAATTCATCGGCAAAATAGGTGGGCGACTTGCGAGCTATCCTTCTGGGAGTCGTGCTTTCTGGTCGCTTGCCAAAGCTGCCGAAGGACTCTTCTGCCAGTCGTCGTTACCACCACTGCGAAAGACCGATGGTGACTTGGCCCATAGTGCTAAAGAGAAAGCCGATCTACTGGGCAGTCTCTTTGCCTCGAACTCGAATATGAACGATGAAGGCGCTGTACCACCTACTATACCGTGGTGCGGTAAGTCCATGCCGGAAATCTCCATAACGCAGCGGGAGGTCAGGCGGGCGTTGCTTTCTCTAGACGTTCATAAGTCGAGTGGGCCAGACGGTATACCAGCAGTGGTGCTTAAGCAGTGTGCTCCTGAGTTATTTCCTGTACTCACGCGCCTCTTCGCGCTTTCCTACCACACTAGGCAATTTCCGTCTACATGGAAGACTGCGAATGTGCACCCGGTGCCCAAAAAGGGCGATAGATCAGATCCATCGAATTACAGCTTCTAAGATACCTAGAAGTACACGATCTGGTCAGTGACCGTCAATATGGCTTTCGCCACGGTCGCTCGACTGGTGACCTTCTAGTGTATCTCACACACCGATGGGCACTAGCCATTGAGAGTCAGGGGGAGGCATTGGCATGTAGCCTGGACATAGCGAAGGCGTTCGATCGGGTCTGGCACCGCGGTCTTCTATCGAAGTTGCCATCTTACGGAGTGCCCGAGGGTTTGTGCAAATGGGTGGCTAGCTTTTTGTCCGGCAGACGCATACGAACTGTAGTTGACGGTAGTTGCTCTGATAGCATGGACATTAATGCTGGTGTCCCGCAAGGCTCTGTGCTGTCTCCTTCGCTGTTTCTACTGCATATCAATGACATGTTGGACATCAACAACATACATTGCTATGCAGATGACAGTACTGGAGACGCTTTTTACACGGGTCGTGCAAACATCCCTCGTTCCGTTGTGGAGGAAAACCGCGGAGAACTTGTGTCTCAAATCGAGACCACACTGTCCCAGGTCTCTGACTGGGGACGGGTAAACTTGGTCCGATTCAACCCTACAAAGACACAAGTGTGCGCGTTCACCGCTAAGAAAACTCCATTCACTGTGGTCCCACAATTCCAGAACACTCCCCTCTCCATCTCCAAGAGCATTGGGATCCTTGGTGTTGACATCTCCAGCGATGTTCAGTTCCGAGATCATTTACAAGATAAGGTAAAGCTGGCGTCCAAAAAACTTGGTGTACTCAACAGAGCGAAGCAGTACTTCACGTCGGGGCAAAGGTTGTTACTTTACAAGTCGCAAGTTCGGCCTCATATGGAGTACTGCTGCCATCTCTGGGCAGGTGCACCCGGATACCAGCTTGACCCTTTTGACTCGGTTCAACGAGAGTCGAACGGTTTGCCAGAGCAAAATTCCAATTCATCGGCAAAATAGGTGGGCGACTTGCGAGCTATCCTTCTGGGAGTCGTGCTTTCTGGTCGCTTGCCAAAGCTGCCGAAGGGAACTTCTGCCAGTCGTCGTTACCACCACTGCGAAAGACCGATGGTGACTTGGCCCATAGTGCTAAAGAGAAAGCCGATCTACTGGGCAGTCTCTTTGCCTCGAACTCGAATATGAACGATGAAGGCGCTGTACCACCTACTATACCGTGGTGCGGTAAGTCCATGCCGGAAATCTCCATAACGCAGCGGGAGGTCAGGCGGGCGTTGCTTTCTCTAGACGTTCATAAGTCGAGTGGGCCAGACGGTATACCAGCAGTGGTGCTTAAGCAGTGTGCTCCTGAGTTATTTCCTGTACTCACGCGCCTCTTCGCGCTTTCCTACCACACTAGGCAATTTCCGTCTACATAGAAGACTGCGAATGTGCACCCGGTGCCCAAAAAGGGCGATAGATCAGATCCATCGAATTACAGCTTCTAAGATACCTAGAAGTACACGATCTGGTCAGTGACCGTCAATATGGCTTTCGCCACGGTCGCTCGACTGGTGACCTTCTAGTGTATCTCACACACCGATGGGCACTAGCCATTGAGAGTCAGGGGGAGGCATTGGCATGTAGCCTGGACATAGCGAAGGCGTTCGATCGGGTCTGGCACCGCGGTCTTCTATCGAAGTTGCCATCTTACGGAGTGCCCGAGGGTTTGTGCAAATGGGTGGCTAGCTTTTTGTCCGGCAGACGCATACGAACTGTAGTTGACGGTAGTTGCTCTGATAGCATGGACATTAATGCTGGTGTCCCGCAAGGCTCTGTGCTGTCTCCTTCGCTGTTTCTACTGCATATCAATGACATGTTGGACATCAACAACATACATTGCTATGCAGATGACAGTACTGGAGACGCTTTTTACACGGGTCGTGCAAACATCCCTCGTTCCGTTGTGGAGGAAAACCGCGGAGAACTTGTGTCTCAAATCGAGACCACACTGTCCCAGGTCTCTGACTGGGGACGGGTAAACTTGGTCCGATTCAACCCTACAAAGACACAAGTGTGCGCGTTCACCGCTAAGAAAACTCCATTCACTGTGGTCCCACAATTCCAGAACACTCCCCTCTCCATCTCCAAGAGCATTGGGATCCTTGGTGTTGACATCTCCAGCGATGTTCAGTTCCGAGATCATTTACAAGATAAGGTAAAGCTGGCGTCCAAAAAACTTGGTGTATTCAACAGAGCGAAGCAGTACTTCACGTCGGGGCAAAGGTTGTTACTTTACAAGTCGCAAGTTCGGCCTCATATGGAGTACTGCTGCCATCTCTGGGCAGGTGCACCCGGATACCAGCTTGACCCTTTTGACTCGGTTCAACGACGGGCTGTGAGAATTGTCGACGATCCCAAACTCACTTGCGGTATCGAGCCCTTAAGTCTGAGGAGAGACTTTGCCTCACTGTGTGTGTTCTACCGCTTGTACAATGGGTTGTGTTCTGAGGAATTGTTCGAAATGATGCCCACGGCTACTTTCTACCATCGCACCGCTCGCCATCGGCAGGGAATTCATTCTCACACTTTAGAACCTAAATGGTCGCGTACAGTGCGGTTTCAGAGAAACTTCCTCCCGCGAACGCTTAAGTTGTGGAATGAGCTCCCTGCCAAGGTTTTCTGCAAGGACTACAGTATGGAGTTCTTCAAGAAAGAAGTTATTAGATTTCTGAAGGGTCGGCAACGCGCAAGTGATACCCCTGGTGTTGCAAGCGTCCATAGGCTACGGTGACCGCTTACCATCAGGCGGGCCGTAAGCTTGTTTGCCACCTTATTGGTATAAAAAAAAAAAAAAAAAAAAACCCTCTCCATATATACAGTCCACTTGATTTAGAGCTATTTCTAGTTACCCAGATTAAAATTATTTCTATTCCTTTTTCTATCCAATGCATCACCTTTTGAACACATCAAATTAAATAACTTTAACAATGAGTGAGTATATTTCTCGGTAGTAAAGCATTACGAATCTTCTCCTCTTATATTTTGTTCCTTTACTACACACATTGTAACTATACAATCGAAGTTTTATTGGAGTTGCTTGAGTGTGTCATGCTCTCTCAAAGTGTCTCTGCGGTGGTGGCGTGTGTGTCGGGTCGTTACGTTCCCTAAAACATGGTTGAGCGAAGCGATGGCTGATTCATGTGTCATACTCGTGAACGGGTGCCACCTATGGAGGCTGGTCGGCTCTTGCAAACTTCTTTGTATCCTTAGTATTTAGTTTTACTTTTTTGTTTTGTTTATTAATACTGTAAGACATTGATTATTTCTTAGTGATGAATGAATAACCTGTCTTTTTTTATATTAAATACTTTTTTATGTTGTGCTTGTGCTTTATATTTCATGTTTTTTATGTTTGTAATGGGAAGTGTCCTTTTATGATAGGGAGGGCATTTTCCAATATTTTTATTGGACGCTGTAAGAGAAAGGGAGAAAAGAAATGCCCTTGCTGAGTTTCTTGCCGGTTCTTATCAGTACAAGGTCTCCCGCCCTATAGACTTACGAACCGATGGCGTAGTGACATTCATAAGTGCTCAATTATTGTAGCCTAAACTGAATAAATAATATTGAATTTGAATTTGAATATAATTTTCTTAAGCTTAATTTAACTAAAGGATCGATAAATAAATAATTTCTTTTAATGTTAAGAAGTATTTTCAATACCTAAACTTTTCTTTTAAAGTTAAAAACTGTTTATCGCATTCAATAAGTAATAGAAAACTGTCTCTAGTAATTGGTAAGAGTCTTGAGGAACTTATTGATCAAGGGCGAAGACTTAGCTCCATACACATGAGTGTACCAGGAGAACACTTTACCACACAGGCCTATACACCTAGTTATGTTCAACGTCATTTTTAGGGTTCCGTAGTCAGCAAGAAACCCTTATAGTTTCGCCATGTCCCTCCGTCCGTCTGTCCGCGGCTTAGTTCAAAAACTACTAATACAAGAAAGCTGCATTTCGGCAGGGACATACACATTGAGCAAGCCGACAAAGTGGTAGAATAATATTTAAAAAAAACGAGTTGCACTCCGGGAGTGCCGGCAGAAGTGAAAACCTTTACACACGATTCGCGCTTAACACTCAAATATGTCACAAGACATGTCTTTGACGTTGTCAAGAAATAATAATGTTTGTTTATTTATTTTTTTGACGTAGTATATTTGACATTGCAATCTGTCATAGAATTAAAATTCCATATCCAACCTCCCTGTACTACTCATAATCGCGAATACTAAAAATAAAAATTATAATAGGCGTGGCATTACGGTTTCCGTATTTTACAAAGACAAAAAAGATACACTTTGTTCAATTTCCATATTTTAAACACTTTATATACACGAATTTTACGAATACACAGCAGTATGGCCACTACACAGACGGTCGAGCCATCAGCTGTCATCATCCATGGAGGCGCGAAGCACGCTGTAACATAAACACAAACGACAATTCGCGCAAGCGCCCTGCGCCGCCTTAACGGAAAAGCAGGCGCAGGCATACATTTTCGCCGCGCCGTAGAAAGAGAGGGGAATACTCCCTCTCCTACGCCGCGTCGGCTGTCTACTCTCCATCCGTCTTACGAATTTTCACGATCAGGACACGTGACCTGACGCGAGTTTAACATTTTTTACCCATACCAAAAAAAGTGCACAACGCCGCTAAAGAAGTTTTCACTTCAAAAACATGATTTTTTTGCTATTTTTATAGATAATGGTACGGCACCCTTCGTGCGCGACTCCGACTCGCACTTAGCCGATTTTTGAGTTTGTAACTTCGGGAGCTCCAGCTTTTACTAGACTTCATGTAATTGTTTCCTTCGTGGTTATAGAACTGGAAATGTTCGTCACGAACAGATGCTAGACTAGGAAAATACAAGCATTGATATTAAGATAATCTATGTCTTAGGAGTCTTAGATGTCTTAGGGTTCTAAGATGTCTCAGGAGTCTAAGGTGTTTTAGGAGTCTAAGGTGTCTTAGGAGTCTAAGGTGTCTTAGGAGTCTAAGGTGTCTTAGAAGTCTAGGTTGTCTGCAGACTTTAAGAAGAGAAGTATGATTGCGTAATAGATATTATCTAAGGAGGAGCATGAGCGACCCATGTCTATGTCCCAATGTGATATTTACAATATAGGGGTATATAGACGTCTCAGGGGTCATTTTTTAAAAAATGGTGAAACATTTCAATCTTAATTTTTAACCTTAAGGCCAAATACCAAATTTTATGCATTAAGCTTAAAAAATTACGAATTCCGTACCAACGCCCAGCCCCTATTTAACCATCTTAAGAGATCAATTGTGCAAAATCCTTTCTCAGCACGCGCTCACGTTGTACAGAAACTTCTGCCCAAAATTCCAAGTCTTACGTCTTTAGACACAAGGATATCGAAGTTATCATACAAATTTTTATCCCCTATTTGGCTTTGTAGGAGATAATTGTCCAAGAATCAAAAATACGTCAATCTTAATTTTGAAATTAATTCATTAACCAATTTTTATGCTTTAAGCTCAAAAAATTACGGATAAACATAAAAACTTTCATCCCCTAAGAGGGTAACTCTTAGGCAATGAATTTCACAAAATTAGTTTTAGTGCTAGCTTACGTTATAAATAACCTCGTGTAAAAAAAAGATCCTAGACACAAAAAACTCTAAATTTTTATACAAATTTGTATCTCCTATTTTTCCCTTAAGGGCATGATTAAAAATGTATTACTAATCACCAATAGATGACAAAAAGAATCATATTTTCTAGTTAATCATTGCCTGAAAATACGGATGAAACGACGTTCTCTAAAAATAACACCTAGCTAGATCGATTTATCGCCCCCGAAACCACCTGCATGCTAAATCTTATAAAAATCGTTGGAGCCGTTTCCGAGTTTCAGATTATATATATATATATATATATATATATATATACAAGAATTGCTCGTTTAAAGGTATTAGATAGATAGATATCAGCAACCCAACAGCCTGGATCCATTTGCCTAGTAAGGAACATGCATAATGTTTGGGTTGGTACCTTTGTTGACATTACATTTGGCAAACTCAAAGTCCATAAGCGGCATTTTTATAATATAAAACATACATTTTGGGGTCGGTTTTTATACTAAACTCATTCCAAGCCAAGTTGTGGTTCTGTTCCCTTCTGCTTAAATAGGTCCAAATAGCAGTACAGACTGCTAATAGGTAAATATTTGGAATTTTTTAATTTCCTTTTAGTTCGTCGGTTTCTTATTTATTTATTTTTACTGGACTTTGGCACTTTTCCTCATTTACTAGGTTTGTACATTAAAGATAGTCTTCTAAACCAAAGATATACATGACTATGATACAATATCTCCTTCAGATAACAAATGACTCACCCAGTAGCTACGAAACTGTAAGTCATGTGAGTGAGGATGGTGCTCATCTTCAGATCTTCAGAGGAAGTCATGTTCATGTTGTACCTTTTGAATACGTGCCTGATGTCATCTGAGTGGGTGGCTCCTGAAAAATAATCCAATTTGCCGTTTGTAAATAATTACCTAAACCTACGGCAGGGCGAGCATTAAAAAATAAATAAAACAACTAGAAAAAAAAAATGCCAAGTGCGTGTTGTACACACATTAAGTATTAAGTTAGAGTTACTTATTAAGTAGAATAAGAATTATTGCGGATATTTGTAAAACTTGTGGACCGATTTTGTTCAAACCCCGTACCGCCAAGTGCTGCTCTGTCATATGCGTTATTTGAACACAAATATTGTTTGAACGCTAATTTTGCGTTTTCTTCACGTTTTAAGACCTGGAGAATTTATTGCCATCATTTTCAGAGTGAAGTCAGTTGACCATAAATTTATAAACTAGTATAATATAAGTAATCAGACATTAGACTATATAAATACATATACAAGGTCTGTATACATATTAAAAATACAGTTATTTATGTTTAAATTAATGCTCCATTGCATTCATCATATGATTCCGGTTCGGTTTTCATAAGTATTATAAGTAATAATATAATATATTTACTCTGTCTTATCTATTTTACTTCTTCAAGTTCATTTTATAAGTTTATTGACTATGGCTTGTTAACTTTTAGCCTAAGTAAGTAGCTGTGATAGCTTCCTTTTTAAATTTGTTGTAGGTTATATTTTCACTTTGAAAATATTATGCAAACGGATCCCTGAGTTAAAATAATTAGACCTAATTAAAATTTAATAAATTGATTAGATGTCGAAGTGAATACTACTGAAATCCAGACAGAGGTTTAAATAGTTAGTTGATCACACCTCTAATGGTGACAGTGGGGTGTTTGTTTATAATTATTGTTCTTCAAACATTTTGATGTTGCTATTCTATGACTTATCTAACCCCCCACATCATGAGATAGACAAGGTAAGTTGTGAATAATCGAAGAGTATTATGTGACCAGTATTTAAAGAATGTAAATAAATACTTTCATAGCAAAGATGATGTTAAAAGATTAACCTTGAGCCAGGACTTGAACCAGCAAGCTCTACCAATTGAGCTAATAAGGAACAACTCTGGCCGCTGCAAATCCCAACTACATCGGGAAAAAAGCTCGTTGCGAACTATTTTTAGGGTTCCATAGTCAACAAAGTACCCTTATAGTTTCCCCATGTCCGTCCATCCGTCAGACCGTCTGTCTGAGGCTTAGTTCAGAGACCATTGGACTAGGAAGCTGTAATTTGGTATAGGTATACCTATAAATTAGGCCGACAAAGTAGTAAGCTACATTCAAAAAAATCTTTAGCGTGCCTCCCCTACACGTAAAGTGGGGATAATTTTTTTCCTCGCCTTCCCCATAGCCGTTTAAAAATACTGAGGGTGGTGAGAAAACCATTTTTCGATCAAGCGATTGCGATGTATTAAGCCTGAGTCTGCTGCAAGAGCCACAAAGGCCGTTCCCTTAGCAAATAGCGACTACCCTAAATCGTACACAGTACCCGGCCAAGTAAGAATTAATTTATGTGATAAGGTTTTTGTTATTACGTGGGCAAACACTAAAAAGTATTTTGCAAAAGTCATCCTCTAAGGAGGTAAATTAGGGGCTGGAAATTTGTATAGAAATCCGTCATTTTTAAAATTAAATACATTAAACTTAGTGGAATATCTTTCTTTTTGGAATATCATCCCTTAGAAGGCAAAATAAGAGATAAAAAATTGAATTAGAATTTTGATATTTTTCTGTCTAAAGATTTGAAATTTAGCAAAGAGATTCCTGTTATGAACATAGGCGAGCAATAAGAAAGTATTTTGCAAAAGTGGGGACAAGACAACGGGGTAAAATGGAAGTTAAAAGTTTGTATGAAAATCCGTCATTTCTGAATAAAATAAATAATCATTGGTATTTGACTTGAGGTTGAAAATTAAGATTGATGATTCCTGTACTCCAAAATCATCTCCTAGGGGACAAAATAGGAAATGAAAATTTGTATGATAATTCCGATATGTAAGTGTCTAGACTTGAATTTTTTTATTATAACATACGCGAGCAATTAGAAACAATTTTGCAAAATTAATCTTCTAAGGGCTAAAATTGGAAATCCGTCATTTTTTAAGCTTAATGCATAAATTTGATTTTTGGCTAAATATTAAAAACTAAGATAGGCGTTAATTCTGTTTTTGGAAAATGATTGCTTAGACGGAAAAATAAATTTGAATGAGAATTTCTAAATTATTGTAGGTCAAACCGTAAACAGTCAAAAACTTTCTTCGTCGGTACTTTCTAATATAAGTTTTTATTGCAGTTTGCTATCGAAAAAAAAGAAATGTGCTGTTGTAGGGAACAAAAACTAAGCAAGCTGATGGTATAAATTTTCACATGTAAGACTTAAATTAATTTATTTATGGTTTTTCTTGTTAAATTTATTTTGATATTAATCTGTACGACATCTACCGGCGTGTAGATACATTATATACATGTTTAATTTTTACTACTCGTTGTTTGACTTCGCGGTGGTGAATTTTAAATGTTATTTATTATCTAAACAGTAATTATCTTTAGTGTACACAAGATTTTTAATTGCAATTTATTACTTTGAATTCAACTAACTACAATAGAGTGCTTGATAAATGCGAAAGAACATAATTTTTGAATACTTATGCGCCATCTGTTGACCGGTAGCAAAACTGTAATTAATATATAAAGCAGGGGTTCTAAGCCTCGGGTCGCTACCCAAATTCGGATCGCGGGCGGTATTGGGATGGGTAACGGGAATTGCCCAAATCATATTTTTTAATGCAAGGTGACAAAAAAGCTTACGGCCCACCTGATGTTAAGCGGTTATACCGTATCTTATGGATCCTTGAAATATACTAGTTTTTTTAACTTTAAAAATCTTTTAACTTCCTTCTTGTCAACCTTGTGCAAGAAGTCTAAATTTACTAGAGTCAGTATTGTAACGATATTCAACATTTTATAAAAACAGATGTGTCCAGCAATGACAAATTTAGTCAACAATGATGATTTGGAAGTAAGACAATGACAAAGTGTAACCGACACTGACGATTCTATATAATCTTCAAACAACAAGTACCATATCCAGTGTTAATTGTGTCTACTAGTGACAGTCCTAAAACACTGCTATCCCTTATTCTGTGCCAAAACTTCTATAATAGTAAAACAAGAAAATTACTGAAAACATTTTGTATTCTTTTAATACAAAGTTACTTATCGTACATAACAAAATCGCTATAAAGTTGGCAGATGAGTAAAAGGCTGAAGAAAAAGTTTTTTACCGAAATGACAACTAGATTTTTACCCATATCGTCAACCATCTACCTATAGAGTTTATTTTTTTAATTTTTCTTCTACTTTTTTATATTTTCGCTTATCTCATTACCTCTTGCCTCCTCCTTTCTGATCCAGACACTTTCGGATAGCTTTTTTAGGTCATCGATCCAACTGACTGGTTCCGTGGTCTCTACTTTAGAACTCGTCTCCCTACGGCCATCGATTCTGCGATGAATATGACCAGGCCATTGTTACTTCAGCTAGCTTATTCTGAGGGCTACGTCGGTGAATTTGGTTCTCTCTCCTCATTTATAATTATATCCTTCAAACTTATGGATCAGGCCAACTGTCAGTGACCACGTTTTCGCGCCATAGGTCACGACAGGCAAGAAGCATTGATTAAAGACTTTTGTCTTTGAACATTGGGGTATGGGCGCACATCCCAACCGAATTCTCCTGTCAGATTTCTTATCGAAGCTGTTTCTACCCAGTGTAATTATCTGACTTAGGTAGACATACTCTGCAACAGCTTCGATTGTGACATTACCGACCGATCACTGGTTATCATTACTGGAAATAAAACATTAGGATCGCGGGCTTCAAATATTTTTATACTTTGGGTTGCCAGCGAAAAAGGTTAATAACCGCTGACAAAGAATGCAGATGTCTATTACTCTAGCAGGACCGTGTATTATTCTATTTTTGTAGATTTCCAAGTGATGTAGATAATAAAACTGAATGGATACGTGTAATAAATAGACCAAACTGGACTCCAACTAAATTCATTTTGAATTTTATGAAACTAAAAAAGGTTTGAAGCAATTACGCTACGGAGTGCTACCTAAACTTTTTTTACATAAGCAGGTAAACATCATAATTTATTTTTATCAGGATCTATCTATACTAATATTATAAAACTGAAGAGTTTGTTTGTTTGTTTGAATGCGCTAATTTCAGGAACTACTGGTCCGATTTGAAAAAATCTTTTAGTGTTAGATAGCCCATTTAAGAATGTTTCAAAATCGGTTGTTCTTCCTTTTCAGAGCTTCTGTTGCGTGCGCTGCGTAAACGGTAAAGTTTTGCAAAAATCATGTATGACAGAATTTTGCTCCTTTAAAAATTAAAAAAAAAAAATCCTTTTAAGGTTGGCTCACTTTTATAACCTTTTTTATGCTAACCTAATTTGTTCTAAAATAATGCATTGTTTGCGAAGGTGTTTTTATCACAAAATTATGGAAAACATATGAGTCCTGCCAGGGTAATGCACACTTTCAATTTTATAGATTTGTCGTGGCCAACAAGTCGATTACGATCAACCAGTCGATCGCCGATCGCCGTAGACAGCGCAAACGATCGCGATCAAATATAATAAAACTAGCTTCGCGCGTGCGTAATATTAAAATCAACAATCGTTCACTCGAACTATGTGAGGCTCAATGAACATCCATTCAGTCCGGTTCAGAAACAGCTAAAATAAAATCGCTCAAGTCGGTCTTATAAGTCAAAAAATTAGAAAGTAGATCTTAGCCATGAGTTGACTATCCCTGAACCAAATTACTAAACGGCTATTAGAGCGCCTCTTGTAGGCAGTAGTTAAATTAAATTGCAAATAATTGAGAAAGATTTTTTTTAGTAATTACTAAGACCGCCAGATGATATTTAAGATTTAAGGCGGTGCTTGCAGTCACTTCGCCCCTCGCGCCCCGCTTTTTGGTGACACTGTTTTTATATGGAATGCTACGTTGAGCCATCTCCGCTCCCCTTCTATTCTCCATGATCAAGACGCTTCAGACGATACCTCACTGTCAAATTATGATAAGTATTTTAGAAGTTATAAGGGAACAGGTGAACATACATACATACATACATACTTACCGGACAAAATCATAACTCTCCTTTAGCTTCGCCGTAGTCGGGTAATAAGAATAATTCCAAAACATATCAACAAAAAAGTTAAGGTAATAATATTCTTGGTGCAATAAAAGATGGCGTTGTATATTTAGTTACGCGTGCTATGGTTATGTTTTAAATGTTGTTGTGTATTTCACTTTAACTATGATCTTGTTATAATAGTCCATTATTAAGGTCTTGATTAATGGAATCTTTGGAAAGTCTCATGAACACGAGTGAGACTAATCTGAACAACACTACAACAACACTGTAAGTAAGGAATTTAAACATGGGATACTTGCATACAACTGAACCAGAGCTTACAAGTTAGGTATGGGTCATACTTCCAAATGTCTGAACCAGGGCTTACAAGTTCGGGGCTCTACAGAAACCATGGTTCAAAAGACTTGAAAGTATCTAAGTCAGTATTACTCAGACCTCAGGGAAAATAATTCTATTTAATTAAGTTACAGTCTTTTCATCCTTGGTATATGGCTCTGGCAGTCATTAAGCGAAAAAGGAAATACTAAGGCTACTAGTATATTATTATATAATCTGTGCTAAGGCCATATATTAAGGCCATCCCTGCGGTAATGCGTATTTCAAAAATTTTAGTAAACTGAATATGAAACTAGTTATGAGCTACTTTTAGAACGTGGTGTATTGTTTCTTTAATATATTTCTGAGTTCTTAATTGCATATTCATTCTAAAGGCATAACATATCATTCTTAAAAAATCTTATGAGTACTTCTATTTTTCGTTGAATCAAATATTGGAAATATGCTTTCTACGAACAGTAAATAAAACATATCGAGTGGCGGCGCTAGTGGATCGCAGGGAGCTTTAAAACGAAATTTTGGTTAGAGCCCAGTGTCCAGCTGCTAGCTGAATGGCCGTTCTTGGGTGTGAGCAAAAAAAAATGAGTAGCATATACAACGAAATTAAAAGGAAAACTATCAACGCTTAGTAGGCCTTACAACTTAATCAGTAATAGTAGACCAACTTAAAAAATATAGTCCTGTCTTTTTATAATTACAAATTCCATGAAAAGGTACTTAGATTAAGTTGGTAATTGTATTTAACCGGAATAAAATATAACGTTATAAGCCATGTAACATTATAGAAAAATAAAATTCTGAATACTAATACTTACTAAATTAATAACAATATTTACGTTCGAATTAGGGCGCGGCGCTTTTAATTTAGTTGCTTTATGGTAAAAACAGTAACACATATAATCTTACAGTGATCATGGTGTGTGTAAGCTTTACAGTATGACAACAAATAATTATAACCGGCTAATTGTGAGACGGGCCCGAGCCATGTACCATCTTAAATCACCGATACAGCGCCATCTAGCTTTAATTAAGCAAAAAAGTAACATATTTGTTTGTTAAGAACGATATTTAAAGTGAAGCTACGTTGGGCTTCTTCAGTAATTAGACGGGTGACCGCTTAGCGGCACACTTTTTTTTATGTTAGTGTTCGTAAATTACGTAAATAGTGGTAGGTACGGCGCCCCGGTTTCTTATGTATATAGATTTCTTAATTCTAAGAAGATTTGTGTATTTGTTATAAAAGATTGATTTTATTTTACAGTATTCAAATAAGTTAACGTATCTATCAAATACCTTTAATTCTTGTATATATATATAATCTGAATCTCGGAAACGACTCCAACGATTTTCATGAGATTTAGTGTGCAGGGGGTTTTGGGGGCGATTAAGCGATCTAGCTAGGTTTCATGTTTAGAAAACGTCGTATTTTCAGGCAAAGATAAACTAAATAATATGACATTTCCTGACATTTATTGGTGAGTAGTAATACTATTATTTTTATACACACAGCAACACTAAAGCTACTTGAAAATAGATAGCGATGGCAAAGCATGGTCTTCCAGGTACTGAATAACTAAAGTGACCATAATAATTGATAATGCTGTGGTAAAACCTGACTTACCGAATGTCTTGTTGGTTTTTGGCCCGAAGGAAGTGTATGGCCCTCGGAAAAAGTAACGGTATATATAAACTGGTTGCGATGAGTGTTTTGCATGTAGTTGTGCCACCTTTCCAGCGTCTGCTATGAATACGCGGTCACTTTGTGCCTGTGAATTTTGATTAATATTAGTATACCGTCACAATACGTATTCTAGGAATGTTAAATGTTGAGTTGAACGAATAATTACTTGCAATTTGGACTTCACGACATACTAATTTTGCCCGTGACTTCGTCCAGTTGACTTATAAACTTAATATTTAGTATTGGGTCAGCTTATTGGACGAATATAACGTGGACCATCAGAAATAAAAGACAAGTTATTTGATGCACATATTGGCCCTTTGTATTAAGAAATTTTACATTACAAATATTTAGGATATCCCAACAAAATATCAATGTAAATAAATTTATGTGATTTTTTTGAATATCCTGTACTTTGTTTGCGTTAGCCTCTGTACGCCCCACTGCAGGGGCACAGGCCACTGTGTTGAGAAGGAGGCCTAGGCATAGTTCGCCGCACTGACACTGGTCTGTAAGGAGTTCTGAAGCCGTCCATGAGGTCTTGGCTTAATAAGTGCTATCATTATATAAAAGCAGCCAGGACCGGAACACGGAGGATCTTAGCAAGGTGGTTACCCATCCAGGTAGTGACCACGCCCGACTGTAACTGTAACTCTTTTATCGAAGAAGATTAGAGCTGTGAGCTTAGGACTGTGCTACTTTTTAGGGTTCCGTAGTCAACAAGGAATACGTGTTATTTCATTATATCCGTCCGTTTGTCTGTCCGTCTGTCTGTCCCTCAGAGATCATTAGTACTAGAAAGCTGTAATTTGGCATTGATAAACATGTCGCTGCCATCTGGGTAAATTAGCCAGTTAATTGGGTACCCAGGCACAAGGTTAAGTATGGAAAACAAATTATCATATAACTGAACTGATCATTATATGAAACTTGACTGGAAAGCTGCGATCGCTTTGCTTGAAGTAGTAAAAAAAAACCTTACTCTGGTTTTCTTGGACCCATACTTACTAAAATAAAATGGGACCAAACTCTAGGTGAATCCTTTCCTTCACGTAAAAAGTTTCCAAATCGGTCTATATCGAGGTAACAGACATTAACATAAAGCGTATAACCGAATTGAGAACCTCTTCCTTTTTTTGAAGTCGTTAAAAAAGAAAAAAAATCGTACAAATTCCATGAAATAGTACTAAGGTGAAGTTGGTACTTCTGCAAAACAGGTATTAGATAAAAGTTTATATTTAAACCATGAAACATCATAGAAAAATAAAATTATAACATTCTGAATACTAATACTTGCTAAATTAATAATAATATTTACGTTCAAATAACGCATTGGACTAGGCGGCGGCTGTGCGACAGGGCGTGGTGCTTGGCGGTACAAATTTTTACACACGGCACGTTACAGATACAAGATTTCAATCTTGTAGTGATCATAGTTTGTGTGAGCTGTAAAGTATGTATAACAACAAATAATAAAAACGGGCCAAGTGTGAGACAGACATGAACCATTTAGCATTTAAATCAACGTTATAGCGAAACTATTATTAAACGAAACAGAAACATATTTGTTTGTTGGATACGATTTTTAAAGTAAAGTAACGTCCAGTTGGTCAGTAATTGAATAGGTGACCGCTAAGCAGCACACTTGCTGTTTTTGTTTGTAAATTACTTAAAATGGTTGTAGGTGCGAAACCCTTAGTGCGCGAGTCTGACTTACGCTTGGACGGTTTTTCGCATATGTTTTGGTGTAATACGAAATCCTTAAATTGACTCCTCTAAATAATCCTAAATTAGAAACCTCGATCCAAAACTAAACACAAGTAAAATTTAAAAATAAGTAAATTAATTCTTTGATTTGATATACTTTTGTTCACGTAATATGCCTGTCTCCTCGTCGTATTATTCGTACCTCAATTAAATTAGCAAAGGTTTCTTCATTAATTGGTTTTTCTTGGAAATAGAAACGTTTTATCTTCCTGGAGATATCTTTCTTAAGGACAGGAGATAAATTGTCATATTTGAAAATCTTGCTGAATCCTTCTTCCCAGTTTGACTGCAGTTTAGCTAGAAGCTTTGGATTATTTAAGTATTCTGAAAGAAAATAAATTTATGATTTTATCAGATAAAGAAATGTACAACTAGTTTTAATTTGTGACTTCGACCACTGCAGTCGACATGCAGTCGATGGAATTCCTGCGATTTCCTACGAGACAATTCCTTCGAATTACTATCAACCAGGTTAAAAGTATTCTAGGTTATTTTTTTCCCACCAGCTACCGCTATGCTAAAAATCATCCTCAAGAGAGGTAGAACACAGCGAGTACTCACCCGAAGGTGAGTAAGGTAGCCAGAGCTCATGAGGATTCGCTGCTCGGACAGCGGGTGACCGGTGGTGGTCGTTGCTGTTCGACGAAGACGCGGCTGATCGCTGGCCGCCCGCAGGTAGACCGGGTTCCCGAACCCATGAATCACTTTGATCACTGCCTTAGCAGGCTGAACCGCCAGCATGTGCAAAGTCTCGAAGTAGATATGCCGGAGAAGGAGACCGGAGTGGAAGCGGCTACTGCAACACAGGGGACCAGGGGCCCTTCCGCCCGCCGCGCTAGCAACCGTTACTATCTGTGCCGATATTTCGCATTTTTGATACCGCACTTTTTTTCTCTAGCTGAACGTGAATTCCTACATTAGTCTTAGCAACTTTTTCGGCCCGAAAAAATTAAACAAAAATAGTTTTACAGCGGCTACTCCAAATGTGGATTTTTATAAAATCAGGGGTGTTCACGCCAATCTTAACGCAGTCAACCACCATATCGAGACAGCGCAGACGACAATTCTTTTTTTAACGGAGACGCAAATATCCTGCCCAACCTAAACATCATACCTACATAATCCCGGCTACAAACTGGAGCACAATTTCGTGAGTAGTGCCGGAGTATGTACATGAACGATATTGTGGATGCGCGAAGATCACGGTGGCCACACTCGTATCTATGCGGGCCTAAACAGATCTCATAGCGGTTACAATGACGTTGCTTGACTTTTCACGGACCTGAGTTTGGCGACTAACAAAGTTTTAGAGCAGTATCCCACAGTACAACTAATTATTTTGGGAGACTTTAACGCCATGAGTGGCTCAGGTCTCGAAACAATAACTACGCAGGGATATCTGCTCATGAATTTGCTCTGACCTATGGATTCTCTAAGGTGGTACTTTTTCCAACGAGAATACCAGATAAAGAGGACCATACGAGATCCTTACTGGACTTTTTGCTGACCTCATGTCTGGACGTATATTCCGTCTCAGTGGATGAGCCTCTTGGCTCCTCAGATAACTGTCTTGTTTGGACTCAAGTGTCATGCACACAACCAGGTCCATCTAGGCCAACTAATTGGTTTCGTATGTGGCATTATAAGGAGGCAGACTGAGATGGATTACTAGAATTTTATGCATCGTACCCGTGCAGGCAGCCCTGCTTTAGCACAGAAGATCTTAAAGTCTGTGCAGCAGCAGTTACTGAGACAATCCCCGCGGGTGTGGATTATTTTACTCCTAACCTGCGAGTAACTACCGGCGTCAAAAAATGACCGTTTCATACTATATTAAAATTTTTGCAGTGAAGCTAAAATACTGAAGGAAACTGCGTATGAGGCTTAGACCACGGCTCATAAAAATAAGGATCCGAACATTTCTAAGTTAAAACGCAAATTTAATGCTGCCTCGAGGTTCAGTTACAAAGCAACTATAATAAAATCCGATCCCTCTGGGAGTTGTGCTTTCTTGTCGTTTGCTAAAGCTGCGGAAGACAACTTTTGCCAGTCATCGTTTTCACCACTGCGAAAGACCGTTGGTGACTTGGCCCATAGTGCAAAATAGGTAGCCGATTTACCGACTGCCCAGCCTCTTTGCCTCTAACTCCAATATGACCGACGAAAGCGCTTTACCACCTACTATACCGGTAAAACCATGCTGGGAATCTCCATAACACATTGGCAGGTCCGGTGGGCGTTGCTTCTCTAGACGCTCATAAGTCAAGTAGGCCAAACGGCATACTAGCAGTAGTGCTTAAACAATGTGCTTCTGAGTTATATCCTCTTCTCACGCGCCTTTTTGCACTTTCCTACCACACTAGGCAATTTCCGTCTTCATGGAAGACTGCAAATGTGCACCCGATGCCCAAAAAGGTCAGATCCTGGAATTACAGGCGTTTTGCTATTACCTCCCTTCTCTCCAAGGTGTTGAAGCGTGTGATTAACATGCAGCTTCTAAGATACCTAGAAAAACAAGACCTGGTCAGTGACCGTCAAAATGGCTTTTGCCACGGTCGCTAGTCAAAACCTTTAAGTGTCACACACCGATGGGCACTTACCATTGAGAGTCAAGGGGAGGCATTGGCATGTAGCCTGGACATAGCGAAGGCGTTCGATCGGTTCTGGCACCGGGGTCTTTTATCGAAGTTGCCATTTTACGAAGTGCCCAAGGGTTTGTGCAAATGTGTGGCTAGCTTTTTGTCCGGGAGATGCATACGTGCCGTTGTTGAAGGTAGTTGAAGGTAAAGCTGGCGTCTAAAAAACTTGGTGTACTCAACAAAGCGAAGTAGTACTTCACGTCGGGGCAAAGGTTGCTGCTTTACAAGTCGCAAGTCCGGCCCCATATGGAGTACTGCTGGCATCTCTGGGTTGGTGCACCCGGATACCAGCTTGGCCATTTTGACTCCGTTCAACGGCGGGCTGTGAGAATTATCTACGATTCCAAACTCACTTGCGGTATCGAGCCTTTCAGTCTAAGGAGAGACTTTGCCTCCCTGTGTGTGTTCTACCGCTTGTACAATTGGTTGTGTTCTGAGGAATTGTTCGAAATGATGCCCACGGCTACTTTCTACCATCGCACCGCTCGCCATCGGCAGGGAATTCATTCTCACACTTTAGAACCGAAATGGTCGCGTACAGTACGGTTTCAGAGAAACTTCCTCCCGCGAACGCGTGGGTTCTGGAATGAGCTACCCCCTGCCAAGGTTTTCTTTAAGGACTACAGTATGGGGTTCTTAAAAAAAGAAGTAATTAGATTTCTGAAGGGTCGGCAATGCGCGAGTGATGCCCCTGGTGTTGCAAAGTTTCAAAGGCTACGGTGACCGCTTATCATCAGACGGACTGTAGGCTTTTTGCCACCTTAGTAGTATAAAAAAAACATTACCAAAAGACATCATCATATCAATAATCACCACCAAGACTGAAAGAATTAACACTTACCATGTAAATGAATTTTTGAGTGAGTCCTGATTTCAGGCAGAGAGATAGCTAAAGGAAAGAAGAAAGAAATAGAATACTACTTATCTCGGTCGAGATAATTATATATATTTCGTAAGTGACACTGCGAGATAGGGGTGAGGAGTATATACGCAACCAGGTTTTGAAACTTGGTTTCTGCTAAATAGTGCACAACCCTGGTTTATGTCAAAAACTTGCAAGTCTGGCGCGGGGCTATGACGCCCGTCCCCGGTCCGCGGAGTCGTTGGACGTTATGGCTTGCGAGTGCGTTCGAGTGCGACCAAGTGGGACGCGCGCGACTCAGGGCGCCCTGTAGAGCGTGCGGCTCAGGGCGCCCGGATAACGCCTCGTAGTCCTAGGTGTACGCAAAAAAAAAACGCAAATCGATGTAGAGTTTAGCCGTTTGGCACACAGGTACTTTAGGGCAAAACAATAATTTTGAGCCGCAGTTCCTCAAAATATTTCCATTAGGCAGGAAAAGCAGGAAAGCAATTTGGAAAATATTAAAATTTAATATTTTTTTTGAATTTTTAAATACACTTAAATAACACCAGTAAACAGAAGCAGCATGGGACAGTACAGTTCCACATAGTCTCATAGAGATCTGAAGTTCAAGGAACCGTCCCACATTGCAATATTAAAATATTTAAAAAAAAAAACTTAATTTTAATATTTTCCAAGTTGATTTCAGGGGGGTAAAAATTAGGATATAAACTTTCTTTTACCTAGTAGCCTAGGACACTTGCAACACCAGGGGCATCATTTGAGCGTTAACGACCCTGCAAAAATCTAATTACTTCTTTCTTGAAGAACCCTATACTATACTACCTTGGCAGGGAGCTCATTCAGCTACCCAAGCGTTCGTAGGAGGAAGTTTCTTAAAACCGCACTGTACGCGACCGTTTCGGTTCTAAAGCGTGAGAATGAATTCCTTGCCGAAGGCGAGTGGTGCGATGGTAGAAGTAGCCGTGGGCATCATTTCGATCAATTCCTTAGAACACATCCCATGTACAAGTGGTAGAACACACACAGGGAGGCGAAGTCTCTCCTCAGATTTAAAGGCTCGATACGGCAAGTGAGTTTGGGATTGTCGACAATTCTCACAGCCCATCATTGAACCGTCGGTTAACACGAATAAAACGACGTTTTTAAAAAATGAAACCTAGAAAGATCAATTTATCGCCCCCGAAAGTCCCGCATACTAAATTTCATGAAAATCTGTTCTAAACTTCAGATTTGAAATAAAATAAATATATATATATATATATGTCGCAGGCAAATCGTATAATCCGCCGTTTCATAATATGCCTAAGCAGATCGTATAGCATGGAATAGAAATTAACATATAACTGAACAGATTATTATATATGAAGCTTGGCTGGAACGCTCCACATCTACGTTTTCAAAAGAGAAACTGACACACACACACACACACACACACACACACACACACACACACACACACACACACACACACACACACACACACACAGAAACAGACACACACACATACACAGAGACACACAAACACACACACACACACACACACACACACACACACTCACACACGCGCGCACACACACACACACACACACACACACACACACACACACACACACAAACAAATGTTGATTGAGTAAATCTCAGATAAGATCTTTTGAAATTAGTGTAGCCTGAGTTTTACCAACTCTTAATGGCTTAAGAAATTTCCATATTCTGCATGGATCTCCGTTATCAACGGATTTGTGGATATGTGCGCCGTTGTGCATCTCAACACATCGTATTGCAGCGATTTCGTGAATTTTTATACTTTTCTAAGTTGGCTTCAGTAGGGTTAATTTTCAGCTTGGCTTTAACTCGATTTCTAATTTTTTGAAGCTTTAATTTTATCGTCTAGCCATGATGCAGGAAAGTGTTTTACTTTTATTGGTCTTGCTGGAGCATGAGTGTCATACAGTTCAGTAATTAGCGAATTAAATGTATGAACTTTTTCGTCGACTGTATTAGCACTCACAACTCTAGACCAATCAATTTTAGAGGCGTCTTCGCGCAATTTATCTACATTCATGTTGCTAAAATTACGCTGCATAATTGTTTTGGACTTCACTTGAGGAGGACGAATTTTGTAAGATAAATGGATTAAGTCGTGGTAAGAAAATGCTTCTGCTAAAAAATTGACCATGTGCAGTAGTATGATGTAGTGAAGAGACCATAATGAGATCTAACAGTGAAGGAGAGCTATTTGGAAAGTAATGCGTGGCGTTGAGAGGTAATAAGTGCAGATTACAAGCCTCAACTATCGTCCGAAGTTAATTAGCACGAAAGTCTTTTTTTAGTAGACAAGTGTTAAAGTCACCCATAATAATGGAATGACTACAGAGTGGGGAAAACGTTTCTAGTAGAGATTCAAATGAGGAAAAGTAATTAACGCAAAGTGAAGGACTGTAATATACGCCAAGAAGGACATATATACATATACATATATACAAGAATTGCTCATTTAAAGATATAAGATTAATGAGTGTGACAGCATAATAGATATATTTTTTACCACCAAGCTCAACCAGTGCTTCATCATCGGTGACTGTTGTCATGAATGGTAGTTGGAGTACATTTCCTGTCCTTAGAAGGTGGAATGGACATTGTGTCAGAAAGGGATTTTTGACGTCCGGCGATTCGATTGTTGGTAAGAATGGCGTTGTCATTAAATTCCAATCCTGAAAATTTTATGGCATTAAAAAAAATAGCAAATTCAGATATAAAACAAAACGTTCTTAAAATAGCTAATAACTAGTGTTGTCGTTTAAGATAACCCAAAAAAGACCAAACTCGATCAGGTAGCGTCACTTTGTTACAGAGGTCCTATAGCAACCTTCCGAATTCATCATTAGATCAGCTCTATGACATCATAATATCGCATTGTCATCCGAATTAGTGAAGTTGAATCCTTTGAGTCATTCTTAAAACCCACAATATTTTTATAAATATTATCGTGTACCCTTGGAATTAATTTAATTTGCGCCCTTATAAGGGCCTCTCCAGGTTGGTTTCTAAGACACTGCACCAAAGCTTCACTCGTAGAGGTAGGGCAGTTTAGGCTTATTGCCACAGATTGAGTTGTTTTAGTCAGATTCCTGTGAAAGTGTCCTTCACTAATAGCTGTGCCGCTGTGGGCCATTCCTCTTGCAAATGTGCCTAAAAAACAAAAAATACAGTTAAACAAGTAATAAACGTTATTAAAAACCAGCTTTTATAAATTGTTAAAATAGTATCTATAAAGTTTGATCGGCATTAAACGATTATTTATTAGACCCTGACTATCATCTAAAATCAGAGTACTTGTCACGACAAATCAGTTGAGCCCAAATTCTATAAAGTAGTGTCGTTGCGTTACAGAGGTCATGGCCATCTTCCGGCTCCATTATCAAGCAGTTCTATGACATCATTATATTCCATTGTCATCCGATTTACGTGTGCATGCATAATTTCAGCTCAATCAGGCACCGGGAAGTGTGTCAAATTTAACTTACAAGATCGTTTACTGTTACTTCAACATATGTAGCAATGTGGCAAACAAATATAAACGGATAGATCTTAGTATAGAAAAACCTTTCTCATAACATTCAAACTAGGTAGGACCACAGATAATATTATATATCTGTTTTATAAAGATACGGGTGATATGTTGCATGTAGTACTGGCTGGCTCAAATGTTAAGTTAATACGGTAAGAATTCCGTAAATACACTGACGAATAAAAATAATTACTCACTAACATAGACGACAGTATTTTCTTACCATCTCATGATAGCTCTATGAAGTTAAAGAAACATGTGAAAAATAACACTATATATTATTTAATAAAACGTTTTATTTTAATAAAATATCGTCGTTTATGTAAGTGACTAGTTATTTTTGCTTGTCAATGTATTTCCAATAATGACATGTACTTTTTCCTGCACTACCAAATCCTTCAATATGCACCAGGAAATATATCTAAAGAAGGTTAGAATTTGGACTAAGACAATATAGGAAAAACTCTATTTATTCAACGAAGTTTCTTGAGATTCTTGAGTTCACAGCTGTACTCCTTTTGTACGCCTCCTACTATATTTCCATTGCATACGATATAAGCTTAACCTTCTTAAGATATCTGTGTATCGTGGGGCTTATCAATCGAATTGGTAGTGCAAGGAAAAGTACACGCCACTATAAGACATATTATTGGGGTTCTTTCTTACCGTATTAACCTAACATTTGAGCTCGAGCCACTGCTCCACACGACATATTACCTGTATTTTTATAATAAGGATATAAAATATGATCCGTAGTGTCTGAATGTGGAGATGACGTTATGCAGCGTCCAAACGGGCTGTTAGTGATTTTATAAAAACATATTCAATTTGGACTCAATGCTTTATTGACGACAGAAATAGCATTGTATTATATTCGTTGTCTAAATATTGTAAAAGCTGATTGCTGATATTTACAGTTACTTAAACCGGAAAGGTTAATTCAGACAACTGAACTCGGAATTCCCGAGAATAAGATTGATTTTTTTCTTAACAATATCACTTGGGAATTGCTGTTTAATAACTTACTACGCACCTTTGGACATAGTAGAAAGGTAATGGAAATGAACGCTTACTGCACCAGCTGATGATCCAATAATAGTCACTGCTTTTGGATTACCACCAAATTTACTGATGTTGTCTTTAATCCAATGTAAAGCAAATGATTGGTCTTTAAGTCCTATGTTTCCGGGTACCACATTATCACCAGTGCTTAAAAATCCTGAAAAGATGAAACGGTCAAGCTAGTAGTAGTTTCAAAATTAATATGTCAATGTGGGCTAGTATTTAAACTAAGAATACGCTGTATTTTGTCATGGGCATAGGACTAGGGGGCAGAGCTTGTACAAAATGTGGTATAAATTGTATTATATTGAATAAATATTGTTTAATTTAATTTGACAGTTTGTATGAAAAAATAATTTCGAAATGAAATATACTACTGGTATGAAATTGGCGGTTAAAAAGTTAATGGCCGTATAACGCGACCAAATTATGAAGGTTGAAAGGCTGAGTAATTATAATAAGGGTAAATCATTAGTAAAACTTTCTGTTCTTTTTATTTCAGGAGTTTTAAATAAATGAGTAATTGATTTAATTTTTCCTGAATTTTTTTTAAGATATTTCAAAAATCATTAAACAAGTAACAATCGGCTAAGTACAATTAGCTTAAAACCATTCCAAAAGTACAGATGATCAATATACAACGCAGCCGCTGCCACTGTACCTATACACAAAAATCATATTTTTTTAACCCAGTTTTGAAATAAGGAAACGACCAATTAAATCAGAGGAGATAAGAGTTGTAATATAGTTGTAAAACATTAAAAACATTTTAACAAAAAAAAAATAACAACCAGATTCAAAAAGATGCACTAAGAAGATCAAAATAATTACTTATTTCCAAAAATTTTACGCAAAAGTAAAAAGCTAAAATTTTTTAATGTATTTTAAGGTAGATTACGGAGGGCAGCAAGGGAATCGGAGGACGGCGCATGAGGTAAAATTAGTTTGCGACCAAGTGATACACTAATCTTTAGCACCCTCTATGAGAAGAGAAAAGCCCTTTTAAGCTAATAAACCCATTTGTAACAATAAAAAGTCAGTAACTGAGAGTATATTTTTAAGACCATGTAGTGAAACTGAGGTTTGATCTATAATCTAAGCATTTAAAAATGCGAACCAGTGTAGGTATAGACGAAATTAGCACGATTTGTGATGATGAATTACACTTGTACTCACAAATTTAATTTATTTATTTCGTAAAGATCGCATATTTCCAAAAGCCTTAAAGACTGTGATTGTCAGCCCATTATTATTTAAGAACTGACAGCACAATATTTGAGATATTTATCGCCCTTTCTCTCTCGTGCCGGTGTTTTCTAAAATTTTCGAGAAAGTAATGCAAATAGAATGACTTTAGGTTTTGAAAAAAAAAACAGCATGGTTTACAAAAATAAAATCTAAAACACTTGCTGCTTATAAACTAAAAAAATGATTCTTCTTCCTATAAGTTTGTCACGACAAATTACTCAAAAAGTGTCAAACGTATTGTATACGAGGATCGGCTTCAAACTGGTTAAAAAGTTATCTTAAATAATAATCGTAAACAGTGTGTAGTAATAGATAAAGTACACGAAGAATCATGTCAACTAAAAGCTTAACATTCCCAGTAAAAATACAATCGATACGGAGTGCCTCAAGGCAGTGTACTGTTATTTCTGGTATATGTGAATGACTTTTATTAATTATCAATTAATATTGTTCGCTGACGATATTTCACTTATAATTCTTATTGAAAATAATATATTTACTAATGAAACTAATATTAATAAAACTATTGACGATGTTGTAAAATGGCTGAATTGTCATAATTTAATTGTAAATTTGACCAAGAATAAATACATCCAATTTCATAATATTAAAATGTTTCCACCGAAAATTTACACATTCGGGATCAAAAAATTAAAAAACTCAGTACTCTTCTTTCTTGGGAATCGTATTGGATGAGAATCGTTAACGGAAAAATCACATCAAAGAAGTTTGTAACAAATTTAATAGATTTATTTTTGTGCCTTGAAAAATAAAATTAACCAATGACTCGGACACCGTATTACTTGCAAATCATAGTTACGTTGCCTTTGTTTTACGATATGGTTTAATTTTATGGGGAAATTCCGCAAACATCTAGCATTTGTAATGTTTGACCTCTGGAATCCTGCAAGCTATTATTTTAAAATATAAGGGTAATTCACATCGCCACGATTCTCATCGTCACCTTCGTGACAGATTTAAGTTTTTACTTATTTGAACAATTTATGTAAATAGCTTATAGCGCTTGATAAGACGAGTAAATCCATAAGTAAATCAATCAGATCGTGATTCTCGTTTGGCTGATATAATATTTTGAAGTTCTAAATCCTCATCTTTAGTCTAAATAACCCTTTTAATAAATATGGCAAGAAATAAAAGAAAAAGAGTTTTTTCAGCGGCCTCTCCATCCACATTCAATGTGGATTTTTGCAATATTAGGGGTATTCACGCCAATCTTAACGCAGTTCACCACCATCTAAAAAGATATCCTGCCCGGCCGATACATCATACCTTCACTATCCCGGCTACAAACTCGAGCACAATTTTGTGAGTCGTGGCAGTGTATGTATGTTCGTCCGGGAGGATATCTGCTGTCACCGCCTTCATAGCCTTGAAGACAGGGACATGTCGATATTGTGGGTGCGCGTAGATCACGGCGGCCACACTCGTATCTATGCGTGTCTATACAGGTCTCATAGTGGTGACACGGACGTAACTCGACTCTTCACGCACCTGAGTTTGACGACTGACAAAGTTCTAGAGCAATATCCCACAGCAGAACTAGTTATTTTGGGAGAATTTAACGCCCACCATCGTGAGTGGCTCTGTTCTCGAACCAATAACTATGCAGGAATATTTGCTCATGAATTTGCTCTGACCTATGGATTCTCTCAGATGGTATTTTCTCCAATGAGAATACCAGATATAGAGGACCATACGAGTTCCTTACTGGACCTTCTGCTGAGTACACGTCCGGACGGATATACCGTCTCAGTGGATGCGCCTCTTGGCTCCTTGGACCACTGTCTCGTTCGGACTCAAGTGTCATGCACACAACCTGATCTATCTGGGCCAACTAATTGGCGTCGTGTGTGGCATTATAAGTCGGCAGACTGGGATGGATTGCGAGAATTTTATGCATTGTACCTGTAGAGACAGCTCTGCTTTAGCTCAGAAGATCCTGACGTCTGCGCAGCCGCAGTCACTGATACAATCCTCGCTGGTATGGAATGTTTCATTCCTAACCTGCAAGTAGCTGTCGGCGTCAAAAACGACCGTGGTTTATTAGGTCTTGCAGAGAAGCTAAAATTTCAAGCAAGCTGCAACTTGGCAAAATATTTAGCAATCTGGTAGAGGTGTTGATGTGCCTATTCAAGAAGACAAATTTAGGTTTCATTGCTTGCTCAATCTCTAAAATGACACGCTTTGGTGGTTCACGTGGCGGACTTTTTATTTGGATATACATTCTATTGGCTTGGTACAATGATACCTCTGGCTTTACTTCTATAACAACAATTTTCTTTGACAGCATTGTGAAGCCCAGGGCTCGCTTTTTTTCTTTCTGTTTTCATTTTCCTGCATTTTTTTTCCTTTTTGGCGTTCTTTGGCAGTTTGTGACATTCTAAGGCACTGACAATAGTCATAAAACTTTACTGTCAACATTTCCACTGAAAATTGGTTTGAACGAGATCTAGTAAGTAGTTTTTTTTTAATACGTCATAAATCGTAAAGCGCAATTTGCCTTTCATTCAATCAACTCAATAAAAAAAATAATTATAGATAATGGTACGGAACCCTTCGTGCGCGAGTCCGACTCGCACTTAGCCGATTTTTTAAAGAATTTATTCTCATTAAGACATTTACAATAAGCCACTTATATGAGAACAGGTTGATAAATAAAAAGAAAATTAAACATAAATCGTTTATATCAATAAATTATAATAAGTATCACTTACATTTCTCACTCAACACATTCTGTCAATGTTTTTCAAGGTTCTTTGTATTAATAACATACATTTCATATATTTTTGAAGTGAAAACTTCTTTAGCGGCGTTGTGCACTTTTTTTGGTATGGGTAAAAAATTATAAACTCGCGTCAGGTCACGTGTCCTAATCGTGGAAATTCGTAAGACGGAAACCGTAATGCCACGTCTATTATAATTTTTAATTTTTTTATTGAAGTGAAAACTTCTTTAGCGGCGTTGTGCACTTTTTTTGGTATGGGTAAAAAATGATAAACTAGCGTCAGGTCACGTGTCCTAATCGTGGAAATTCGTAAGACGGAAACCGTAATGCCACGCCTATTATAAATTTTATTTTTAGTATTCGCGATTATGAGTAGTACAGGGAGGTTGGATATGGAATTTTAATTCTATGACAGATTGCGATGTCAAATATACTACGTCGAAAAAGTAAATAAACAAACATTATTATTTCTTGACAATGTCAAAGACATGTCTTGTGACATATTTGAGTGTTAAGCGCGAATCGTGTGTAAAGGTTTTCACTTCTGCCGGCACTCCCGGAGTGCAACTCTTTTTTTTTTAATTTAGATTTGAATGTATTAAGTGAGTTCACATCTTCTATACATGACGATAGTTCAATATACAGCTGTGCTCCTTCAAAATTCACCAATTTTTAACAGGATAAGGTGGCTCGCACGGCGAATACATCGCTTAATTACCTGTTTCTTCGCCCAAAGGCTAAGTTAGTATAGATACGGTTCTTTATTATCACACTTTTTTTAAAATAATTTTTTTTTTTTTATTCACACTATTATTAATTTATATTCATTGAAATTTTTAACACTATTTTCTTAATTTAAATTCATTAAAATTTATTTTCTATTTTTTAGTTCGGTTTTCTATAAAAAGCGTGTTTTTTAGTTTTTTTAAACTATTATTTATTTTCTACTTTTTAGTTTGGAATATTTATAATAGCTTGTTTTGCAAATTGAAAAATGGAATAATTTTATCAAATTAGTGTATTGTCATCGGTCCTCAATAAATCTACAAAGTTTGAACGAAATCTGGCCGTTTAAAGTGGGTCAAAATCGCGCCCAAAGAAGTCGGTTACAAAAAAACATACAGGTGAAGCTAATAAAAAGCTAATAAAAATAAAAAAAATCCTGTGATAATAGTAGTGACTGTAGCAAAAGGGAAATTCTGACACCCCCTGATATTATACAAATAGCCAATAATGCCACCAAAACATTGTTGCCACAAAAGTCTAAAACAGTGTACAAAAAACGTTACCAAGATTTCATGGAGTGGAAAATAACTAATAGTACAAGTTCATTTTCTGAAAATGTGTTAATAGCTTACTTTCACTGAGTTTGAATCTTTAAGATTTTGATCCGTAACTCTATACTTAGGTCTACGCTTGTATCAATCAGCAAATTGACCTTTCAAAATACTAGAATTTTTGCGATTGCTTTTATGAAACGAAAATCAGAAGGGTAAAAAGAAAAAAAAGCAAAGACGTTTGTACCTGCCTGAAGAAATAAGCACATTCTTGAATGAAGCATCTGATAAATTATATATTTTTACAAAAGTGAGTCGTTTATGTATTCTTTTAATTCATTAAATTTCAACTAAATATAGGTTATATTGGTAAAAAAGGAATATTCTGTAAGTATCTACCTACTATTTGAGTAACTATAATATAATAATAATAATAGTATATAGTAACCACGTTTTCGAAAAAGATTGAAAGATTTTGTTAAAATTCACATCTTCACACAAAGCAACAAACCTGAGATGTCGCGGTAAATCATCGGTAATTTTACATCACTGTCCAATATCTCGTTAGCCTAGGAATTAGTACTGAGAGGCCTATGATCAATCCTTGCATCTCTTACCAAAAAGTTATGGTTTTTTTTTATTTTTCAAGTTTATAACTTAATCGGTACAAGGTCATGTAATTTTTTGCAGATTGCATTAATTTTTGGAATAATGGGAGCAATGATGTTCAAGTCAAGGAATCTTCAGTTACAGTTAAAATTTCTAACACAAAAACAAAAATAGATCGCTACTTTACTATAACAGAGGAATATTACAAATTTATGCATGCAATACATACAACAACGCCCAAGCCTCTGCAGCCAATCTTCTTTTTTTTAAATTATATATGGAAAGTGCACATCACAAAATGTCTGTATTAACAAATTTGGAAACATAGGAAAAACGATACCTAGCTATCTGCTTAACCCAGAACTGTACACAGGGCACTTCTTTCGCAGAACTTCTGCTACTATATTAGTTGATACTGACGGTGACCTTACAACATTAAAAAGACATGGAGGCTGGAAATCATCATCTGTAGCCGAAGGTTACAATGACGACTTTATTCAGAAAACAATGAAAGTTTCTAACAAAATATTTAATAACATCGAAAATAAAAACATTAATGAAGTAAATATAAATATACCCGTTCTGATTACTGGATAATAATGAAAAAGTCATAGATAATGAATAAAATAAAGCATTTCATAGAGGGAATAAATGTGTGTAATGTATTAAATTAACATGTACATATGTAATTTTCTAAAATTCAATTGCTTTGGCTTTCAGAATTTCTTCAGAGTGTGTTTAGAACGCCGTTATATGGACCACATGTAGAGGGCGTTTTCCATTTTTGGACAATCGCCAACTTTTAGTGTTTTACTCGATTCCATTGTCTTGACGTTGTCTATCTTTATTATCTTTTGCCTTCTTTTCTTAAGATGGTCTATAGTAGCACGCCCAACACCATATTCTTTTGCCAATTTGCACATGTTTTTTCCACTATCTTACTTCTTTAAAATCTCCATTTTATTGTTCAAATCTAGTGTCTTGTCTTTGCGTTTATGTGACATTTTTTATTATAAACTATTCCTACTTGAAAACGTATACGTATACGAAAACGAAAACAAATACTTAAACCGGACTCGAAGTCTGTTTGCAATTCGAGTAAACAAAAATGACTTTGACACGCGTCTTTCGCTTTGTTAGTCTATGCAACATATACAAAAATACGTATATTATTTCTCATTGTAAATAAGGAATTTTGTAGATTTTAGGTTTAATCAGTGTCTTGATTTGAAAAACAGTTAAAGAATGTGACAATAAAGGTAATCATGTAAGTTTTCAAATGATTTATAATTAATTACCAGAAAAAGTGAACATTAAGTAAAGTTAGGTTATGATTACAAGATTTGCAAAGAGATTTTGAGTCAGGTTTAAGCACGTGCTTATTAGACTGCTAGTCGACGATGCAGCGACAGGAGCTCACATATGTAGAGGGTCGAGGGGGGCGTGGGTGGAGGGTGCAGGATTATTGGAAGTGCCGATCTATCGAAGTGCCGGATTAGTAGATTAGTAGTATAATGTATAAGCAAATACTTATTTTATTAAAATTTTTTTTTACTATATTAAAATCTATTATTATAATTTTTTTTTGGTCGTATAAAAAGCAGTGTATGCAATTGCATGAAATTTGTTCTTTTAAAGTACTCACTTTTGCAACAATTGCATAAACTACTATTGCACACTAGCCATTTTTTTTAACATTGCGAAAGTGACAGACAGACAGTGTCTGACGTCACATTTTTGATTGCAGAAGGAATTTTGTTCTAGATTCTTGGGCCTGCGTCGAACGTTGCCTAGTGTGTTTTGGCAAGTTTACAATTGTAAAGTTTTAATTTTGTGAGGCGTCTGGTATTGAATTTGTTGTTTTATGCGTTCGTTGGGATATTTTCTATGTTGAGTCTTATAAATTTGGATATTAAAGTCAATAAACAATTGCTTGGTAGGAGTAGATGGCAAAGCGTGTACAATTATACTTACAGCCCTTTTCTTTATTACAAAGATTCTTCTTCAGCTGTTTTCCACAATTCGAGTCCGAAGAATAGGACTGCGTGGAACAGATAGAAGTAGCAGGTTCTGAGTTAGGCTTGAGGTACTACTTTTGCTAGTCTGGTTAGCGCAAAGCAAGCACCAAATAATTTATTACATGCAGCGTCAATATGGGCGTCCCATTTCATACTAGAATCCAGAGTGATGCCGACGTATTTTGAGTGTGAAATTCGTTTTATGTTTACGCCGTCAAACTGAATAGATAACGGTCGTGGTGGTTCACTGCCAAGTGCAAAGGTTTAAGACGAGTCCGTTGGATGACAACCAGTTCTGGAGTACGCAAATTTCGGATAAAATTTGAGATTCTAACTCCTGTGGGGAGTGAGCTGTAATTATGTCACATAAGTCATCGGCCCTTCATATATTACACTTATTTATTTTAGTATCACTGCTTGAGGAAAACACACATTTTTTTAATAAAAATATCATCATAAATACGAATTTGAGTAAAAAATTGCAACGGCGGAATACATTTTGCATGGTTTTTAATTATTTTTATATGGTCCGCGCGCGGCGGGTCATTATATTACATCTAGTTACTTGTTCATACAATATTCTTAGTCGATCTCTATAATTCACATTCCAAATTGAAATCACTTTGCGTCCCTAGGGATTCAAAGTGCAACTTTAATCCCTGTTTACGAGAAACCAACTACTTCTTTTTGAATAGATGTGATAAAAAAATAGTTTTTAATTGTTTTTGGATGAGACAGAGTTTTCTAAGTTCATTTTTTGTTATGATATCTGTAAACCTAGATGCCCAGTATTGTAAGAGTTACGTCAGAAGCCACAAGGTCTCTTAAAGAACAAGGATTAAAGATGGAAACTTACCTAAAATTCCTAGTCTGTAATTGAAAGTGACTAAAACCACATCCAAGTCCATAGTATGGGCCGGGTCTTGGTCTTGTGCTCCACCAAAAATAAAAAATCCTCCGTGGATGTAAGCGATAACAGGCATTGCAGAATGTTCATCAAGTTGTGGAGTAAACACGTTGATATAAAGGCAATCCTCATCACCTGAAATAGAAACCACCACTGTGACACAGCTTTATGCTACAATATTTTGCCCTCGCCTATTTTGGTGATCACCATGTGATTGACTATCGGTACAACAAAATGCTGAAGTGTTTGTATAATAAAGCCAGCATAGCTATCCGACTACAAGATCAGAGCACAAAACCGATTCAACTGCGGAGATGTGAAAACAAGGAGTGGTAAGGATATCGCACTAGCATAAATGACCAATACACTTACTTTCCGCAGTTTTTAAGTTGAATCGGAACGGTAGTTTACAGTGCGGCATGGCTTGTTGTTTTTAGTGAACCTAGGTGTCCCATAATGCAATACTACAATACATCCATAGTTTTGGCATAAAGACTAATGCTATCAAGACAGGCTGTGCTCGTAGGAAGAAAGTAGGTAAAGTAGAAATGACCAATGTGCCATCAAATCTATTGAAAGACAACACTTTTATCTGATAGTATACCTACCTTTATTGGAAAGTACAATTTAGTCGTTTAGTTACTGCAATTAGTGCACAGCACAAGTTAGTTGTGTTGTTATAACACCTGCTTAAAACATAGAGCAATACGATGAAAATGTTGGTAAAAACTTGACTAAGCAGTTTAAGCCTCGGCTGGGGCAGGAATTGTGTAACCTCAGTGAGTAGGGATTAATTGGACTAAGTTGTATGTTGTTGATTTCTAACATGTCAATGATATGCAGTAGAAACAGCATAGGAGACAGCAGAGTGCCTTGCGGAACACCAGAATTAATGTCCATGCTATCAGAGCAACTACTGTCAACTACGGCTGCCGGACAAAAAGCTTGCCACCTATTTGCTCAAACCCTTGGGCACTCCGTAAGATCGCAACTTCGATAGAAGACCCTGGTGCTAGACCCGATCGAACGCCTTCACTATGTCTAGGCTACATGCTAATGCTTCCCCCTGATTTTCAATGGTTAGTGCCCATCGGTGTGTGAGATACACTAGAAGGTCACCACTCGAGCAACCGTGGCGAAAGCCATATTGACGGTCGCTGACCAGGTCCTGTTCTTCTAGGCTGGTATCCTAGAAGCTGTGTGGTGACCACACGCTCCAATCCGTTGGAGAGGAGAGAGGTAATAGCGATAGGCCTGTAATTCGATGGAACTGATCTATCGCCCTTTTTAGACACATTCGCAGTCTTCCATGAAGACGGAATTGCTTAGTGTGGTAGGAAAGTGCGAAAAGGCGCGTACAGGACATAACTCAGGAGAACACTGCTTAAGCTCCACAACAATATGCCTTCTGGCATATTGATAACCAGCACCATCGATCCCCGCTGTCGTCGCAACAAATTCTCATGAGCTCTTGAAACTATACTCACCACAAGAAACACACTACTACTCAATGTTAGTGTGATTTGGCCAAGGTATTCTGAAAGGCGAAGGTACTTCCCCAGTTCAGGCTACTCATTCGAGCGAGTACTCGCTGTGCCCTTTACTTTACCTTACTGTTTAGGCGCCTCGATAGACCGAGTACTCGCTGTGAACCTAAATGGAACGAAAAAGGGTAAGGGGTAATGTCAGGAATAGATAACAGTTTCACAATACCTCTAACACTGATTGCTCCAAATGGATCGTATTGAAGACAGTATGAAGAGTATTTAGTGACGTTCCGGACATTGGTCCAACTCATCGGAGGTTCAGGGTCCTAAAACAAAATCTTAGTAAATCATACATACATAGTTATAGCTATACTTTTTGGTATTCAAATTTCCTTATTACAACACTAATTTCTAAGTCATCAGTTGATAAATGTGTTAAAAAGGTTAAATGCTAGTCGGACTCGCGATTTACCATAGCAGACAATAAAAAACCGGCCAGGTGCGGTTTGGACTCGCGCACCGAGGGTTCCGTATCTACCACCATTTATGTAATCTACAAACACAAACAAAAATATTTTTTTATTGAATGAAATATAAATTGCGGTTTACGATTTTGACGTATTAAAAAAAAAAACTACTTACTAGATCTCTTTTAAACCAATTTTCGGTGGAAGTTTGCATGGTAATGTACATCATATATTTTTTTTAGTTTTATCATTCTCTTATTCTAGGAGTTACAGGTGGGGTACACACATTTTACCACTTTGGAAGTTCATCTCGCGCAAACTATTAAGTTAAGAAAAAATATATATTAGAAACCTTAATATCATGTTTGAAGACCTATCCATAGACGCCCTACAAGTATGGGTTTGATGAAAAAAAAAACGAGTTGCACTCCGGTAGTGTCGGCAGAAGTGAAAACCTTTACACACGATTCGCGCTTAACACTCAAATATGTCACAAGACATGTCTTTGACATTGTCAAGAAATAATAATGTTTGTTTATTTACTTTTTTGACGTAGTATATTTGACATCGCAATCTGTCATAGAATTAAAATTCCATATCCAACCTCCCTGTACTACTCATAATCGAGAATACTAAAAATAAAAATTATAATAGGCGTGGCATTACGGTTTCCGTCTTACGAATTTCCACGATTAGGACACGTGACCTGACGCGAGTTTAACCCATACCAAAAAAAGTGCACAACGCCGCTAAAGAAGTTTTCACTTCAAAAAATTTTTGACGTGACAACGTCTTTTAAATTGGTTTGCCGGGTGACACTTCAAGAAACTGCGTTACGCTCCGCTCACGTTATGCGCTCACAATGAGAGCGAGTGAGAGGCACGCGGCATGGTTAGCCCGCCTAAGAGCGAGAGAGACAGACATAAAAAGTGAAAGGCACAAGTTGTCACGTAAAACTTTCGCCCGTATACCGACTTTACAGGCAACCAGTTTTTGAGTTTCAGTTCTAAGTATAGGGAACCCCAAAAATTTGTGTTTTTTTTTCCATTTTTGTTTATAGTTCCTATAGTTACGAAAAAAACGGCTGTGACATACGGACGGACAGACAGACAGACATGACGAATCTATAAGGGTTTCGTTTTTTGCCATTTGGCTACGGAACCCTAAAAATGTGCTACTAGGCGGTCACCTTAACTTCGCATATCGTTTCCAATAAACAAATGTTCCAATAAACAATTAAAAAGAGTTCCTTCAAAAAAATGTACTTACATTTTTTTATTGCAGTAGGGTAGAGTGGGGGAATGGCGGTCACTTAAGCAGTAATCGAAGTAATAGCTTTCTTATATGAGTAGAGGCCAAATAATTGAGTAACTGAATAGCTTATTTATTTCTCTTTGTGTATATAAAATACTAATACAAAGCTATATTTTTATACATTTTAGTAAAGCTTGCATTGACTGCCATTACCCGAACGTCCGGGTAATGGCGGTCACCAGTGGGGGTAATGGCAGTCAGACCAAAATTATAAGATTTTTTATAAGGTTTGCTTCTAAATTAAAATAAAACAATAAAATAATAATTGCTAATGTATTACAAAGTAAGTAGGCAATTCAAAGTTTGCAAAAATAATTTAAGTTATTAAAGTTCGTATTACAAGAAACTACAAATCAAGACGCTTAAGAACCTTCCATTTTTTTCACAATAATCACATGCATAATTGTCAGGGGAATCGCAACCGCTACAATTTTTGTGAGCCCACTGCCCACAACTTCGGCATCTGTACCAAACTTCATTCTTTCCAAACTCTTTACAGATGCAACATGTCTCTTGTTTTTTTTCTGGAGAAATATCGTCATCACTATTGTCGTCACAAATATTTGCATAGCGCCTGTTCTTTTTAGAAGCCAAAAGTGCCTCATCCGAAGAAGAAAATTCTGAACTGATCTTTGATGTCTGGATATTCTTGGCTTGTTTTTTTGTGTTTTTTTTGGTGACCTTTGTTTTCTTCTGTTCTAATATATTGTCAGTTTTCTTATTCTCCTTCATCAGTTTTTCTTGTCGTTTTTTTCCTTTATTTCTAATTCTTCTTTTACAGGTGTTGCTGTTAATATGGCGAAGTGTTGTTTAGTTTTCGCACGTTTTGTTGCTGTTTGAACTGGCAAGGGAGACAATATAGTTTTACTTGGCGTCAAAATATTACTAGACCCTGGAAGTGAATTATCCAATTTAGACGAAGGTGTGGTATTCTGCACTTGGCTGCTGGTTCCTTGCAAATTACGAGTCTCAGAAGTATCTCCATTTGATTCTCGATTTTGATTGAAAGTGTTAGGTATGAAATCATTAAAAACCAGATCAGTGTTGTTACCTAATAGATAGTCTGAAGCGAAAAAGTCTTCTTCCCCAAAAATAGAAGGTTTATTTGGCACGATTCCTGTAGCTTTGAAACCAGAAACCCCTTTCTGAATCGTAGCCGTGTCACAGTAGGCTTTGTTAAATAGAGGCGCCACATCATACGGGGTATTTTTTTGTAATGCGTGGTTTTTCATAAACAAATCACATTCCTTCCGAAAGCAGCTTTTAGAGGGCCATAAAATGCAACATCAAGCGTTTGCATTCTGTGAGATGTGTGGGGTGGAATAGAAAGAATGATGATATTGTTTTCTTGGCAAAACTTGTATGCTTCTAAAGACACGTGGCTATAATGTTTATCCAAAACGATAAGGATTGGCTCGTCTGTAGATGGCTTTGCAAATTTCGCAAAGTGTTTTAGCGATGTCACAAACGGTTCTTGGTTTGTCCAACCATTTTTGGAGCAGTGATAAGTGGCTTCAGCTGGACCATCTTTCGATAGCTGTGGTGACATTCTCTGTCTTAGGTAAATAAACATAGGTGGTGTGTAGGACCCTGAAGCGGACGCTGCACGAATGACAGTTATATTTTTTCCTCTTTCATAGCTTGTGACAGACCCTACTCTCTTCTGTCCTTTTTCAGCAATAACTGTGCCAGGGTCTTGCACGGTAGTGACCCCGGTTTCATCCATGTTGTATATTTTTGAAGCAGGAAACTGATATTTTTCCATCATGTCTTCCAAATTTTTAAAGAACAAGCTAACCTCTTCCTTGTTGAATGCTGTTACGCGATTTATGCTGGTTGCCTCGGGTTGGCGGATAGATATCGAAGGATTTCTTTTTAAAAATCCATAGAGCCAATCTTTACTTGCCGCTCTGTTGAACCGGTGCTTTATATTATTGGTCTCAGCATAAACGTAGGCTGCACGGCGAACTTGGCGTGGAGTCAAACCATAAAATAGTTTAGCTAAAATTTTTATATTCTCAGCCATAGATTTTTCTACCTCTGGCGAGAAAGTGGAATGTCTTCCTAGACGAGGTTCAGTGGCAGGAAGATTCTTCTTGATCCGTTCTTGTAAGGTATTAAAAGGTATGTTGTAGGTTTTGGAAGCTTTTCGAATAGAAAGTCCATCACCTACTGCTTCTATAGCTTTTTCTAACTCCTCCTTACTCCACGACGCCTTTGTTGTTGTTCTATGTCTCTTCCTCGGCATCTGCGCATAAAAGGCAATTATGAGATACTATTTTTGCATCATTATATGCAATAAAGATGTGTGTCAGTTTGTCAAAAATTGACCTATATTTTCGTATAGGGTAAAACCGGTCAGTGACCACCATTATCCGCTTCAAATGACTGGCTTAACCCCAATACTACAAAACATTAGCTTCATTCGACAATACAAATGATAAAATACGCTTTCAAAATCAAAACCGAGATATTATATAAATCAATACGCATGCAATAGTTGGTGGTTAACGCTTTTTTATTCGTATAATATATAAAATGACTTACCTTTGGTTAAAAATTTCGAATTATAACAAAAAAACACGTCTACACACATTAATGACCGGCACGCTCACTACAGGTGCGCCAGCATGACGGCACCGTGCATATAAACTTACTTGCAAGTATACTAGATGGCAGGACTGCTATTTTGAATGAGATGTTTCGGGAAGATTGATATCTAAAAGTGACCGTCATTTCCCACTGACCGCCATTCCCCCATTCTACCCTACTAGCTTTTGCCCGCAGCTCCATAAATTTGGTTTTCGGCGTAGGATTCTTACGACAACTCCTTGATTATACTAATGACTCCCTTAATTATACTTATGAAGTTTGTTATAGCTAGCTATAGTTCGTTTTAAACTCGGTAATAGTTTTTCCCCGGGAACTTCTAATATTTTAGGAATGAACTCAAACTATCTCCATTCCAAGTTTTATCGAAATCGGTTCATGTATGAGTGACTTATGAAGTAACAAACAGAAAGACAAACAAACTTTCGCAATATTAATATTGATAGGACTAACCCGATGATATTCTTTGGCAAAGATTTCTTAATACCAGATAGCTGATATATGTAGAAGTGTCGGTGTCATAATGATAAAAAAGAGAAATAGTAACATTACCTTAAATCTATATTCTTCTGTCGGTGGAGTTGCGTAAGGAATTCCTTGAAAACTTGCGTAACTTCTTCCTTTTTCTGATACTCCCCAAGTTCCTTGTAATAGGCCATTAGGTATTCTCACTAAAGGATCAGAAGACCTAGCAAATATAATAAAAAAATATAGGAAAATCAATTTGAGAACGAACATAATTTTTTTTTTCAAGATACTTTTACGATAAAAATCATAGTCGTTCGTGTCCAATATTCGAGCCGAGTATGTATATTTAAAACATTTGATTAAGGTCTTTAAATAGATAATTTGGTATTATTCAAAAGTTTCGACTGCAAGACCGGTTAGTTGTCAACTTGCTGATCTTCTTTTTACCACTTTTTTAGGGTTCCGTAGCAGAATGGCAAAAACGGAACCCTTATAAATTTGTCACGTGCATCCGTCCGTATACCGTAGCCTTATAAATTCGCCGTATTTGCATGGATTCAAATACTATTTTACACAAATTTATTATACTATAATGTTGAGCTTGACACGCTTAGGTGAAAAATGAGCCCGTCGTGGCCGGGGGACTTCTCTCCAGATATTTGCTTAATAGCCTAAGCCACATCTCTTACACGAAACGAAGTCCTTACCACTCGACTGTTAATGTCAACATTAAGCACGTCTTCCGGCGGACCCAAAGAAGTCTTAACAGAAAAATAACTGTCAAAGACATTAGCTATGTCTTTGGGATCGCTCACACCATCGACACTTAGGACTCCCAGTCCAGGTCGTGAGTTTGTTACACAGGCATCCGGCCAGGAACCGCGAAAACTGTTTCCGCGAGACATTAATAACCGAATGCTTAGCCGATTATGTCGCAATACAGTGATCCAACCAGCTGCTAGTCCTGCACACATCAGTAATGAACGTAAAGGTTTCCCGAGTCCAGCCCTGGCATACCGGTGTCTAAACATGACCGTTGTTGATCATCACAAATGCTTATAAGTTCACTGTAAAACAACTCACCCGAATCAATCATTGAAGTCGCCTATGATCAATACAGATTCGATTCCGTATTCGTCAATAACAGCACTTACTGCGCTCAAGTAATTTATAAAATCCTCTAATTATCCGACAGAATTTGTAGGCAGGTATACACTTATCACAATTCATCACATTACAACCCTGACATCTGTTAAAATGCACTAATACCACTAAGGTGGCAAACAAGGTTACGGTCCACCTGATGTTAAGCGGTCACCGTAGCGTTGCCGACCCTTCAGAAATCTAATAACTTCTTTCTTGAAGAACTCCATACTGTAGTCCTTGGAGAAAACCTTGGCAGGGAGCTCATTCCACAACTTAAGCGTTCGCGGGAGGAAGTTTCTCTAAAACCGCACTGTACGCGACCATTAAGTGTGAGAATGAATTCCCTGCCGATGGCGAGCGGTGCGATGGTAGAAAGTAGCCTAGGGCATCATTTCGAACAATCCCTCTGAACACAACCCATTGTACAAGCGGTAGAACACACAAAGGGAGACAAAGTCTCTCCTCAGACTTAAGGACTCGCTACCGCAAGTGAGTTTGGAATCGTCGACAATTCTCACAGCTTGAACCGAGTCAAAAGGGCCAAGCTGATATCCGGGTGCACCCGCCCAGAGATGGCAGCAGTACTCCATATGGGGCCGAACTTGCGACTTGTAAAGTAATAACCTGTGCCCCGACGTAAAGTATTGCTTCGCTCTGTTGAGTACACCAAGTTTTTTGGACGCCAGCTTCACCTTATCTTGTAAATCGCTATAGCAACGCGATACCACTTTGGTCGCCCGCGCAGGATGCCCGCAGACATATCAACTGCAGATGTCTCAGTATATTCAAAACTGCTAAGGTATGTTGTGTGACAGCACTAGTTGTTTCATCAGCATGAATTTTATAAAAATTTCGAGACACCAAGTTTAGTGCGAGTCGGACTCGCGCACTAAAGGTAAACCGATTGTTATGAAATTTTGGCAAGTTGTTATGCACACGCCGGGGAAGGTTTCTGAGAACGAAAAACTGGTCAAGTACGAGTCGGAATCGCGTAGTTACGGTAAATCAATTGTAAGCAAATGTTACTAAGTTGTTGTGCACACGCCAGGGAAGGTTTCTGAATTACTACAACCCTTTCATAATCTTAGGCGCGTTAGTTGTTTTCAAAAGAGAAACAACGTTCGCCGACCTAGTTGTATATAAATAAAATATAAGCCTAATCCTTTATATTCGCAGTGCCTGCATACTTATTAATAGAGTAACAATATACCTATTTTGAAAATCCTTGTATTTCTATCGCACGATCCCTAAATCAGGATTCTCGAGACAAAACCGGTTACAGCACTTCCTGTTGACTGACAATCATAAAATGTAGCAAGAAACAAATATAGATTAAGTCATGATTAAGTTTCTCAAGAATGCGTAAAGTTGTCAAGTTGAAATATAAATCGAATACTTAAGTTTGTAGACTCTTGGAGCTGCAAATCAATTAGGGATACGCAAATTTTGATAGCCACAAATAAAAACCAAAACCTTTTGATCTAGAACATGTATTTGGCAAGAAATAAGTTCAAAATGAGTTTTTTTTTTGCTATAACAATTATTATATATAGTCCCTTACAACAGAAACTTTGAAATACCCAAATAACAATAACAAGTATGGATAGCCAAATATTTATTATATATTATTATACATATTATATGTTAATCATTAACATACATCAATCGCTTTTTGCCAAACTAAATTTACTACCTACCTACCTTTGGATATAGGGGAGACCGGGTATGGTTGTTTCACGGGTTGGTTGCCACAGCCGCCATAACAGAAAACTGAACAAATGAATGAGTTTATTGAGCGCCGTCAAATAAGCGCGAGAGCAACATCTTCCTCCCTACTTCACTTCAATCCGGCAGAAATGCTGTGACGGAGATATGTGCATTCGTTATATTCGCGCCGCGAAAGAAATTTTTTGTGCATTTGTTTCGGATCTCGTAAGTATACTCAATTTATGCATAATTATATACCTTTTTGTTTATTTATGGCTTTTAATATGTGTTTCATGACATCATTATATGGTTTTTTAAATAAACATTGTTTAAAAATTTTTTTGGGAGATTTTTTTCTAAAACGTGTTTTGGGACTGGTTGTCCCAGATTAATAGGGGCTGGTGGTCACATGTCACAACTAATACCGTAAATGTTCCCTATTTTGATGATTTCTTTGGTGGTTTTGCTATATTAACGTTTGATTCTATCGCCACAGCATCAAACTACAACACAACCTATGGTGATCACAAGTCCTGGTACAAGTGGTTTAAGGAGTTCTCTGATAGTATCACTGCAAGTTTTAAAACCTCTACCAAAAGCTCCTCCGCTCAAGTCGGAGAGAGCTGATAAACGAAAATGTAAATCAGTAATTTTAACGGATACACCGGAGAAAATCTATTTATAATAGAAAATTTTTTTTCAACAAGAACAAGAAGCAAAGCAGAAGACAGTATCAAAACGTTTGATGAGTGAGGATAAGACCAACAAAAAGGTTCCTAATGGAAATAAGATTAAAAAGAAAGCAGATGACAACGACGAATACGACAAAGAGGATGAAGAGTTTTGCTTGATCTGCTTGTCTCCATACTCTGCTAGTAAGTCTGGATTCAGTGTCAGGATTGCAAGTTATGGGCTCACGAAGCATATACACCAATTTTAACACAAAATTGTGATTCAGAATATTCGGACTAATTTTTAAGATTGACTAAATATAATTTTGTTACTTTAGGTATTTTAAGTTAAGAAACATTTCGTCCAAAGAGATTGTTAGTGACTGACTATGATTATATTTTTGTTATTTTCGTTATTAGAATTCTGACTTCGTTAGATAAAGTTCTTTATTTTCTTTCAATTATAAATACGACTTTTTTTGTTTTGTCCTTAGGTTCAATTAAAATACTCATTTGATTTAAATTTTTTTTTTGTTATATTCCCTTCTTAATTTACTATGTGACCACCTACCCCAAATACTGTGACAACCATCCCTGACACGGGGTTATAAGTCGCACTTCTCCTGTTTTACAAACGTAGTAATATTTTCTCAGAAATTAATGTTAGAATAAATTCTTTATTTCTTTTTAAGCTAGAATAAATACACTATCCATAGATGCATAAATGTCATTGCTAATCTAAAAACATTGGTACTACAAATGTAAAAAAAAAATGTGACTTCTAACCCCGGTCTCCCCTAGTAGAAAGGTATTGAAAATGAACGCTCGATGCACCAGCAGATGATCCAACAAGAGTCACTGTTTGGATAACCACCAAATTTACTTAAATTCTGGGCACTACTTAATCACCAGTTCCTAAAAATCCTGAAAAAGGGGATGAAATAATTAAACTAAGCATTTACTGAGAATATCGGCCAAGTGCGAGTCGGACTCGCGCACGAACGGTTCCTTACCATTATCTATAACAACGGACGGCAACAAAATCACGTTTGTTGTATAGTAGTTATTGAGGAATCGAAAGCCAAAATATGTCTACATACAGACATACGTACACACACACACACACACACACACACACACACACACACACAGACATCACTCTATCACTCTAAAAATGATTGCAAATGATTCTCCAAGTCTTGAAACGTAAAGAAAACACAAAATTTTCGATTTCGATTTTCGGACCTATTCCAATAACTTCTCAAGAGAAGGCGTGTGATATCGGACGTTTTTCAATTCCGATACTGAGTTCCGATATTACGGAATTTAGCATATTCGTTATAAAGTTGGATTTGATACGTTAATTATAATGTTTTTAAACAAGCTGTTTTAATAATCATCAAACAAATCAAAGCCACATCCCTGATGATAAAACTGTCAAATTAACAGTCGATTTGACAGTTTTAGTTTTATTTTATTGATATATTTGATTCAGTTCGAACCGCTCGCTCACGCGCGACAGTCACTGCTTATGAGCATCGTCTCCGCGCACACATTAGAATCTTTAAATTTTTTTACTACAATTTTTAAAATCTTTTACGTTTCACCGCGGTTACTATAAAATGGCTAAGTGTGCTAAGTGCAGCAAGCTTATATCTAAGAAATCTGCTGGATTGCAGTGTGGAAAATGCATCAAATGGTGGCACGCAACCTGTGCCACACTAACTAACGAACAGCTGGGCACACTCACAGCAGTGGAGTCAGTGGACTGGAAGTGTAAGACCTGCATCAGCCAATTCAAGCATAAGCGCATCTCAGCCATCCTCCCAGATGAGGAAGACGAAAATATAGACTCTGAGATAGCGGGACCAGCAACCCATAACGGTATGTTGCAGGAAATAAGATGCCAAATCATAGAAACAATACAGGACGAAATGAAATTCGACGAATTTCAAGAAATAATCAACGGATGCGAGGAAAAGACTAAAATTCTAGAAAGACAGTGTAAAGACTTATCTAATAAATATACCTACATAAAGAACAAGGCCGAGCTTATGGAACAAAAAATAATCACTCTAAAACAAATAAAAATTAAAAATCAACTGGAAATATGCGGGATTGATAATCAGGACAATGAAAATCTAATGAATATAACCCAGAAAATTTGCGAAAAGCTCGCTGTGAAGACAAATAGTATGACTAAAGTGTACAGGAAACTGAGCAAGTCCACTGATGGCCAGAAGCGGAACGCAACAAGCCTGGTAGTGACATTGAAAGATGAGGAAAGAGATCTATGGCTGGAAGCTGCAAGAACAAAAACCATCACGGGGCGTGACATCGAGAGCGACTCCAGAATATTCCCAAGGGAAGCTCTGTCACCAACTACTGCTCATCTTCTATAGCGTGCAAAAACAGAACTCAAAAATGAGAATCTAGTGAAATTTGTGTGGTGCAAAGACATCAAAAAATGGGCCCAACAGATCAAAAATAACCAAGAGTGAGCCAGTAATTGCTTTTACGTATTTCAATAAATTACCTACATATACCTATATACCTTTAAACCTTTGTTAATGACTAATACAACAAACAGTATTAACGAAAAGAATTTCAACAATTGGAATGAATTTGTAACCTCCTTACCAAAACTTAAACAAAAAATAACAACCTTACATATTAATATAAGGTCGCTAATATTAAATTTTGCACAATTAGAACTTATAACCACTTCAAGCCCGCAGTTAGTGGATATCATTGTGTTAACCGAAGTGAAAATAAAAGATACAATTGCGCCTTTATTTACAATACCTAACTATAATATGTTCACTAAGTTAAGAACGCATAAGAAGGGTGTGTGGTGTGTGAATATACCAGGGTAGAACAAAGAACAAACAATATCACCAAGTCATGTATTGATCACATTTTCGTGCGGAGCTTCTCGGCAACAGCCGGTTCGATCTACTCTGCAGTTATAAATGAGTCACTTTTTTTTTTTATACCACTAAGGTGGCAAACAAGCCTACGATCCGCCTGATGGTAAGCGGTCACCGTAGCCTATGGACGCTTGCAACACCAAGGGCATCACTCGCGCGTTGCCGACCCTTCAGAAATCTAATAACTTCTTTTTTGAAGAACCCCATACTGTAGTCCTTAGAGAAACCTTGGCAGGGAGCTCATTTCACAACCCAAGCGTTCGCGGGAGGAAGTTTCTCTGAAACCGCACTGTACGCGACCATTTCGGTTCCAAAGTGTGAGAATGAATTCCCTGTCGATGGCGAGCGGTGCGATGGTAGAATGTAGCCGTGGGCATCATTTCGAACAATTCCTCAGAACACAATCCATTGTACAAGCGGTAGAACACACACAGGGAGGCAAAGTCTCTCCTCAGACTTAAGGGCTCGATACCGCAAGTGAGTTTGGGATCGTCGACAATTCTCACACACTTGCGGATCATTACATAACGGCATACGCTATAATCAACGAATGTACAGTTAAAGACGACGTAAACATGCGCGTTATCTATACCTTTGATAATGAACAGCTGTGGACCGAGCTGCGACGTGCAGATTGGAATGAGGTCCTTTATTGTAAGTCACCCAATGAAATATATGAAAATATACATAATATTTTTACAACTGCATATAATAAATGCAAACAACGCAAGACAAGTACAAATAGACATCAGGATAAAGTATGTAAGTGGATAAATAAGAGAGTAATTTATATGTGTAAAAAAGAAATGATCTATTTAAAATATTTAAAAAAGAACCAATAATCGAAAACAAAGTAATTTACAATAGATATAGAAACAAAACCAATAATTATATAAACTATCCAAAAAATAAATTTTATAAGAATGAAATTAAAAATAATTTTAATAACTCGAAAAAATTATGGAAATTTATTAACGAACTGTGTGGGACTGTGGCTTATTCAGTCGATGAAACGATAAGGAAATACTTTTCACTATTTGACTGTGACGCGGCTAATATGTTTGCAACGGAATTTGAGAAAAATGTAGACATAATTACAAAACAATGCAGTAAACAAATCCTTACCGTCTACGGATCTATGGATACGGATAATGGAGTGGATGTCACAATGAGAATGCCTAAGATAAATTTGAAAGAAACAAATGAAATTATTAAAAAATTAGACAAGCACAAAAGTCCAAATGAAATTATTAAAAAATAAGACAAGCACAAAAGTCCAGGGATAGATGTTATTAGAGCAATGGATTTAAAAAAGTTATTTAAAAAACTTTGTGAAATTGTAGAAGTGACAGTAAATGAGTCTAATATTTATGCGTGTCGGAGAGTTGCCAGAATGGATTCTACATCAAAACGTCCTCGAAATATATTAATTACCTTAAGTACGTCTCTTCTAAAAGATTCAATCATCTCAGAAGAACACCGATATAACAAAAAAAACACATCGAATACTATCAGCTCAACTTGTTTGGGAATAGCAGGAAGTAAAAGTAGGATTTATTATTTTGTAGCAGAACATTTGTCTCCGGAATGTAAAGTTCTATATGCAGAAGCGAGAAAAGCAGGGAAAGAAAAGGGATATAAATATGTGTGGGCAAAATTTGGTAAAATTTACATGCGAAGAGACGATAATTTTAATAGTATTGTCATTAAAGACACTAAGACTATAGAAAATTTAAAATGAAATATTTAGGTTAAAAAATTTTGATCATAATATTTTAGTTTTATTTTTATTATTACTTTTAAATGGATGTTTTTTATCAAAACGTAAATGGTTTAAGGTCAAAGTGTAAAGATTTGTATTTAAATATTTTAAATTGTGATTATGATATTATTTGTCTTACGGAAACCAATTTTGATAGCGGCGTCTTTTCTGAAGAATTTATTGATGATACGTATGTAATGTTTCGTAGAGATCGCTGCACTAGTAGTAATATTAAAAAGAGCGATGGTGGAGTTCTTGTCGCATTAAGGAAAGGCATTGGCTACGTTAGACAACAGTCATGGGACTCAGTATTTGAGGATATTTGGATAACAATTCAAATTAAAGCTCTTTCACATTTTAGTTATATACACTTATGTCTCTGTTATCTTCCTCCTAATCACAACGCTTCTACGCTATCCTCTTTTTATGAGAATTGTTTTAAAGTAATTACCACAAATAATTTAGAAACTTCACCAATTTTAATTGTTGGCGACTTTTATACGCCTAATATTAGCTGGGTAAAAGACCCCTTGGTTTAGGTTTTTTACCAAGTAATCCTATGGATCAAAAGGCGACAATACTTACAGATGCTATATCTGTAATGGATTTGGCACAATTCAACGGAGTATATAACTACAACAATAAATTACTTGATTTAGTTTAGATTTAGATCAGTAAATTGGTACGAGCTTTTAAATGAAATTTTAGATATAGATGTTGCAGTTACTAATTTTTATAATCTTATTAATAAAACAATATCTTTAACTACCCCTCTAATTAAAATTGATATTCATCGATACCCTATCTGGTATAGTGCTGCACTAAAGAAATGTACAGCAGAGAAGCGTAAATATCACACTCGTTATAAAAAAAATCGGTAACCCTAGGGATTACGATACCTTTAGTATGCTTAGAGCGAGAAGTAAGAACATGATGAAGAGATGTTATGATAAATACCTATCGAAAAGCTTTTTGGAGACATGTAAATAGTAAAAAGTCTTACAACTCATTTTCACAGCATATGTCATACAATGGTGTCTCTAGTTCTGATGGCCAAACAATTTGTGAGTGGTTTTCCCAGTTTTTTAGTTCTGTGAATTCTAATTCCAAACTTTCTGTTACTAGTTCAGAAAATACTTTAAATTCAAATAATATTTTATCAATGTCTTCTTTGTACATAAGTCGTGAATCAATTAAAACACTGTTAAGAAAACTTGATTGTAAAAAGGGCCCTGGTCCCGATGGATTACCACCTTTTATAATTAAAAATTGCGCAGACGAATTATCAAGAGGCAAGAGGTACTTTTCCTAAAGCATGGAAAGTTAGTCACGTGATACCCATTTTTAAGTCGGGTGACAAATCGAAATGTGAAAATTATCGAGGTGTACACATTCTTTCTCATTTCACAAAAGTTTTGAATGTCTAGTTTATGACTATATTTATAATTTAGTAAAGACAGATATCTGTAATGAACAACATGGTTTTGTTAAAAAACGTTCAACAGTTAGTAACCTTCGAGAATTTAAAAACTATATTTGTAGTGCTTTTGCTAAAACAAGGCAGGTAGATGTCATTTACACAGACTTTTCGAAAGCATTCGATCGTGTCAATCATGAGCTCTTATGCTACAAATCGCCTATGGAATACAAGGAGACCTGCTCAGGTGGATAAAATCTTATTTACAAAGTCAAGTCATCAAGTAGTGGCACTTAAAGGTTATTTGTCCGTAGCTACTGAAGTTTCATCTGGTGTACCTCAGGGGTCTCACCTCGGATCATTATTCTTCATTATTTTCATTCATGACCTAGTCGAAACCATACAGTCCGAATGCTTAATGTATGCTGATGATTTGAAAGTTTTTAAAGTCGTTTCTGAAATGAATGATTGTGTGATTTTGCAAAGAGATATAAACAAAATTGAAGAGTGGTGTATAGACAACGATATGTTATTGAATGCAAATAAATGTAATGCAATTACTTTTACTACTAAAAAGTGTACAATTTTATACAACTATAAGATTAATGATCATGTTTTGGAAAGAAAAGAAACCATTAAAGACCTCGGAGTTTATTTTGATAGTAAACTTACATTTAGGGAGCACTATGAATATATAATTAAAAAAGCAAATCAGATGCTTGATTTTGTTACAAGAAATTCTAAGGATTTTAAAAAGCCTAAGGTTTTCCTTTCACTTTATTATAGTTTAGTAAGAAGTCTCCTTGAATATGCATCCATAATTTGGACACCTCATTATAAAATACATAGTAACCGCATTGAAAGTATTCAGAGACGATGTCTCAGAACAGTAAGTTGGAGATCGGGTCAATCTCGCATGCTAATAGACTATAATAGCAGGTGCAAATATTTTAATATGACAACACTTCACAAAAGACGGGAGCTAGCTTTACTAGTTTGTTTGCATAGGATATTGCATTCGACAATGGATGCAACTAATCTTTTGTGGAACTCATCAACTGTGGAAACTCTAAAACTTTTACTTTAAATGTATTTAAAAATAACACTTCTTTCTTTAATCCTCTTGTAAGAATGGGTCGTTTGTATAATGAACTTAGCTCTACTAACCAAAATATAGATATATTTCAATCTTCTCTCAAACATTTTCTCAGGGATGTCGATAAGGTCACTTAACAATAAAACGGGAATTATTATTTGCTTGTTAAAAATTATAGTTAGCCAAATTTGAGTCGAGCATTTATTTATTTCTTTTATCATAAATAGATAAGTAGCAAACAAGCAATATTTTATGTACATCGATATGTTGATGTATGTTTGTGTATATGTATGTATGTATGTGTATGTGTATGTATGTGTATATATATATGGATATATGTTTAGTATTTATATGTATGTAAAGGTCATGTTAATATATGTTTGTGTATGTATTCAAGGTTAGGCATTTGTATTAAACAAGTGTATAACTGTCCTGCTTTATGTTAATTGTTCTGCAATAACATACATGTTTTGGTATGTGTCTAGATTAAAGACTTTAGATCTAAGATATTGGTACACTCATTGTCACATACTGTTTTGTGTGTTGAATAAATAAAAATAAATAAAAAAAAAACGACTCAAGCAATCTGGTATTCGGGGCCCCTTGCTACAACTCTTCAAAAATTATCATGAGAATAGATTTACAAAGGTTAAGGTTGGAAACAAATTCACCAATAATATATCTACACACAAGGGCACCGCACAAGGCTCTATAATCGGGCCGAGTGAATACATAATTTACGCAAATCAAATGTGCGACCTATTCGATCACGGCTCCGTATATCAGTTTGAAGATGACACTTGCCTTATGGTTGCTGACAGGGATCTAAAACTTGCGAAACAAAAATTACAGCAAAACTTTGATCGAATGTGCCACTGGGCGCATGATGTGGGCCTAGTCATAAACGCTCAAAAAACAAAATTTATGTGTATAAAGTCGTCTCATAATAGGGACAACTACAAGCCAAATATAATAGCGCATGTCCATGAATGCATGCATAACGAATTGGTCTGCAGCAAATAGCTGGTGTATTAAGTTGGATATAGTGAAGGAGCACATGTACGTGGGACTTGTAATTGACAACCGACTCAACTGGGGGCACCACATAGATCTAGTTTGCAAGAAATTAAGAGCTATACTTAGTAAACTGTATACGCTTAAGTATAAAATGTCGTATAAAACCTTGCGCTTATTATATCTAGCATTAGCAGACTCTGTAATCAGTTACGGTTTATCTAGTAACGGACGCACATAGAAAACATATATTGATAAGATATACAAATTGCAAGTTAGACTATTAAAAACTATTGTGCCTCGACATGTAAAACATAAATACAATGATAATTATAACGAGCTATTTAAATATTGTAAAATCCTACCAATACAATGTAAAATAAAAATGGATATAATGAAAGAAGAAATAACAAACATAAACCAGCTTTGCGCTTATAAACGGAAAAGTCACTTAAGAAAAATATTAATTTCTAAAAAATTCATCATGCCCAAATTTAATAACCTTTATGGAACCAGAATATGTCGTCACATACTACCTAAAATATTGAATAGTCTTCCTAAAAATATAATTAACAAATATTTAAATAAACAACAATATAAAAGTTTACTTAAAAACTACTGTTTAGAGAACTTAGATCTAATTTCAAAGACAGAATAGTTATTGTTATATATTAAATTAACATAGTTTTAGCGTTTATTGTACTTATTAAGTGGATTAACTTAGCAGCTTTGTAACATTTATTTTATTATATTATTTTTTAAACACCATGCGAACTCTCGCCCCTACAAAAACCTCTGTGGTTTAAACGAGCGACTTTACTAATAAGATAATTGTGCTTTTGTAAATATTGATCAATAAATAGAAAAACATAAAACTTTTAGTTTATGTGGAGCTAGTAAATGGAAGATATTTAAAAATAATTAGTAAAATAATATTGTTTTGACAAAACAAAGCACTAACTAAAATCGTTTTAATCAGTCTACTTGAATCATGGAGGTAATGTAGTACTCCTGCTGATATTTGAACTCAGATAAGTGTTTTGTTGGTCAAGTTTACTCAACATAAATTTTAATGCTGAGTCTGTCGATATACAGTGTGGCATCACGTTAACAAAAGGATAGCACAGCTATTTCACCTGTGAATCTCAGTAAGTGTTTGAATATGGCAGAAAGGAGTTTAAAGCCAGGACAGGCTCCTTCATTTAAAAAAAAAAAAATTCCAACAATCTTATTGCAGCTGGATATTTTCTTGGAACTTTTTACTGACGTGAGCTTTTAGAACATCGGCTTTAAATAGGATTTCTTTATTGATCTTATAAAATTTCTTACTTTCTCAATCACCTCTTTGTAAAGTGTCTGATAACCAGCTTGGATTTTTTGAAAAATTAAATAAAAACACCCACATCCAACATTTTACTTGATAAATTAAGTCCAAAAGTAATTTTAGGGTCTGCTTTGTCCTCATATAATGATGTTTAAATAAAAATCCATATCAAAGTATGAATATAACAAAATACGGTATGAAATTAAACACCAGATATAAAAATTTTACGTTAATTTAGACATCACTATATACCAATATAATAATTAACCAAATAGAAAATAATTTAATTTAGGTTGCTTTATGCGCGACAGCCTAACAATTCAAGAAAGCGATGTCGTTTATCAAAATGGCGACTGGCCAGCACAAGTAACCGCGTTCTGTTGGGGCTATGATAAAAATACTTTCTGGATGTTACAATACTATTAAACAATTAAATTTCAATAATAAGTAATAATAATTTATTCCGTCTAGGTTTTTTTCTTCTTGAAATAACATATTTACCATTTAGTTAAAATCAAAATCTACATAACAAATAGTCACCGATAGTTTTCTCATAGACCGGGAGACAGTGACATAAAATATTGGGTCATTTGTACCAGTATGGCGGTTTTTCAGGGGTCTAACTACGTAATGACGAAAAGAAAAATGATGGTCATAGCGCTGGTACGTCTGGTCGAACGTGTCGGATAGATACGAGTGTCGAACGATTTGTTCCACAAAAAACCTTGTATTTTCCGATAGACCATAAAAAAAAATTGGCGGTGTGACTTACAGCCCGCCATACCGACGCGCACACATTAATTTTAAAAAAAAAACAATTCAACCATTTTTATCAAGCTAATTTTTGCACAGCTAATCATCGTCGTGTCACGAACATCGCCATGCAATATATTTAGGACGGTTCCAAATGGCCGCCATACCGCCGCAAGGGATTATATTTTTTTTTCCAAAACAATTTGTACTAGTATTGTATTTGGGTTTTATTATTGGTATACTTCTTCTAGTAGGGAGACAAATTAGTGCCATACTATAATGTGTGTGTGTGAATTGTGCCATAATGGTACAAATCGTCGAAAATACGAATAAAATCCTACAATAAAAAAAATTTACACATTTGCCACCACCCACAGGTATGGCATTATCAGACTTCTATTTATGATCAGACAGAAACTGTTGAAAAAAAATTTTCAAAAATATTATGTTCGAAGGCTAGTTTCTACCAGCAAGCCAAATTTTCGGAATAATAAAATAAGAACCGACTAGTAAGTTCAGAACTTGCGAAGGCTATAATATAATTCATATATGTGAAACTAGCCAAGTCAGACCTTAGGCTACAATATATTATCCTAAGTTAGAAGAAGAAATGATATTTATGTTGTTATAAATAAATTTCAGGACTGACCATTTAACTTAGCACCCATTTAGATCTTACTTCTTTTGTCGTTGAAGTCAACATCCAAGGCATATATCATAATATTGAACTTGGCTCTCATTTCACATTTATGGTTTTGATGGGATTTCATTACTTTTTATACATAAATTATTAGTAGGTACTTATTTATAACAAAATTAATACCAAATGGTTTTTGTTAATCTACTGTATTTTCCTACGTTTACGACATACATACTCTACCATAGTCTCACGCAACCTATTTGTTTGTTGTATATTACTATACTCAAACACAGAATATGCAATGGAATGGAATGGGCAGCTTCCACCGGGAGGCATTGGAATAACTCCGTGTAAGGTAAGTGTGTTATCCACCCGTCATTCTGTTGTACGACTCATTGTACAAAATACGTAATAAAAAGATAATTTTTAAGACGATTACGGAACAAATTACCTGTTATCTATTGAATTCTCAAGAAAAACAATTTGTTACCAATAAGTTCTCATTCTCAAACTCATTCAGAGTTAAGTATACATACCTACTTATAACTCTTATAACTATACTAAAATTATTATTAATTTTTGATTTAAACTATTGCCTATATCATACGTACTTACTAAAAGACAAATTAAGGATGGTATTCAACTCGTTATATATTCACGTGAAAACCTTAAAATCCACATAAAACCGGCTGTCATAAGTTTTGATTGCTGATTGCTGATTCTTACATTACAGTTTTTATAAGTAAGTATAAGTTAAGTGTTCCTAATAGAATCAAACCTTCAAGCGGTCACGCTTCGTCAAATCGACCGCGGTAACCCTACCCTATTTTCGGTTATAAATTCGTATATTATCATAACTCATGTTTGCAAATATAAGTAGCCTCTCATAGGTTCATTGTGAACTCATAACAATAGATTCTTCCTTTCTGTGCGCACTGCCTAATCTAAATTAAATCTTTCGTTGTGAGTAGGTTTTGCAAAGTAAACGCGCGCCTGACGTCGTTAAGATTCGCTTCGTAGAAGTGCTTTACTATAAGTTTTTGTAGGCTTTCTGTCAAAATTTTTTTTTTCATATCTTAAGGGAATGTGTTTAAGTACATTGTCGTTCAAATAATTTAATAATTTGTCTTTTTAATTCTTAAAAAACTTGACGGTCATTAAGGTTACGCGCGATCGCTGCCGTTAAGTGAAAAATTATAATAAAATGATAAAAATTAACCAGTTTCTCATTAATTCCTTTGTATTCATCTAATTACCTATGTGCATGCCAAATTTGAACTTTCTAGGTCATCTGAAACTGGGTTAGAGTTTTGATCTATAGGTCAGTCAGTGATAAAAATGACGATTTTCGAACGTTAATATTTAAATAACCGTTTGAGATGTGCTTATGAAATTTGGAGCACATATGTCTCTTGCAAGTCTCAATATATCAGCCAAATTTGACACGTTTATGTGAAATAGTTTTTGAGTTATTAGGGGTCAAAGTGGCTTCAAATGGTTCGTGTAATATTACACACGGTGCTGCTCGCCAGTTCTGTTACTTGAACATGGCTTGACACGCTACCGTTTCAATATCAGCAGCAGAGCCCCTATATAAATAACAGTGGTGTCGTCGCTATACAAGCCGGTTCACGTTAGCCGGCCTTTCAGAAATTCGACAATACTACCAAAACCACGTACTACTAAAGAGCTAGGTGCAGTCCATGTATAGTGCAACAAACTTGTTTGACCCGGCGGTCTAAAATCAAAACTACAGTCGTTATATTAAAATGGTGTGTACTTACAACGACACTAGCGAACATACACCCAAGGTCAAAGAGTCAGAAAAATTTGTTGCTCTGTACAGAGCAGCTATGTGCAATAAGTTGACTCTCGACTGATTTCAAGCTGTGATATTAGAATAGATAGTAAATGTATTTTAAGCTGTGATATTAGTATAGATAGTAGATGTATTTTAAGTGTTATAGAAATAATATACAGCAAGAGCAAACCTACAGTGAAAACTCAAACATTGTTGATAAAGTTTTTTGTAACTTATCTTTTTATTAATACTTTATTAAACACTAGAGTAAAAGTGTGTGTGTGAAGAAAAGATGACAAGGTCCATCTTTTGATCATTTTTACTTTGGTGTTGTAGCACTAGATTCTACAGCTGCTGCTGGTAGCGTTTTATTTATTCCAACTACATACGGGAAACTAATTACGACGAGCGACGAGCGCTGTATCAAGACGAGAGTACGAGAAAATATATACTGATGATTAGCTGATATATGTAACCGTTTAAGAAGAGAAATAGTAATATTACCATAAATCTATATTTTCCTGTCGGTGGAGTTGCATATACGTTGAAAACTTGCGTAAATTCTTCCATTCTCTGATACTCCCCAAGTCCCTTTTAATAGGCCATGAGGTATTCTTACTACAGGATCGGAACCACTAGCAAATACACTAAAGAAATATATTAATATTAGATTAAGCAACGGCATAGTTTTGACGGCTTCGAAGGCCGACAACCAAATTGTCTTGTAGATTTAGTTTTTAAATAAATAAATAAATTTCACTCTTATTAAGATACAAGCTTTTGCCAGCGGCTCCGCCCATCCTAAATGTGATCATCGGCATGGGATTCTAACGCCAACTCCTTGATTACACTAGAAAAATTGTTATAGCAATATATAGCCATAGCTATAACTATAGCGTTCAAGTGAAATTCGGTTACAGTTATTTCCACGGGACCTTTAACATTTTTTGGGGTAAAAATTAGCCTATGTGCTATTCTATACTATACTCTATCTCTGTGCTATTTCATTTAGATCCGTTTAGACATTCTGGCTTACAAGAGTAACAAACATCCACTCATCCAAACTTTCGCATTTATAATATTAGTATAGATTTTTTTGCTATTTGCTTTCTCGATTGGAAACCGGTTAACCTTAAGCGAATTGCGTGACTCTAATATTGTTTATTGATATCAAATTGCCTCAGTTGTATTAAAAATGTTAATGTGTGTGTTTAATATAATGTTGGAAGTACATACTTTTTGAAACTTGTTTCTTGAATGACTGCTAATATAACAGATTTCATTAACTTCTCTTGTGAGAAGTTATTATAATAGGTCCGAAAACAGTTCGTAGACTTTACTCTATTCTATAAAGTATGTACAAAAGTGTCATCTATAATTTAGGTTATGAACTACTTGCCAAACGAGCAATAATATATTGTAACATTTTTTTCTAGCCCGGTGGTCAAAAATCTTAACTACAGTCGCCATATTGAAATGGTGTGAACTTATAATGACATATATGCGGTCGAAAATATTTGCTTGTGCGTAGACAATCGTATTCTTGAAAAAAAAATTCTAAGGAAACCAATTATTGTTTTGTTGGAAGAGAATATTCTAATTTAAATTCAAGACACAAGAGTTTTAGTACAAAACTATTAATCTACAGTAAAAATAGTTTATTTGTGTAAACCAAAAATTTCACACTATTTCACATAAGAGCTTTCTTTCTTTCTTAGACTAAAATAATATTTTTAGCACAAGTTGAGACCAGACCTTTTTGACTCAAACACAAAACAATTAATTGAAAAAAAATTGGCTTCAGTTCAAAATATTTGTTTTTTATATCGAGAGATATTTTTATATACCACGCTAGAGTGTGAGTACTCGACAAGGGTGATGTGATGCTGTACAGAGGAGGTGCCACGCTCGAGTGAGAGAATCCTCAAATAGGTTGTGGTAAAATGCTGTACAGTTGCGCCGATAGGTCCTGACGAAAGCTCTGAGAGATGCGAAGCGTACACGGTTGAAAAGTGGTCCCATGTTTCTGGTAGAACGGAGTAGGCCTGCTGCGGAAGGTGCGTCAAATGTTCAGCTTGGGGTCACCATTGTGGAGCGGCGGCAAAGAGGAGATCTCCTGCGCCGTGGTCTACTTAACTTTTTTTTTTTTTTTTTTCTGAGCTGACTATGCAGTTGGCTGTTGCAGCCATTACTGCTTCACCGGGCTTTTGGGGCGAGACTCTGAAGGAGCCTCAGCCCATATAGCGCCCAACGCTCAAGGGCTTCCCGCGGGGGAAGCCTCGGCTTGGGTTGTCGCTCTCGGGGGCGTCCCTTCGACCGGCGTGAGTCTCGAACCCGAAGGTGAGTCACCGCCAAGAGGGGAGTTCCCCGTTACGCGGGTACGATTGCGATTGAGTGGGGGCGAGAAGCGCCCCGGCACTCTTTGATACCTAGTGTATCCTTGTGGGCGCCGACGAACCCGGGGACGTCGGCGTCGTGTTTGGAGGGAGGCCCTATTCGGGGAGGTCGTAGAGACTAATCTCGCTATCCGGACAGCGAGATCGTCATCTGGGGACGTTAGTACGTGCCGAGGCCGCCTAACAATAGTTTTACGACCGTGACCGGGTCGATCGGGGGGACGATACGTTGTGGATTGCACAATTAAACGATTCGGGTGATTTTGCGTACGCTCGAAAAAGCGGACTGCCAAGTCTTTAAAGTATTGGGGAATCGTGGGAAGTTCGAAGTCTCTGTGTAGGTCCGCATTGCGAACGTACCAAGAGGCTCCAGTGGCCGCTCTGAGAAAGCGGTTTTGGAGGGTCTGGAGTTTGTGGAGATTGCGCTTGGATAGCGCAAAGACTACGCTAGCATAAGCTAGTATGGGGCGGATACAAGTTGTGTAAAGATTTAGCTTATTTCTAAGCGACATCTTACTATACTTGCCTATCATGGGATAGAGACGGCCGAGGACAAAAGCGGCTCGGTCTCTGACTATTTTGGTGTGAGCTTGGAAGTTCAAACGACTATCCATGGTCACACCGAGATATTTGGTCTTATTTTGCCAGGGAATGGCACGACCGAAAAGAGAAAGGGGAGAAGGCCGCGGAGGGCGGCCTAGGGTAAAAAGGACGGCAGAGCTTTTGTCGGGATTCACCTCGATTCTCCATTTCCGAAACCACTCGCCTAGGGCGGTGATAGCGGGTTGGAGTCTCTCAGTGATTCGACTCACTTGCCTATATGTGGTATAGAGAGCGGTATCGTCCGCAAAGAGGGCTAGATTGGTACCTATCGTTTTAGGGATATCGTTTGTGTACAGAAGGTACAAGATGGGGGCGAGCACGGACCCTTGCGGGACTCCTGCTTCTATGGGACGGGGGGAAGAGAGAGTGCCTTCGACTTTGTAGCGAAAGCTACGATTCGACAAATAGTCTCGTATGATGAGCACGAGACGATCTGGCAACTGAAAGTTGTACAGTTTAAAAATTAAACCGTTGTGCCAGACTTTGTCGAAAGCTTTCGCTACATCGAAGAAGACAGCGCCCGTGTGACGGGTCTTACCTAACGCTGGCTGAAAGCCAGTGAGAATATGTTAATAATAAATCGATCTAGCTAGGTTTCATTTTTAGAAAACGTCGTTTTATCCGTGTTTTCAGGCAGTGATAAACTGAAAAGTATGACTCTTCCTGGCATCTATTGGCGAGTAAAGCAACACTAAAGCTATTTGACAATAGGTGGCGTTATTAAGCAACGCTTAAGCTACTTGACAATAGATGGCGCTGTTTAAAAAACCGAGCATGCTTGGTCCTCCAGGTACTATAATATAAAATGAAACAGTAATACATTTAAAAAGTTTGTAAAGCTGTTTGAACATAGCTGTATCCTAGTTTGATATACATGTCAATTTTTAATGGCTTAAGGGGGCGCACCACGTTACGTTGGCTCATACCGAGACGCGACGTGAAACGGCGCGGCATCTCTTCAAGCCTACGTTTTCTAAAAATGAAACCTAGCTAGATCGATTTATTATTAACATATTCTCACTGGCTTTCAGCCAGCGTTAGGTAAGACCCGTCACACGGGCGCTGTCTTCTTCGATGTAGCGAAAGCTTTCGACAAAGTCTGGCACAACGGTTTAATTTTTAAACTGTACAACTTTCAGTTGCCAGATCGTCTCGTGCTCATCATACGAGACTATTTGTCGAATCGTAGCTTTCGCTACAAAGTCGAAGGCACTCTCTCTTCCCCCCGTCCCATAGAAGCAGGAGTCCCGCAAGGGTCCGTGCTCGCCCCCATCTTGTACCTTCTGTACACAAACGATATCCCTAAAACGATAGGTACCAATCTAGCCCTCTTTGCGGACGATACCGCTCTCTATACCACATATAGGCAAGTGAGTCGAATCACTGAGAGACTCCAACCCGCTATCACCGCCCTAGGCGAGTGGTTTCGGAAATGGAGAATCGAGGTGAATCCCGACAAAAGCTCTGCCGTCCTTTTTACCCTAGGCCGCCCTCCGCGGCCTTCTCCCCTTTCTCTTTTCGGTCGTGCCATTCCCTGGCAAAATAAGACCAAATATCTCGGTGTGACCATGGATAGTCGTTTGAACTTCCAAGCTCACACCAAAATAGTCAGAGACCGAGCCGCTTTTGTCCTCGGCCGTCTCTATCCCATGATAGGCAAGTATAGTAAGATGTCGCTTAGAAATAAGCTAAATCTTTACACAACTTGTATCCGCCCCATACTAGCTTATGCTAGCGTAGTCTTTGCGCTATCCAAGCGCAATCTCCACAAACTCCAGACCCTCCAAAACCGCTTTCTCAGAGCGGCCACTGGAGCCTCTTGGTACGTTCGCAATGCGGACCTACACAGAGACTTCGAACTTCCCACGATTCCCCAATACTTTAAAGACTTGGCAGTCCGCTTTTTCGAGCGTACGCAAAATCACCCGAATCGTTTAATTGTGCAATCCACAACGTATCGTCCCCCCGATCGACCCGGTCACGGTCGTAAAACTATTGTTAGGCGGCCTCGGCACGTACTAACGTCCCCAGATGACGATCTCGCTGTCCGGATAGCGAGATTAGTCTCTACGACCTCCCCGAATAGGGCCTCCCTCCAAACACGACGCCGACGTCCCCGGGTTCGTCGGCGCCCACAAGGATACACTAGGTATCAAAGAGTGCCGGGGCGCTTCTCGCCCCCACTCAATCGCAATCGTACCCGCGTAACGGGGAACTCCCCTCTTGGCGGTGACTCACCTTCGGGTTCGAGACTCACGCCGGTCGAAGGGACGCCCCCGAGAGCGACAACCCAAGCCGAGGCTTCCCCCGCGGGAAGCCCTTGAGCGTTGGGCGCTATATGGGCTGAGGCTCCTTCAGAGTCTCGCCCCAAAAGCCCGGTGAAGCAGTAATGGCTGCAACAGCCAACTGCATAGTCAGCTCAGAAAAAAAAAAAAAAAAAAGTTAAGTAGACCACGGCGCAGGAGATCTCCTCTTTGCCGCCGCTCCACAATGGTGACCCCAAGCTGAACATTTGACGCACCTTCCGCAGCAGGCCTACTCCGTTCTACCAGAAACATGGGACCACTTTTCAACCGTGTACGCTTCGCATCTCTCAGAGCTTTCGTCAGGACCTATCGGCGCAACTGTACAGCATTTTACCACAACCTATTTGAGGATTCTCTCACTCGAGCGTGGCACCTCCTCTGTACAGCATCACATCACCCTTGTCGAGTACTCACACTCTAGCGTGGTATATAAAAATATCTCTCGATATAAAAAACAAATATTTTGAACTGAAGCCAATTTTTTTTCAATTAATTGTTTTGTGTTTGAGTCAAAAAGGTCTGGTCTCAACTTGTGCTAAAAATATTATTTTAGTCTAAGAAAGAAAGAAAGCTCTTATGTGAAATAGTGTGAAATTTTTGGTTTACACAAATAAACTATTTTTACTGTAGATTAATAGTTTTGTACTAAAACTCTTGTGTCTTGAATTTAAATTAGAATATTCTCTTCCAACAAAACAATAATTGGTTTCCTTAGAATTTTTTTTTCAAGAATACGATTGTCTACGCACAAGCAAATATTTTCGACCGCATATATGTCATTATAAGTTCACACCATTTCAATATGGCGACTGTAGTTAAGATTTTTGACCACCGGGCTAGAAAAAAATGTTACAATATATTATTGCTCGTTTGGCAAGTAGTTCATAACCTAAATTATAGATGACACTTTTGTACATACTTTATAGAATAGAGTAAAGTCTACGAACTGTTTTCGGACCTATTATAATAACTTCTCACAAGAGAAGTTAATGAAATCTGTTATATTAGCAGTCATTCAAGAAACAAGTTTCAAAAAGTATGTACTTCCAACATTATATTAAACACACACATTAACATTTTTAATACAACTGAGGCAATTTGATATCAATAAACAATATTAGAGTCACGCAATTCGCTTAAGGTTAACCGGTTTCCAATCGAGAAAGCAAATAGCAAAAAAATCTATACTAATATTATAAATGCGAAAGTTTGGATGAGTGGATGTTTGTTACTCTTGTAAGCCAGAATGTCTAAACGGATCTAAATGATGGGTCAATTGCGAGTGAGACAGGGTCAAGGGCGAGTCGGACTCGCGTAATAAGGGTAAACCGATTGTAATGAAATTTTGGCAAGTTTTTGTGTACACTCCGGGGAATGTTTCTGAGAAAGAAAAAATGGTCAAGTGCGAGTCGGACTCGTGCAAAAAGGGTAAACCGATTTAATGATATTTTAGTAAGTTGTTATTCACACGCCGGGAAAGGTTTCTGCATTAGTACAACCCTATTAGTTTGTTTTAAAAAAAGAAACAACGTTCGCCGGTTCAGCTATATTTATATAAAAGAAGAAATTGACTAGCTGACTGATTAATCAATCAATGAACAGCTGAAACCACTGTGTCTAGAAGCATGACATTTTGCAGAAACGTTCCTTAAATGACGTAAATGTGATTCACCGTTTTTGAAAAATTATTCTCTAGACGGCAAAATAGATGATGAAAATGTGTATGAGAATTCCGATGTTATTGTATGTAAAACGGTAAACAGTCAAAAGCTGTTTTTTTTTTTAAGTTTACGGAGACGAAGTTGCGGGAATAAGCTAGTTTATTTACAAACCAAGTGACACTGACAACATCACAATGCATGTTTACTTTTTTGGTTTTGACAGTAAACAATGACATAGATATTATCCGTAATCTTTTGACAGCATGGCGCGTGAGGGTGGTAGCTTTTGACATTGACGTGGTGAGCGCATTGATATTTGATTGACCTGCTACTAAAGTACAACAAGGATTAACGCGATACCTTAACGCGACTTGGTGGCTCAACGGGATCATTTTATTTAAGTTTTTATTTATTATTATGTTTTTTGAATGAAAAAAATTATCATGTTATAGACAAAAATAAATCCGTTATCTTAATTTTTATTCTTGATACTGTCTCCCATTTCAATTTAAACACTATATTTCCTTCCATATTGTATACATATACATGTATAAACACTAACATTTACAAAAATAATCAAACCAGAAGACCAGTCGGACTGTTTATAGAGCTCTCCTAAACACGGTAACCACTAGGCGTTTACCCATCCAAGGCCACGCCTGACGTCACGTCGCTTAATTAATTTCGTTTCTGATAGGCTAACTAGTAACTAGCTTAAAAAACTCCTCTACCCGATCATATTTGACTGATACCGGTAAGAGTGTGTCCTACGCACACAGTCAGGGTTCCGTAGGTCGGTTGGGGATTATTGCAGCTATGTGAAAAACTTAAACTGATTTTGTTAAAAATATTTTTTCTTTAATCATTACTAACTTCTCTAGAGGTGTTAGTCCGAAATTCGAAATCGCTAAATTTAAGTTTTCTTTACACGTTTTGCGAACTGGAGAATCGTTTGCCATCATTTTTAGAGCGATGACTGTTTGTGTGTGTATGTATGTTAGCTATTTTTTACTGGACTAAATTCTCTCGTGACCGCATCAATCGAAACGCCACGTCATGATTTAGATCTGAATAGAGTGTGAGCAAAACCGATCCTGCGGTTTAATGTTTATTGCTAAAAAACTGTTTTTCCAAATAAATAAAAAAAAAACACAAGAGGAGTTGCTCGTCGCTTCCTACCGAACTAATTTTTATTTTAAATAATATTTATTTTCTGATTTCGTGATTTTGTCTAAATACCAGTACAAAACTGTATGACGATTTTATAAGTCACCTTAAACCAAAAATGTCGCAAGAATCGATGCAAAAACGGCTGAATTATAAGTCTGACATATGGACAAACATGATAAATGTAATCGGTTCCAACGGTTCTGTTTTGCTATTTGAATACGAAACCCTAAAAACCTTCTTGTCTAAATTATGAAATTTAATGAATAATACTATGACGAAGTTGGTGACCAACACTATTAGATCACAACTTTAAAAAAAACGGGTTGCACTCCGGGAGTGCCGGCAGAAGTGAAAACATACTCGCTATTTACTTCCCATCACTTCTTATCCATATTTATTTATTAAAAATAATAACTTTTGTTTATTTACTTTTTTGACGTTGTATATTTGACAGCTCAATCTGTCATAGAATTAAAATCCCATATCCAACCTCCCTGTACAACTCATAATCGCCATATACTAAAAATAAAAACTAACCTAATGTAAATAAAGGTCACGTGTCCTAACGCGAGTGACATCTTACGAATTTTCGATCAGGACACGTGACCTGACGCGAGTTTAATAGTTTTTACCCATCACAAAAAAAGTTCACAGCGCCGCTAAAGAAGTTTTCACTTCAAAAAAATTAATCAATCTTACGGCTCTGGGCATATTTTTTTTTATTATCTAAATGTTGCAAGACTTAAAAGAAAACAATATAGCACATTAAAATAAATCAACCAGGCCTATTTTAAACAAGCATGACGACATTTTACATGTTGGCCCATACAGCCGTAACACATATGGTTTACATTTACATGTAGGCCCATACAGCCGTAACAAATATGCTTTACATTTATATGCAGGCCCATACAGACGTAACTCATTTTTACGCTACACCCTGTACCAATCAGCATCGCTTATCGGTCTGTAACTTTCATGCTCGCGGGGGGAGCCTCGGCTTGGGTTGTCGCCCTCGGGGCGTCCCTTCGACCGGTGTGAGTCTCGAACCCGAAGGTGAGTCAGCGCCAGGAAGGGTGTTCCCCGAGAGCGACAACCCAAGCCGAGGCTCCCCCCGCGCGAGAAATTTAGTGTGCAGGGGTTTTCGGGGGCGATAAATCGATCTAGCTAGGTTTCAGTTTTGGAAAACTTTAATAAAAATTTTAATCCTTTGTGTTTAGGCAGTGATAAACTGAAAAATATGACTCTTCCTGACATCGATTGGCGAGTAGTAATACTATTATTTTTACCGACACGGCGACACTAAAGCTACTTGGCAATAGATGGCGTTGTGAAAAAAAACCGGCAGAGCTCGGACTTCCAGGTACTTTCGTTTATATGCTGAATATTTTTAGGATATTTCTTAGGGAGCACTAATAAACACATAGGCACTAGATTCAATTAACTGTTAAGTTACATTATTTGATCAGCGCTGCAAATTGAGCATATGCCGATTTTCCAAAATAAATAAAAATTACAAAAGCTAGGAAAAGACATGATAAAAAACAAAAATGACATAAAATCATAAAATAACAAAATTCTGAAACTGCACTGTTTTTTTAATGGATTAAAGTAGTTTTTTTTTTACATTTGAGCACGCTTAAACTGACTCTACACTAGTTTTATGGGTGTTTGCTTATGCTTGGTTTGCGTAATTTGGCATGGGTATTTATTATTAATTTATAGAGTAACACGGCATTCTGACGCAGCAGCCATGTTGCTCTGTGTTTTAATCACGCCGACAAAAGTTTAAATAAAATCTTGAAAAAAATTTAATAGGGTACCTCCCCTACAAGCAAAGTGGGGATCTATTTTTTTCTCGTCTACCCTACGATAGTTTTCGATTCAGTGATCCGTTTATGAAATATTAACCTTTAAAGCGCTAATTTATGCTACAGTCAAGGGTGTGGTGTGTGTGTGTGTGTCCCCTTTTAAGCGTGAAGAGGTAACAGACAGACAGAGAGACAGGGTTACTTCTCCATTTATAATATTTATATGGATTAAGGATATATTATTTCGATAAAAAAATCATATGAGTCACACGATGCGCCGGTTTTAAATCAAAACAGCGTTTTGATTTATCTGTACTTATATTATAAATGAGAAAGTTTGGATGGATCGATGTTTGTTTGTTACTCTCGTCAGGCAGGGCGGCTGAATGGATTTGGATGAAATTTGGCACAGAGACAGACTATAGTCATAGACTACTTTTTATCCCAGAAAATAGAAAAGTTCCCACGGGAATCACTATAAACCGAATTCCGACCCGAATTATGGCTACGGCTAGCTTGCTGTAACAATTTTTCCTTGTGTTTCCAAGGAGGCTAGGGCGAGTGGAGCCGCTGGCAAAAGCTAATGCCTTGATGAAATTTACATTTATTTAAATAAATATTTAAATATCTAACAAGTATAAGTATATATTACAAGAGAATTGGCTCATTTGCCTTAAAAGTCAAGTACGCTATGTTCGTCTTTAATTTGATATTAATATATTTTCATAGTGTATTCGCTAGTGGTTCTGATCCTATAGTCAGAATACGTCATGGCCTATTACAAGGAACATGGGGTGTATCAGAGAAAGGTAGAAGTTACGCAAGTTTTAAAGGAATTCCTTATGCAACTCCACCAACAGGGGAATTTAGATTTAAGGTAATATCACCATTTCTTTTCTTACATGGTAACATATATCAGCTATCATCAGCAGACTTTCTCGTATTCTCGTCTTCATACTACGCCCGTTGTAATAAGTCTCCCCGTATGTAGCTAAAACAAATAAAATGCTACTTACAGCTAGCGCGACAACACCTGAATAAAAGAGTACAAAAGATGGACTTAATGGTATTTTTGTTACACATATACTTTTACTCTGGTGTTTAATAAAGTAGTAAAAACATAGATGCAGTCAAAAGATTAACCTCGAGTCAGGACTTGAACCTGCAATACCTTACATTCCGTGTAAGTGCTCTACCAATTATCGAGGCACAAGACTGCCGGATGGAAATCCCAACTTCATTGATGATAAAGCATATGGCATGTATAATATATTTTCTTCTAAGACTCTAAACTTCAGGGTGTCATAAACGAAAAAAAATTATTTCTATGTATGTATAATTATTTATATTGTATTTCTTAATTCTATGACGATTTTGTGTGATTATTAGATTGATGTACTAGGACTCTTTATGTCAATAGGAGTTGTATCTATACTAATAGCACAGCTTGAAATACATCTATACTAATGTCACAGCTTAAAATACATCTATACTGTCTACACTAAAATCGCAGCTTAAAATATATTTATACTTATTTCACAGCTTAAGATACATCTATCTTATCTATACTAACATCACAAGTTGAAATAAATTAGTTGATTGATTACTTAATTATAATGCGTAACTTTAATTAAAAAAATTAAACCGACTTCAAGACTGTAATTTATTTAATAAGTAACTAAAAAGGGAGAGATAAAAGTTTTATCTATTAAAAACTCTAAAGTAAATATGCCAAATATTTTGTGACGTCGTTGCCTAGGTAATCGTAGTATGCGGTACAATACTTTTGAACACGCCACATACCCCGCCTACCGCCCGAACCGTGGCGATGAGCACCAAACACGTCCGAAGTCGATGTTAGCGAGAGCGCAACTGAAACGGGCAATGGGCATACGCGTAAAGGCACACATCGTTGTAAGGACGTTCCTGAGTGGTGCCGACCTCAAAAAATAATATAAGCATATTTTTACTACCTACTTTAAAGTTTTTATAAGATAAAGCTTTTATTTCTCCCTTTTTATTAATATATCTATATATATCTTTATTAATTCAATAAATTACAGTTTTAAGGTCGATTTTATTCTTAAAATCACTATTTTATTTCTTCCTTTTTAGGGTTCCTTAACCAAAGGGTAAAAAACGAAGACCCTATTACTAAGACTCCGCTGTCCGTCTGTCCATCCGTCTGTCTGTCACCAGGCTGTATCTCATTAACCGTGATAGTTAGACAGTTGTTATTTTCACAGAAGATGTATTTCTGTTACAACAAATACTAAAAAATAGAATAAAATAAATATTTAAGGGGGCTCCCATGAAACACACGTGATTTTTTTGCCGTTATTATAGGTAATGGTACGGAACCCTTTGCGCGCGAATCCGACTTGCACTTGGCCGTTTTTTTTTTATTTTAGTTGTAATTGAAACTAATTACTTAATAATTTTTTCGTCCGACTACCTTTACTCAAATTTTCCTTTGTCTTTTACGTGTTTTTTAGGTTAAAGTATAATAGGAATCTACTATGATACATAAAGTATTGCCATCTAATGATTACACGATAACTTTTAAATTACGAAGCTACTTTTTGAAATTTTAATCGAGATTGTTCAGGTAGAGCCTAACTGCATGCAAAAATTGAAACAACATGCATGTCTTAGAATGACGCTATTAAGCCAACGACACGTTTTCTTCGTGACTGATACATATTTAACTCCGTATCTCAAAAAATACTGAACCTAAGTTTGCCTAGGGCGAACTATATTAAGTAAAACTAAAAAAGAGTATTGCAATCCGACTTATAGTTTTTAAGATATGTGCGGACATACATACAAACATACACACATACATACATACATATATACCCTTATGAAATTTGACACACATGTTTATAAGCCCATACGGGTTGAGATGATAACCTCCTTTTTATAAAGTGATTTAAAAATTAGTTATAACGGTCATTCGCAATTGCAAATTTATTTTGAATGAAATCACTTTTTAGCTTACAAATCAAAGATTTGAAAATAGATTCTTTTATTCACCTATTCGTATTTAAAATTTAATAGAAGAAGGTTCTGGTGTACATACACTAAAGATACGGCGTTATCAGGCAGAAACCTGTTGTGTTTTTGTATACGACGTTTCCTGCCTGTAAAGTACAGAACACTTATACTCTAGGGAAGACAAATTTCAACTCCATACAAAAAAAAAATCGGCCAAGTGCGAGTATTGTACTTGTTCTGTACAATTATCTATAAAAATTATTGGTTTTTTTTATATTTGAGTTGATTGAATGAAAGGTAAATTAAAGTTTACGATTTATGACGTATTAAAAAAACTACTTACTAGATCTGATGGAAGTTTGCATGGTATGTACATCATATATTTTTTTAGTTTTATCATTCTCTCATTTTAGAAGTTAGGGGGGGGGGGGGGCACACATTTTACCACTTTGGAAGTATCTCTCGCGCAAACTATTCAGTTCAGAAAAAAAAGACGTGTGGCACTCGGGGACTGCCGCGGTAAAGCATTTTGTATCAACTTATGATATTACTTTGATAACACATACATTTACTAACTTTGATATTAATTCAAGTTACACTTTTTGAGCGTGGTGACAAATAATTATTTCGACGCTATATCAATAGACGTCGTAGAGTCGTACAATACGTCTAATCGCACACAACGCCGTGTCGAAGACTGCCGAACTGAAACGACGTTAGACGATGCACGGCCTTCAAGCCACACCTCCTTGCCCGTCGGAGTGGGAGGTTTTTTCGTTACGGAATTTCTGGATTCGGTCCCCGCGCTCAAGGCCCGCGATAGAAGCTATGCAATAGCTTAAAAATATATATTAAAAACCTCAATATCATTTTTAAAGACCTATCCATAGTGTGCGGACAGACCCTTCGAAATCTTTGGCACAAGGTTTTGCCCGTGACAAGAGTTTCTTCTGAGGCGCTTGAGATATAAGGAAAACGCGTATATGCACACAACAGACCGATTTTATTTTTTATTTAACTTATGCTTCTAACTTAATTCTAACATATATTTACAAATATTTCACTTTAAACATTATATATTAGTATCTGATGAATACTTCTTGAAGCTTCTTGATTGACTGAATCCAAATACACAATTTGTTCTATAATTATAATAAAAATAAAAACCCCAATAGAGGGAGAGGTTGTTCCATAGAACCTTCTAGATTTAGTACTTAACTTATTGTACTTACTGTGGTGACTGAAAATCTAGCCCACACAAAAACTTAGTGAAAGACAACATATAGTAGTCGATATAGACATATATCGAAAGTGTAGGTATATCTACCTAGCTATAAATCGCTACTGACAGTTGGGGTCTCTATCGGCTATTGCCATCACAGTCACACGATTTGCGGCTTGACTATAAAATAACGTTGTTTTACATTTTTAGGCTTTATAGCCAAACGGTGGGAGCTATAATGACGATTTAGGTGTCCTAAGATAGAGCTTTCGGAGGCGGTTCGAACGACGTATAGTGGTATGTTCCATTGTCTACGTATAGGCCGTAGTGAGAGAAGAGCTGGAATTCTAGCTCTCAGGGTTTTCTGCCTATACTAGATGACTACAAACTTTGTGCTATATGTCAAAAAATAGACCTAAAATTCGGACATACCTTTCAGTATTTTTGGTGTCTGTCAGTATGTTTAATCATGAAAAAATGTGTAATACAAGTTTTCAGGATTTTACTTGTGCTCCTGTACTTCAGGGCTTAAAGTTACCTGTATGAAACCTACTTATCTTGGTAGATACCTACGAGTGGTATCTAATGATAGATTTACCTTTATCCTATGTAACCCGGTTGCTGAGTTATAAGCTACTGTATTTCGTAAGTTTACATGTGTTTTGCGCCCTAACCATACTACTTACCGAAACGGTGTAGATACCTACGTATAGGGGCAAAGGTGTGCATTTCACCTGTGATACTTATTTTAGGCATAGCCTAAGGACGTAATGACCCTGGCCAGGTAAAGTTTTAGACAGTCTTTCCCTTTTTTTACTAATAGACCCATCTCTATTGTATCCCTGTTTCAGTTTATTGTTATAGGAGTGAGGGAGAAAGAATGTACAATACTCAACACGCTAACTGTTTTCACCTGTAACTTAATAACCGTACATACGGTTATATAGAACTTTACATAGTAGTTCTGTACATTTTTGCGCAACAAATGGCATATGTTTTACATACGTATATTAAACTAAATTTCCCGCTTTTTTGGGGATAGTCGTGCGTACAAAGTCGACAACATGTCGGTACTCACACAATATCATTTTTGATATCAACAAATAGTAAAGAGGGGAAATGAAATAAACCTACTCTACTTTTACCTAACTTAATACAATTAACACTTATTGTTATAACATTTACTTAAATCTAAACTAGTCCCTATAAGGAATATAGTTTTTGTTATGTGAATAGTAACGTGTTATATTGCGAAACATTATAAATTATTGAGATGCATTTATAGATGCTATTTGTGTAACATTCTAGTAGCGGTGATAACACAATGTAGCGTGCGGTGTTAACACATAGATACCCCACACGTATGGGTTTGATGAAAAAAAAAATATTGAGTTTCAGTTCTAAGTATGGGGAAAAAAAATTATTGTTTTTTTTTCTATTTTTGTGTGAAAATCTTAATGTGGTTTATAGAATACATCTTCTTACCAAGTTTCAAAAGTATAGTTCTTAGGGGGAGGGGGGCACATTGATGCACGGGGCACATTTATACAGTACCTATATTTAAAAACTGAAAAACACTACGCAGTCTGGCACGTCACTAGAACGCTCAAGTACGTGCGCAAGAATGACAGTTGTGATGCCGGTCGCCACTAGTTTGTCATTGGCCTTCAGCGGTCACAAACGTGTTTATGCTGCTGCCAACTAAAATTTCAGCTGATTTGTGATCGTGTCTCAGCACCGTCTTATTAGTTTTTTTTGTTTTATGTTGCCAAAGGCAAGTAAATATATTTAAAAGTGTTTTTCAATATTTTTTTGAGTACAATATTAATAAATAATTTTAAAAATTAGTCGTTTGTGGAAAAAGTCCATTGGGGCACTTTGATTCAGTAAGGTGCGGGGTACAATGATACGAATTATTGATAGGAGGTTTTATTACGTTATAATATATTTGCATTAACCATGTTCAAGTTTAATGTCTGATTACTGAGTAGTTAGGTATATAACTAATTTGACAATTAAGGTAGTAATAAAGTCTAGTTAGATGATGACAATATTGTTTTCTTCTTTATTTTCTTTAAGAAACGCAAGAGACTGATTGTAAGTAATGTTTACACGCTTAATAAAGTATTTTATGATCTCAATTAATAATATGGTTTATTTGTTAATTTTAAGTAATTAAACAATTTAGGTTATGGTATATATTGCAGTTTTCATGGATTTTAAATAAGCATCAAATTACCCCACTCTTCTGTATCAAAGTACCCCTCTGGTGGGGTACATTGATGCAAAAACGTTTTTATGTTAAAATCAGTATATCTTTATACCTAAATACTTTTAGCGGCTATTTCGTAACCAAAATGTAAACTAACATATTGGCCAATGCATACGTCAAAATAAATATCCAAATATGATGCTTTTTGTCCATTAAAAAAGAGGTTGAATTTTTGTGCATCAATGTGCCCCCCCTCCCCCTATAGTTTCGGGAAAATGTGGCTGTGACATACGGACGGATAGACAGACAGACAGACAGACAGACATGACGAATACATAAGGGTTCCGTGTTTTGCTATGTGGCTACGGCACCCTAAAAAGAGACAAATTTGCGCTATCTCTAGGCTGCCCAGTCAAATGTTGCTCTTTAGCGGAAAATACGAATTCCTGTCCTAATTTAGTGACAGTTGGAAATTTTAAAAACAGTAAACTGTTTGTTTTCATTTTCACAAACAGTTTCCTTACAATAATTAGAATTTCCACCTATCACAAAACCAGAAAAATTGCCACTCCATCAAAGTAACACATGTATTTTTGGCATAAGATTAAGATGAGAAATAAAAAAAAACGAGTTGCACCCCGGGAGTGCCGGCAGAAGTGAAAACCTTTACACACGATTCGCGCTTAACTTTCAAATATGTTACAAGACAACTCATACGTCATATTTAATTTTACGGAACCAATGTCCTTAACACAATTCGCGCTTAATACTCAAATATGTCACAAGAGAGAGTCACTTTGACATTGTCAAGAAATAATAATGTTTGTTTATTTACTTTTTTGACGTAGTATATTTGACATCTCAATCTGTCATAGAATTAAAATCCCATATCCAACCTTCCTGTACTACTCATAATCGCCATATACTAAAAATAAAAATTATAATAGGCGTGGCATTATGGTTTCCGTCTAGCGAATTTTTATGGCCTGGCATTATGGTTTCCGTCTGACGATCAGTCTGACGCGAGTTTATCATTTTTTACCCATCACAAAAACTAACCTTATGTAAATAAATCTGACGCGAGTTTCGTCTTACTAATTTTATATGAATTTTCGATCAGGACACGTGACCTGACGCGAGTTTAACATTTTTTACCCAAACCAAAAAAAGTGCACAACGCCAGTTTTCACTTTAAATTTTTTTTTTTAACTATGTATTTAAATATTTATTGAATTTGATATGGAGTTATAATTGTTATTGCTATAAAATTTAGCCAATAATACAGCCAAATAATTTTAAGCAAGATCCTGATGTTTCCTCCGAGTTGATAATATTTTCCCTTATGGTAAACAACTGTGCCTTCTTAATATAGATTTGGAACGTAGCGCAGTTATTGAACCATCTTCTTTATCGATTTCAGTATTATAAACATTCAGTTTTTGCTTAGTTCTGATCTTATAATGTTTACAGTTAATATTTTTGCTAAAGCAGCTCAAAGTCAACGTAGTGAGTGCCACGAAAGTCATTCTCGAACGTTCTTATTGAATATAAACACTTCCTGTTACCTGATTAACTTGTAGAGTGCCCATAAGAGCCTACATATTTTTTTTTCTTCAATTTCAGTAGTTATATTTTTAATATCCTCATTATCAACAAAGGTCAATGTAATAACAGGACATCTAAGTACAACGGCCTTTCTTTATATTTTAGTTATCCTTTTTTTTCTTAATTATTGTTTCAAGTCAGTGTCAGCCTTTCTTATTTTTTTGTATGATAAAAATCCTGCGTTTTGCTTATACTTCTTGTCAAGACAACTTGACTAAAAGCATGTTTTTTTTTTCCGTGTTCTTCACGCACTATAATTTACTTGCAGCTGTTTCTTAATTAAATTGCCAAATTGTGCTTTTTTGACTCATTATTTTCGAGTACCTAAGGTGTCAAACATCTTAAATAGACAAGTATTTAATTTAAATTTCTAATCTTAGAAATCTTTTTATTGTTTATCTTCCATTTTTTTTCTATATTGCGTTTCTTTCGCATTTCGTTTAGGTTATGATCAGAATTACGTCAAAATGGCAATGGCGTCCTCTAAGGTAATGGGAACCAACTTTATATCGGTTACATTCCATTTCACTCAAATCATCGCGCAGTGGAGTAAAAATTTTATAAATAAAAGCCGCATTTTATAATTAAACCAGAAGACTGTGGTCAAAATTTGTGGACAAAATTGTAGCTCATTTTTAGGGTTCCGTACCCGAAGGGTAATTAGGAACCCTATTACTAAGGCTCCGCTATCCGTCCGTCCGTCTGTCACCAGGCTGTATCTCATGAACCGTAATAGTTAGACAGTTGAAATTTTCACAGAAGATGTATTTCTGTTGCCGCTATAACAACAAATAGAATAAAATAAATATTTAAGGGGGCTCCCATACAACAATTTATAATAATTAATTTTAATAATAATTATAGTAATTTTTTGCTTGATTTTGCTCGATATTGATATCGGCAACAGGTTGAAGCTTTCGTCCGGTTATTTAGTTAATGAGGTGCTTCATACGCCTAAACCCCGTAACGGGACCTTGCGCGTGCGAGGGGTTCAAATATGCACAGAATATTTAGTTATATAGTCACTTTAAAAATCAATAATTAAATAAAATAAAACAAATATTTAAATTAAATAAAATAAAACAAATATTTAAATATTTATTTATTATAAAACAAACGTGATTTTTTTGCCATTTTTATAGATAATGGTACGGAACCCTTCGTGCGCGAGTCCGACTCGCACTCGGCCAAATTTTTATAAAATTAAAATAAATATTACGACTTGGAAATTAAGTTTTTTGTATATGAACTAAAAAATATATGCAAAATTAATACTGAAAAAATTATTAACAAATAACAAGTATTTAATAACAATTAGTTTTTTTTTTGGTATTTAGAAAATTAATTTTAATGTTCGATGTCTCCCTCGTGCAATTAAATATAATATCTACAATACCCTTGTCAAACCGCACATAGACTACCTTGTTGAAATTTGGGGTACAGCAGCAAAAACAAATCTAGACGCTTTACAAAGAACACAAAATAAATTGATTAAGGTACTGTTTAATTACGATTTTCTTACTCCTACCAAAAAAATATACGAAAATACTAAATTTATGAACCTCAAACAAACGTACCTGTATAACACTTGTATACTAATACGTAAAATACTTGAAAAAGATATACATTCACAAATAAACTTTACAAAAAATTTTAAAAGATGACACTAAGGAATGCAATCAAAATCAAAATCAAAAATTAAGCAATCTAAAGAACTCAAAGTTTTCAAAAAATCAAAAAAATATTATATTACGAATAATAAACACATGCACTATAATATAATAGAATAAACTATAGTTGAATATGATATAATATAGTAATATAAAATAATACAAGATAATATAATACAATAAAAAATAAATATAAAATGATAATAATAATTAATATATATTATATATATCAATAATCTGATTAGTTCTTTATTTGTAATCTATATATCAGTATCTAATATATAAATAAATTAGTGCATAAAAATGTACAACAAGTAATTACAAAAACCATATAATTGATCCTACTACTGAAAAATTCAATTCTCAAATATTAAAAAGTCAACGTAATTCCATAAATGACCTTGCCATTTCCAGTAACGCTTACCTTTGTGAACCGATGAACTGGTATTTATGTGCCTTTGTACTGTTTGCTAGGATTATACACCTACTATACTTTGTTAAACTTTATTATTTCCTCTACCCAGAGGTTGTCTGGAAGAGATCGCTTTAAAGCGATAAGACCGCCTTTTGTTTTTCTCTATTTGTAAATATGTTTTGTTTGTAAATTTTTTATGTTGATGCAATAAAGTATAATAATAATAATAATACTTCGGTAATGTTTAAATATTTGATATCCACTCGTGATTGTAATTGTTTGTGATTGTGAAACTTTCCATGTAAGTGAATTTTGTTAAAATTCTTATGGAAAATAAAAATCGCCTTGATATGACGGAATATCGTAATAAAAATCATGCGAGACACTGAGTTGCCCAATTAGTGGAGAAATGCCCATATATACATATATATTTATCCCGCAAACAAACTTCTGTCCCCTGAAGGTGAAAAATGTATTTAACTTGACTTTTGACGTCCGTATACCCGCTTTTCTGACCGGTGTCACAAAGGTATTATCACAGAACATTACAAGTCATTATAAGTGCGATGTTACTCAAATAGTACTGGAACCGCTGTCGCCGCAATACATTCGCAATTTTGAAAGAGCCGAGCGTCTTAGCCAATCACGATCAAATAGGCGGGGTCTGTTTGAAAAGTGTTAGGGAGAGGCTATGTCGATAAATCCATACCGATAAATTTGTCGTATAAAAATAAGATTTTTGCTAACTATAAAATTAATAATCTACACATAATTAGGTCAAATTATTATTAAACTTTATGAAATCTACTTTTTAAAAATTTTTGTAAACCGATTGTAATAAATTTGGTATGGTAATCAAATTTTGGAAAGTTGTTATGCACACGTCGGGGAAGGTTTCTAAAAAGGAAAAAAGAGTCAAGTACGAGTCGGACAGGGTCAAGTGCAAGTCGGACTCGCGCAATAAGGGTAAATCGATGGTAATGAAATTTTGGTAAGTTGTTATTCACACGCCGGGGTAGGTTTCTGAATTAGTACAACCCTATAAGGTTGGTGCGGCAGATGTTTAGAAAAAGAAACAAAGTTTGCCGGGTCAGCAAGTTTTATACACGAGGCCCTTCACAAGTAAATTTTACATTTTTGAGACATTAATCAAAGTTGTTGTAACTACGATGGCGACTAGACTAGGCGACTAGGTGTCAAACGAAGATAGACTATCCCCGTGCATATGTATTTATATCGGTTTTAGGTTTATGAAAAACTGGTAATTTGTAAGATTTATTTGCTATGAGCAAAACATAAGTTCCCTAGTAATTATGTGTCTATGACGTTCAAAGATGTAGTTAGGAGTTTCATTGGCAAGAATTCAGCTTTGATAGCTCAAACGGCAGAGCGCTTACAAGGACAGTAAGGGTTGCAGGTTCAAGTCCTAAGATAAACTGTTGCCTTTGCTATGAAAATATTTGTTTATATTGATGATGAAGCCATGGATATGCCATTTATGAAATGTTTTATTAAGGGAGTCTCGAACGAAGATTATTTTGATTTATATTATAAGAACTAGAACCAACGAACTAAATCAGCTCGATTTCCGCACAAAACAAAAATTTATGTGATGAACATTGTAACTTTGTAATACAATGTTTTTATTCAAGTTTTAGCGCGAAGATTTTCATTAGTAAACAATTCTCAATGGACGTTCTACCTAAAGCAAAATGCATCTTGAAATTAGAATGGCTCGTTCAAATATTCAAGTTCAATAATTTTATACATTAGATGAGAAGTTATGATTTATTTTATGAAAGCTTTAAAGCTAACAAAATGTAAAATATTAAGTTAAGTAGTATTATACTTAAAAGATATTCTTTTTCTTTGTTAAAATTAATTAAGGCTAGACATCCTTCTAAAATAAAAAACCGGATGAGGGGTTTGAAATGTGGGGTAAGAAGGTTGCTAGAGAGGGGTTAGTGGTCATAAAAGTGCGTGGTCCCATACATACAGAACATTCAATTGCCGTCGTTTAAATTGTCGAAACGCTGCCCGAGAAGGAGGAAACCATAGATTACGCTTGTAGGTCACTAGAACCTAGGAACCACGTGGGTTTAAACTACAGCTAGGTTATGCACCATTACTGGTTAGTAAATACCTTTATATCAGAAATTATTATATTGTATGTTCGTTGTGAAATCCTTTAGGTTGTGTTTTCCTAAGTGGGGTTCTTTGAAAGCTGCAGGCGGGTTAACCACCACGTGGCTTTAGATAATTTATTGCTGGGGACATGTGAGGGCTTATTTCAATTAAAAATATCCAAATTAATGTTTAAAACATCGTTATGACGGGTCCGCCTTTTCTGTCCGATAGAAATTTATGGTAGAAAGAAATCTCAATTGCCTCAGTAGGAAGGAATATATTAATAGACTTTGTTCGAGGACATTTTTAGCTACGTACAGCAAAACCTTCAATAAAAGAAGAAGTGGGAACTAAGATTATACCAGCCATAATAATTATATATCCCACTAAAGAGCTAGGTCTGCCAAGAGATACAGTAATTACTATGTGTAATCCATTTCCATACTTAGCGGCGGAAAATTAAAAATGGAAGTAGCGAAAATTAAGGTTCCTTTGCGTAAGGATGACGGAAAAATCATATAAATCTTTAGTACCTGTGTCCTTTAGTTCTGATATTCGAGTATTTGCTTTGCTTAGGTGTTTTATACTGACATTATTTTATGTTCGTAGATTTAGCTATATTTATTTTTGTGATTATTTTCATTTATGCTTATTTTGTATACTAGCGGTTGCTATATTACTCAGACGTACATCTAAAACAACTGGGTTCCTACTTATTTAACACAACGGTTTTCGGGTCCTACCACTTTTGATGATCACGCTTGGCCGAATAAGATTTAGTTACCTTTTTACATTAGAATTATAGTGTGGGGCTGCAAGGTTTCTTAGAATATTTTATTATCTTATCATTCATAGATTAAAATTGTTAAAAAAGGGGGGCGTTACAACATTTATAATTGTCTTTTGACTGGGCGTTTTCTACGTATGAATACTTTTTCGCTTCCCAACGTTTCAACCAACTCACACCGATTTTGGACATCCCGTTTGCAATGTAAAAAAATATTTATTTAGATATGAATTTTCGTTCATGCTCTGTCTTTCTGTCTCGTACCTAAATAAGTTATTTGACACTCATAGCTTCAGAACATAGTACTTAAGGAAGTTTGCCACAGCATTAGCAATAGGTCGTCCAGGTGGAACTCGGGTATAGATATTCCATAGGGAAGTTATAATCGTCCGGAATTAAAAGTAGTCTAGTGATTTGTACACACTAACAGACCATATCTTATTTGACAAAAAAATGATTATTAAAATCCGATTATAAGTTTTAATATAATTATTGCAAAATAGTATGAAATTGGTAGTGGGTACGTAAATCAATGTTATAAAACATTTAGTTCCGATTTGAATTAGACACTCTGAAAAATGTCGATCAAAGCGAAAAAAATATCGTAGAACATCACTACCAGAAAAACACGCATCGATCATACGACTCTGTTGCTCACAGCATTTAAAAAAAATACCTTTTGGGAAGTATAACCCTATATCAAATATTTTACCGTCTCAATTCAGTAAAACAGTGCCGCTTATAATTTCGTATATTACATATATTTTTTAATACAAACGAGAAAAAAATATTCTGCGTAATTCCTTAAGAAGAAACCTTTTAGTTAGATACTTTAAATCATGGACATCTTACTTAACGACAGCATTAGTTTATCATTCGGAACTACATAGTTTTTGTAATCTGGAGTAGTCGAGGGTAAAAATGTATCGAAAAAACCGTTTGATAATCCCACAGTTTTATCAATATCGAGAGCTCCAGAGTCGAGGATAGGCAAAACTCTCGATTAAGTCGAGACTGTTCCCAGTAAGCCCCCTTGCTTTTTGCCAAATTTCATGATTCTATGTCAACAGGAGGTACCCCAAAGGTTTTGATTTATTTGCGTAACAATATGCGGCAAAAATGACCGTATTTTGGTTATATTTTTTTATTACATTGATTCAGAAACTTATTTGGTTTACATTGTTTTTTTTACAACTTTAAGTGACCGTAGAGTTAAGTATTTGATATTAATTTCAGCTCATGACCCGTGCACCCACTGATCTAACCACCAGTGGTTACCATCTACAACTTGATACCTTAACGCGTTTCTGTGAAAAAGAAGACCCTTTTTCACAGAAACAGACAACAAAGTGATCCTATAAGGGTTCCTTTTTTTCCTTTTGAGATACGGAACCCTAATTATTGAAGGGTGTCATTGATTTCTGTATTTTTTTTAATGCAAAACAGTTTTTTTCGTAATGTGAAACAGTTACCATTCCGGTGTCTAATTCTGACCTTCTTCTAGTTTGTCTAGAATGGGCAAAGAAATATATTATTCTGACCCTTCACCGCTTCATAGTATAAAGCTGGTATTTGCGACTTCCTATAAATTGCTATCAGAAGCAGTGTTGTGGAGATGGGCTTACCAGGTGTCAAGCAGGACTAAAGTGGTTGGTATAAATGGGGCTGTCACCCACATTACGATGTGGGTGTGTTTCCAGCAACTAGTTAAGGCGAGGCATTGATAAGTATTGCACAGTAAAGTGAAATAATCATCTTTCATTCAGTCGCAAGGTTGGTAATTTGTTGCGTACGAGGTAAAAGCCAAAAACTGTAAATAAGCAGCGAAAAATTGAACTTATTATTGTATTAAAAATAAACGATTACTTACATCAAATTTCTTAGCTGTCAAATTTTAGGTAAGTGTTATTGTCACTTACATAGCTTAGCTCTTTTGAAGATTATAGCCTTTAATTTTATTGTAATGATCTCAATTTTAGTGACTTTGAAGAGGTTATTTCGAAACACTTATGCGTAAAAATCATCAAATGATGTTTCTGAGCTGACAAAGTAAAGGATGTTTGAAAATACTTAATGCTTAGTTTAAGATTGGTAGCTCATATTGCTGATTTTTATTCTTAACAGAAGAAATACCATTTTTTAATTCCTCCTCTACCGTGATGTTATGCATGTATAAAACAGTACCTAATGTGATTTGTATAACATATTGAGTAATTAGTAATAATGAGTATTATTTGTTGATATAATGCAGATATTGGATATTAAGTAATTGGATTTTTTAAGGGTCGGCAACGCGCGAGTGATGCCCCTGGTGTTACAAGCGTCCATAGGCCACGGTGACCGCTTACCATTAGGCGGACCGTGTGCTTGCTTGCCACCGGAGTGGTATAAAAAAAAAAATTTTAAATATCAACTCCAGGGATAATTTTTAATAAACCGTACCGTACGATTTAAAACCCTATCGAATAACTTCTTAAAATGATTAAGAAATAATATATTTATTCCTATTCCCAACTTTTACTTGATGCCTAAGAAAATATTGCCGTATTTTTTTTTTTCTATAAGCCAAAACTAATAGAGTTAAAATTATGAAATTTTTGATACTATAAAGTGTGTTTTTTTTAATTTAGGACCCTGAGCCTGTGATGCCTTGGTTCGATGTCCGGAACGTTACTAAATACTCTTCAGTCTGCCTGCAGTACAATCCATACGCAGCCATCGATGTGGTAGGTAGGTATTGTAAAAATACTTCCGACTATCAAATTTTGACACAACTAAACTTGATTGCATCCCTATGACTCGCAACTTAAAACTTTAGACTTAACTAAACTCTATTGCAGTACGGGTCCATTAACATGAACGCTGTAGATTGTGACCAGTGCCCGAAACTTGATACAGGCGTAGCCTAGATAGATATAAATAGATTAAGTCCGGTCCCCACCAGTTTATCCCCCATGGGTGGGGATGCGGGGTGGTCGAAGAACGCTCGTCTTTTCGCAAATAATAAATTCCAACGCGTCGTTATTTCACCAGAGGCCGTTTTTGTTGTCATTTTTGTATAAATTAAGGATGAGGAATTCGAATTTAAAAATTTCGTAATACCTCTCACTAAAATAAATGCTTTTTTTTAGGAAAAGTGATAGTTCAAAGTATTATTTTTCGGTTTGGTTACGTGTAACTTTAAAATTGGTTAGTTATTATAAAAACATAAAAAAACTGGGGTGTAACGTTACTATTCTAGTTTATAAAACTATATAATTTATATATTTTGAATACATAAATTGTGTTCAGAAAAATCCGAAAGCCTACACGGTGGAGGTCAAAGGACGCGATAGAATTGAAAGGGAAGTTGAGAGGAAAAATTTTATAAATTCCTGTTGTGGTTAATTTTATATTAGAGTTTTTCAATGTTTTAACACAGTAAATAATTATAATACTTCAACATCGTTATAGATTATAGTATTAAAGAAGTAGGAATGACTCAACTGTGGTACTAAAAATGTGTATTTTGACAATATTTCTTTACTCTCTAGAGTTTTCCACTGCATACACATACACTGCATGTATGGTGTAGGTGTATGTGTTTGTTGCTCTTTCTGTTATATGATATATATGATAAATGTATGTAAGTATGTTTATGTATTTGTATGTATATTCCTTGTGAGGTTTTCGTTCTATATGGTATCTAGTCGAATATTAAATTTCTTCTAATTTCTATGCGCCTTAGCCCGATGAGTCACTATTGTTTTGAATATTTAAGGTTGATCCCTTTTAGGGATGAGTCCGCCTTTGTATAAAAGTTGTAGTTAAGTTTATTTAAGTTAACTTCTCACATCTAAGTGTTCGCGGAGGAAGTCCCTCTACAACCACACTGTAAGTTTGTACCCCATGGATCTGAGGTGAGGGGATGGATGAAGAAGGCGTACCATTATGCAAGCGGTAGAAAACACACAGGGAGGCAAATTCTCCTCAGACTTAAGGGTTCGATACGGCTTGTGAGTTTGGGATCGTCGATGATTATCTCAGCCCATTGTTGAACCGAGTTCAAAAGGCCAGGCTGGTTTTCGGGTGCACTCTCCAGAGATGCAAAACTCCGTACAGGGCCGAATTTGCGACTTAAAAATCAGCAATCTTTGCCCCAAGGTGAGGTACTGCTTAGCTCTATTGAGTACTCCAAGTTTTTACACAACAGCTTTACCTTGTCTTCCAAATGATCTCGGAACTTAACATAGCTGGAAATGTCAACACTAAGGATCCTAATGCTCTTGGAGATATCTCCAAGAGTAAGGAGCGTGTTCCCAAGTTGTGGAACCTCAATGTATGGGGTTTTCTAGCAGTGAATGTGCAGACTTGTGTTCCGAAGTTTTTTCGTCCCGAGTCAGAGATCTTGGATAGAGTGGTCTCGATTTAAGAGACAAGTTCTCCGCGCTTTTCCCTCACAATGGGATGTAGGGAGGGATGTTAGCACGGTCCGTGTCATAAGCGTCCCTAGTACTGTCAACTGCATAGCAAGGCATGTTGTTGATGTCCATTATGTCATTGATATGCAGCAGAAACAGCAAAGGAGACAGCACAGAGCCTTGAGGGACACCAGCATTAATGTCCATGCTATAAGAGCAACTACTGTCAACTACGGCTCGTATACGTCTACCGGACAAGAAGCTAGCCACCCATTCGCACAAACCTTCGGTCACTCCGTAAGATGGCAACTTCGATAGAATACCCAGGTGCCATACCTGATCGAACGCCTTCGCTATGTCTAGACTACATGCCAATGCCTCCCCCAGACTCACAATGGCTACTGCCACACACATCGCTGTGTGAGATACACTAGACTAAAGTTCACTAAAGCCATATTAATGGTTGCAGAACAGGTCGTTTTTCTAGGTATTTTAGAAACTGTGTGTTGATCACATGCTTCATTACCTTGGAAAGTCTTCTAAGTTCCATGAAGGCGGAAATTGCCTAGTAGTAGTATAATATTGGGCACTCTAGACCACCTCCGTGTCATCAGGCTCACTCCGTTCGCCTGCACTCCGGTGGCTTAGCGTGCCCAATATTATGTTTTTGAGATCAGTCATCGTTCGCCTTTTGAAACACGTTGTCCTTAACACGATTACAGAGAGCCCGTGGTAAGATCACTCTGTGAACCGTGTATATCCTAAACCTTTCAGTTGGAAGACCCGTGGTAAGTTCTTCCTGGGGTGCCCGTGGTAAGATCAACCCCACCGAAAGGAATTCCTAACACGTTCAACTTGGAGCCCATGGTAAGATCACCTTATTGAACGCGATACCTAAAACACGATTACAGAGAGCCCGTGGTAAGATCACTCTGTGAACCGTGTATATCCTAAACCTTTCAGTTGGAAGACCCGTGGTAAGTTCTTCCTGGGGTGCCCGTGGTAAGATCAACCCCACCGAAAGGAATTCCTAACGCGTTCAACTTGGAGCCCATGGTAAGATCACCTTATTGAACGCGATACCTAAAACACGATTACAGAGAGCCCGTGGTAAGATCACTCTGTGAACCGTGTATATCCTTAACCTTTCAGTTGGAAGACCCGTGGTAAGTTCTTCCTGGGGTGCCCGTGGTAAGATCAACCCCACCGAAAGGAATTCCTAACACGTTCCACTTGGAGCCTATGGTAAGATCACCTTATTGAACGCGACACCTAAAACACGATTACAGAGAGCCCGTGGTAAGATCACTCTGTGAACCGTGTATATCCTAAACCTTTCAGTTGGAAGACCCGTGGTAAGTTCTTCCTGGGGTGCCCGTGGTAAGATCAACCCCACCGAAAGGAATTCCTAACACGTTCGACTTGGAGCCCATGGTAAGATCACCTTATTGAACGCGATACCTAAAACACGATTACAGAGAGCCCGTGGTAAGATCACTCTGTGAACCGTGTATATCCTAAACCTTTCAGTTGGAAGACCCGTGGTAAGTTCTTCCTGGGGTGCCCGTGGTAAGATCAACCCCACCGAAAGGAATTCCTAACACGTTCAACTTGGAGCCCATGGTAAGATCACCTTATTGAACGCGACACCTAAAACACGATTACAGAGAGCCCGTGGTAAGATCACTCTGTGAACCGTGTATGTCCTAAACCTTTCAGTTGGAAGACCCGTGGTAAGTTCTTCCTGGGGTGCCCGTGGTAAGATCAACCCCACCGAAAGGAATTCCTAACACGTTCAACTTGGAGCCCATGGTAAGATCACCTTATTGAACGCGATACCTAAAACACGATTACAGAGAGCCCGTGGTAAGATCACTCTGTGAACCGTGTATATCCTAAACCTTTCAGTTGGAAGACCCGTGGTAAGTTCTTCCTGGGGTGCCCGTGGTAAGATCAACCCCACCGAAAGGAATTCCTAACACGTTCAACTTGGAGCCCATGGTAAGATCACCTTATTGAACGTGATACCTAAACACGATTACAGAGAGCCCGTGGTAAGATCACTCTGTAAACCGTGTATATTCTAAACCTTTCAGTTGGAAGACCCGTGGTAAGTTCTTTCTGGGGTGCCCGTGGTAAGATCAACCCCACCGAAAGGAATTCCTAACACGTTCAACTTGGAGCCCATGGTAAGATCACCTTATTGAACGCGACACCTAAAACACGATTACAGAGAGCCCGTGGTAAGATCACTCTGTGAACCGTGTATATCCTAAACCTTTCAGTTGGAAGACCCGTGGTAAGTTCTTCCTGGGGAGCCCGTGGTAAGATCAACCCCGCTGAAAGGAATTCCTAACACAATCGCAATTGGTTGACAGACCCATGGTAAGATTCCGCCCGGGGAGCCCGTGGTAAGATCACCCCACGCCAACCGCGATTGTTTAATGTTCCAAATTAGTGAACAGATCGAACGATCGAATTCATAATAAATAAAAGAAAAAAATTAAAAAAAAAAAAAAAATCACCTTTAACTTTTGAAAAACCAAATACCTTTTACCATTTACCTTTTACCATTTTACCATAGAAGAATTACCTGCAGGTGTATAAAAAATAAAACAATGTTGGAAATAAAACAATGTGGAAATATCTACAGCTCAATCAAAGTTCATTACTGCTTTGAGTGAACTATAGAGTTTTGGTAGGATAGGTTTTTTTTAATTTGAACAGGTTACAAAAGTAAATACTTTTCTTTATAGTGTAGTGAAGTCTGGTCTGGTAAGAAGCATAGTACCTGCGAACAATAAAATATATTAGCACTGACAAGGTTCTTTTACAGTTATTAAAAATATTGAAAACCAGCGAGTTACCTGAATGTCCCATGTAGGTACTTGGGTCTTAAATACTTGAAAGCTGACAGTTCTTAAAGTCGCAGCACTGTCTTCTCTGTAAACAATTTAAAAAAATATAATTATTATAGTTTTACGGTGTTTTTCTATACAAATTTTATACCTTGAACACAGGTACCTACAGTTTTGACTAATAAAAAGGAAACTAGCAGTAAGATAACAGGGATTTTTATTTTTAAGATGAAATAATAAATTAGATTAAGGCATTGAATCCGTACTAAGGAAGATCTAGTGCAGATCTAAAAAAAATATAAAAAAAAATAAACTGTTGCATTAATTAAATATAAATAAAATCATGATAATTGCAACAGTGTTATAATACTGAGAGCTGAGCTGAGCAAAAACCATTGTGAAAACGTTAATTACATGTCTAATAATTTTATCAGCATATTTTTTATTTTATCCTAATATAATCAGAATATTTCCAATGAGCAATAAAATGTTACATTAAAAAAATCTCTATTTACTTGACAAAATGAACAACTAAAAATTATATATTATTTATTTTTAATTTTACAATAAATAAATAAGTAACACACTTTACTTACAGTATATAAATAAGTAAGTACTGCTTGATCACTTTTCTTGATTTTGGTAATTGCACTTTCACTAATTAAAGTTTTGAGACGTGTTCACAGCGCTACAAGTTTCTATGAGAAATGAGTTATAATAATTATTATAGAAATAATTCTCACGGTTTGCTTATACTCCGACCAATGAATCTTGAACACTTCGGAATTTAGAGCAATTCAATCGTGTTTAGTATACGTTTTAACACCAGTATCTTATTGTTTTGTAGTATAATATCTAGGTTATATTAATATATTCTCACATACTTACAAATATGAGTGATTAATTTAACTGAAAAAAAAACAATTTGTTTTCACATTCATTGAGAAAATAAGTTTTATTATTTTTAAGCAAATTTTATATTATGCAAAATTTTAGATGATTTGTTCATAATAGCGAATTTAGGTTATTTGTCCCTACCACAGAAGCAAAGCCTTCGTTAGACAAAGGAGGCTTAGGCTATTGGCCACCGCACCGGCCGGCCGCAAATTGGTGGATTAATTTAAGTACATAAATATATTATAAATACATTTTAGTTAATATAGTTCTATGTGGGTTCGTAACCGATTTGTCTTTTTTATAATTTGGTATTTCATTAATGTAATATTTTAAAGTATCATGTATAGTTCAGCGACAAATACATAAACAAAGAGCCTTGCAAGCATAAAATAGTATCACGAACATAATATGAGAAGTTCATCTATTGCGAAATGTTACAGTCAAGTTAAAAAACATACGATAGTAAATATATCCGTATTGCTTATTTTTATATAAAGTTTTTGTAATCTTTGTTGTATAGCGAGTCATATAAGAAAAGTACTACTTAGTGTTTTTTTCCCTCTTTTTATGAAAAAAATCATACAACGTCTCAAAATTAAATTATTGAAGTTATAAGTACAATAACTAACGAATCCAGTTTTCGAAAACATAAGTTTAAATCTAAGTTTTTGTTTATGATTTTTAAGTGTGGTATTTTGCCGAAATATGTGTTGAGAGGGGTGCAATTCGCGAAGCATTAATTTTATTTGACAATTAGTATTTTATAATATATGAAGGAGTTAATAAAGGATAATTTTAATAAGAAATGTAACTTAGATTTTTAACCATTTGGTCAAATGTCTACAGTGCGACATTTTCAACATTTTACCGCGACCTAATATCAATTTACTACACATCCTTTGACGCAAGGCGACAAAGAATACCTAAGCGTGATAATTGCAAAGTATGCAATATTATTGATTTAGGGTTCGATTGGGTTCAATTTAAAAAAATCAAACGGTACATTTTATCTAGTCATGAGCTGTTTGAGTAAAATTGAAAACTTCGTTATAGACGTTATTAACTTTAGACATATTTCAATTTTAAACAACTGAATAGTATAGAGAAGGTATAAAGTTATGTGTTAAGATGATTTTTAATGTTTGTCTATGTGTAATTACATCTGCAGGAATTATTTGTAATTATTACCTAGTACATGTCAAATTATTTCAAACCTCTAATGATAAAAAATAGGAGTTTTAAAAGGTAGATATCGTAGTAATAAAAATTAGGTGTTGTTATGACTCGCTCTTGACCGGTTTTTCTATTTTTGCTGACGAATCTATATTCAATAGCTTATAAGCTCACACAGGCTACAAGTAATTACATATTTTTTTGAAAATTTGTGCATTAAATACAGTTGCTTCCGGTGTTAAATCCAGTTATTCTGATATTGAAAAATGTAAGTAAGTACCTACTTATAACAAAAAATTTTTTTTGTTTTTAAATGTTTTTTTCTTATAGTTGATTTTATTATTTCTATTTATTTCACAGGTCTGACTCAGAGTTCGAATCCAGCCAAGAAATCCTTGCGGTGGCGCCTACACCTCCGGTGTCTTCTAGAAAACTCTGCACATCCTCAATCGGTGCAAAAGCAGTGAAACCCAAAAACATCGCCTCATCCCGTAAGCGCCTTACATCGGATACGCTAAACGAAAAGACAAGGTACTTATATAGTTGTGTTTCTATTTTAAAAATCTTTTGCTAAACTTAATGTAAAATTTGAAATAGGTATACATATACTTTACCTTTTCTGTGGTGTTTGCTTTGTAGTAGCACGAGCGATGATGTGACGTATGTGATGATTCATCATATCATAACGCGTGCAGGCAAATACATGTTTGATGATCGTATATAATTTGTATAATAGATTGTTATCAAAATAGATTATTTTTTTAAAATGTTTTTATTATTTGTTATATTAAATTGTTTTTATGATAGTACCTATTCATTACCGATTGATAGATTGTGACCCTTATTACGCAACCATAAATAATGCTATTTTATTTTATTTCTTTTTGCACCACCAAGGTGGCAAACAAGCTTACGGTCCACCTAATCTTAAGTAGTTACTTCATGTCAATAAGAAGATAACTTTATTTGTTGTTTTGTTCCCAGTTCAAAAAAGAAGAACCGAAAAGACCTCTTCACAATTTTAAATTTTGAGGAAAAAGCATCGAGCAGCAAGAAGAGTGTTCACAGTACAACATCCTCTTTTACATCGCGCGTTTCAACAGGTCAGACTCGTCGCGTTGGGAACTTTCAAGGAGACTTCTTCATTGATTTGAAGATTTACAACACGGGTGACGTTCAGGACGCTCCACCAGAGGAACGGTACAAGAAAGCCCTCGCAGCGGTAAAGCTACAGTGTGAGAGCTCTTCCAATGAATGGGGGGCTATACAGGAATTTCTCGCTATAGCCTTCAACTTGTTTAAGGATAGTGAGCCTACGCATTTTAATAATAAGTTAAAATTTACCTAAAAAATATATTAACAATGGATTTATCTACATTATTTTATTTTTGAACTCACGCATTATACATTAAATATTCATGAGGTTAATATAAGTATTTCATAACAACTTTCTGATATTTTGGTTTTCGTTAATTCATTAAAAAATGCCTTTCTGTTCTGTTTGTAGCGTATCTGTCAATAATAAGTCATGGACTGGTCACGTAAGGAGCAATACTCATAAAAAAAATGATAAAACTCAACGCCATAGCGATGGGGTTGAAATTATTAGCTCGGCGTTTCGTCGACGCATTATTTCCTATAGACTAGTGGCTTTTGAACCTATTCCAAATAATTTATCTATGTTTTTAAACTCTCTTCGTAGTAAAATAATGTTACTTTTGAGTGAAAACTTACAAAAACATACCTGTCTAAAGGTAAATTTGGAGTTATTTTCAATTTTTGTTTTGTTTAAAAATAACAAGCAAGAAATTAAGTCCTTCAGTACAAAAAACATACCAATTTATTATAATTACGATTTTAATAAGTTTTTTTCAAAAGTTGTTAATACTTTAACAAAGAAAGTTGAAGAGTTTGAGCAACGTGAAAGCGGTTGGGCCTTCCTAAGTGCTTCACATTTGGAGGTAAATGTAAACCGTTACCAACCGTTGCGGGGTGGGGAGGGGTCCACATTTATACAACTGCCGAGAGTCATAAAGAATAAAAAGGCTTGTCTTAACATTCAGAATAACGATGAGTTTTGTTTTTTATGGAGTGTTATGGCAAACCTTTACCCAGCAAAATATCATTCTGAAAGAGTAACATCTTATCCTCATTTTCGTGATGTTTTGAACATAGATGGCATGTCTTTTCCCGTTACGTTTACAGATATCCACATTTTTGAAAAAAATAATCCACAGCTTAAATTCATAATTTTTGGTTTGCAAAACAATAAGACCATAACGGGACCATTGTATAAGTCTGAAAATATAAGTAATAAAAAAATCATACATTTGTTGTTTTTTGAAAATAATGGTAAATCGCATTACTGTCTCATTAAGGATTTGTCACGGCTTGTTCGTAAACAAATAACAAACCATCACGGGAAACTGTATTTTTGCGACACGTGTTTAGTATTTTTTAAAACACAAATCGAAGTTGATAATCACGTTTGTGGTGGAATAGTGACTTTATTACCGGAAAAGGGTTCAGTAATCAAATTCAAAAATTATGACCGTAAACAAAATGTCCCCGTCGTAATTTACGCGGACATGGAAACTTTATTGAAGCCGTGCTATAAAGAACCATCAGGCACTTCGAATACAGAAACGTTACAACATCATATTCCAGCAGCGTTTGCTTATCAAATTGTTTGTACAGCGGACCCGAACCATAATCGATATGTGTCTTACCGCGGCGTTGACTGTATTGAAACATTTATCGATTATCTTTATAGAGACGCGCGTAAAATACACCAAATTCTATCTCAAAATGTTCCTATTATTTTTAATGAAAATGATGCAAAAGATTTTAAAAATGCTACCCTTTGCCATATTTGCCGGAATTTTTTATTTGGTGACAAAGTGAAAGATCATTGTCATATATCAGGCCGTTATCGTGGTGCAGCTCATAACTATTGTAATTTACAATACAAAATTCCCAAATTTGTACCGATATTTTTCCACAATCTGGCAGGCTATGACAGCCATCTGTTTATCAAAAATCTAGGAGAAGCTCCAGGAGCGATAAAAATCATTCCTAAAACTAAAGAGAACTATATCTCATTTACTAAATTCATTCCAGTTTCCGATGAAGAATTCATTCAGCTACGATTTGTAGATTCTTATAAATTTTTAGGCACCAGTTTAGAAAAGTTGGCTAAAACTTTAAAAAAAGAACATTTTATACATCTTCGTAGATGTTTTTTAAATCCAACTCAATTCGATTTAGTTACACGTAAAGGAGTTTATCCTTACGAATATATGGATAAATGGGATCGTTACAATGAACAGAAACTTCCTAAAAAAGAATGTTTTTACAGTTCTCTTACTAATGAAACTATTTCGGATGAGGATTACGAACACGCGCAAACAGTTTGGCGCGCATTTGATATTTTAAATCTCGGTCAGTACACTGATTTATATTTGCAAATTGATGTGCTTTTGCTGACGGATATTTTCGAAAATTTTAGGCAAACATGCAAACGTCACTATCTTCTCGATCCAGCATATTACTTAACAGCAAGTAGCTTATCATGGGATAGCATGCTTTTTAAAACAGGTGTCGAGCTTGAACTCATTGGAGATTTAGAAATAATTAGAATGATTCAAGCCGGTATAAGGGGCGGTGTTTGTATGTGTTCGCACAGATATGCAGAAGCTAACAATAAACACGTTTTACACTATGATCCTTTGTTAACTGACTCATATATAGTCTACATAGATTGTAATAATCTTTATGGATACAGCATGTGCCAAGCTTTGCCTTTTTCAAACTTTCGTTTTTTGAGTCAATCTGAAATAGTTAATTTTAATGTTAACAATGTATCAAATGATGCTGATTACGGGTTTATACTCGAAGTCGATTTGATTTATCCTAAAGAATTGCATGGAAAACATAACGAGTTACCGTTTTGTCCAGAAAAAAGTATTCCTCCCGGAGGGAAAACTTCTAAACTTATTCCGAATTTATTCGACAAATATTTTTACGTAATTCACTATGTGAATTTAAAAACTTGTATAAAACACGGTTTAATCCTTGAAAAAGTGCATCGCGTTATTACGTTTAGGCAGAGCTCTTACCTAAAACAATACATCGATCTAAATACAAGTTTAAGACAAAACGCAAAATCGGAATTTGAACAAGACTTTTTTAAATTGTTAAACAATAGTATCTTTGGTAAAACATTAGAAAACAACGAACGAAGGGTTAAGGTACAGTTAGTGAATCAATGGTCTGACACCCAAAATAAAACTAAAAAGAAAAATAGCGCAGACAAATTAATAGCAAGTCCGAGTTTTCATAGTGTTTCAGTCTTTACTGAAAATTTGGTTGCTATACAAACCAAGCCTGAACAGATAATTTTAGATAAGCCTCTATACATAGGGTTTACAGTGCTCGAGCTATCTAAAGCTCACATGTACGATTTTCATTACTCTATTGTTCAACCATTTTATGGTAAACGCGTACGCATGTGCTATACTGATACAGACAGTTTCATATATCACATAAAAACACATGACTTTTATAAAGACCTAAAAAAACATTTTATACAGTACTTCGATACTAGCAATTATGGTTTACAAAATGACTATGACTTGCCACTAATAAATAAAAAAGTTCCAGGTCTTTTTAAAGACGAAATGGGAGGGGATATTATTACAAAGTTTGTAGGCCTACGTTCTAAATTGTACTGCGTTAAAACTGCAAACAGTATTATTAAAAAAGCTAAAGGTGTAAAGACATGTGTTGTACGAAATTTAAGTTTTTCAAATTATAGAAAAACATTGTTTAAAGGCGGTGTCATAAAAAAAAAAAATATTTTATTCAAATCTATAAAACACGAAGTGTTCACGCGTAGCGTTAAAAAGATTGCCTTGTCAAGCAACGACGATAAGCGATTGGTGTCAGGAGATAAAGTGTCTACGACAGCATGGGGTCACGTGTCTATTTTAGGGGTATAAGTTACTTGTCAACCATATGTGTCTTAAAACATACATACGAATATAACGGTCTACAGTTAATAATTGCACTATGGGGCGACATCGATTTCAAACCAAAAGTCAAGATATTGCAAAGTGATTGTGAAATAGTAACATTAACCTCAAGTGATTTTGGTTATATTAAAAATATTCTAAATTTAAATACTTGTGATATGCATGAATTATATGTCTTTTTATACTGTGTAAAACTGTGTGATTACGAAATTGTTACAAAAGTACTAGGTATCTTAAAAAAAATTTACCGTTGTATGTGTATATATTTCGATTATCTTTTAAGTTTAGATGAATATGTGTCTGAATGCATTACACGTTTTAAAAAAATTATTAAACAAGACACACTTTCTTCCGTTGAAAACATTTACTATAGACTATTGTGTAATTGTAATACCGAGTCTTTGGTTGAAAATGAAATAGTGACTATTGGGTTTGATTATTTTTTACCTTTTGTAATTTTCAACTTATAAATATTTTAAAAAATTGTTTAATAATTGTATAGTGCATGATTATTGAAAATAAATTTATGTATGTAGAATTTGTATTTTTTATTTATTTTCTACCACTATACTTGGAAGATACCATTATACCTGCTATTAGTCTATCTAGAGCAACAATTAACCAGTCCAGACATGATTTTTAATGACGCATGCGTATTACGTTGCATTGTTGCATAGCGTGCGAGCGCGGGGAGCGGGGCGCGTTGTCTAGTATATGGTGCATGGCATATGCCTAGCTCTTAGCTCATTACGTTCTTCGCGTTAAGTGCGGTCACATCTATATCAGTATACACGAAATCATGTCTGAAGTTCGATCAATGCAAGCTAGTATGGTGGCAGTTATGGACTCAAAAATACCAAAGTATTTAGTAAAAGTTGAAATTTTTGATGCAGTTGATAAAGCAAATGATGTGCATTTACGATCACGTATTAAAACTCAATATATAGTTTATGATGAAAAGGATAATATTCTATACAAGGCATCCCAATTAATATACCAAATAACGTCTGAGCTAGGAGAGCGCAACGAAAATCTGTGCAACGTAAATCTTTTCAGGTATGTAGATATGTTTTTATATAATAGCTAATTTTTACTTCTCCTTACTTTTAAGTCTTTGAAATGGTATTATTTCCTTTTACAGAAGCAATACACTAATCATTTTTTGTTTTGTTACAGATAATAACGCTTTGTTTCATGTCAAGACAAGATACGGATGTCAAAATAGCCTGCGCTGCGACAATATCTTAGTAGATAAATATGAAATCTATTTAGAAATATAAAATGTACAAATTGAAAATAAAAAAGTATATTTAAAAAAAGTGTATTATTTAAAGTCTCACTCACATTTCATTATTAGCATTTTACTCTGTAGATGTCCACCCCATAGTTAAAATTATCCTTTCACATTACCTTTCTTGTATCCGTTTCATAAATATAATAAAATTATAAGTGATGGATTGGTTAAGGTTCAAAAATAATACAAAAAAATATTAAACTATTTATTTATTTAGTAAACAAGTAAAAAATTTACACATTTTCAAAGTACCATTTCTTAATACATAAAACATTTTTTAAAGCGCATTCTTTTTTATGATTTTTACAACTTGTTACAGAACCTACACTACTATATTTATCGTACAGATTACCAAAGCTAGGACAACCTATCTCCTCAATATTTGAAGACTGACACTTTTCACAGAGTAAATTAATCCATTTTTTCTTTTCGTCTCCTTTCGTTATGACTTCCTTATTTTTCAAAAATGATTTCATTAGTCTTAAGAATTTATAATAATCTATGTAACCTTCGCTCCAATAGATACCTCTGTTTCGTTCAATCCATGATACTGTTTTCTTTTCTTCATCAGTTAATTTCGTGTACGGGTAAGGAGGCTTAATCAAAAATACCCGAGTGTTGTTATATTTGTCAGAAATTGCAAATTCTTTTATGATAAAATCATTTTTGTAATTTTTAAATCCTTGAACATCGACAAAATAAGAATTCATGATATTTTACGAACGATGTTACTTAAAGGTTTATATTCAACTATACAATCGTTTAGTATTAAACAGTAAGCAGATGTCTGATCAGGAATTTCTACATCACTTTCTAACTCTAATCGAATGTTTACTACAGGCCCACTCTTTAGTGATTCTGGCTGACGAGCACAATCAATGACAAATAGCGGCGCTTTTTCTTTAAATTCTTTCGTGCTTAGCAACGGTTCAGCTCTACGACCATAATAAGACTGTTGAAACTTAACGTATTGTTCATATATTAAAACAAATCTATCTTCAGAAAAGTTTGCATTTAGACATTCATAAGGAAAATATGTTGAATTCAGAAAAACTTTAACATCACGTAAATTACAATGATCAAAGTGCGACATATCTTTCAAAGCATCATTTTTTCTACCAGTTTGCAAGCCTACAATAACATATCTAGGTTTTTCTATTTGAGATGAAGTTTTGATGGTCCAGGTATGCTTGGTGGTTTTAGCTAACGTATTTTCATATAGGTCCCAATTTCTAAACGTTAATTGAATGGTGCGATCCTTTTCTAATAGTTTAAGAAAATTTATTCGTTCTCGGTCGGAGACCTTAATATGCGGAACACGCCAGATTATTTTATGTATTTCAATATCGTCTATAACTTCTCCAGTATTTAATTTGACCGCGTTTAGATTTGTGTTACTGCGCAACATGACAAGTTCATGTTTACAATTAATTACAACTTTCTTGTAATCCTCAGCAAAACCTAAAATATTGCTCAACGGTATAGATGCTGAAAATCTTCCACCATGCATATTTTTTGTACCATCAATGTCCCAACCCCAAGCTTTTGAAATTTTTGATTCAGTTTCATTCATTGATAATAAACTTTTCATTGTTGTGGTAACGCCAGCATTTTTCACTTTATCAATTTCGACTCCATTTAATTCATATCGAATATCTTGAAATAAATATAGAAGGGGATTGTTTGTAAATTGAACACTAGATACTTTTTCTTTTGTATCTCTTTTTATTACATTTACTATTCCTTCTAAGTACAAGGTACTTGCGGAGGGCAATATGTATACATCTTGCTGATTAATCGGAATTCTAATTTCATCGTTTTTGTTAAAACTTGTGACATAAGGTTTATACGAATGAGTTTCGATAGCCTCGATAGAATTATCGTGAACAGGAGGATTGATAATGTTTAAAATACTCATTTTAATAGGCCAACTAATTTTAAAAAGTTTATGTTTTCAACGCTTAATTTTTTTTTCTTGGTATGTGTTGTTTTACGAACACCACTATTATTACTACGCGTTTTAACTGGACGTTGTTCGTTTTTATAGTAATCAATCATTTCTTCTTGATATGTAAATACAACTGAATTTCTTCACCTCTTAAATTTATCAAGTTATTCTTTATATCCAATATTCTTATGTCTATATTGTTAATGGTATTCCTATTTACAGGAAAATAAATAATGTTTTTTGGTATTTCTATTATTCTATAACCTGGAGGAACATTCGGAGAAAACTCGTGGATGATGTGACTGGAAACTCCGTTTATGTATGAACCACTGACTATGTCACATTCGACTCTGATCACAGTTGTTGATAAAATGTTAACTGGAAAGCGGGACTCGTGCAATTTATTAGCTTTTAACAATACTTCACCAAAACCTAACAGGTTACCAAGTGATGACCGTTTTTCAAAATGAATATCTTTAGTACAAAATATTGTTGTCTTTAAAGTGTTATTGTTACAATATAATTTTAAGTCACATTTTTTTATTTTCGATTTTAAATAGTCACAAATATCTTGAAGTTCGTATGCACCTTCAGGGATTTCTATTAGTTCATTAGTCCCATAATGAAATTTATTATTTCTGCCATCAATATTCGGTAAGGAATTAAATGTAGATAAATGTAGCAAGGCACACTCATATTCACCATCAAGTTGTAATGTAGGAAAATAGTTCGTCGTCAGAACAGAGGTGTTACCTGTTATAGACAGCGTGAAGGACATATTGCTATTGGTAACAGCAGAACTAATCAGTCCGAATTTATACTACCGTTTTTACCTTTATCGTACATTGTTTCCAGAAATTGTGCAAAAACTTTAAACATAGATGTCCGCAATTATATGAATTAAATTTTTGGAACTTTGTGTAATTGTAAGTTATATTGTTTGTGTCTAAATATTTTACTAATTCAATCGGTGGTTTTAAATCTCCAAAACTGTCAAAATACTGACAATATTTATCAATCTTTGCATAGGCTACCCAATGAGTTCCTTGATTCTTGTAACTATCCAAATTAACTATGCCACATTCAACTTTTTTCACCTTTCCAGGTAATCTGTCTTTCATATATACTCCTCTAAACTCTGGTATTTTTGTTTTTTTGGCATGTTCTAAGATGTCATAATTTGTAAGTGCTCTCTCAGGCAGCCTGGTTCTCAGTTTTTTGATGAATTTAAAAATATGCCATTGCCTTTTTTATATGGTTTAATATACAATCCTTTACCTAATGCTACAGATTCCATAATTTTATTATGTCGTTCAGACTCCTTAAAATTTTGTTGAGCCATTTTATAATCATTTATTGATTTAGCTATACCTGCCGCACCTCCAGCTAAACTACCTAAGGCTGACAGCCCCGCAAATATTGGGATCAAAGGTAGAATGCCTCCTGATTTCGGAAGTGGTATAATACGTGGTAAGTGCACACGGCATTTTTTAGGAAATAATTTCTTGGCTGCTAAATATGCATATTTAATAGCAGTATTACTATCTTTATGTTTAAATTTCTTAATTTTTGATCGTATTTTGGATATAATTTTTTTGAACTTCTTGACTCCTGCACCTGTTTTAATTTTGGCTTTCATAACTTTGCTAACAAGCCATGATGCAAGTTTTTCACCTTTTCCAGAGTCTTTTGATTTGAGACGTTTTCTTGCCATATTTAGTAATTGATTATCTGCTTTGTGCCGGTTCGACAGATCTGAGAAATTAGAGTATGCAATATCGTGATGCATACAAGCTTCATCTAATTTGTTTACCCCCTTATCACCCTTTAATAACCGTTCTCTTAGTCGTGTTCCCGGACCGCAATAGTTATATCCTGGTAAATGTAACTCAAAAGGAAGATTATTAATTAAATTATTTACAAGTCCTTCTCCTTTCATTTCTGAAAAGAAAGTGATAAGTACCGAAAACTGTAGATAGTATAAGTACGTTAAATTATTTAACAAGTTCATTTCTTCTAATCCAGCAATTTTCGTTATCATTAAGACCCAACCATTTAACAAACAACTTATCTCTGTTTTTTCTAATAACTTTTTCTACTAAATACACGTTAGGACAGTTTGTTTTTTGAAGTTCTTGCTCATAAAATGATCCCATTATTATTTGTTTTTTGCAATCTTCAATAAGATAAGTTGGTGGGTTAGTGTTATTAACTTTTCTAATAACAAAAAGTTCAGTAGTCCAGTTAGGAGTATATCCCTTTTGAAATATTGTTTTATATTTACTAATGCGAACAATATCTCCTACTTGAAATTTATTTTTATACGACGTAAATGACTGTTTCTGGGACTTGTTGATATTATTTAAAACCATCATTTCATTTTCTTTGTCAACTTCGCATGGTTTATATTGGGTGATGCGATGTTTGGTGTTATTATATGAAAGCATAACGTCTTTTATAGTATTTCCAATCCATCTTTTATTTCCATTGAAAGTAAAACATTTAAATAACTGATTTTTAATAGTTTTAATCAGTCTTTCGACAATAGAAGCTTTTTTAACTGAATATGATGAATAATGATTTATTTTAAAAGCATTCATAACTTTTTTGAAAGATTCATTGTAAAATTCTGAACCCATATCAGTTTGTAAATTATTTGGACAACGACCACTTAAACGTAAAATGTTTTCAAAGGCTGTACTGACCTCTTTCTTACTTTTCGTTTTTAATGGTACAGACCAAGCATACTTCGAAAAACAATCAATAATAATCAAAATAAAACTGTAGCACTTATTATATTTTTTAAGATTATTAAAATCTATGAGATCTGCTTGCCATAAATCATCAATCCTTCTTAAAATAACGTGACGCCGAGGAAAATTTTTTCGTGCTGGTTTGTGGATTTCATTTACCACTTGATGTTTGCTCATTTTTAATCTTAATTACTATTTTATCCAAGTAGTCTTTCGTACAAAACCTTTCTTCAAACTGTTTTAAATACATTTTTATATCGGTTTTTAAAGTTTCTGTAAGAGTTTCAAAATCTTTCTTGCTACAAAAATTTTTACATGTGTGATCTACATATTCCTTGTTGACAGCATCATCAGACTTTATAGGTGACTTCACACCTACTAGTCTTGCTGATTGTAAGTCAAAACTCCCACTATCTGACTTTAACAGTGCTTTATCAGCAAATTCAAATATTTCTGAAAAACGCATTCTTTTATGCACATGGTGACCAAATTTATCAATATTCATTATGAAATATAGAACGTTGCTTTTATGTTGAAAGGTAAACGTAAAGTAATAAAAACCAATACATATTTATCTAATTTATAATACCACTTTCTCGCAATTCTTCTATAATAGATATTATTTCGTTATCCAAACCCGAATTTCCAGCATTTCTAGAAGCTGTCAATAACTTTAGTCTATCAACTAATTCATTAGGATCGTCCCAGTAAACATAATCAGTATTCTTTTTTAATCTTTTCATCAATGGCAACCCTTGTCCGACAAAATCTTCGTCAATATTGTCATCAGTACTGACGGATTGTTTTCGTAATTTGAACAATGGTTTTATAACAGTTAGATATTTTCGTCCTTTGTTTGATTTTAATGGCTTATGGGGATCAAAGTCCCTACGATGAGCATTTGTGTTCAGAAGCATTGATTTATAATTTTGCAAATCTTCACTTGTCACTAAATCTAAATCAGGCATTTTCTTGAAAAGTAACTCTACCAACCCTGGTGTAGAACTATATACTCTTCCAGCAACTGAAATCTCTCTATCGGTAACATTTATGCGAACTGATCCCATCATAAGTTTTCCGCGCTCTCTTCGAACACCGAAGGGGACATCGCAAAAGGCTTCTGAAGATAGGGACCATGATGATGTATTCTGTTCAGGAGTTGATACTGATTCAATTGTTTTAAAGGATTCATCGCCCTCATCGGAAATGTTATTAATGTCGGAACTATCGTCTTCATCAGATGAGCGTTTAGGTGTTGAGACCATAGAATTTCTATTTACAACAGTTTTATCCATTATTGTTGATTGCGGAGATGCATTGATACCAATTATATTATTATAACTATTTTCTAATGTATCATTAGCTAAATTTAGTTTTTCACTCCCTATCATTTTATTAAGCGGATTGATGATAGGTTTGAAAACTGTTTGTAAAATTTCATGGTTATCAGTCTCCATTGTACGCATATTTTTTACTTTCCGCTTAACTGCTTCCGCTGCTTTTACGATTTGTGTTTTTAATTCCTTTTCCATATTAATGTTGTCTGTATACTTATATATTATATCTCTCAATAGTTTACGTATATAACCTTCAATAGTAAGTAGCAATGAAATAATGAATATAAAATACAATTTTATAGACATTTATAATATCACTAATCAAATATTACAAAGGTATCAAATTTTTTTCTATAACACCCGTTACTTTTTGAACAATCTTTGTTTATAACTAGATAGTTATACGCTTCACTCCATATTTTGGAACACATTTCACGAAATTCAATCCACTTCATATCTGTGTTGACGTGCTCATCATATATGTGTCTTAAGTTGATATCATCCTGCTTAAATAAAACTAAAAGATTTGCATTGTCTCGAATAAGCTGTTTAGGAATTTTGCTATACGTTTGATTTAAATAAAAACAATCTATATTCTTATGACGACCCATAGCAAAATAATCTCGAATGTTTGTTTGACTTTCGCATGCTACGTCATCAAATATTATTACCGAATTCGGTTTTGCGTCCTGAGGACTAAGCACATCTTCATTATCACTGTATTTTGCGTAAGACACGGCTGGAACAAGATGCAAAACTCTTTCTAAGAAGACATATTTCGGTTGATGAAGTGTTTTCGAATAGACATATACGTTTTTAAAACGTAAACCATTTTGATGTAATAGAAGACCGATAACCAAATTAGTTTTTCCACTATTTGACGGTCCACAAATTATACAACGAACGGTATCAGGTAAGAGATTTCCATGGCGATGAGTTGTGTTTATAGTATCTGGACAAATTTTGTCGAGCTGCAGGGATTGACTTTGTTTAACAAACTTCATTGTGAACTAAATCAACAGAGCATTTTGCCTTGAATGACATTAATGAAAGCACTCTTTTCGTTTTATAGCAGAAAATAACAAAACAACTCCAGTCACTCAAGGTAAACAGAAGATCTCAAAAACATAATATTGGGCACGCTAAGCCACCGGAGTGCAGGCGAACGGAGTGAGCCTGATGACACGGAGGTGGTCTAGAGTGCCCAATATTATACTACTCCTAGTATGCTTAGAAAGCGCGAAGAGGCACGTAAGTATACAGGACGCAACTCAGGAGCACACTGTTAAGGCACCACTGCTGGTATACCTTCTGGCCAACTTGACTCATAAACATCTAGAATTCTAGAGGAAGCAACGCCTCGGACGTCGCGCTGTGTTAAGGAGATTGTTGGCATGGTCTTACTGCACTACGGTATAGTAGGTTGTATAGCGCTTTCATCGTTCAAATTCGATTCTATTTATTCTATTTAGCACTGTGGGCTAAGTCACCATCGGCAGTTGCGCTCACAACGACTGATAAAAATTTCCTTAGGCAGCTTTAGCAAGCGACCAGAAAGCACGACTCCCAGAGGGATAGCTCGCAAGTCGCCCACCTATTTTGCCAATGAACTGGATTTTTGTTCTGGCTGTTGCTTTCTCGCTGAATCTCGAAGCAGCATTTAGTTTCTGTTTCAACCACGAAGTATTCGGACCCTTATTATTCCGAGCCTCTCTTGCTCTTTCGCGTTATACTGATGTCAATACTAACGCGTATGTTCATAGTTTTAGAACGAATAACTATTGGAGGCCAGCCAGCAGGAAATAAACCAGTAGGTATTGCAATAAGTTTGTAAATCAATTCTTATTTATTTCATTTGTCGATTCAAAAGTGTTCTTAGAAACCCATTTGAATAAAAGGATTTAGATTTAGATTAGAAATCTCCATAAAAGAGGTGGCAATAGAACCTATACTAGATTGTTACTAAATTAAAACTAATCCCGACTGACAACTTCAGGCTCAACTAAACTTTATATCCTTTATACGTTTGTTACTAAATTAAAACTAATCCTTACTAACAACTATAGGCTCAACTAAACTTTATTGCCTTTCTACGATCGTACTAAATTGAAACTAATTCAGAGTAATAGCTTCAGGCTCAACTAAAATCTGTTGCATTTCTACGATTGTTACTAAATTAAAACGTATCCCGAGTAACAGATTTAGGCTCAACTAAACTCGGTTGCATCCCTACTATTGTTACTAAATTGAAACTAATCTCGACTAACAGCTTTAGGCTTAACTAAACTCGATCGCATTCCTTTGACAGACTGAAAAGCTGAGCCAAGTTCAGATAAAAGATATTTTACTTTTAAACTTTTCTTTGAAATTTGATTTCAAACCGAGTTCAGTACATAGACTCTTGTTGGCTTGTAACACAATCTGTTGTTTTCTTAGAAATGACCCCATCTAAGTTAACTTGGAAAATCAATAGTCCAGTCATTATTTTTTTTGCAAAAACCGCAGTTTCTCTTCATAAACTGTTGGTATACCTAGTTACCTGTACCATAATCTTTAAACACCAAAAAGAAATTCCGTAAAGTATGCGGAATTCCTTTTCCAAAACCACTTATTTGGCAAAGAAATCCTTATTCTACTAACTAAAAAGAAATAAAAAATTGGCACTATAAGAAATTATACCAAGTTTTGAAGAATTAATGTAAGCTTGATGAATTTGATACAAAATAAGTAACTTGGTGCCGAGTTTTTTATTTTTGTTTTTTGCTTGGCTCCTAAGGACCTTTCCCAAAAATTGGGCTGGTATTTTTTTAATCCGACTGAAAGTTCCAGAGATTAGCGCGTTCAAAAAAAAATTATCAAAACGCTTCAGCTTTATTTTATTGGTATAGATTAACTTAGAATAGGTTTTTCTATTTTTTTTATTCAATTGTATTCTAATTTAAATTATATTTAAGGTAATTATGTGTGATTCGAAACTTGAATTGTAAATTATATTTTGTTTATCATCCAGTAAAATATTGAAGTCTCTCCGGGAGCAGTCTAAAATTTTCGAAGAATCTAGTATATGAAAGAAATAAAAAAAATATAATAAAAAACCTGTACCTACAGTGCATGTCATTCACAAAAAAAAATATCCCTTGGTCCAATGTTATGAGAGAAACCCCAAAAAAATTTTTCGTCTTCAAAAAAGGAAGAGGTTCTCAATTCGACTGTATTTTTTTTTATGTTTGTTTGGTTTACTGGGTGAACAGATTTTAATGCTCACTGTGTTCCCATTTCAATTTGGTCCAGTTCTGACATTGACATCTATGAGAAACCCATATAAATCTAGTATAACATTTTTTTACTATTATGGATGTGTTTAGAGTACGAAAAAAGCAATTCATCACTCAAAAGTAAAAAATAAAAACTGTTTAACAAATAAAACAACCGGCTTCAAAAAGATGTACTAAAAAGGTAATAATAATTACTTATTTCCAGAAAGTGATCTAAATTACAGTTCGAAGTTGGTTTCTATGTACCTAACAGTTTGTAAAACACTTTACTTGCATGAAACCAACTTCAAACTGTAATTCAGTTCAGATTTTCGGAAATGAGTTATAGGGTGGGTCATTATTGTATGGAGAAGAATAGATTTTTTTTTATCATATTCTAATAGTGATTTTATATTGTCTTAGATCTAAACAAAAAATAGTCATATCTTTAGCCCGCGCATGTGGTTTAAAGTTTCGGGAATTTTGAAAAAACAACTTTTGGTTAAACCTAAGTAATTTATTGAAAATCAATTATAAATTAATTAAAAATGAAGAATTATTACACAGAATGTATGAAAAATAACATAAGCAACCCAAAGTAAAGACAATTTTCACCCAAGTTAGACAACTGCAAGAACTTACTGTGACAGATAGTGTTGCCACTACAAGAATTTAAAAAGGTTCTGATTCTATCAGTGATGCCAGAGCTATAATAAAAATAACCTAAAATTTAACCATAAAAACGACCAAAATAAAAGTACAAGAATATGTATTGAGAAATGGATAGTCAAATGCAAATATTCTTCGAAAAAATTCAAGAGCAAATGAAACAACAGACTATAACTATAACAAAAGCAGTAACAAAAAATGTAGTGCAACAAATTGACGAACAATTTAAAAAGTTGGGTGAGGAAAACAAACAACTCAAAAATGAAGTTAAAGAACTGAAGGAGAAAATGAAAGGATTGGAAATGGCTTAAAAGAAAAATAACATACTCCTCACCAGAATAAAGGAAGACAAACAAGAAGACTTGATTTTGGTAAAAAACATAACTGAAAAAGTCAATGGCTACCTAAGATTAAACCTGCAAGAACCCGAAATTATGAACGTCTAGACGAGAAAAATGGAAATAATGAGATCTAAAAATAAAATGAATGTTGAGGATGACTACACAAAGGATATATTAGAAACACGCAAGGCACTGCAACCAAAGCTTGAAGAAGAACGGAAGAAGGGCAATATAGCTTACTTAAAAGTAGATAAATTGATAGTTTAGACCCCAACAGATGTAAGTCGGGAAAAAAGGAAAAGGGATCCGTCTTCTTCACCCAACTCCAGCATACCACAGACAGAAAAACTGTCATATATAGCTCCTAAAAAAGCTAATACAACCAATGCGTACGAATATATGGCACGTGCGAGGTCAAACACAATGAGAGAGAAAAGCAATGTATTGCAACTACCGTACCCTCGAAACCGGAAAAACAATAATACAAACCTGCAACGAACAACTAAGAAAAAAACTCCCCCAAGCCGGCTGGTCCCTGAGGGGGAAAATGACCTAAACCCTCAAAACGGAAATAGAGAAACTCAAAAACTACTACATATTGGAAAATTTAAAGTAAGATCTTTAGCATCAACAGAAAGATATTTATGTATTCACTGGAAAAAATTTAAATTGACATAAACATGAACAACCCTAGGGCAAAACCTGCTAAACAATCAGGTGGTCCCCAACAAGCTGCTCAGCAGAACAACTTTAATTTCAGATAAACTCGGAAAAGGCTTTGGTTTACTCCTTAGCAACCGGTAGAATCTTTCGGTAACAAACATTTTTACACCAGGTGTTTCCTTTGGTCAAATTGTTAAAAACATATCTGTCAGTGAACTAAATAGTACTACAACTATTGTTATATTGTTTGGAGCTGGTTCATTATTAGAGGAGAACGTCATACAGGGAGTAAGTATCTTGTTACCTTGTACACAATAAAACAAGATGTAAGTTCATAATAAGCGGTTTTCCATATTCTTCAAGCTCCACTGCTAAACTGAATAGGCATATATTTGACATGAATGTACATCTGTACAACTTGACTCATCGTCATAGCGATGCAATTTAGACATAATTTTTTTAGACAAATATAAATTTATTTATAATTTAGATTGAAAATTCCATTTTTATATTTCATGCATGATAATCCCTCGCTCTCCCCCGTGAGAGCACTCAAACCGGCTCCTCACGTTCACTGGCAACTTTCCTAACCTGCCACATCTCCTTTGTCAGCACGGCAGCATCAGCAGCCAAATCTAGGACTTGCGTCAATACGAAATAGCAAACTAAGTAAAATGTTAAATATATAAATCTCTGTAGAAACTAAGAATAGCGAATATCATTGTTGTAATTAATATAAGTAGTTACTCTGTCCAAATAAATATATTTTTTATAAATACTTCAGTGTCGTTCACTTAATTGGCGCAGCCGGTAGGATCCCTGTAGTCGTAAAAGGGTGGCTGCCCAAAGTTGATAAAAATCTCAGCTCGCAGCTCTACACCGGGACAACGTGCGTTTCAACGCTTCAACAGGGATCACCGAACAAACCAATTTATTAAGGAAACGGACCGAAGCGACCAGAGAACTACAAGGATAACAAGGATATTTCAAGGATGAGAGTAGCTAAGGAACTGTGAGTTAATCTTTTCACCAATCTTTGATACTAGACTTTTGCCACTTTTTATCAAAAATGCGAATACTTCTTAAATACGTTTAGGGGAGCAACGAACAAAATCAATACCTGTTTCACGTAATTACTTGTAGATTAGGTGGAGACGCAGCAAAATCAATCTGTGAAACGGACCACATGGAAACCTGGGAAGGTGTCAAAACAATATTAACTCAACACGTCAGGGACCCTAGGTCGGAAGATTGCTTAGCCATGGAACTAGAGACAATAAAAAAGACATAGTAATGAAAGTTGTTTAGATTTTTGTTACAAAATACAACACATATGAAGTGTTCTTTTTGCCAAACTTAGTGAAACAATTAATGACCCGACTTTACGTCAGGCAAAACAGCACATTTATAATAATACATGTTTTAACGTATCTCTTTATAATTTACCATTTATAATTTAGGTTATTTAGTTAGACTAGTCCGGTTAAGAAACATAAGTTCTCTTGAGGATGCTTTAAGAGCTGTTATGGAAGAACAAAATTTTAAAACCGTATACTATAATAAAATCAATCCTCACTCTCTAAACCGAAATTATAACCAAAATAACCCTAAAACAATAAAACCTAGTTTATAACAAAATTAATTCAATAAATTTACAGCAATTAGCAGACCTAATAGTATATTTCATCAAAGGAATAATCAATTCCAAAATAGGAATTTTAAATAAAACATCTCGTCGAAAATTAATTCTTACAATAATCAACGTAAAAAGGTCACCACCGCCGATACATAGTCAGTACGTAGTTAATAACTTACCGCGCTATGAGGCGCACTGTCAGCACAACAGTCCGCCGCCGCCGCTGCCGGTAATGCAATCCGGGTCAAATACGGACGTCACTATGAGCACAGTCAGTTCACGACAAGTGAATTACACAAACAACAATTATAACTAATGTAATACACAGTATCATAATGACGTACTTTAAAGCCGTCCCGAACAGACGCAAGTTGTCAATTTTTTTCCTACTAACCTCAAAAAAAGGACAGCAGAATACTAATGCGGATGCCTTGTTTCATATAAGAATAAACGCAATTGACGACGACATAGACTCTATATCAGTCAACATAGTCGACGATGATGAACGAGTACAGAAAATAATCCAGGAATCAGAAAGCGATCTAGCTTCAAAACAAAAAAAAAACAAGATGAAGTAGAACTTAAGGAACTATGCAACCTAGAGACCGAAAAAGAACCTGAAGCCGGCGAAACCTCAGAATCGGACGACGGCGTAACTAACTCAGTGTCAAATAGGGAACATGAAGGTATACCTATATTAAAGGAAGCCTAGACAATTCCTAGTGTACTCATGGTTTACAGACAAAATCTCTGTTAAAGGCACATCAAATAAAAAACAACGAATTCTAGAACTACATTTACCCACAAAAAACGAAGAATTAGTTAAAGATTTTATGAGAAAACATATAGATTTATAAAACAAATATTCTATATATTATGAGGATAAGTCTTTTAGGAAAACTTTCTCGAATGTAGCAAAAAAGTTATATAAAAAAGGAGCTTTGAACCTAGTTGAATGTACAGAACGCATTATAAACTTAACAGACTCCGAAGTCGATCAAAAACATGTGGTACAAAAATATCACGAAGGTAAAACATGCCACAGAGGCATAAGAGAAACCCTTACAAAAATTAAGCGTGAATACTGGTGGCAAAATATGAAACAGACGGTTACAGCTATTATCAATGCATGTGAACAGTGCAAAAAAATTAAGTACGAAAGAAAACCAATTATACCTTGTATACAACTAACTCAAAACCATAATTCACCATTTCAGGAAGTCTACATGGACTTACTATATATAGAAAGTAAATACTATCTTACAATAGTAGACGCTTTAAGCAAATTAGGTCAAGCTATTCATATCCCAAATAGAAGTACGCCAGAAGTAGATTAGTGCCTTAATCAAATATTTCAACATGTATGGGCTACCAAAAAAAAAAAAAGACTCCGGCACAGAATTCAATAACGAATTAATAAAAGAATTATTAAATCTTTACAACATAGAACTGCATATCGGTACTCCAAATAATCCTAGCTCAATGGCCTTAGTCGAGCGTTTTCATTCAACAATTAACGAAATATATCGCTTAGCCAAATATGACAAAAGTGAACTTGACGCTGCTTCCGTTGTGACATACAACATCATGGCCTACAATAACACTATACATTCCGCGACATTTGGGAATACCGATTCGGGCAACACTTTCAGTATCGATAGGGAACGAAATCTAATGAAAAACTACTTCAAGACCACAGTAAACGATTAAAAGTTTTGACGAATACGTTACAGATAAATTACAAAAAGAAGTAAGAGAAAAGAAGGTTGGAGAAGAACTACCAGAAATAAATGTAGGAGATGAGATTTTCATGAAAGTTATCAGAACTAGGAAATCCAAACATTTACCTCGCTTCGAAAATCAAAAGTTATAGATAAGCCTTGTAGAAATGTATTACCGGTAGAATAAAAAATAGGAAAAAGAGAGTTGCCATTAAGAACATTAAATGTACTCCGCAGATTGTGTCTGGGACTTCTAACGCTAACAATCCCAACGAAATGCCTGAACCTTCACGACTTGAAGCAGAATCCGGGTATAACAGCTCTGAAAGTGGGCACAGCAGTGATGACAAATGATTATTGGACTATATTTAAGACACTCGATTTAGATACGTTAGTTTTAGAAGTAGATAGAAATAACAATGCATACTATAAGTTAGTTGACGTAATCAATAAAGATTCTGAATTAAACCAAGAATTATTAGGAGTAAAAAATCAAATAAATACACTTTATAAGTTAGTTACAGATAGATTGTATTAAATTTTACCATCGAGAATGACTAAAAGAGCAATATGAAGCCCATTAGGATCACTAATTAAAGTAAAATCAGGTAATTTAGACGAAGAGGATGCAAAAAAATACATGTTTCATGCTTGCTTGAAATGCTTTACTTACAAAACGTGGCACACTTCATTGAACATAAAATATCACTAATGCAAAAAACTTTTGATAAACTAGTTAACGCATCAGATAGCTTAGATGTAACTAACCCTTGTGAAGCGATAGAGAAATATAAGTTCTAGTACTCTAGAGATAACCTAGCACAACAATCAGTCGAAACCTGTATTGAAGAAATAATGCTGTTAAAAAATCACACTCACTATCAATAAATATACTTCATGATTGAAAATCTCAAAATACAGAAACTAGAAAGGCGCATTCATCGTATTACCAAAGCACAAGTGCAAAACGCAGGCCCAAGAAGTCCTTATCGAAGGATCCACCAACGCATCAGACATCAACGTACAGTGGCCAGTAGCAACGATACCAGAACAACGTCAGGTCATGAAAATGGAAGACAAACTACTCGACCTGAGTTGAGTAAAGACTTACTGAACATATTAAGATATAGTGCTAGTGAAACAAACTCTGAGTACATAGCAGTTAATAGTGTCAGTGTATGGACTTTAAGCCTTTTTGTTATATTTTTTATTTTTATTGTTTTCTTTGTAATCAAATTTAAATAATTTTTCCGAAATTACCCTGAACCGCCTACACCGTCTCAGGATAATTTCTCTCTTAGGGAGGGAGGATTTAAGGTTGAGCAACCCTGCCAAATCTCCTTTGTCAGCACGGCAGCATCAGCAGCCAAATCTAAGACTGACGCACGTGCATACGAAATAGCAAACTAAGTAAAATGTTTAATACATAAATCTCTGTAGAAACTAAGAATAGCAAATACCATTGTTGTAAATAATCTAATCTCTGTCCAAATAAATATATTTTTTATAAATACTTCAATGTCGTTCACTTAATTTGCGCGTCTGCCAATTGCCGCACATTCTGGTATCGCTTATCCAGCAACTCTCGCGCCACCGTACAGCTGGCGTCGTCTAACGGGAGATACTGGATAAGGCCACGCGGTTCCCCGTCTAACGAGGCCAAGAGGTATGCCAGCTTTTGGGCCGGAGTTAGGTCGGAGCGCGCGTCGATCAGGCTAAGAAACATATTCCTAAATGCGGTCCACTGGCTAACCGTTCCTGCAAATCTGGGAACCTGTATTCAACACCGGCAGCCTACTCACTAGTGCCAACGTTCCAAGGTTTCGGCCAGCGGGCCCCCCTTTCGACTGGGGCGCGACGAGATCCCCTACAGCCTGTCTGATCTCGTCCGCTATTTCCTCGGCCTGATCCATATCGGAGTCAACCAGTTTTCAGTAGGCCTGGCTCAGCACCGTTATTCTGACCTGTCCCGACCACGCAATTAAGGCCTGCCTCCTGTCCGGCATTCCTATGTTTAGCTTAGCCGACGCTTGCCAACGCAGGACAATCAAAAATCTCGCCCTCGGTTTAGACTCCGTTCACAAAATGCACACAAAAAATAATCAAAAGATAAAAAAAAAAACTACAAAATCCTGATAAGCAATGCAAACTATTATCTTATGTAATACAAACAAAATCCGAAAAACAAAAAAAACCAATCAGCGATTATTATAAAAACCGAAAAATGAACAAATAAACAAACAAATTGATGTCTGATATACCCCATAACAGATAGGGTTGTGCGCGCCTTTATTATTTGTATTAAATAATAAAGGCGCGCACAACCCTATCTGTTCTACTCGAACGCGTATATCTTATCGCTAACATGTGTACCTAAACAATACCTAACTTAAACTCCTACAATAACTCAAGCAAACAAACTAGCTACTAAATATCTACCAAATACTTACCGACGGTTCTTATCGGCGCATAAGGTCAGTCCTAGAGGTCCGTGAATACGTTTGCTACCTGTATGCCAAAAACCAAGTCTCTGCTTACCAAATAATTGGTACTAACCTTATGGCCGGCCGTCCCGATGCAGGTTTGACAATCCGTCCTATCGTCAGTTGAGGCCAAGCCTAAGGGACGGACATTTACCTTAAAACATTAGAAAACTAATACAAAATAGACAAGTAGGGTTTAGTATTTAAAACCCTTGAGTACGTCCTTGTGGCAGTTCCTGTAACGGTGTGCAGAGTAAAAAGGTGCAGTGTCACTCGGGCGTCGCGACGCTATTTCACGTTGCAAAACACTACGTTATCTAGTCAGGATGTCCATTTTCTCCTTCTTGCATTTCAGTCCTTTTAAATGTTTATTCACGTCGACTAAAACGAACCAGACGCGGGATGTAATTGGTACTGGCTTTTCCGAGGTCTCCACAAAATTCAAAAACGAACAAACACCATCTCAAACGCGATACGTGGGTGTGTTACTTTGCACACAGGGCAGCGAGCCGTCGCGCCGTCAGTCGTACGAAGTGAAAGGGCATATCGTCACCGCTTATCTTTACCGAAAACTGTATTGAAATTTGAGAATGTTTCCTTTGAAGAAATTTTAAGACATTTAAATTACAAACTCAGAAAAAAATTGGTGACCTATGGGGTATATCAGTTAAAGTCCTTAGTAGAATTATTGATATTATACCATCAATCTTAGCCATAATATTTAATATATGTGTTAACGAAGCGATATTCCCAGACTTAATAAAATATAGTAAAATAAAACCACTTTGTAAAAGTGAAAGTAAAGATGATCCTAATAATTTTAGACCTAACTCTATACTGCCTGCCTTAAGCAGAATTTTTGAAAAACTTATATTCAATCAGATGCCTTAACCTCAACAGTTTGGTTTTACAAAAGGGCGTTCCACAACCGACGCAGGTTTTGCCCTTATACAACATATATTTGATGCTTGGGAACAGTCATAAAATGCCATCGGTATCTTCTGTGATCTATCAAAGGTAGTCGACTGGGTGCAACAAGAAACTCTTATACGAAAACTGAGACATTTTGGTATTGCAGATTTGACTCTTGAGCTTATCTGCTCATAGTTAAGTTAGGTAATGCAGAGGGTTCAAATCAATAAAGTAAAATCCAATGGCTCAGAAGTCAAATTAGGAGTTCCTCAAAGTTCTATTTTAGGTGCTTTTCTATTTTGAATTGTACTGATTGCAGATGACACTTTTGACGACGTGCACTTTCTCAGGTTCTTCAGTGGTTTTCGGCAAATAACATACTTCTTAATGCGAAAAAGTGTTTAAAATTTATGATGCCAAATGTCAGGAACATAAGTACAAAATTATTCTTAAAGGGAGAAGAAATAGAACTATTAGACTTAATAGTGTTTCTAGGTATTACATTAGACAATAGGCTGCAGTGGAACCCCCACATCTCACTTCTAGCAGGGAAATTTTATTCAGCTGCCTATGCAGTTAGCAAAGTTAGGCAACTTACAGATGTCGACCATGCTCGCTTGGTCTACTTTAGCTATTTCCATTCCGTCATGTCATATGGCATTTTGCTTTGGGGTAAGGCAGCTGATATTGATCCAGTTTTATTTTGCAAAAGAGAGCAATACTATCTATGAATTAGGACCCCAAATTTCTCTTCGGGAACTATTTAGGGAAAATGATATTTTAACTGTTCCTTGCATATATATATTCACTTGTATAATGTATACTACGCAAAAAATGACACTTATTTGCTAAAAATAGTGACCTATTTACAACAATACAAGGAATAGAAATAAATTGCTAGGTCTAAAATGTCTTCTTCGGAAGGTACATAGCTCTTTCGCAATACAAAGTATATTTTTAAATAAAAAAATCCAGAACATGTGATTAATTTACCCCCTTATAAATTTAAAATATACTACAACTTTGATAAATACATAAATGATAAAAATGCTTAGAAAAATTAGAACTTAATTTATTTATTTGTATTGGGGCATATGTAATTATTTTTTTCATTAAATCATTGTGCGTTATGTTATTACCTAGTGTTGGGCTAAAAAATTGTATTCTAATATGAAGTTCAAAAAATATAAAAGATTAAATCCTGAGTTTATTGCCGGTTCTTCGTGGTAGTAAATCATTCCGAATCGGTGGTAATTTTTTTAATCAATAATTAAACTGACGATTCAAAAGTAGACTTTTAAACAGTCTATTTGTATTAAAAAGTTTTGAGTTTGAGTTTATATTAGCGCATTGACGTCTCTAAGACTACAGTTTCGTATTTGTTAAGGCAATTTCGTTGCAGTTCACATTTTGTTCAGGTACCCGTATCTTTCGATGTGATTTTAAGACATCTTACGTCAAAATCGGTTGAGTTCAAGTCAGGCTGGTGCGTTCTGTGGTAGTACGGAACCCTCTGTGCTCGATTATGATTCGCAATTGGCTGGTTAATTACTGTCGAGTAGATTTCTAGGATCGGGTTATTTTTAAATAAAAAAAATATTCTCCAGCTGTGTATCCTGTAAAGCTGTGTTTTAAATGGTTGTTTCTATTTCAGGAAATGAAGATTGCCTCTATATCAACGTGTTTACTCCGCAACTTGATGAATATTCTGCAATGCCTGTTATCGCTTACTTCCACGGAGGATTTTTTGTGATTGGCGAAGCACAATCCTATGATCCTGCTCATATCATGGACTTGGATGTAGTCTACGTCACTTTTAATTATAGACTTGGGATTTTGGGTAACTTTCTGTCTTTAATTCTTATTCTTCAATGGATATTATGGTCGCTGTTGCTACTTTTACATTAGGGTCGTAGCGAAATCACCAAATTTAAAACCCACTGTGAGCCACAACGAACTTGCCAAGTATTCTGACATGCCGGACTTCGCACATTTAAAGTTCCAACTTACTTCGACTAAAACCTACCTAAATATTATTTTGGCGTTGGTATTAGGCAGTTTTGTAACTTTAAAAGCTATTTAGACAGAAAAGCTATATTACCACACTAAGCAATATTTGTCTGCATATGAAACTGCGAATGTGCACCTGGTGACCAAAAAGGGCGATAGATAGATCTATCAAATAACAGGATAGGCCTATTAAGTGTGATCAACACAGCTTATAAAATACCTAGAAACACTTTCGCCACTGTCGCTCGACTGGATACCTTCTAGTTTATCTCACATCGATGGGCACTAGCCATTGAGAGGGGGAGGCATTGGCATTTAGCCTGGACATAGCGAAGGCGCTCGATCGGGTCTGGCACCGGGGTCTTTTATTGAAATTGCCATCTTATGGCGTGCTCAAAGGTTTGTCTAAATGAGTGGCAAGCTTCACGGAGATAAAAAAATATTGTTCGAATTAAAAACCAGTTTATTAAAATGCGTTAGTACTAAATTTTATTAATTTCAACAATGTAAATTAAAGTATATTTTATTAATTTCACAAAATGATAACAACCCCCGTGTAACCTTTACGAGGTTCCGTACGTTAATTTTGCTGCGCTGACACCTGTGTCGCTTCTCGGCGTTGCTCGTAAGCCTAACAATACTATAGGTAATTCATCTATCCAGTTGCTACAGTCCACTTTGGCCATTAATGCTGCTTTTAGGGTTCTGTGGGATCGCTCGTTAATGCCGTTTGCTTTTGGGTTCCAGGCTATACACCTGTTTCTTCCTACCCCTAAGAACTTCGTCAGCTGTGTTTAGTCCGCACATAGGCCGAACTGTTCCCTGGTCTGTCGTTATACGCAAGGGTGTGCCAAATCGTACTATCCAATTTTCGTATAAGTGTTTGGCTACTGTACAGGCCATGATGTCCTTCATTGGAATCGCTTATAGCCACCCAGTTGATCTATCAACTATTGTGAGTAGGTAGCTGTACTCATCCTCAGAAGTGGGCCTACTATGTATGTGTTCCCATCTATTACGTGGTGGAAACTTTCCTAGTTGTGATTTATTATGTCTGTATATTTTATTTTTTTTGGCATGGAATACAGGTTTAGGCCCATTTCCCTATGTCTGTATTCATGCGTGACCAAAAGTATCTATTACTGACTGGCTTGCGTGTAGCTCTTATACTTGGGTGACTTATATTGTGTATACTTTGAAAAGCTTTATTTCTAAATTCCTGTGGTAGGTTTAGTCTGGCAAATGAAGTTGATGATTCGCGCTTTGCCGGTATATCTGTACCTGGTATTATTAGTTTTTTTAATTTTACCACTTTAATTTGTGAAGTGAGAATCTCGTTCTCCTTATCATCTTTCTGTGTCTTAGCGAGCTTTTCATAGTCTATTGTCGCAGGTCATGTTATTGTTTCTATCCTGCTCAAGCAGTCAGCTAGTAAATTTAATTTATCGTACTGTATCGTTTCAGCCGTAAGACGTCCACTGCTGTACGTAGGCCTCCCCCATATGTCTCCACAACGGCCGGTCCAGAGCCACCCACGCCCATCCGCGGCTCTGACCAGACCTTCTGTCCACCTGGTTTGTGCCACGTTAAACTTTTTTGAAAAATATCCCAGTCGCTGCCATTTTCTTGCTTTTAGCTTTTGTAATACCGCTCCTATGCTCTCATTTCACGCAAACAATCATCGTAGGCAGTTTTAGACTTATATCCAAGTTTGAATGGAATGAACTCCTAGTAACTGTGAACGGAATTTCTATCCCTTACAAAGTGTGTCTAGTTCGTACAAAAACTAGAAGAGTTTAGGCTTTCTTGGGATATTAAAAAAGAGTTTTACGCTTTACACTGGTTTAGATTCATCAAAACGAAACTAAATAATTGGGACGAACTTTGTATTAGATTAATATAGAATTACGGTAGTTTCGACTATGATTTTAAACTATTGAACTATATATACAAACGTACTCAAGAAGAGAAGAAAAATATCGTTATTTATACAGCAATAATGGTTAAAATGTTCAATAGGCTAAGGAAATTGCTTTCCGAGTGTGATCTATTAGAATTTTTACTTAGAAACATTAGAGCATGATATTCCCTTTCTGTGGTACAAACAAATGTAGTGTCGATTGATAATTTAATAAGCATTTGCAAGAAATATGATCAATGACAAAAATAGGGTATAGGAGAGCCAGAAAATGGTGATGTGAGTTTTTCAGATTTTGACTATAATAATCCTAGTAGTTCTTCGAAAATGCCCTTTGTACAGAAGGAGTTTCGAGCAAAACTGTTGGATAATTTTAAATCGTTCAAAAATTACGAACCAAAAGATAAGAACCTAGATCCCCTACATTATAGGAGCCAATATTTCAATCCGGTGCATAACGAATCGCCAAGAAAAATTGCGGCGGTCCTTGAAAATCGAGCGCCATTTTGTGTTCGATGCCGTGTACATGGACACGAACTTAGTAAATGAACATCTAACAACATTGTCTGTAATAGATGTGGTCTTAAAAATGTAATAGCTATAGATTGTCCAAATTGTAATCAATCTAATAATAATAACTATAAAAATACTACAAATTATAATAAAAAAAAGAACTAGATAACAGGGGTCGTTATAGACAAGATCTGCATGACTGGTCGTTATGGCTTAACAAAGTCAACATTTTCTTCAATTCCTTTCGTAATACTTCGATTCTGTTCAAAAATAATAACGATATCTTACGTCCTTTTCTAAAAATAAAAATAATAGATACAGAATAAATGGCTCTTTTAGACACAGGTTCTTGCATCAGCGTTTTAGGCAATAATTCACATCTAGCTATAAAAAAGCTAGGCTTTACGCTTTAAATTGATAAAAATATAAAAGTTTCGACTGCTAGTAAGGCAATACACCAAGCTATTGGTTATTTTCTATTGCCAATGGTATTTAATAATCAAAACAAGATAATTTAATTAGGAAAAAACATCAATTATTCCTGAACTTTCTAAAGTTGTAAACAAGATGCAGTTTTACAATAAACTTTCCATTTCTCAAAAAAGATGGTGGACAGAGTTATTAGTAATTTTAAAGTCATTTCGTATGAGGAAACACGCATAATTGGTGAAACTAATTTTTAATAATTATATATAAATAATAAAAATTTATTTATAAATAATTGGTAAATGTAGTTACACATAGAATTGATACTGGTGATCACCCACCGATTAAACAAAGGAATTATACGCTGTCTCTCGAAAGACAACGGGTACTTTGCGAAGAAGTCGATTAAATGGTAAAAACGCCTGAAAAAATGGCGAATGGAGATTTTGTTCAGATAGTAGGGCATTAAATTAAACTACTAAGAAAGACACCATGGTTATTATAAAAATAACGTTTAGACCTCATTTATTTTGTATTCTTCGTTTATATCTCTCAAAATTCAAAAAGTCATTTAAAGACATCGTGGTTATTATAAAAATAACGTTTAGAACATTTTTTATTTGTATTCGTCTTTTATATCTCTTAAAAATTCAAACAGTCATCTTAAGACACCGTGGTTATTATAAAAATACCGATTAGACCTCATTTGATATGTATTTTACTTTTATATCGTTTATAACTTGTAGCGGAAGCATACGTTTTTTTTATTGTTAAGTTTTTTTTTAGTAGCATACAAAAAATGGTCTAATTTTTATTCTAACTTCATATTGGATACTAATTTTGATTAACGTCGTCAAGGCGTCATCTATTTGATAATTTAATAGTTTAAGGAACTAATTGTTATTTTACGTCAATTATACGTCATTTATTTACTATTTTATGTTCTAAAAGCCATACCAAACAAATTGGAGGCTATTTTATTTTTACTGTCTGATTTCTCTTGATTCAAAATCAAAATCAAAATCAAAATTATTTATTCAGTTTAGGCTACAATAATTGAGCACTTATGAATGTCACTACACCATCGGTTCGTAAGTCTATAGGGCGGGAGACCTTGCACTGAGAAGAACCGGCATGAAACTCAGCAAGGGCATTTCTTTTCTCCCTTTCTCTTACAGCGTCCACTTAAAAATATTGGAAAATCCCCTTCCTATTATAGAAGGACAGTTTCCATTACAAACATAAAAATCATAAAATGCACAAGCACAGCATAAAAAAGTATCTAATTGCAATTTTTTTTTTTTAGAAAAAAAGACAGTTTATGTACCTATACATCACTTGGAAATAATCAATGTCTTACAGTATTGATAAACAAAACAAGAAAGTAAGACTAAATACAAGGATACACAGAAGTTTGCAAGAGCAGACCAGTCTCCATTGATAAGTAAACACCAAGATAAAGGTGAACGTAATTGTACGTCATTATATAATTATTTTTTTTCAAAATTACTATAACGACGACTAATGTCGTTCGTTGATGTCTGCGAAATCCTTTAATACTTGTTTTTAACTACTTATAACCCGGATAGAAGTAGTATTATCATTTCTTCCTTGTGTCGGTTATACGACTTTTATGTTAATATTTAGAGACCAAAGATCACGACGTCTTTGGCTCATAGGTTTATTCTATTGCGGCCTAGCATCAGCTCAGCTGTGTGCCATTCTATAATGACATTTAAAGTCGCTTACGATTTTAGGACCTATCATGGTCACCGTCATAATTCGACGTTTAGTTGCATTTAGTGCTAAATTCTAGGTTATAGAAAAGCTATTATAGATTATTGGACAAAAGTGTTCCTATTTACATTTAATTTTTCTTTTTTAATTTGACTGTTTGTCAAATGTCTCTCTTTTTAACTATTTTAAGCTACTTTCAAACATTCAATTTTTTTAGGCGGTCTCCTTATTATGTATCCCATTTTTAATACCTTTCACCTCCTGGATTCATTGGGCGTTTTTACATTTCTCTTTAGGTTTAGTTAGGTAAGGTTACTTATTGTTGTCTTTAAGTGTTAGGTTGAGCTTCCGAAATTTAAATCCCATTGTTTTGTCCAGAGGTTATTAATATAGAGGGGTTTTAATATTGAGCAGGAAGAAAACTCACCAAATAAGCTTATGTCCAAAATATGTAGCGGATTGATAACCCCTTAAAGAAGCCCTTTTCCAGGAATTTAAACGGTGGGATAACTCAATAAATAAGCCATATATCGTTTTTATAGTTATAATAAGGCACTTGGCCATAATACAACAATTAACATCAAATTACAGATCAGTCATGGGGTATCTTAGCGGTTATGCCCTTCGTGTGTGGATGAGTGAATAGGAAGTATATGAGGTTAGCGTGTTAGGTTGGGTTAATATGAGTGATGAAGTTAGTATATTAGATGCGTACGTGATGTAAGTTTTTAGGGATCGGTACTGTCTTTTACAATGCTAAATTGACAGCCCAGAAAATTCGTCTAACCGAATTTTCACGAGGAAGGGGGGATAATGTAGCAAATGCATTGTTTAGATATGTATTTTTTATCTGTAAATAGCTTTTTTAGTTATCCTTTTGCGTTATTACTTCAAAATTATTGTAATTTCTATATCCATGCAGGAAATGCCAAACTTATATACTTTGACATATTCTTAAAATTTGAAAAGGATTGACAGATAGAAAAGAAAAAAGATGTGAAGACAGGTTTTTGTGGAAAAAGTTCACGATAAGACGTGATGAGCAAAACAATTGAAATTATACTAAAAAGAGTGGGAAATTTTACAATTTTTGTAACGGTAAAAAAAAAACAATAAAGGGGAAAAGTCATTAATGTAAAAAAAACGAAATCTATTAATGAATAGCTGTTGCACGCGACTTCGTCCGCGTGTATTTGATTTTATCACGCGGTTAACTGTTATACAGCAAGAAATAAATAAAACGAAAATACTAAGTTTCGATTAATGCGTAAATTGTAGATAAAAAGAAAATGTGAACAATTGGACACAGATTATTTTCCAACTAAATCTGGCCGGTGATTGGATCCGGATCCCTGCAGGCCCAAGGCACTTGCGGTACCATAAATGACCACTGTACCTATACTTCTCCTTCAATATTGTTGAGTATATCCAAGTTGATTCTTGCGGCTTGGTCATTTTGCGGAGTCAAAATTGCTCTTTCGCAAAGGTATGAGTTCTCATGATTTTTTATTTGATTTTGTTCACCATACACGGAAGAGATAAGTTCTTCAATTGAAATAACAGTGTGGCAGAGATTTTCAGATAAAACAATTTGCCCTTCTTCTTCCGGATATGTCCCTTCGCCAATTTGTAGCAATAAATCAGAAAATTCCCGCGCATTTGTGTTGCCGCCTGTTCGCGCCCTCATGTTCACTGTTAAGTTCATCCTTGTGACGTGTTCCAAAAGGCTTGAGCTCTTTAAGCATGCTCTTGTCTCGTCGGTTTTTGTTATTCCAGATGACGCCACAGTCGAGCTATTTTGGCTTGAGCTCGTAATTGTGCCAAGATTATTTTAGTAAGAAAGGTTTTTCCCGTCCGGTTATCGGAACATCTAGAAATATAATTTCTCCTATAGAATTATCAACACTGTGACATACACGGTCGAATACAGTGTGCTGTTCTACAGTAAGACTGTGGACTCCGGTTCGTAAAGTTTCAGCTAGTTTCCCTGGATCATAATTCATTTCCACAGCGTATTCTTTATTAATACGTTCCCCTTCTATGGTCGGCGCAGGCCATATCGGAGAGAACCACCACCCATAGATGTTACTAAATCTTGTAAAGCTACTAAGCATTGATTGAAAGCAATATCTCGTAATCTGTGGTCAAGGTCAGAGTCAATATTCTGTTTTATATACCTAAAAAAAGTCTTCCGCTAATCTTTCTTGATATTTTTGCCACAATTGCTCAGCATCAATCAATAACAATTTTTTAAGACCAAATCGTAGAGATATATAAAAATCCGTATTTCCTAAGCCAAGTTACAAAAATATTGACCAAATCGCAGAGCTATATATCAGAATCCGTATTAACTAAGCCAAGTTACAAAGAAATCAATTCTTAATCACCAAATCGTAGAGCTATGTCAAAATCCGTATTTCCTAAGCCAAATAAATAAGAAGAAAACAATTATCATTCACCAAAACGCGCTTCAAGGCTATGCCAGTATCCGAATTGCCTAAGCCAAGTCAATTTAATAATTGTCAATTAAATAAAAAAAAAACCTGCAGAAAAATTTCATTAGCGCGTTCGGTTTGAAATTTTCACAGGTTACTAACCTGGTGAAGTTCAGCCAGCCAACCGGCGCGGTGTGTGTCAGGCCACGCATTGAATAAGAATCCGTAGCAATTTTCTTTCCCGCTAAATCCCGTCACTTTTATAAGATTTATACCTAATTCGAGCGGTAATATAAAGTATCAGCATAAGGTAAGTACATAAGTTGTGTGTACTAAAATGTTCAAGTTACTATGGTTTTTTACCTATCCTAATCCTTTTATTTTCCAGAATAAAAAGTGTCAGATGTTGACCAGGGATATAAGGTATCACCATGCAAAATTTCATTAAAAGCGGTCCAGCCATTTCGGAGATTAGCCCGTACAAATAGACAGAGAAACAAAAATTTAAAAAAAAAACATTTTTTAGTATTTTCCCTCTTTTTACATCCCCCTGACTTGGTTTTAATAATTTTTTTCTATGTACAGACATACGACCTCTACAGATTGATTATATGTACAGATAGTATAATTTATTATTATCACCGGCTTTTGAAAACCTATAAAATAGGCTCAATATGATGAAATTGACAATTCAATCGTAGGCAAAAATATTACCAATTTGGTGATGTCAACAATTCTAGTTATTACAAAATTGGTAACCTGAGTCTAGGGTTTGAGGCGGAAACCTAAACCAAATAATAATAAATTATACTATCCTTAATAGATTTCCTTTCTCAATGACTTTTTCTCTTTATTGATTTCAATTTATCGATAAACACTATCTAGGGGTTCTTGGGGGTAAATCTTTAGGCAGGTTGCTCAACTTCTTTCCAATTCCCACTAAAATTGCTCTTGCACGATCTCTTCTGCTGCCTGTTCTCGATTTCGCTGAAGCTAGTTATCTCGACATTACCGAGGAGCAGCTTAATAAACTTGAGCGACTTCAGAGCTTCTGCATTAGATTCATATTTGGTCTGCGTAAGTACGACCATATTTCCGAATTCAGATCAAAGCTCCTCGCTGGCATACTCATGTTCTCTTTCGTCTGTATAACGTCCTGTTCAATCCAAACACACCGGTATACTTAAAGATATGTTTCAATTTTATTGGAAATATTTTTCTTCGAGAGAGTACAAGCTAGATGCAAAAACTCCTTGGCATTATTCACAATCGTATAATGATTCTTTTACGGTAAAGGCTGTTAGACTATGGAACGCTTTACCTTTAGAAATAAAAAGAAGGAAAATTGAAAGCAATATTTAAAAATTTATAAACATATTTATGTTAAGCTATTATGATGGTGCAATAAACTATATAAACATTATTATCTCTTTATTCATTTTTATTCTTAATTTTAAAGTTTTTTACAATATAGTATAAAAAAAAACAAACATATATTATAAAAAACTTAAGGCGAGGCAAGGCCCAAACTACCGGTGGTCAGGGCTGCAGACTAATGAACCTCCTGACAATACGTGCCGTGTCCAAGATCACTGCCTTCTGCATCCTACCCTTGAGCCAACTTTCCAGCGAGAGCTTTTTGAGATGTTGGTCGAGGCCGAGGACCATCGGGACAATGATCGTCGAATCAACATCCCACATGGCGGTTACCTCGTGAGCCAGATCAAGGTACTTGCTGAGTTTTTCCTGTTCCGGCTTCACGAGGTTCTCCTCATGTGGTATTGTGATATCGACGAGCATCGCCTTGTGCTGGGATCGGTCGACCAACACGATATCAGTCTTATTGCAAACAATAGTCCTGTCCGCGGTGATAGAGCGATCCCAGTAGGGCAATGCAAGACCATTTTCGAGAACTGGCACTGGCGTGTACTGATAGTACGGCACCTCAGATTCGACAAGTCCGACAAGCCTTGTTAAGGCGCGATAGAACCTCCCGTGCAACTCCTTGTTCTTCCATACATCCCTGCGTTCCTCGGTGCTCAGTACCGCGGGTTTGTGCCATTTGTCATTCGCCAAGGAGAGCGATGTCTGGCCCCTGTCAACTGTCACAACATCGCAATGTATCCCGCACTCGTTGTTAAGGAAATAATCCCTAAGATTGCACACCTCACGGTTATGGAGGTTCTTGGCATTTAAAATGCCTCGACCTAAAAATATTCTTAATTGGTCGATCGTTTTAGGTTTTGGGAATTCTTTTCTGGTTAGCCTGGTTTTTATGTTCCAGTGGCTAAATACCTTCCGGTGTGTAATATATACTTTTTTGCCCAAAGTTGCACTTTGATTAGTGTACTGTTATACCGCCTTCCTGGAAACTTTCAAAAATTGCTGTTAAGTGTTCTCTATGTTCCGCTTCGCTACTACTGGCTATTATTACGTCATCTAAGTAACAGAAATAGAAATCGCTGTCGTAGCTTTCGTCTTTTTCTGTGTTAGACTGTTGATATTTGTAAGCCTGTTATTCTCTTAAACCTTGCAATACCGTATGGTTCATGAATCTTTGGAACGTCTGAGCCCCATTGCGAAAATAGAAACCTAGTTTTTGAAATTTAAATAAGCCAAAGGGTGTGATTATTGCGGTTTTCTCTATGTCCTCCGGTGCTATTGCTATATTATGGTACGCTCTATTAAAATCTAAACGCGAAAATATTTTTTTTATTAGTAGTAGTATTAGTAGTATGTAAAATCCTGTAAACGCTGTATCGGATATTTATCCGGCTTTGTGAGTTTTTCACAATTGACAATTTTGAGTTCAGATATTATACTCTAATGAAACTAGTTATTATATTAAAATAGTTAACTCCCTGCCAAGGTATTCTGCAAGGACTACAGTATGGAGTTCTTCAAGAAAGAAGTTATTAGATTTCTGAAGGGTCGGCAACGCGCAAGTGATACCCCTGGTGTTGCAAGCGTCCATAGGCTACGGTGACCGCTTACCATCAGGCGGGCCGTAAGCTTGTTTGCCACCTTAGTGGTATAAAAAATAAAAAAAAAAAAAAAAAAAAAAAAAAACTAATGGAGTGTCCTAAAGTTTCTGTTGATCAGGTTCCTCTGGGACACTGTCATTTGGACAATGAGAAATCCAACTCTCTAAAGTCCCCGAAGCAAAGCTAAGCCGAATTGTGTTCTGATCAACAATTTTTTACAAAGGTATTGTATGCTATATTGTGAACTGAGAAAGACCGATAACGAGAAATTAGAATGTTTTGGTGTCTAATAGGCAAATGTGCCTGTGTCCACAAATTTTTATCCAAAGAAACCTTGAGTATTTTACCCACAACTAATTTTAGGGTGTAAATGGTTTTAAATTCATAAATTAATTTAGAATGATAGGTATTAAATTCGTTGACTTTTCCTCCAAAACTCCGTCATCTAGGTACCACACGTTTAATTTTGATTTTAAATAGTTTTACAATGGATAGTATACTAGTCATTACTTATTACCCTTTACCTTAACCCACACATATTTTTTTAATTTTAATAATGCCTGACAATATTATCTACAGAATAAAAAAAATGCTTGGCAATCCGTCGTGTAGTTTTTGAACTATACGAATAACAAAAGAAGCGCGAAGTTTTGAAAACCGTCACTGCGCGTGATGTGCAAAACAAATGCACTGATTGCAATAATTTACATAACAGACAATTTTAAGGGGTTTCGTATCCAAAATGATAAAAATGGGACCCGCTGTTCGTCTCTCTGTCACAAGGCTGTATCTCATGAACCGTGATAGTTAGACAGTTGAAATTGTATTGCTGTTGCCGCTATAACAATAAATACTAAAAACTAGAATAAAACGAATATTTAAGGGGGCTCCCATACAACAATCGTGATGTTTTGGCTCGTATTTGGTCGATATTGATAACGGCAACAGGTAGATGCTTGAAATATTCACAGAATATTTAGTTATATATTCACTTTAAAAATGAATAATTAAATTAAAATAAAACAAATATTAAAGGGGGGCTCCCATACATCAAACGTGATTTTTTTGTCGTTTTTATAGATAATGGTACGGAAACCTTCGTGCGCGAGCCCGACTCGCACTTGGCCGAATTTTATTGATATCCTGTATATGACGTCTTGTGAATTATCATGCTTGTTGGTAAAAGTTGGACGAATAAGTTCCACTTTGCTTATTAGTATGTAAACGATATTGACATTTGTAATTTTAAAGTACAAAGTGTAAAGTACAGATGTCTAAACTATGATCACATTAATTAATTTACTTACATTCTACTCAATTAAGTAGAATGTAAGTAAATTAATTAATGTGATCATAGTTTAGACATCTGTTTTAATAATTAGTGTTTAATTAATATGCGTATTCTTTATGTGACAAACATTTAAAATTTTAATTCATAAATTTTAATTATTATTTCTATGTGAAAATTTTCATTCCAAGTTTTTTGTGGAATATGTTTGGATAATGTAAATAAGATTTTTTACTGTACCATTTTTCTGGCAAATAAAGAAATTCTAATTTTATAAAACTCTGATTTCTTTTTCAGGATTTTTTAGCACTAATGATGACGTAGTTCCGGGAAACGCAGGACTTAAAGACCAATCATTTGTTCTACATTGGATTAAAGAAAACATCAGTAAATTCGGTGGTAATCCAAAAGCAGTAACTATTATTGGATCATCAGCCGGAGCATCAAGCATTCATTTTCACTACCTTTCTACTATGTCTAAAGGTAGGTTCAAAATTATGTATAATATATCAACCAATATAATATAATCATAAGTGACACAGATAAAAGAATGAGTCACGTGCTAGTGAGACTCACGCACCGTGGGTTCATTGCCACCATTTACGCAATTAAAACAAAAAGTGTGCCGCTAAGCGATCACCCGTCCAATGACCGAGGAAGCCTGACATTGCTTAACTTTGTATATCGTTGCCAACAAACAAATGTGTTACTGTGTCTCTTAATAATCGCTAGATGGCGCTAATACGTTTATTTAGGATGTTAATGGCTCGGGCCCGTCTCACACTTTGCCGGTTTTTAGGGTTCCGTACCTTAAAAGGAAAAAACGGAACCCTTATAGGATCACTTTGTCCGTGTCCTTGTCAAATACTCAGGTCTACTGTCCCTTTGAGTTGTGAAAAAATCAAACTTCTAAGCTAAAATTTTCCCAAATTTTCAAAACTCCCAAGGGAATCAAAACCTACCGGGTACTTCCCGTGAACTAAGAGTCTTGAAATTTGGTACGAAGCAACATTTTTAAGTACAGATAAAGGAAAAATTGCGAAAACCGTTAATTTTTAGTTACATCATATAATAATGATATTTTTAACAATATACAACAACATATAACAAGTTTGCACGGAACCCTCGGTGCGCGAGCCAGAATCGCACTTGGCTGGTTTTTTTTATTACTAACTTCTCTTGAGGGAAGTTATTATAACAGGTCCGAAAATCGTAATAGCTAAATTTGCGTTTTCTTTACGTTTTGAGACCAATAAGAATCGTTTGCAATCATTTTTAGAGTGATGTCTGTGCGTGTGTATGTATGTTAGCTATAGTTATGTTTTTTTGCCCCTCGATATCTCAAGAACCAATGGACCTCTCAATTTGTCTCGTGACCATATCAATCGATACCCCATGTCATGACTTAGATCTGAAAAGTTTGAGCAAAATCGGTCCAGCGGTTTGTTTACTATCGCTTAAAAAATATTTGTTTTCAAGACGCAAAAATATTCTCAAGAGAAGTTGCTCGTGCGGAACTTGCTACCGCGAACTAATTTTTTGTTTTGATACTTAAGAGCTGTAATCAACACTGTAATCAAGGCAAGTTTGAAGCTTGTTCTTAATCATATCGTTTATATGATAGGTACAGAAAAAACAAAGAAAACGTGTTTTCTGTTATAAATTATCCTCCCTTGTAAATTTTTATTTTTTATTATTTGTTAGATAATCCACCGTTATAACACATATGCTTTAAAAATTTTAGCCTTCTACCTATTTCGGTCTAAAAGTTGGAGCCCTTTTATGGTCAAACAGACAGACAGACACCGAAGGCTTAATGAGTAATGGCGCTGCGTTGGCTTGGCACCCTTTGGGTGCAGAATACTAAAAATAAAAACCTCGGGACAAACAAAATTCACTTACAGTAGATTCAAACATAATTGATTCAGAACTTGATATTGCTAACACATTTTAATCGACTAGGTGAGGTGGTTATCAGTTTGATACGTATGTATGTTATATTGTTAGAACTACATAAAATTCATATATGAGGTTTATGTAGGCTACCAAACAGATGTGCCAAATTTCAGAGTTGTATGTATGAATGCATGTATGTTTATGTGTGTCCACGTATTTTTAGAAACTAGTAACCGGTGTAACTAGTAAAGTGTACCAATTACCTAATAGAGCCCTACATCAAGTAAGGAACCCAAACGCCAAATTTTAAGTTTCTAGACTTAGCGGTTTGGGTTGATATTTCATTGAATCAGTCAGTTTCTTTTTTATATATACTTACAGATAGATGAGGAATTTGAGATAGAAAAATGATTTTTATCGTTTCTCATTTTGAGCCTACTACATTCCAAAATCATAAAGGTTGGAATTAGGTAGAGTGATTTAAATATAGATATTCCTGAAATCCCGGAATTTCAATTTCAATTGGGAAATTTGGTTATTATTATCTGATACATCCCTTTAAACTATTACGGAACTCAAGATAGAAGATAAAAGAACATTGTGTAAGGAAAAAAACCGGCTAAGTGCGAGTCTGGCTCGCGCACCGAGGGTTCCGTACAAACTTATTATATGAAGATAGTTCTTCCATCACGAGATCAGTCCGCAGGTCTATCCCTTAATTATCAGTTTTTGGTTTTTCTCCTATATTTGTGATCTAACATCTTGCTTTTTGCCAAATTTCATGATTCTAGGTCAACGGAAGGTACCTCATAGGTTTAGATTTATTTGTGTCACAATATGCGACAAAAATGTCCGTATTTTGAGCATAATTTTTTATAGTTTTGACTTAGGAGCTTGATTTTTTTACAACTTTAAGTGACTATAGACTTTAGTATATGAATTTAATTTTAACATGCTACCTCCACGCGTTATTGAGTAAAATGGTCTAAACAAACTTTATTTGAATATTTTATAACTACAAATTAACGAATTTCGGATTTTGCCTATATTTCTGATAAGACCTTGCTTCGTGTTATTAAAAACCTATTATTAAAAACTTAAGTATTGATTATCTCAATTGTGGTAGGTTGTTGAACCTAAATAAACCACGCCTGTCGGTCTTAATGTCCTCTAAGAAGATATAAAGTAATGAATATGAAACCATGGAAATTAACCGTTTTACGGCTAGCATCCTGGAGTGGCCGAGGAGCAAGAAGGAAGTCGAGTGGAGGATTGACCAGTCAAAAATGAATCGGTATTATTCACAAAAAGAGCCTCAGACTTTTCATCAGAGGGATCAGACCTAGGAGTTGCAGAAGAATCTACTTCTACCTAAAAGTGCTGAACTGCATTAGCAAGGGCCCCACTGGCTTGAAGAAACTTAGCCAGTCCTAAATTGCATTCACCCAGAAAATTGGCACCAAGGAGTAGATCTACCGAACTGGGAAGATGATAATCGGGATCGGCCAACGCGTTGCAGCAACAGACCCGTTGTTAACTTAGTGATTTCCGGCGTAAGCAAAACTTGGTAATGATATCATCCATCGCCATGATTGAAATAGTCCAAAAATAAGAGAATTATGGAGGGGCGAAATAACAATAGCAACTTGTCCTCTAAGCCTCGAATCCTTGAGGCCACCAATGCCTCAAATAGAATCCGCAAAAGGGCCCTAGATCTAATCTACCCACTTCGAGCAACTGTTTCTTCGGATGAGCCCTAGGAGTGAAAACTACCCTTGGTTAGTCTGCAAAATAACCGGTAGTGGCTATCCCACAATCGGCTCATCCAGTGCACTGAAATTAGGCATTATATTCCCCGACTCTAAACACACCACTCAGCGGTGCTCATAAATCATCCTTCGCTTGCTTCGTGGACCGATGGCTTCAAACATAAAAAAGGTGATTCAGCCCACGACAACAGTAAAAGCAGCTTGGCTGTGGTGGTGTTTGCCTGGTTGCTGTCCCAATGACCCTCGAAATTGTACAAGAGGCACTTTGGAGCAGAGCCGTGGTGCTATGTGTAGAGGTGGCTGAAGGAGAGCGGCAGGGAGGAGAACAGACGGAAGACTCTCTGCCCTCCGACACTCATCTTCAAGAAATTTCTTCACATCGGAAAAAGTATGGACAATGGTGGCCGGTTTACCGCCACAAACAAACTCAAAACGGCTCCTTCGTTCTGGTGGGAGTCTGCAAAGGGGACAAATGGACAAGTTAAAAGGAACAATCAACGATTTGACTATGATGCCACGGTCTAGCCGTAAACCTATTTATAAAAGAACGCCACTCTACTAAGTCATCATAAAATTTAGGCAGGTCTTAATTTGGCAAGAAAGAAGGAACCCACGCAAGCCTCCAGCCAAATCAGTTCTAGGTGTAGCAATTTTAAATAAATTAAGTTGTTAGTTAACTATTTAAACTAAAATAAACTTTCACACAACAATTTACACAAAGAATGAACAGTTATCAAAATAACAAAAAAGCTACCTTTACCTAAAACCTAACAAGAAATAAAGTGTTATGTTTTAATGTATGCCAACCCAGTTGCAAAAATAGTTCAAAACAGTATCAAAATAATACTATTGGTTGGAAAAGTGCCATAAAAAGTGCCATATCCGTAATAAATGCAAGTTCAGTCTTGAACAAATATGAGATATAGGTAGTACGGTAAGCAATTATCCAGTGGTTCACAACCATGCTCTGCTACCAATGTTCTGTTTTGTCTTATTGACGGGAAAAGCGAAACCTATGATTATAAACTTTACGTATTGCTTACCTTAGTGGTATATTGTTGTACCTACATGGACCACGTCTGTCTGTCCTAATTTCCTCTAAGGGGACCAAATGGAGCCTTAAATTATAGTAATTGAGTATAAAAGTATTTGTTTACGAGTAAGTGTGATGAAAAAATACTATTGGCAATAAATCACGGTTCCCTGTATTCAGAAATTCTGGGAATGTCCATATTGATATCAATATTTTAGTTGCGAGATCAATCGCACTATTTTATTCTGAACACTGATTATAATATAATCTGTCGTCAACACCGGGTTCGTGTATATGTAGGTTAAGCCAATAGTTTTTTTTAGTGTGTTGTACAATCGATCGAGTTTTAATTTTTTGCTAGATATAAAGTAACAGTAACACACGGTTTCATAACTTTTTATGTTTGTATTTCAGGCGCATTTGCTAGAGGTATGGCTCACAGTGGCACAGCTCTTACTCCAGGGTTATTTAACAAGAATCAAACTAAAAACACTCAATCTGTGGCAAAAACCTTAAACTGTCCCACCTCTACGAGTGAAGCTTTGGCGCAATGTTTAAGAAACAAACCTGTAGATGTCCTCGTGAGAGCACAAAGAACATTAATTTCAAAAGTATATCCTTATTATATTTATCAGTTGGGTAACCGATTTTGGCTCGGGAACGTAAAACAAAAATCCTAATAAAAATTCATTCTAAATAACTAAAACAAAAAAATGACCGTATACATTAATCCGTCCAGGTCAGGGTACTGCTACTTCGCTAGTTAAAATAACTGATGACATTCGATTGGGAATGGAGAACAAGCAGGTGACAGTAATTGCATTACTTGATTTTAGCAATGTTTTTGATCCTGTTGATTTTGACATACTGTTAGCACGGTTACGCTCTCTTAACATATCTCCAACGACAACTGACTGGTATCACAGTTACTTGTGTGGACATCGGCAACGCATTTAAGTTGATGATTATTCATCTTCCTGGTGTGATAATTCTGCCGGTTTCCTACAAGGTCCCCACTTGTCTTTACTATTTTCATAATTCTATTACATTTAAATTTTTTTCTTTCAAACTCCCAAGCCTCCTTAGAAATTTAAACCTAGCAGTAAACACTTTTAATGCAGATATTACACAGATTGTAGCCAGAAGGGTAACACACAGTTTAAAAATAAACCTGAATAAAACACAGGTTTTCATAGTATGACGCTCAAGACTCATTAATAAAATCTCTCCATTATGTGTAATAATGTTTGTTTTCCTTTTAGCAAATGTGTAAAATAGGCATTTACGTTGTCTGGGCATCATCAACTGAAAGAAATAAGTAGAAAACTGTTTGCCTATATAAAGTCCAGAAGACTTCTGAACTGCCAGCCCATTCCTACCAAAATTGCGCTTGCACAGTCATTACTTCTCCCGGTTCTCGACTATGGCGACGTATGCTTTCCGGATCTTACTGAAGAGCAGTAAAACAAACTTGAGTGGCTTCAAAATTGACCTATACGGTTTATATTTGGTTTACGCAAATATAATCATGTACCAGTGTTTCGTTCTAAGCTCAAGTGGCTCTCCATTCGCCCACGCCGGAATACACACCTTCTTTCTCTTCTTAATTCCAATCTGTTCATTCCTTCATCACCAACTTATCTAAAACATTGCTTTGAATTCCTTGGCTCTTCTTTACAAAATCTTAGATCTACACATTTACTCCTAATGATTCCTTCACATTTCTCTCATTTTAATAACGATTCCCTTACAGTTAAATCTATAAAACTACGGAATACTTTATCACTCACTATCAAACAAGCCCAAAGCTCTAAAACGCAGGATAAAATTATTATCGATCACATTAATATTTATTATTTTACGAATAAGACATGTTATTTTGTGTACGACTATGTAGTAGGTATCATGTAAGTATATGTAAATATTTATATCATAATGTATTTAATATGAAGTAATATGTATTTGTCTTATTTATATCTATTATTATAATAACACACTTGTTTGCTTTTATTTACATTTATATTACTTTCTTGTTCCGAGTTTCTGTACTAAAACTCTCAACTGTATATACAACTTATATTTTTTTGTGCAGTAAAGAATTAATTACATTACTCAATAATTAGATGTTTTAAGTATGCAATAACCTATTTTATACTTAGAATTTAACTTTTCAGGATTGGCATATAAGGTCATCACCTTTTTTACCAACAATCGAGTCATCGGATGTCAAAAACCCCTTCCTGACACAATGTCCACACCACCTTCTTGAGACGGGAAATGTACTCCAAGTACCATTCATAATAACGGTTACTGATGATGAAGCACTAGTTGACCTGGCTGGTAAGAAAAAATATCTGTCTGTGCTGTCATACACCAGTGTCCACGTTATAATTGTAAAGCCTACTTAGCTACGATAGTTTTCCTTTTAATTTTATTATATATGCTACTCCCATAATTTTTTACACACCCAAGAACGCCATGTAACGACAATGGTCGTTATCGTTTCCAGCAGCAGGTTGAAGTAAATAATGATCAACTTACAAGAATTCCGTACCCAAAGGGTAAAATTATTTGCAAAATCTTACCGTGGGTTTTGACATTCTACCACTTTTTGTAATATATACTTTTTGCTTATTCGTACTTACCTTGATACTGCTATTGCTTTTCCTATTACTATAAGTTTCACATATTCAAGATCTTTTTTAACTTCACCACTTCGTTGAGTGGGATTTTGTAATTCGGCTAGCTCCTTATCGTCCTTCTGTAACGTAGCAAGCATCTCTATTGTTGAAGGACATTTAATTGTCTCAGTTCTACTCAATGCGTCTGCTTGTAAGTTTATATACTAGCCTTTACATGTTGTAAATTGGTCGTGAATTCGCCTTTATACTATATAGGAGATTCTTTTTCGGTATTTGTCTTTGCTAACTTGTATATAATATTAGGTCCTTACATATGAAATTGATGTTTTATATGGAATAAGCAAAACTATTTTTTTTTTAATTTAATCAATTAAAGTAGGTACCGTTGTGATCTATGCACTTTTGCCGTTTTATAGGGAGTTTATTGATTCTTTTACTGAAAAAATTGCGGGAAGCTTTGAAGGTGTTTTGGACTGCCTCATCTGAATTGAATTTTTTACCAACTAAGAAATTATCCAAATTCCGAAAAAAGTAGTAATCAGTTGAAGCAAGGTCCGGAGAGAATGGTGGGTGACGGAGACATTCCAATCCTAGCTTCTGTAGTTTCGCCACCGTCTGTTGTGCAGTGTGTGGTCTAGCGTTGTCCTGCAGCAGCAGTGAGCTAGAGTGGTTGACCAATCTCGACTGTTTATCGGCTAGCTTTTCCATTCTGGTTTCCAGTCGTCGGCAATGCAGATCTGCCGTAATTGTCTGGCCAGATCTTAGGAAGCTGTAGAGGATGGCACCAACGCTGGACACTAACCAGTACCTTTTTTTGATTCAACTTTCGCTTGGGGCACGATTTAGCTGGTTCTCCTGGATTTAACCATGCGCGCTGAGTGTTTCCGATTATCGTATAGGATCCATTTTTCTTCCATCCTTAACTCTGACGTATTTTCAGATGGATCCGATTTCCACGATCACTTTCAATTCCTCATTGACAACTGGGGTCTCCGGCCGTCTACGAGGTTTGTTCTGGAGGTCAAAATTTCCAGAACGAAAGCTTTGAAACCAAAAACGTATTGTGTTTTCTTTTACAGTGGCTTCTCCCTACACATCATTAATCCTTCGAGCTGTTTCTGCAGCTCTTGTACCACGAAGGAATTCGTATTCAAAAATAATGCTATATATAATGTTTTCCATATTGAGCACAAAACGATGTCAAAGCAAAATTGAATGACGCTAAAACAAATGAATTATTACATTCGAAACACAAATAGACTGGCTTAAGAGGATACTCTTAGCGGCGCCACGCAGCGGGCTTCATACAAACGAATTTCTCACTTATTTTTGGCACTTGCGTGATTGCTTGGTCTTGGTGGTTTGAGATCTGTGAACAATGATGCATTTCCATTCATGGTCACAAAAGTCAGTCTTAAAGTATATTTTCTCGCACTCTTCGGGTGATATTTGCAATTGTCGTATTTGCGATCAATACACGGTTTTACTATCCATGTCATGAGCCCAATTACAATCGGGTAGAAGATTCTTAAAGTCGAGAAAATCAGATATGGTCATTTCTTTGACTATGAATGGGTTACCTGCTTGTTTAGCCCATTCGATGGGATGGATTCGGAATCAGCATACCACTGATCGGGCGTAAATATGGTTTTATTCTTTGCCGATCTTTCGAGTAGTGCATGTACGGAATCGCCCTCATTTTGCATATGGCCTTTTTCCAAGTAATCATGATTTATTTCTACTTCGTAGTCCTTAGATGCTCGTTGATACGCAGAGAACACAATACGATTTCTGTTTTGGCCGGAACAGTTATCCGACCAAAAATAAAAAGTTTTAACTCCTTTTTGTGCATGAGTATCTATAAAATCGTACAGGCAGCTTGCTACCTCAATTGAATCTCTTTTTGCTGTACTCTTATCCCAGACGTAACAGGTACCAGTTTAATTGCCCAGATCGTAAACAGTAAAATTAAATACGGTGAGTTTTCTTCTATAATATAACACACTGGTTTCAGCATGTGGAAGACCATGCACCTTCTGCAAATCATATACTGCACAAACGGTGTTGTTAGATACAGTTGCAAGTTGTTTTTGTTTATTTTTTAATTCTCGAGCAATAGTTTTGTTCAGCAAATGCGAGGTATATTTTTAATGTTCTGCTATTGTTAATGGTCTTTCAATATTCTTTTGTGCATGGCAAACGTCGCACTGATCTTTTTTAGGCACATGAAACCCTAAATTGAAATGTTGATTTATAATGTCTCTGTATTGTCTCAATTTCTTAACTTTGTTGCGTTCGTCAGGATCTATCCATTCTTTATACAAAATGTACATTTTCGCGTAAGATAGTGATCCGTCCAAATTTAGTTTAGAGGATCTGCTGCGAACTTAATGTGACTCTATCGGTACAAAACTTTTAACATGACTGCAAACACTCGAGATCATTTCTTCTGTTATTTTTATTTTGTGAGTAAGAATACGCCCACGCTCATCTTGACGTACAGTGCCTAAATCTGACAATTTATTTAAAGCCGAGAATACTAAACCTTGTTTGATACCTAGTGTGTGCAAAAACATTGTTTTACACACTTTTATGGTTGTTATAGATCCGTCATCTTTATATGTTGGTGGTTGGTAATGTATATCTTATAGTAAATTGTCTTTTTGAATCAGTTTCGGTGGTCCAACGTCTTTTTTGAATTCTTACGCAAAATTTATTGATATACTCCCACTGTCTTATTAGTTCAACTTAATCCCAAAAATTCTTAAAAATTTTGTTTCTTGATTTCTCGTCAAACTTATTAGAGCAATTTAGGCGACATTTTTCATGACAAGGTGGGCCTTGTTGTCGAGCTTTGTTAACTTTCCACATCTGCTTTTGTATTCTTTTCCTAATTTTCTGTTAACTTTTCGCTGCACTTCTTTCCAGTTAGTTTTGTTTAAAATTCTTTTTTTTCCTAACTTTTCTTTAGGTGAGTTTATACGTTTTTTCTTACCATTACAATTTGGAGAAGAAGAAGAGAATCAGATGAATAATTGGACTCAAAATCCTGAGATATAACAGAAGTTACAGCTGGTGAAGCTATACTTTGAGCAACTGACAATAGAGTACGACAAACTGGTGAACTTGTTTTACACGTCCAAGTTCTACAATCTGTTCAGATACAAATGGAGATATTAATTGCATCGAATCATATTCTGGCAAACTTATGTCTTTTTGTATTAACAGTGAAGGTGAATCACGACCCTGTTCATTAATCATGGGATTGCATGAATGTAAAAAAGCATTTTCATACAGAGAATCATTGTTTTGTGTGTTATTTGTTAAGGTTACCGCGTCAGGAGATCCTAGAGTTGAAATGATATCAACTAAAGACTGATTTTCTAACTTGTTGACTGTTTTTTCCAGGGACAGATTTTTTTCTTTATTTAATATCGAATCAGGCATAAAATTAGAACCAGCGTCAACCTCATTCAACAGAGTTTCGTTTTCTTTATTGTGTGACAGGTTTGTTGCAAAACTAAACATTTGTGGGTGGTTAATCAGACTCTGTACATTCTTGGGTTCTGTTTGATTTACATCGTCAGATAAATTGTTTACTTTTTTAATTTGCAAGACTCGACAATTTTTTTCAGCGTATATTTTTTCGTTCTGAAGATAATTTAGTAATTTCTTTTTTGGGGGCAGATTTCTTCGTCATCGCTATTTTCAATCACATCAAGCAGTAACATTTCTTCATCAGTCAAAGGTTTTCGTAATGGTGATTCATCTAAACAAGACAAAATTGGTAAATATTAAAAAATACATTAGCATGTTACCTATATTCTATTAAACATATTTGTAAAATTTATGCTTAGGTAGGTACTGCCAAAGAAGGAAAAGAAAACACTGTTTTTTTACGACATGCACTTTGCCAGGTTTTTACTCGCATTAGAAGTGTACAATGTTAATAAAACAACTGTCATAAAAACGAAAGAATTATAACAATTAATATTATTATCAATTTAGAATATATAATATGTAAATGCTATAAAAACTTTAATTAGTTCGTAAACTTTTAGAAGTAAATGTATGCAAGTGTTTAAGAATAAAAAAATAAGCAACCTAAAATATCAGCGTATAAGTGTGTAAGTAACCACTTGCACATTGCAACCGGCATATACGAATGGCGAGCGCGGACTAAGGACGGCGTAATAGTATGCGAGTGGTAGGTACCTGCTTCTCCTCGGGACTGCGAGCGCGTGGGAATTACGTAAAAGTATAGATTTTAAATCATCAATAAATAATCGTCGTTCATGCGCCATACTCATACTCATACTCTTTATTCATAAATTCAAATTTACAAGTCAACTATTATACATTAAATATGCTAAATTGGTACAATTAAATTAATAAAGATATTTATTCTATTACAAGTTGGAATACATTAATTGATTATAAGTTATTACAAATGTTTAATGTCAAAAATTCATTTATGTCATAAAAAGCATGTTCAGTCAAAAATAATTTAAGTTTTTTTTCAAAAATGTTGTCGTTCTCAATAACTGTAATTTCGTTGGGGAGTCCATTGTAGATTTTAGGACCCATACTATATACCGATTTAGACATTTTTTGTAACTTGGATGGAGGTAAGTTAAGCTGTTGCTTGCGTCTTAGCATATATTCATGGGACCATGTTTTGTTTGGAAATAGGTTTCTGTTTAATCTTACTAATTTAACTATTGAAAAAATGTATTGGGATATAAATGTTAAAATTTTTTGATTCTTAAAAAGATTTTTTGCTGGAGTACCAATGGGGACATGAGCGATTACTTTCACCGCGCGTTTCTGAATTGTAAAAACACGTTTCCATTCTGCAGCTGTGCCCCAAAGTTCAATTCCGTAGCTTAGCTGTGAGTGAAGTAGTGAGAAGTAGTAAGACCGAAGGGCAGAGGGAGGAAGCACCTTAGACAATCTGTATAGTGCAAAGCACGTGCCACTTAACTTACCACATTAATTGGAGATATGTGTATCCCATTTTAAAGCATGGTCAATTGTTAAACCTAAGAATTTTGAGGAATTTGTTTGAGGTAGGGAAACACCATCAATGTTTATTGACAGAGGTCTTGGTGGACGGCCGCCCAAGTTGAAATAAAGTATTTGTGTCTTTTTTAAATTTAGCACTAGACCGTTTGCGACAAACCACTGCTTTAGTTTTGTTACATCATTTTTTAATTGAATTTCAAGATTAGAAGATGATTTACTTGAGATTATGTCACAGGCATCGTCAGCAAAAAGATACATGCTACCATTTACAGCATTAGGTAGATCATTTACCTGGACTAAGAATGATATGTTTGCCAAAGCAGACCCCTGGGATACGCCAATTTTTGTAGAGCCTTGTTCGGACCTTATACGTCCATTTTTTAAAGTGACTGTTTGGAGCCTGTTGCTGAGAAATTGTTTTATAAATCCTAAGGCAGGACCTCTTACACCCATGTATTCAAATTTTAAAGCGATGACTTTGTGATTACATAAGTCAAATACGCGGGTCATGTCGCATAAGAGAATAGCAACATGATCCTGCCGTTCCTTTGCTTGTAGAATGTTGTGAATGACGTCACGAACTACTGACACACATGACTTGCCTTTTCTATAAGCAAATTGTTTGTTACTTAGTAACTTGTTTCCTTCAAAAAAATTGTAAATACGCTGTGTTACGCCGTATCCTAAGAACTTCGCTCTAGAAGGAATTAGAGATATATGTCTATAGCTGTCCTTTTCATCTTTCGGACCCTTTCCTTTATATACTGGTACGACCTTTATACTTTTTAAAATATCTGGGTACGAGCCAGTTTTTAACAATTGATTAAAGATTTCAACCAAAGGTTCAAGAAGTATGGGTAACGCAATTTTTAGCAATTTTGTTGATGTATCGTAGATATCGCAGGTATTTTTGCACACAATTCTTTTAGTTATTATGTCAAACAGTTCTTTTTGTGAGAAGGGATTAAGCCTTATCGATACGATGCTAGGCGGATATGCGTCGAACAGTAGGTCTCGAGCCCGCTCAGGAGATGCACTCGGTGCATCTTTATAGTTTTTACAGAAAGTCCCCAAAGGTCTGTGGTGTTTTTAGTTTCTAATGTTTTAAATGTATTAATGATATCCGTAGGACTAATGATTTTAAATACAAAAGGAACGTTACATTCAAGAACACTAGTTTTTAATAATTTTTTCTGCTAAGATTGGACTTGAGTTTAGATGTTCAGTTGTTTTGAATGGTATATTCTTAAAGAACTGTTCAAAGGCAACTGCTACCTCAGAATTTGTTTTAAAACTACCATCATCTACAATCAACTCAAAGTCCTGACAAGAATTCCTAGCTTTACCAGTTTCTTTATTTATTATGTTCCAAGTAGTTTTTATTTTCTTTGTTGATTTTTTTACTTTATGTATGAGGTGAATTGCTTTTGCAACAAGACAGACCTTTTTAAAGGTTTTTGAGTATTTTTTTAAATATTCCCTAAATATTTGGCTATTATTATATGTTTTTTCTTTATATAATTCATACAGTTTACGCCTACTTTTATGAATACCTGGGGTTGCCCATTCACTAAAACTAAAGCGACTGGAAATAAGTTTCTTTTTTGCAGTAAATAATTTATTATACTCTGTAGCAATAGTGTCAAGAACAGTATTGTACATATCATTTGGGTCGCCATTATAAAGCAAATCTGGAAGTTTATGCATTAAGTTAGATTTAAATGATTCAACCCGTTTAGTTGTTAGTGGTATAAATTTAATTTCCTTTTTAGTAATACTATTCTTTCTTTCTAAAACCACTAACTGTCCACAATGATCTGACTCTAGATTGCTTATAATTGATTTTTGAATTGGTTTTATGTCAGTAAATATATTGCCGATGCAAGTGGCACTGGATACAGCAATTCTAGTTGGTTCACAAAACAAATTATTTAAATTAGAAGACTGAAATAAGGCAAGCAATCTGGTGCTTAACGAGCTATTTTCCAAAATGTTTATATTTGCCGTTCCAAAACCGATGCAGGAGTTGCACTATTAAAAAATATATATAACGCCTGGGAGGATTCGCATGACGCCCTTGGAGTGTTTAGTGATTTATCTAAGGCATTTGACTGTGTTCAACATGAAAATCTCATCAGGAAGCTACATCACTATGGTATTAGAGGCAAAGCTCTCGACCTTTTGACATCCTATATGAGTAGGAGAGTACAGAAAATAGATGTCAACGGTGAAAGATCTCTGGGATCAGCAGTCACTATGGGAGTCCCTCAGGGCTCAATTTTAGGTCCATTTCTATTTCTTATTTACATTAATGATCTCCCATATCATGTAAAAAACCATGACATTGTCTTATTTGCTGATGACACCTCTTTGCTTTTTAAAGTTAAGAGACGTCAGACATATTATAATGAATTATATAATGCCCTTTCTAAAATTGTAAATTGGTTTAACGCTAATAATTTGTTACTTAATGAAAATAAATACCAAATGTGTTAAATTTACATTACCAAATGTTAGTCAGAGACAGACATGTATTAATATTAATGGCGAGCAATTAGAACTTATTAATTCAACAGTCGTTCTTGGCATAACGCTGGACTCCAAACTTCAATGGGGTCCTCACATTCATAACCTAGCCAAAAAACTTAGCTCTGCTGTGTATGCGATCAAGAAAATAAGACAATTGACCGATGTCGACACTGCAAAAATAGTATATTTTAGCTATTTCCATAGTTTAATGACATATGGTATCCTATTGTGGGGTAGCGCTGCTGATGTAAATACAATATTTTTGTTACAAAAAAGGGCAATTCGTGCCATTTATAAATTAGGATGTAGGATATCTCTGAGGGATAGGTTTAGGGAAGTAAAAATTTTAACTTTAGTGTCGCAGTACATATATGAAAATCTTTTATATGTACATAAAAATATCAATAGTTTCAGCAAGAAAAGTGACGTTTACAAAGTAAATACTAGAAGTAAAAATAAGCTGTTGGTGCATGATACACGTCTACACAAAATAAGTAACTCTTTTATGGGGCAATGTATACACTTTTACAACAAAGTTTCCAATAAAATTCAAAATCTATCAATAAGTAAATCTTTTATCAAGCAGGTACTTTGTAAAAAGGCATACTACAATATTTTAGCCTATGTAAATGATAAAAATCCTTGAGACTGATGATGCTAAATTACAGGACGCATAGGTAAACCAAATTAAAATGGAAATAACATAAAATTGTACGACTTAAATTTTTTTTTATTTAAAACATTAATTGTATTTTAGTTTATTTGTATTATTGATAGTGTTTTTAAAAGAGTAACTATCGAGTTTCTTGCCGGATTCTTCTCGGTAGAAATAAACAACATTGTGAACCGGCGGGAAGGTGGGAGGGTTCAAAAAATAATATTTTATAACTTTGACGATTCAAAAGTGATTGTAAAATCCTTATTTGAATAAACCATTTTGAATTTGACTTTGACTTTGACTTTGTATGAGTTGTAGGTATCGTGTTTCTACCAAGTAGCTGGCTAGATTAGATGTAGCACTATTTGCTTCAGATTTTTCATTATGTAAATTATTTTGGATTGAATCCTTTGTTACAATTGAATTTTCCGTTGAGGACAAAATAAAACTACTAGTTGTCGTAGTTAGTTGTTCATTCGTGGAAGTTAGGTGCAACCCGGCGGTGGTGGGCGGGTTCACACTTTGAGTGGTCGCTTTATTCTTACCACTGCTGTCATTGGTTTGTGCGCGTCTTGTTGATCTCAGTTGTCGTTTCGTAATTGGTAGATCGTAATGGTTTTGGCAAAACTCTCAAGTTATTCAATTTTGTCGCATAATCTTTCGATTAGCTTTTTTTGCGTTGAAAATTTTATCGTCAAGTCTTGAAGAAATTTTAGCGTTATTTCACTGTCACTTTTTACTATTAATAAAGCTTCTTTACACTCATTTATAATTTTGTCACTTTCGGATGAATTCGCCATGTTTAGTTATTAAAAAACAATTAATTCGACAGATCTCAATGCATAGTCGTTGTCGCCTGTCATAACTTTCGTTTAAACAATCACTAATCAACTAAATTTTTATTCCGGCGACAAAGTAAACAACTGGCATATGCGAATGGCGAGCGCGTACTGAGGACGAGTGGTGACGTCTCGCCGCGGCGTAATAGCATGCGAGTGGTAGGTGCCTACTTCTCCTCGGGACTGCGAGCGCGTGGGAATTACGTAAAAGTATAGATGTACTCGTTGCATACTTATTCACAGGACATTTTATCTTTAAATGTAGATTTATACTTTTATGAAATATTAGGATAGGACGTCCAAATTTTTTTTTTCAACTTAGGTGATAGATTTGATTACGCTGAAGCTAAATAAATAATAATCGTTAAACTGTATATCAGGCAGATATACACTTACTCGTAGGGTGTGTCGTACTGTTCGCTGTGTGAAGTTTCCCGTGTTCATATGGAACATTTTTTTTACTTACCAATTTTTTCGCTGAACCATCTGAGCTATACGCATGGGTTTCGCACATTCCCAGACTTTATCTGTTGTGTCCGCTACTTTGACCAGATCTTCTGTTTCTGTCGATGCTAGTACCGCTCGTATGGATGTGGGCAGTCGTCTTTCTATAGAATATAAGCGTTTAGGAGACTTTATCTGTTGTGTCCGCTACTTTGACCAGATCTTCTGTTTCTGTTGATGCTAGTACCGCTCGTACGGATGTAATGCTGCCGGTTTTCACTGCTCGTATGACTGGAGTTTGTACTGCCATTTTCTCTTTGATTTTCTTGCTTGACTCCTTGATGTTGTGCACGGAAAAGTTGCGTCTTACTTACAGTAGTCCAGTGTTTCACCTTGTTGCAGCGACAGTTACATCTTCTTCACGGTAGTCCTGTGTCTGCCTCCTTGTTGCAGCGAAAGTTGCGTCTTCTCCACGGGTTCACCGGTAACTATTAAAAGTTTTCTGCGCTATGAGATCCGTGAATCGTCGAGGCCATGTGCCGACATGTGTCCGGTTGTATCGCCATACGACGGGTGCGGTGAGATCTGAGAATGTGCAGGTGCGGCGATATCCGTGAATTGTCTGGGTCACCAATGTTACGACAGTGGTCGTTATCGTTTCCAGCAGCAGGTTGAAGTAAATAATGTTCAACCCACAATTAGTATTTTTGATTCTGACTCACTGACAATTGAAATTGTTAAAACACTACAAAAATGGTAAAAAATTTGCAGTCACAGTTCCCATAACTAAAGCACTTTTTGGTCTTCATGAAGAACAAATTAGACATTCCACAAACGACATTACACTGTATTTTGCATGAAGACTTAAGTCTTAAGGCTTTTAAAATTCAATTTATTCAAGAACTCAAGCCCGTTGATCACCATAAACGTCATATCTTCGATGATTGGGTCCTTTAGATGCATCAAAATGTTCCGGATTTTCATCGAAAAAATCTTCTCCAGTGATGAGGCCCGCCTTCCCCTCGGAGGCCTCGTTAATAAGCAGAATTTCTGCATTTGGGGCTTATTAAATCCAAGAATGATTGTTGAAAAGCCCCTCCGTCCTCAACGTATCATTGTTTGGTGCAGTTTTTGGGCTATTTTTACGAAATTGAGGCTGGTGCAACTGTTACGGTAAATGGATTGCCACACAAGCAATGAAACAATCGCAATCTTGCAATAAAACTTCTTGACCGTGTTATTTCTCGAAGAGGTGATCACATTCTTGTTTAACACCTTTAGACTTTTTTCTTTGAGGACACGTGAAAGATAAGGTCTATGCTAATGCTCCACAATCGATTCAAGACTTTAAAGATGGAATACGTGAAGTTATCGAGGACATACAGCCGCAAATGTGTGAATTGGTGATGGAAAATTTCATGAAAAGGATATGATGCTGCAAGCGTAGCCATGGCGGCCATTTGGCTGATTTCGTATTTAGGGTTCCGTAGCCAAATGCCAAAAAACGGAACCCTTATAGATTCGTCATGTCTGTCTGTCTGTCCCTCCGTCCGTATGTCACAGCCACTTTTTTCCGAAACTATAAGAACTATACTGTTGAAACATAGAAAGCAGATGTATTTTGTGAATCGCATTAAGATTTTCAGACAAAAATAGAAAAAAAAACAATAAATTTTGGAGGTTCCCCATACTTAGAACTGAAACTCAAAAATTTTTTTTTTCTTCAAACCCATACGTGTAGGGTATCTATGGATAGGTCTTCAAAAATGATATTGAGGTTTCTAATATCATTTTTTTCTAAACTGAATAGTTTTTTAATAGAATTACCATGCAAACCACCACCGAAAATTGGTTTGAACGAGATCTAGTAAGTATTTTTTTTAATACGTCATAAATCGATAACCGCAATTTACCTTTCATTCAATCAACTCAAATTAAAAAATATTTTTGTTTGTGTTTGTAGATTACATAAATGGTGGTAGATACGGAACCCTCGGTGCGCGAGTCCAACTGGCACTTGGCCATTTTTTTTAATTGTAACATGCATACCTTTCTACCTTTCACTTTACAATGAAGTAAACATTCATTGATACCTCTTAAAAAATACTCGTTTTTATAATATCAAAAATGAAACCTCTTATTGGCAAACCTTTTACATAGATAATAAAAGATTTTAGTCAGGCCTTGCAATTCTGCTTATTATTTTATTTTCTAATCTAAATATGTGCTAATATTTACAATACTCAACAACCATTTCGTTGGAAGTTGACACACACACACACACACACACACACACAAACTGGGTTCTAATAAAAAATTGTACTTTAAAGTTTAAATAAAGTTGTTCGGAAAAGAATAAATAACTGACTCGTTTCGGACCGGTGACGAGTTAGCTATTCATTCATAACGCCATTCATTTTGTGCGCGGCACGTCAGTCGAACCTCGGTCGCAGAAAACTGTAAACGTGAATAATTGTCGTTACGATTTAAATTGATAAATTCAAATTCAACTGGAAAAGGCCAGTTATCGTTAGGTTTAGTGATTTTCGGTGTTTTGGATATAAAGTGAAAATCACAGTGTCACGGGTCAAGCTGTTAGGAAGAACTTCAGCTAGATTTCGTCACCATTAGAAGACGAATACCCGTCAACAACGAGTCACTCACAGTACACATACCTGCATCTACTCACCAAACAACTCGGTAAAAAACACCGGTATATATCAAAACGTAAGTACAGAACAAATAATTAATTCGCGGCCCACTTTATGGCCCACATTTTGGTACCAAGAGCGTGGTTCGGCCTTCGTGGGTTTTTTTGTTCGTTTATTTGGGTTTTATAACAAATTGTTTGGGCTGTGTCGGATTTACAGTTAATTACAATTACAAGTCATGACTATGGATCACGTCGGGTTGATACCGGTCTTATATACCTACTTTCGACACCTTAGTGTCATTCTTAGAAGACCAAAGTAGGAAACTCTAAAATTTACACACCGAGCCACAAACGGGACCGTAACCCTTTTGTGCCCCCTCCGCTCATTTAGGTATTGCGGAGCGGGCACGTTTCACGGAGCATGAGCCTCTGTCCCTCCCTATCGTGGTGCGTCCTCGCGTTGCTCGCGAGTTGAATGTTGAACGCAGTGGCTATTGCGCGACTCGGCAGCCACCTATACCCACGTGGGACTCATATGTTTAAGGGTCCGTTTAAGGGCTCTAGCGTGGGGCATTATGAGCCACAGGAGCCCCGGGGCCAAGTACGGCGCTCGGGACTGGCCAACGCCCGTTGACACATGGCAGCCGTTGCACTAGCCGCTTAACATCAGGCGGACCGTGTGCTTGTTTGCCACCTTAGTAGTATAAAAAAAAAAAAAGCCTCTCCAGCACCTGTCACAACTGTTGTTCCCTTCGCGCAGGTTCTGATTCATTCACCGCGCGGACCTGGTGTAGTTGTGCGCGCCTTTCTGGAATCAGGCGCTCAGAGGTGTTTTATGTCACTGTGGCTGGTGAAGCATCTCCACTTACAGATAAGTTCGCGGAGCTGTGGGATTTCTGGAGGTCTACGGGTGGATAACGTCGTGGGAACGGTCTCGTTTTCCTTTTCCTCCTAACTCCATCCTGATGTGCGGCATTAACTAGGAGCTGTTGTAGGTGGGATATTCTGGGTCATCACCGTCAAGTGCCCCTGTCCTGGATCTCTCGTCCGGTCTGCAGTTGGCCGATGAAAGGTTCCACCTACCTGGTCTGTGGAGTGGCTGGTGCTTGGCGCTGATGTCCTTGGATTGCTTGGACTGAAGAACCCCCCCCCCATCCGGCGTCACGAAAGTCGACGACGACGGCGAGTCGTATTTTCTCGCCAATACTGGTCGTTTAAATTCTGGCCGGGTTTTATGCGCGAATACGAATCCCTGGGTCACATGTCGGGTTCGCAGTTCGAGTGGGAAGGCAATGAATATTATTTTGTTCCACATCACACCATGGCAAGATGTGTTCTATGGGTCGGCGCCTACATCTTCGGGTGTATCCTTGAGCGACTGCCTGATGTCGGGACCAAAACATCAGGCAGACATCTCGGACATCTAAACTGGGTTTCGTCGCCACCAGGTTGCGTTTGTGGCTGAAATCAAGATGATGTTTCGTCAGGTCATGATACACCCTAAAGATAGGCGGTTTCAGCTCATTTTATGTGGTTTATGAGCTGAACACCAATACCTACGGGCTTATAGTTTATAGCAATTGGCTGATAGTGAGAGTCTGAACTTTACGCGCGCAGCTGCTTTCTTGGTCTTGAATCCTTCGGATTGTGCTACACGGGGCCTAATTGCCTCGCAAATCATTAATCACCCGCTCTGGTGGGGTCCTGACTGGCTGGCCTCTCCTGAAAACACTTTGCCTCATATAGTTTGTACCACTTGCTGTAAAATTGGTACCACTTGCTGTAGTTCACATAATAACGGAAAATTAAAATCATAAATTATGAAATGCCTAAATAAGTCACCAATTTTTATGTTCGAATAACGCATTGGAGTGGGCGGCGCTTGGCATTACGGGATGTTTGAACAAAATGAGCTTTTTAAATACTTGTATTATTCACAATCTACGGAACCCTACGTGATTTTCTGTGTCAGGGGGAGCCGGGGATTTTTAATAAATTTTAGATGTTTTCACTTGTCAATTAATGCACTGATCTTCATTGATAGTAGGTGTTGAAAAAACTTTTTTACTTATACATGAGTCAATGGTTACTTGTTTCTGTATTTTTTCTTTAATAATATCAGTATTCAAATGGTTAGTTTCTTGCCTATTTATGTATTTTTCAAATTTTTGATTCTTAATGTGTTTAAAAACTAATGATCAACCGGCTAAACTTCTTGAGTTTGGAGGCTAATAATAATTTCTTTTGAACGCACGTGAGACCGGATCATTTCTTTTTTGCACTTCGCGGACCACTGTTGCGGCACGCTAGCTTCGCTCATCGCCATCTTACTTTCTTTTATGTATTTAAGTTTAATAAACTATGATCCGAATGTTTCATTTTATATTCCCCATTTTGATTTGAGCCAAGGCAAAAAAGAAGTAAACATTAGTCTCTCCTTGAAAATAAACTTAAGTCTTAGCTGCTTATCTTAAGTTTATTTACACATCTACATTTAGCCGTAACATTTATCATTTATAATAAAATAACATATAAGTATGTATATAATATAAAATTTTATTTATTCCAGAATACTTAAATAATCCGAAGCTTCTAGCTAAGTTGCAGTCACACTGGGAAGAAGGATTTAGCAACATTTTCAAATATGACAATTTATCTCCTGACCTTAAGAGAGATATCTCCAGGAAGATAAAACGTTACTATTTCCAAGACAAACCAGAAAATGCAGAAACTTTTGCTAATTTGATTGAGGTACGACTCCATTTAATAATACGAGAAATCCTTATATATATATATATATATATATATACGTCGTTTTATCCGTGTTTTATTTTGTTTATTGAAAATTGTCTTGGAAGGCACATATTGAATATGTGTGTTCAAAATTAAATAAATTCTCTTACGCACTATATATGTTATAAGTCAGCAAGCTAAAAAACAGTCTTAACAGCTTATGATGCCTATGTGACGTCAACACTGCAATATGGACTGTTTTTTTGGGGAAACTCAACAAATAAATTGAAGGTTTTTAGAGCACAAAGGAAATATCTTCGAGCCGTCTGTGGTTTAAAAACTAACAATATAAAGTAACACTGTTACCTCTTCACGCTTAAAATTTAGATAGGTAGGTTGGTATGAAGATAGTTTGAGTCCCGGGGAAAAAAATAGGATAGTTTTTATCCAAAAAAAATCAAAAGTTTTCCCGGAAATAACTGTAACCGAGCTTAAACGAACTATAGCTACAGCTATTGCTTGCTATAGTACTTCGCTGTACTTGTTTAGTACAATTATGGAGTTGACTTTGTAATTCCAAGTCGAAAACCGAATTGAGGGCGGGCGGAGCCGCTGGCAGAATGACACAGTTTTACAGCTTTACCAAATGACCTTATTTGGGCACAGTTTTTATTGCGTTTACTTAGAAGCTTTATTTTTTACAACTTTAATTGACCGTAGACTTTAGTATTTGATATTAATTTCAACTTGGTACCTTTACGCGTTCTTGATTTAGAGGGTATTGACAGACAAACAGATAGACAGACGAACAACAAAGTAAATTTATAAGGGTTTCTTTTTCCTTTTAAGGTGAAATCCTAAAAATATTCACGTTGTTGTTTTGGTGTATATTGTGACTGTAGAGTAAAATTCTATATCAACATTTTATATTACGTTTAGGGCATGTAATGTTAATATCGGAAGGTTTTCAATTCCGATATTGATTTCCGATTCTGAATTTAAAAACCGGAATTACGATACTAGGAATGAAACGTATTCATCATAAATTTGCATTAGATACGAAAATACATGACTTTTAATAAAAGAAATAAAAGATGTGTTAAATTTTTTTTAATAGTCAACAAAAAAATTATATATGACTTTTCTGATGATTAATAAGATAGAAAGATAAATTTTGTTACATGACATTGTCCCGTAGCATGGCAATCTGTGGGTATCATAATGACCCAGTATTTTGTCTTATTTGATTTTGACTTTAGTCCAGTAAGAAACCTTAAGAGGATTCACTTGACGGCGCCTTGAAGCGGGCTTCATACACTCGAATTTCTCACTTATTTTTGACACTTGCTGATCAAACACCACGAAATTTTGAAGACATGTTCTAGCTATAAATATCTAGGCTTGCAGTGTGCCAGTTTTCTTTAAAATTTTATAGTTCAAAAGTTACACAGGATTCTAGTTTTTCATACAAATGGTTTTAAGAAAGATTTCTAGTTAACGTAGAACATTTTACAAGATTTTGGAAAAACCACAGACCTAGGTATTCGGCTTGGGATTATGACTAGTAAATTTCTCAGTGATTGATCAGTAAATGTCAAAAACAAATGAGAAATGCGTTTGTATGAAGCCCGCTGCGAGCGCCGCGAATCGTATCTTCTTTAGTGAGTTTCTCATTCATAGGTTGCCGAGTCTATTTTTAAGAGTGGGTAGGTATACTAAATCTCTTAAGTCGAGAGTGGGTTAAACTTCCACAGTTTCTTTAAGCAGCGATTCAAGCGTGTCCACTTGGTTTGAAAATCTTCTCTGGTAGCTTTCACTACACCACAGATTATACAAAGCAATTTCTTGCTTGATTGTATTCATCTTCAAATCCGTATGTATATTTTTTCCCAATGAAATATGGTGTGTTCAGCATAGCTTCAAACTGTATTCAAATCAGTTTTTTTTAATAAGAGATTATTTTTACTTTTCTTGTGCATCTTTTTGAAGCTGGTTGTTTTTTTTATGGTTCCGTACCTCGAAAGGCAAAAACGGAACCATTATAGGATCACTTAATTGTCCGTCCGTCTGTCCATCTGTCAAGACCCTTTTTCTCAAGAACGCTTGAAAATATCAAGCTAAAATTAATATAAAATTATAATTAAATAAAATTATAAATAAATTTAATTATATACAACAACATATACTGACACGGAACCCTCGGTGCTCGAGCCAGACTCGCACTTGGCCGTTTGTTTTTTGTTAAATTGTTTTCGAGAGAGAGAGTTTCGAATGACGAATTGATTATTTTTCTCGTATACTAAAATCATCGATACTCCTAACAAAATTTTATACAATCATCACCATAAAAGGTTTTTTACCTGTTCCAAAATAAATCCAATTTTTTTTTTAAAACAAATATTTAAGTTTTAAATTCACTATATTAATTAGGGACCACCTCGGAAGTAAACCCTTTAAATAATAAAGAATTTTGAAAATCCGTCTATATATGACGGATTTAAGCCCGAACATACATAAAAAATATACAAACCTCCTCCTCCGCCTCCTTTTTTTTAAACTCGGGTAAAAAAGGAAAACAATTACAATAAGCTATTTATTTCATCCTTAGAAATTAAAATACGAATAAAAAAAATCAACCAGTAGGTAAGAAAAAAAATTAAAAAATTAGCATTATAAGCTTGTTGATATATTAACCGACTTTGAAAAAGGAGGAGGTTCTCAATTCGGATGTTTATATTTTTTTTGTTATGTATGTTTGGGCATAACTCTGTCTGTCTCTCTGATTTGCAAAATTCTTTTTTTATTTAAAAAGGTATACTTCCGGGGTGGTCCCAAATTTATGTAGTGAATTTAAATCTTAAACTTTAGGTAAAAAAAAAAAATTGGTGTTAATTTGGAACTGGTGAAACGCCTTTTACGGAGACGCCACTTTATATTAAGTTCATCAAACAATTTTATAAGACTTTATATCTAGATTTATTGACCATATGATGTGAAGGAGTCTGCACCTTAAAAAGTTCTTCTTTGATGAGATGAGATGAGTATTTCGGACTTTGTTTTTTCGACTGCTAGTACTTGAGAGCTTTTTATGGTGGGGTGAAATTTGCGTTCGCCTTCAGATGGATTCTTTCCAGGAGGCACATAAGTGCCACGAACTATTATACCAGCTTCTGAATACTCGTTGTTTAGTGCTAGCGCCTCTTTCTTCAAAAGATTCCGGCTCCGTCTTCACAACTAAGGGATCTAATTTGTCTCTTTGTGCCTTTTATCCTTATGGAGACTGCTCTTATCAAAGATATTAGTTCTTTAATTCCCAGGCAGTAAATTATTATAGAGTATGCTTTTTCCCATTTTTCGTTTAGTTTGGATGCAGAAACTGTTATATATTCAATGCACTCCTGTCATATATCATACTCCTTCACATGAGATAATTAGTGGGGTGTGTGATGCTCTTAAGTTTTCAACAGCACGATCATATTTTAAATGTTTTTCTCTACTCTATGCCTTTGTGCTGTTTTTTCCAGGTGAGGTTTTTTCCAGGAAGCGTCAGTACTTACTATACGAACGTCAAATAACGCTTTCTTTGCAGGTTCCCAAACACCATTTAATAATAAGTCACTTATCAATGCTAATTGACTTGTATTTGCATCACATATAGCACAGCATAGGTTTTGTTGTACTAGGTCCCCAAGCTAATTTAGCCCAATGTTTGCAATCATCTCTATGTTGATTATGACCTTGTGTTATTAGACCACCTTTTTTGCAGTTAAGTGCGTGGTTAAGGTAAAAATCACTTTCTTCACATCCGTCGCATGTTTATAGGGAGATTTATAGGTTAATTAGCATAACGTATGGCTAGGGCATCCTTAAATTGGGTAACTGTGACAACTGCATTATTCGAAATAGTGGGAATAATAGTTAGCCATTGTGATGATTTCGTTTCAATAACTCTTTGGATACATCATTGCATTTTATTGGGTAATTTAGATATAATATCATTACTTGTTGTGATATCCCTTAATTACCTTGCCTGTTTTTCCTCTTTCATAGTATCAGCAGCATATATTTGATGGGCTAATAAATCCAGTTTCACCGTATCTAGTAAGTATTTTGTTTGATTCTAAGGAAGTCTTGAAGCTTTCTGTATTTTTTCTTGGATCATTAATGCCGAAAACACCTACTTTTATTGGTAAGAAGAAAAGTTGATGTTCCAGTGAAGTTATCTCCCTATCTAAGATAATTGGTGTTAATGTTGTCATAATACTTTGTTTTAATGTGATAAATTCTTCTTCTGTTTCACTCATTACAGTTTGCAGATATCTAATCTCCAAGATCAAGATCTCCATTCGCATTAGAGTGATTTTTTAAAGGCTGCATGTACAAGTTGTATACAAATATAATACAATTTTTCAATTTACTAACTTTTTCTGTTTTTCCTACCTGGTTTCCAATAACGCCACCTAAAGAGAGTACAATTTTACACCTAAGGTTCTGAAAATTCTTTTTGCTTGATCGATAGATTTTTCTTTAACTATAATGTAGCTATTTACATTTACAGCCAATTTTATATTATTGAATTTACTAAAACAAGCTGATATTTTGTATATATTTTCTAGGGTTTTTGCAACTTTGAATTAGAGGTAGTATCTTAACTGCATACATTAACATTGCTAAAGGGTCACCTTGTGTAGTTCGTTCTTTGCTGAGAATGAAATCTTTAGAGCCCGATAAACAAATGACAGCATAAACTCTGTATGAGTTGAATAAGAATTTTGCACAACGGGGCCAGAAAATTTGGGTGTTCCAAAGAGCGATTGCACGACTCAGTATACTTAAGGCATTAGTTGCATCTATTAGAAGCGGGGCCTTCGTCATCTTCTCCTTCAATAAAACAAGTGGTCATAGCATTAATTCCACCTGCAATGCCTGATTTTAATTCTACACATAGCTGATCAGAACCACAACCTTGTTTTAAATATAATCCTGTTGCGGTAACCATTGCTTTGGCAAAGAGGCGTTGTAATATTTCAACTATTCCTATAGGACAAATACCTGGGTATTTTTAAGTGCTATGCCCCTTCTTGAGAGTAAAGCTCTGATGCAAACCCATTAAATAATTTCATTGCTGAGTTTTCTAATTAAAGTTGCGATTGACTCTCTTAGATCTAAACGATGGTTTCCAAAGCGTTAGAAGCAGTTATTTCCATTGCTCAGAATCGGTACTGCTTCACCTAATAGTTTTCTAGCAACTTTTTCTATGTGATTTGAAGTTATATCAACATTAAACATAAAAGGAAGTTCGGAATTATCCCAAAAATCTGTGAGTTGTGGGGTTATTTGGTTGGGATGTTTTTCTTTAAATAATTGATGCACAGATTTCTTTCCTAATTTATCATTTGGATCCATAAATCTACCTTCTGATTTTCTAGTTATCCATCTATTTGTCTGATTTGTTCTTGTAGTATAAGACGGCTAAATATTCTGATTGTATGGCCAGCATGATTTCTCTGTTTATTTTTTGAAGTAAGTTTTGATTTGCATAGTATAACTTCCTAGTGACTTATAAAGTCCTAGTACATCAATCTTATAAACACACAAAATCTTCATAGAAGTAAGAAATACAATATAAATAAACATACATACATAGAAATAATCTCTAAAATATAATACATAGAAAGAATGTGACGCTCGTTACGAGCGTATTTCCATGTCAAAGATGTAGTTGGGATTTTCATCAGTCAGACTTGTGCCTCGGTAGCTCAGTGGTAGAGCACTTACACGGAATGTAAGGGTCGCAGATTCAAGTCCTCTCTCGAGGTTAATCTTTTGACTGCATCTTTGATATGAATGTATTTATTTATATTGATGATTTGCATAGTAATAATTCAACAATCAATTTGTCATATTGCTTAGAATTCAACATTTCCATTCTTTAAATTGTTTGTTTAATATCCTACCTAGATTTTACCATAAGGGTTTCTCAATACTACAGTATTGTACTGCATAAAATCAAATTTTTTCGCAGTTATTTGCTAGTTCTTTAATTTACTTAGCAAGAAGTGTTGTCAATTGTCCGCCTGCATTTCCTCGTGGGATGATATGTTGTGTTATATAAACATTTGTAGTTTTTTTCCTACGTTGTCTCCAGATTGAGTCAGGAACACCTTCATTATTGAATAGTTTCGCGTTAAATCCTTTTAAAAATAAATTTTATATTGAATCAGGTAATAGGGTATCATTAAAAGGTAGATGCATTGTTCCATCAATTTAATTTAACTTTATTTAACGCCATTTATATTGATGATTGTATAAAATTTTATTACGAGTATGGATGTTTTTCTTGTGCGACAAAAGCAATTCGTCACTCAAAAGTAAAAAATAAAACTTTTTAACCAAAAAACAACCAGCTTCAAAAAGATGAAATAAAAAGGTAAAAATAACTATTATATATTTTCAAAGAGTTAATAACACACTTCGTTTGCATGAAACCAACTTCAAACTGTAAAACAGATTAGATTTTTGGAAATAAGTAATTATTTTTACCTTTTTAGTGTATCTTTTTAAAGCCGGTTGTCTTTTTGCTAAAAAGTTATTACACTTATACAGGGTAAGCACAGAGATGGTTTGAAGGGAAACTGTTATCATTAAGTAACAAATAAGTGACTAATATAGTCTTTTTTTTATATCACCAGGCCACGGGGATCACCAATGTCGATTTTAACCTACTTAAAAAAAAGGGGTTATTGTCAACTGTATTTTTTTTATGTTTGTTACCACAGAACTTTCGACTGGTTAAACTGATTTTGATGATTCTTTTAATTTGATGGTACTGGTGCTTCTCATGTGGTCCTACTTTAGTTTGGGTGAGTTCTGTCTGTGGTATTCATGAGAAAAACATATGCGTCTTAATTTTTGAAGTAAAAACTTCTTAAGCAGCGTTGTCTACTTCTTTTGTGATGGGTAAAAAATGCTAAGCTCGCGTCAGGTCGCGTGTTCTGATCGAAAAATCATAGAAAATTCGTAAGACAGAACTCGCGTCAGTTTCATTTACATTAGATTATGACATATTGAGATGTCAAATATACTACGTCGAAAAAGTAAATAAACAAACATTATTATATTTGATGGGTTAACTCGCGTCAAGCTGATCAAAAAGTTCGTCAGACGGAAACCATGATGCCACGCCACAAAAATTCGCAAGTCGGAAACCATAATACAACGCCTATTATAATTTTTTAAGTTAAATATTCATTTCGGATGACAGCTGTCAAACTAGAAACGGCTTTATCTCCGTAACTTTTGATCGTAGACTTGTGGTTTCGCTACAAAAGTGATAGATTTCATCAAGATCTTAATTTAGGATGAAAGCTGTAAAACTAGAAACGGCTTTATCTCCGAAAATTTTAATTGAAGACTAGTAATTTCTTAACAGCAGTGATAGATCTCATCAAGATCTTTATTTCGGATGACAGCTGTCAAACCAGAAACGGCTTGATCTCCGTAATTTTGATCTTAGACTAGTAGTTTACTTTACAGAAGTGATAGATCTCATCAAGATCTTTTTTCGAATGACAGCTGTCAAAATAGAAACTGCTTTATTTCCGAAAATTTTAATTGAAGACTAGTAATTTCTTAACAGCAGTGATAGATCTCATCAAGATCTTTTTTTCGAATGACAGCTGTCAAAATAGAAACTGCTTTATCTCCGAAAATTTTAATTGAAGACTAGTAATTTCTTAACAGCAGTGATAGATCTCATCAAGATCTTCATTTCGGATGACAGCTGTCAAACTAGAAACGGCTTTAACCCCGAAACTATTAATTGTAGACTTGTAATTTCTTTACAGAAGTGATAGATCTCATCACAATCTTTATTTCGGATGATAGCTGTCAAACTAGAAACGGCCTTATCTTTGTAACTTTTGATCGTAGACTAGTAGTTTCTTTACAGAAGTGATATCTCACTGTTGAAACCCCCCGCCCCCTAACAAGTTGCGTTTAACCTACCCCTACCTACTAAACCCTACATACCGCGGAAAACTAATAATAAAATTTTAATTTGGCAATGATCGTCTAATGCCGTGATTAGGTGAGAACCTAAGTAACCCTGACTCTAAGAAGGTATGAGTTTAGTCAGTCACTAGCATGGCGAGTGAACTTTGATTTTAAGATTAAGTTCTACATAATATAACTATCTAAGCCTTAACCATTTATCTTAACTAACTTGTCGCACACGAGTGATGTTCCAATCTAAGATAGCTGTTATAATACGTCCTAGTCATGATTTAAATTATCGTCACACTAAACTTGATTAAGTAGATTTCTAATACAATAACCTTCCCCATAACTACCCTTATTCACTTTCAATTAATAACTATTTAAATCCTGTCGAAGAGTAAGCCTTTCATAATTTAGTTTCTATTACTTTATTTATTTATTTAACCTTACAATATGCCAGTAAAACGAACATAAGAAATTAAGATTTCCTTTACAGTTCGCGACAATAAACAAAAAGCAAATGTCTGTAGTGTCGGGATCGAACCGCGGCCCTTCTTATGCTTATCAAACTTTATAACCACTATACCAATTGGTCGATAAATGATCCATTGAATTTAACCTAATATTTTTGCACCCTGAAGATTCCGTTTGTTTGCTGTAAAGGTGGTAAACGAATTTCTCAAAAGAAAGGAGTAATCTGTATCCCGACAACTTATCACTCATTACTTTGACGAAAACTAATCCGGACCAATTTATGCTAACAGTTTAGATAGGTAAGTATTGAATAGGTATCTCATACAACTACCTACTAGACACACCAAAATTAAGATTTCTACTTTATCATTTATATCCTGATCCGGATTAGAACTCATAAAATTTAAACAACCTCTTTAACTTTCTTGGAGTAGGGTGGAACTGAGCTAGCAAGACCTAAAAGTAAACCAGCTCTACTCACACACTAGTTCTCGAGCTTCGCCGTCACACGAAGACTCTCTTCCTCTGCTCTTCCTATTTACTACCCATTCCTGTTCTAATACTGATATTAAAATGGAGAGATCTTACTATAACCGCGACATCCCTAGGTCTGTTGACGAAGCGTTATCATCAAAGGGTTGTGACCTTACAGTCCCATTAATTACTTTCGAAAGAAACACTGACCTAATACATATTTGTCATAAAAAACCCGTACAATAGGTTATAATTCTATAAAGAAAAATCTTTACTCAACCTGTAAGGTACTAAATTAAGTGCCCTTGCCAATAAAAATCGCTAATTAAATCGTACAAAAAGGTAATTCACACTTATCACTGTTAGGTAAAATTCGAGAATAATATAATTAGACACGGCGCCATGTTCTTAAAATCGTCAACCAAGGCATGTATTTTGTTTGTATTTTATTATGCACATTTAAATTAATTTTTAATTAATTAGCTACCTATAGTTATCTATTAAATTTAATGATAATATAACATTCTTAAAATGCGATAGTAGAACTCTAGATATCCTATGTACGGTTTGCCATAACATCAGTATGTGATTTGTGTACCTAAACCGTTAGCACATACCCTATCACTCATCTCTAGGTATATGTACCTTTTCAAAATTTACAGTTTTCACATACGAACATATTTTGGGATCACACAAGAAAAGTAAAACAATGGTTATAATTAATAGTTTACCTACCCAACAACAATTCATATAGAAACTCTTCAAATGAATTTCTAGATAAACAGCTGTACTCAAAAGGAATTTTTCCCTTTCGCGATTATAGTTATTTCCTCTGAAAATAAAATTAATCTACTCACTCAGGAAAATTATCGATGGGCGGGAAGACGCCGACAGCGCCGACGACGCCAAGCCCGAACACTCCTAACAACTTCACGGTTACACACGGGTTCGATGTTAATTCAATGTAAATAACCACTTAAAGTTTTATTATTTATTCACATTTGCACTTTGTAATTGCAAACACTATTTATTAAGAAAAACGCGGATATTTGTCAAAACTCTATTTAAGAATGCGGGAGGTGGGACGCTTTCCGTATTACTCGACTCAAAAAAGGCGGGAAACACTCCATTATGCAAAATCGCGCGCGTCACTCACGAATTTTGAATTTCGAATGGAAGAGAGAGGACTCTGTCACGACAGTCTCTAGCGCCGTGGCGCCAAAATAAAGCGAGCGAACGATTTCTTTTTTATCTCTTTTACACGCTCTAATTAGGAGATATCCCTATTTCCCGTATTTTTTATTTCGTCTTCAAAGAGGTTTTGTGACGTCATCGCATGACATGGTCACGTGACGATCATTCGATTTGGGCACACAGTTTTATTATTATTTTTACACCGCATGTTTAAGCTACTTTACCATTCATCGAAACAAAATCTACGATAGACATATATCGAATGCAGCGCTGTCTTATCTTTTACCGCGCAATTATTTCGGGTTCGAAACCCCAATATTGATAATTTTATCAATTTTACAATTATTTAGAAAGTTGACTCTGATTCTCAATCCTTAAAAACAAAACTATTAACTTGTTGAATTTTAGAACTTCGCTAACCTACTGAGCCCCTAAACTTGTTGAATTTTAGAACTTCGCTAACCTAATGAGATCTAGTTGACATTGTAAAAATGCGCATTGTCCATTGTTAGAAACAAAATAAATTCACTGGTGTATTACCGCTCTCATTTTAACAAAATAAAAATCTCTATATTTCTTTCCTATAGATATGTATATATCTCGACTACACGCCTGTAACTAAGTTATCGCTATGCTTCATGTGTTCAATTGTATAAACAAATTACTCTAAATATAAAAATTTGCAAGTTACTCAGCTATTGAATAACCTACAATATTTCATTAATCTCAGCTCTTTATGGTCACTTTAGCTCCCCGTTAATAAGTCTCAAATTTCCTTATGCCACATATAACAGCCCATATTTCTTGTTTAATAACCGTCCATCTTAACTCAGCCCCCTTTGACGATTTACTACAATATCCCAAAATTCTTATGTCGGTTCCTATGCCTTTCGTATCAATGATATGCCCTAACATTTTAATTTCAGCACAAACAAATAACATTTGGTTAAATCAAAAGCCAACCGGGTTTTTGTAGTTTCCCTAGCATTATATCTAGATGTTCTAAATGTTCTTTCAAATCTCAATTTATAAGAATAATTCAATCAACTAAATAATTCACAGGAAATTATCGAAAAGCTAAGCCAGTATCTCTTATATTGTCTTTAAAAAAAAAAAAATTTGAAATTACGCATTGTTAAGATCAATGTTACTAATATATCTAACACTTTGAAAAAGAATTTGATATGTCTCTTCCAATTTCACTTTAATTGAATGGGTATAATAATTCGCGCGACCTAATCTCCCAGAAAACAATTCACTATATTAAAATTATTTTTACTCACGGAATTTATTACTAATCTCAATAAATAAATCTTAAATTATCTCCAGATAATACAGCAAGTTCAATCAACTTATTACCCTGTATGCAAATCACATCCTGAATTATTAAATTTAAATGAACATTAGTCCCGTTAAGCGTTATTGTAAACTCAACATTGGTAGGTTCCATTTTCAATATTACCTTATGTTTTTAAATCCTATCAAACCCCAATATTAATAATTTTATCAATTTTACAATTATTTAGAAAGTTGACTCTGATTCTCAATCCTTAAAAACAAAACTATTAACTTGTTGAATTTTAGAACTTCGCTAACCTACTGAGCCCCTAATCCGCAAGGATCTAACTGGAATATATCTAATGCAGCGCTGTCTTATCTATTACCGCGCAATTATTTCGAACCCCAATTTATGTTTATCTATTTATAATGTTTGACTATCTTATTTTTGTATATCCAACAGATAATTAGACCTATAGCTACTTCTCTATGAATACATTAGGTATTCAATTAAATCCCACATAATGGTACGCTATATAGGTAGTTAGACATAATTTTGTTCTAGGGTAGACTGGAGTACACTACATCAATAAGCTTTTCATTTTTTACGGTACATTGAAATGAATGTATGGGTACCTGTGGAATAGGGACTCAAAACTTAAATTGAAGTTTTGATAAAATCTTCTTTGAAGTGAAAACTTCTTTAGCGGCGTTGTGCCCTTTTTTTGTGAGTGGTAAAAAATGTTAAACTCGCGTCAGTGTCGCGACGTGACCTGATCGAAAATTCGTAAGACGGAACTCGCGTCAGGACACGTGATTTTTATTTACATAAGGTTAGTTTTTATTTTTGTATATGGCTATTATTACCCAGTACAGGGAGGTTGCTTATGGGTTTTTTATTTTATGACAGATTGAGATGTCAAATATACTACGTCAAAAAGAAAATACACAAAACATATTATTTATAATAAATAAATATGTATACGAAGTGATGGGAAGTAAATAGCTAGTATGTTTTCACTTCTGCCGAAACTCACGTAATGCAACCCGTTTTTTAGGTTTCCGTCCCTCAAACGAAAAAACGGAACCTCTATAGGATCACTTTGTTGTATGTCCGTCCGTCTGTTTGTGCGTCTATCAAGACCCTTTTTCTCAGAAACGCGTGGAGGTATCAAGCAAAAATTTATATCCAGACCCTGAGTCTCTCCGTCTCTACTGTCCCTTAACTTGATTGCCAACGCAATCAAAAGATACAGCCCTATATGCCGCAGATTTTCTCAAATTTTCTCACAAGGGAATCAAAACCTATAGTGTACTTCCCGTGAACTCAGAATCTTGAAATTTGATACGAAGCAACGTTTTATAGCATAGATAAAGAAAAAATTGCGAAAACCGTGTTTTTTTTATTACATCATAACATAACATATAATAAGTTTGCACGGAACCCTCGGTGCGCGAGCCAGACTCGCACTTAGCCGGTTTTTTAGATAATGGTACGGAACCCTTCGTGTGCGAGTCCGACTCGCACTTGGCCGGTTTTTTGTTAATGTTTTTTTTTTATTTTTATTTTATACTTTTTAATCTTAAATAATAAACTGTCATCGAGTTTTGAGTTGCCCTAAGATTTTAACCGTTTAAGCTAGTAAGGAAGTGACCGGGGCCTAAGTTTGACTCAGTTTTACAGCTTTGCCAATAAAAGAGTTACAAGGTTTAAAAGTTATAAAAATCGTCAAATATGTTTCACACGTCACGCAAAAAAAATTACATTGATGGTTTGGTTGGCGTATATCGTCACTGTAAAATAAAAAACTTAATAAAAAATTCTATATGCGCTTGATTTCCATATTTATTGTATGTTAGCGATATACCAAATAACTTTGCCTTTTATTTATTAAATTGATTTGTTACCTGGACGAAGTCACGCGCAAATTTAGTATATTATTTTAAAGTTGTAGTTACGAATGTTTAATTTATTAACTACGGAATACGAAATTTAATATCTCTGTCAACCCCTTCGGCTAATACTTGTTACGATGTTGTAATTAAATGAATGAAAAATCACAGGCACAAAGTGATCGCGTCTTCATAGCAGATGCTGGAAAGGTGGCACAACTCCATGCAAAGCACTCAACGCAACCAGTTTATGTATACCGTTACTATTTTCGAGGGCCGTACACTTCCTTCGGGCCAAAGAAAAACAATACCTTTGGTAAGTTACAAAATGTTATATTATTTATATTATTAAGATTTTGTGATTATACAATTTTTATACGAGCAATACATGAGCCTAAAGTGAATTTGTTTGATTGTTTTTTCTTCATTAACGTCATAGTGAAGGATCTAAATAGGCTGGTTGCACAGTTGACGACCCGGAGAAAAGTTTTCTTAGGAATAAACCAAATTTCACGTAGACGAATTAAAGCTTGCCGTAGCGAAACAACGAGTTTCTGTATAGATTCCACAACTTTGTTCTTAGTAGCTTACCTAACTTATTCATATTATTAAGTATTTCATTGTTGTATTTTTTTTTTTAGTTGATTAACAAAGTATTGCATTATTACTTCAAATAGTTGAGCCACTTGCCAGCCCTATTCGGCAGAAATAACATTAAAGATTTTTATTTTTTTTAACATAAAAAAATATCATGATGATGTCATATCATGAATATCAGACAACGGATACAAATAAATATATATACCATTATAGGATCACTTTGTTGCCCGTCTGTCCATCCGTTTGTCTGTCTAGACCCTTTTTCTCAGGACGAGTGGAGGTATGAAGCTAAAGTTAAAATACTAAGGCCTACTTTCCCTTGGAGCTGTGAAAAAAATCAAACTTCTAAGCCAACGCAATCAAAAGATACAGCCGTTTAAGCCGCAAATTTTCGAAGCTCTCATGGAAATAAAAACTTACAGGGTACTTCCCGTGAACTCAGAATCTTGAAATTTGGTACGAAGCAACGTCTTATAGTACTGATAAAGGAAAGATTGCGTAAACCATAAATTTTTGGTTACATCATATAATAAAAATATTTTTAAATAATATACATAAACATATAAAAATTTTGCACGGAACCCTCGGTGCGCGAGCCAGACTTGCACTTGGCCGGTGGCTTTTAAATTTTCTCGATTTTTACCTTAAATCTTTGTGCCAATTTTAAAAACTCTATCACAATTGGAACTAACCTAAAATTTTGATGACCTATGAGTCAGTAAGTGATACCACTTCTTGACTATTCCACTTACACATGTGAAATTTTTAATAGTGTTTTAAAATAGCACCGTTAATCACCATGTATGCCTTTATTTAGTAGCTAAAACCTGAACGCGAATATAATAGGTCGAAATTGGCTCCAGATGGTACAGTCACGAGTTTTAATTTGGGACCCACCTAAGGTTGAATATCTTGTAGCAAACTGACGTCATTTAGTATACCATCGACAACTAACGTTTACGTTTCGAGGGGCAACCACTTAATTACGTCAACCGGGCGGAGCAAAGGCCAAACGATGATTTCCGATTTTGTTCTGAGTCTTCTATCTGGCAGTATACATTTCATACATTTTATTGTTCGTGATACGGAAATAAAATTAAATTAGAGTCTAAAATTACTACCTTTGTTAAAATATATTAAAGCTTACCTAACCTTATAATAAAGAGAGAGAGATAGCCACAATATTTATTAATAAAATGTTGAGCAAAATAAACTTTTTTATTTTTCATTTTTATTATGACATAAAATAACTATATAGCATTATTAGGTGCAGAAATATTCAAAACCGCGTATATTCACCTTGGTTGTCAATAACGGCCTGGAGCCGGTCACGCATGGATCCAATCAATTTCTGACATATGTCAGTACCCCTAAAACTTTCCCAGACTGTGCGGCACTGATATAAGTGCCTCTCTAGTTTTTTCGTTTCGATTTGACCATTTTTGGACTATTAAGCCCCATAAATTTTCGATTGGGTTTAAATCAGCACACTTTGTAGGCCACGGAATAAACATTTAAATTCGCTCTGTTATTGTTGAACCAATTCCTAACGATTCATGCTGTATGAATGGTTGCGTTATCTTGAACAAAATTTATTCTAGCAACTTCTTGTGGGTAATATAATCGCAATGTCGGGAGCACACTCTCGTCCAATAAATTAACATAATCCCGAGCAGTGGCACTGGGTGGTAAATTAACAAGTTCTCCAATGCCTCCTGAACTAATCCAGCCAGAAATGTTAGCTGTAATGTGACCAGATGCATTGTTAGCTATGACGTGGTTTTCCGCGTATCGCGTGTTGTTTATCCGCCACATATGTAGTCTGCCCGTTTGGGAAGATAGAAAAGTCTTTTCATCGATGAAAACCGTAGTCGTCCAATCAAAATTTAGATATTGATGCGCGAAAATAAGTCGAGCAGCTTTATGGTTGGCCGTAAAGCAATTTTTTTTGCATGCCGCCTGTGATGCAGTCCCATAGCGTGTAGATGCCTTCTAACTGCCGAAGGGTGCACTTCAAACGTTTCCGCAAAATTACTCGTCGGCGTAAATGCGTGTATCAAGTATTGCCTTTACATCAGGCGGCTCTGCTCTTGAGTTATAACATGCGGGCGATGGTTGTTTCGCCGTAAGTCAATAAGATTTCCCTCGTTCCCGAAACGTCGAACCCAACGGCGAACTGTGTTTCTTGTCACATAGGAAGCTACGGTCGAACTTATAAATCATATATAGAAGAAGTGTATACCCTTCAATTATTATTATTGAAAACCATTGTACCTATAAAAATTAAAAACTCGTATAAGGATAATAATCTATTTGGGTACTGCAAATTATTAAGTATACATGATAAAATAACACTAGAATTTGTTTGTGAAAATTTGAATGTAATAAATACATTACAAGAAAAAGTAAGACCTAGCACGTACTTTAACATACTTATCACATTATAAATTACCTAGCTATAATAATGTATACGGATAGCGCATACAAAAATATATGCACTCCGATATACTAAATAAGTTACCTAAAGATATTATAGATAAAATAAGGAAAAGTAAAAATATCAAAAATTGAAAAAATAAATTTAAGTCACATTTCATCAAACAAAGTAGGGTAAATAATACAGTACAATAAATAAAAAATATTGCATTACATGGGAAAATGCGCTAATTTTTTTGATTAAATGTTACAGCAGCGACTGAAGCCCCTACATATAATCCTCAATAAAAAGGATTGTCATTAGGAAGGTTAAGAATAATTTTGTAATTTTATTATATTGTAAATGTGTTGGAAAATAAATGGCAAAAAAAATTGGAATTAAAGATATGAGCCCAATACTGGACATCCACCTATGACTTATGTGGTTGATAATTAATGACACATTACGATCAGGGGATGCACCATGGAAAGTCATCCATCGTTGGCTGCTTGGTGTTGGGGGGGTTCTGGATGGGGGTGGGTGTAGTGCATAGACTTGTACTTGTATGTGAGTTTACACATATTTGCATAGATTTTGTGTATTTGTTGGCCTGGTTCCTGCGTGATTGATGGTAACAGGTGGTGGCCTGGTTCCTGCGTGATTGATGGTAACAGGTGGACACCCGGGAAGTTTCTTGTTCTTCTTCCCATAGGCTTGTTTTCGAAATGATGATTCGATTGATGGTGTGCATTTGTTGCCGGACTGTTGTGTGGGAGCTGGGCTACTTCATGATATACAACGTCTGTGAGTATGTGTATGCATATGGGTATGTGTGCACGTTTGTGTGATGCGCCCTCTCGCATTTGGAGCCTCTCTGGCGCTGAGCGGCCGATGGTGGATTGCAGCGGGTTATTAATACTATATGTATTATATTATTCCACTTGTACCTATGTAAGTTTATACATATATGTATATTTTTTTCTAGTAGTATCAATTTTTAATACACTGTGTTTTATGTATATTTATGTGTGTCCTTGTGTATGTATTTATATATTATTTAGTAATATTATTGTAAGAAAATTGATAATTTAGTCAATGCTTTTGACCTTCCAATCTTCACCTCTTATCTAAATGTTTTCAATAGCAACTATATATCAGTTTTCAGTTCAGAGTACGTGTATTCGCCGTGTGATGTTAAATGTAAACTGGTGTGTGTAAATCTCAATATGAATCGGATTTATACTTTGTTCCTTTACTACACACATTGTAACTAATACAATCAAAGTTTTATTGGAGTTCCTTGAATGTGTCATGCTCTCTCAAAGTATCTCTACGGTGGTGGCATGTGCGTCGGGTCGTTAAGTTCCCTAAAACATGGTTGAGCGAAGCGATGGCTGATTCATGTGTCATACTTGTGTACGGGTGCCGCCTGCGGAGGCTGGTCTGCTCTTGCAAACTTCTTTGTATTCTTAGTATTCGGTCATCGGTGTAGAATTTCAACGGCATCTCCTCAATTATGGGGGGGGGGGAAACGGATAATACTTGACGTTTTCAAGTAGCTTGTGTTCTTTTCCAGGACTCAAAACTATCTGGTGCCAAATTTCACCTTGTATTTTCGTGTACCTCCTAAGCTATTGATCGTATTTTCGTATAGCTCCGAGGTGGACACCTACTGACCGTAGGTATTTTGGAAATAAAGTGACGTTAGCTTGAAACTCAGAGTAAATTTTTTTATTATTATGTTTTGTACAAACACTTTTCAATCGTCAAATTGTTATTACTATGTCTCTTCTTCTTAGTGGTCCAGATGTCATAAGCTAGATCTTTGTTTAAAGATTTCGCAAATAGACAATATGTAAATAAAAAATTTGTATAATCGAGCAGTCGATGTGTGTTAGTAAGCATGTTTATATATTCCCGTGTAACTCTTAAAATACATACAATTTTGCTCACTTAATATTTTGACTAATAAGGTTTCGTTAGCTTTGTCTTAGTGATCTGACTGTCATGCGCTGTGTAACGTCATATATAATTCAATATGATGCAAAAAATAGATAAAGATATTATTGTGTTTGTAATTTTTTGCAAAACCATTATCCTAGCCTAATTGATTGTGCCCGGGCGATTTCTTTCCGTAGGTTTTTCAAAAAAAATCGTATATGCAAACCTTGTCCTAACAATTACGAATACAACAAAAATGCGAGTTGGACTCGCGCACGAAGGGTTCCGTACCAAAAAATCACGTTTGTTGTATGGAAGCCCCCCTTAAATATTTGTTTTATCTAAAATTAATAATTTATTTTTAAAGTGAATATATAACTAAATATTCTGTAAATATTCCAAGCGACTAAGTGTTGCCATTATCAATATCAAGCAAAAACTAGCAAAAAAATTGCGTTTGTTGTATGGTAGCCCCCTTAAATATTAATTTTATTCCATATTTTCGTGTCTGTTGTTGTGTTGTAGTGGCAACAAAAATACATCTTCTGTGAAAATTTCAACTGTCGAACTATCACGGTTCATGAGATAAGGCCTGGTGACAGATGGACGGACAGATGAAGAGCCGAGTCTTAATAATATGGCCCGTTTTTCACCCTTTGGGCACGGAACCCCAAAAAAGAAATCACCCAAATCGATAGATTGGTTCTAAAGTGATGATCCGTTATAGATGTGACTATTAATTTTTAGGTTTCCAGAGCCAAAAGGCAAAAAAAATCTTTATGTCTGTCCACTCGTCGTTATTTCACAACCTTATGATTCCCTTCTCGCTCTAACTTTTAATCCGTGTGATGTTATTTTGGACAAAATCGCTTCATAAGTTTTTAGCTATCCGCAATAATTATTATTCCACGGAACCCTAACTTAATACTTAATACTTGTACAACATGCGCCTGGCCAATTTATAAAACTAATATTATGATGAAGATTTTTTCCAGTTTTTTAATGCTCGCTCTGCCGCGGGCTAAGGGTAATTATTTATACACGGTAAATTAAATTATTTTTCAGGAGCCACCCACTCAGATGATGTCAGGCACGTATTCAAGAGGTACAACATGAACATGACTTCCTCTGAAGATCTGAAAATGAGCACCTTCCTCACTCACATGACTTATAGTTTCGTAGCAACTGGGTGAGTTAATGTTGTCGTTCATTTTTTTTTCTTATTTTATAGGAAATAAAGCAAAAAAGTCATCGAGTAAAATGAGCAAAGCAAGAGTGCAAACTATATATATTTTAAAGTAAGTTCGTCATGCCACTCACCCGCACCCTTTGTCCGCTTTTTATCTTCGACTGCCGCCCGTCGCTCGCTGACGAGGGTTGCGTTATGGAGACCGTTCAAAAACTGACTGATTCGATTAGAGCTATGACTCGAACCTTTCTGAAACGTACTGAGTTCCAACCTGATGTCGTTCAAAAATGTGTAGAGTTGATACCGTAGTGTTAAGAACCAGTAACAGAAAACTACGTGACAGAAAACTTGAGTAAAACCAAGGATGACACGATATAACAAAGCGTGCGTGAATAGTGCATCTTTATCAAACCTTACAATAAGTTCATTGAAATACAAGAAATAAATCATAGTTAATTATCCATCAGTGTTATCAAAAAATGCTTTGTGTCAGAATTTTATAGCAATATCACGGCTATGCTTTAGCAAAGCTGTAAACTAATAGCACTTAGAACCTTAATGATTTCTTTGCCAAAACTTCATACAAACGAATTTCTCTTTTGTTTTTGACATTTACTGATCAATCACTGTGAATGACAATGAGCAGCCTGAACTGGGGAAGTACCTCGATCTTTCAGAAAACATTAACATTGAGTAGTGTTGTATTTGTAGCAGTGAGTAAGATTGCCAGAGCTCCTGAGGATTCGCTGCGTGGATAGTAGAGGAACTTGTTGCTGTCATTGCTCGGCGTAGACGCGGCGTGCTGGTACGGCGGTCAGGGATACCTGATGAAACGGCTGACCGCTGGCCGCCCGCAGGTGGTTGAACGGGTTTCCGAACCCAGGGATTACTTAATCTTCGCCCTGGGAAGCTGATCCGCCAACCTGTGTAATAGTCGTGCCGGAGAAGGAGAGCTGGAGTAAATCCTCATATTTAGTCATTTTCAGTAACTTTTTTAAAGAAAATGGCTAGAAGAATAAAGAAAAGAGTTTTTTCAGCGGCCGCTCGATCCACGTTTAATGTGGACTTTTGTAACATCTTAACGCACCCACCACCATCTGGAGACTGCGCAGCCGACTATTCTTTCCCTAACGGAGACGCAAAAATCCTGCCCGGCCGATACATCATACCCACACTATCCCGGCTACGAACTCGAGCACAATTTTGTGAGTTGTGCCGGTGTATGTATGTTCGTCCGGGAGGATTTATGCCGTCGCCGCCTTCATAGCCTTGAAGACATGGACCTGTCGATAGTGTGGGTGCGCGTAGTGCGGTGGCCACACTCGTGTTTATGCGCAGGTTTTATAGCGGTGACATGGACGTAGCTCGACTCTTCACGCACCTGAGTTTGACGACTAACAAAGTTCTAGAGCATCCCACAGCAGAACTAATTATTTTGGGAGACTTCAACGCTCACCATAGTGAGTGGCTCAGTTTTCGAATCAATAAGTACGCAGGGATATCTGCTCATGAATTTGCTCTGACCTATGAATTCTCTCAGGTGGTACTTTCTCCAACGAGAATAACAGATATAGAGGACCATACGAGCTCCTTACTGGACCTTCTGCTGACTACACGTCCGGACAAATATTGTGGATGCGCCTCTAGGCTCCTCGAACCACTGTTTCGTTCGGACTCAAGTGTCGTGCACACAATCCTATCCGTCTGGGCCAACTAACTGGCTTCGTGTGTGGCATTATAAGTCGGCACACTGGGATGGATTGCGAGAATTTTATGCATCGTTCCCGAGGAGGCAGAGATGCTTTAGCTCAGAAGACCCGGACGTCTGCGCAGCCGCAGTCACTGAGACAATTATTGCTGGTATGGAAAGTTATATTCCTAACCAGCGAGTAGCTGCCGGCGTCAAAAAACGATTTTGGTCTAATAGGTCTTGCAGAGAAGCTAAAATTCTTAAGCAAACTGCATAAGAGGCTTGGACCACGACTTGTAATAATAAGGATCTGAATATTTCTGAGGTAAAACGCAAATTAAATGATTCTTCAAGGTACAGTAAGAAAGCAACTGCCAGAGCTAAATTCCAATTCATCGGCAAAATAGATGGGCAACTTGCTAAAGCTGCCGAAAAGAACTTTTACTAGTCGTCGTTACCACCACTGCGAAAGATCGATGGTTACTTGGCCCATAGAGCTAAAGAGAAAGCCGATCTTCTGGGCAGTCTCTTTGCCTCAAACTCGAATATGAACGATGAAGGCGCTGTACCACCTTCTATACCGTGATGCGGTAAGACCATGCCGGAAATCTCCATAACACAGTGGGAGATATCTCGATGACACAAAGAACTTGTGTCTTAAATCGAGGCCAGACTGTCCAAGGTCTCTGACTGGGGACGGGTAAGCTTGGTCCGATTCAACCCTACAAAGACCAAAAGTCTACGCGTTCACCGCTAAGAAAACCCCATTCACTGTAGTCGCACAATTCCAGAACATTGCCCTCTCCGTCTTCAACAGCATTGGAATCCTTGATTTTGACATCTTGTTCAGTTCCGAGATCATTTGCAAGACAAGGTGAAGGTCGCGTCCAAAAAACTAGGTGTACTAAACAGAGCGAGGCAGTACTTCACTTCGGGACAGAGCCCATGGCTACTTTCTACCATCGTACCGCTCGCCATCGGCAGGGAATTCATTGTCACACTTTAGAACCGAAATGGTCGCGTACAATGCGGTTTCAGAGAAACTTCCTCCCGTGAACGCTTGGGTTGTGGAATAATCTCTTTTTACTTTTCTCTAAGGACTACAGTATGGGGTTCTTCAAGAAAGAAGTTAATTGGATTTTTGAAGGGTCGGCAACGCGCGAGTGATACCCCTGGTGTTACAAGCGTCTATAGGCTACGGTTACCGCTTACCATCAGACGGGCCGTAAGTTTGTTTGCTACCTTAGTGGTATATGAAAAAAAAGAACAAAAAAGTTAGTTTTAAAATAAATTGTGCAGTTCTAAAATTATAAGAGTGCAAAAACTTGTAATTTATAGTTGAAACAGGTGCAATTTGTGATCATTGTACACTATAACTAAAACGTTTCCGAAAATTTTAAAGTTTCACAGACGTTGGAAATATAATAAACTTCCTGAGTAAAAAAGTTTTACTGTCATTCTTTCTTAATTAAATAAATAAATAAACAGTGAAATAAGAAACACCAAAGTCACTAGCCAAATTTGTACTAGTCGAATGCTTTCTCGTGTGGCATATGGCTTGAGACGGGGAAAGCAAAATCAGTCACGGGCGCGGGGCCCTTTCCGTGAGTGCATCTTCACTTTTATTGCGTTTAACGTAAGTAGGTAGGTACCTTAGTAAACAATTTCGATAATATCATTGCTGCATGTTTCGTTGCGCAGCTAGTAGATTTATTTTTGACTTTTGACTATGTAGCGTAATAATATCTAAGAACATCACTGCATAGGGCGTGCAAAATAGTAAAAAGTAACTGTAATCAAAAGTGTTACCATCGATCACACAGCAACATGAGTAACTCACACTTATATAATACTAGCTGTCCCGGCGAACGTTGTTCCGCTGCCGTCCCTCTGTACCCGGCGAAAGTTGGTTTTTACCTATAGTGCCCGAGTCCGGCTCGCACTTGACATATCGAGATAAAAACTATCCTATCTTTTAAGTTGGATCAAATAACAGATATTTACGAAGTTTGATCAAAATCGGTTCAGTAGTTTAGGAGTCCATTGAGGACAAACATTGTGACACGAGATTTATATATATTAAGACTAGCTTTTCCCCGCTTTATAGGTGTAGGATTTAAAAGGCAACTCCTCAATTTTAGAAAAAAAAACGACTACACTTGACGTATTCAGGTAGCCTATGTCCTTCTTCGGGACTCAAACTATCTCGATTCCGAATACGCCCGCGGGTCCACCCGCCCTGAATTCGGTTATCGGTGTAAGATTTCAACGGCAACTTCTCAAGTTCTCAAGTTCTTTGTAGTAAGTATTTTTGGAAATGGAGTAGGGTAAAACACCCAAATGTCGGCTCCTTAACGTAAAACGCAACTTTCAGTCTTTACCACGCCTAAACCTCGAAGTTATTCACCGATGACTTCGCACTATCAGGCTATTTGATATTTACACTTTATGTTACTAGTGATTTTAAGAGATTTAAATAAGTAATAGAGAATAATAAGTGCTTAAACGTTTGTAGTTCCAATTGCCATAATAAAGCTTTCTTTTACCCTAATATCGACCAGTAAAGAATGTTCTAAATCGCAGAGAAAACAAGGAATTAATTAGTCATTGTTATTTAAAATCGAAAGTTGTAATAAAAGAGAAATTATGTTAGGTTATGTAGGTATTTTCTTATTATTTTCATATAAATGAAATTGACTAATGATAAATTTTGTACGGCAAATTTCCATAATATCGGCCAACCTTTACCTAACTACGGCCTTATTGGTCAACTATTATATTTGGGCGAAAACAGATTCGGATTAGGAAATTCGGAGTTCAGGTGTTGCAAAAAAATAATATTTTTACATTTTAGTGATATAACAGTACATACATACATGAAACAAACCGATCTTTTGTAATTTATACTTAAAAGAAAATGAGAAACTTAGTAATCTGCTTTATTAACTGATTTGAAATTACTTTTCGCCTACACTTTCGTAACTTTCCGTGACGTTATGAAAAGGTATAATCATAAGCTACATGTGCACAAAGTAGAAATATATTTTATACTACGCCAATCTATACTAATATTACAAAGAGGAAAGATTTGATTGTTTGATTGGTTTGTATTGAATACGCTCCGAAACTTCTGGACCGATTTGAAATATTCTTTTACCATTAGAAGCTGACATTATCCCTGATGGACATAGTTATAGTTATAGTGCTACTTTTAACCGCGGGAAATGCTTCATTTCTAATGGAAAACGGTTAATAGGACAACAGGTAGTAAGAATTAGCCTATTTCACATCACTTCTAAACGGCTGAACCAATTGGGTTGAAATTTTATATGGGTATTTCGATGTTTCCTGGATGATTTAAAAATACAATTGAACCTGGTAGGTGGCGCTGCTGTCGGTATGACAACTACTAAACGACTTGACCGATCGGGTTGAAATTTTGTATGTGTATTTCCATGGTTTAACAGAGACGAATGTATAATGCCATTAAAGAGGAAAGATTTGATTGTTTGTTTTTTTCTATAATTGAGGAGTTGCTGTAAGAACCTACGCCGATAACGAAATTTAGGGCGAGCGAAGCCGTTGGCAGAAGCTATAGTCAATTAAATAAATATCAATGAATGATGTTTTTATCCGTAACGGACTACATTGGATCTAATGACCGCCAATGTTACATTTACATTATATGTCAATGATGCATTGCATAATCTTTATCACAGTTTATCATTCGAAACTAATTTTACGTAGACTGGAGTAGTCGAGGGTAAACATGTATCGAAAAAGCCGTTTCATTATGCCACAGTTTTATCGATATCGAGAACTCCAGAGTCGAGAGAAGGCAAAACTCACGAGTAAGTCGAGACAAATAAGACCCCACAATAACGCGCGCGCGCCGCGGGGAAAGGGGGTCTCGCGCCCGAGTCGTGTTCGATAGAGACAGCAAAATTTTAGAAAAGATGTAAAACGCGCGCGGGCGCTGCGAAGACTTCTCTTAAATTCGAAACACACTACAGGAGACGCAAAAAAACCCGTGGTAGCTTAAAATTATTCGAATTCTTGTTTACTGTTCTTCAACAACTATACTTACAAATAAACTTTAAATGCAGTCTTAATGTTTATAAAATCTTCTTTTACGGGGTAATATTGCTACTCCTCTGAAGTGCACGGTTTAAAACAAAATGTTTTTTTTTTTTTTATACCACTAAGGTGGCAAACAAGCCTTCGGTCCGCCTGATGGTAAGCGGTGACCGTAGCCTATGGACGTTTGCATCACCAGGGGTATCACTCGCGCTTTGCCGACCCTTCAGAAATCTAATAACTTCTTTTTTGAAGAACCCCACAGTGTAGTTCTTAGGGAAAACCTCGGCAGGGAGCTCATTCCACAACCTAAGCGTTCGCGGGAGAAAATTTCTCTGAAACCGCACTGTACGCGACCATTATTATATGTGACTTGAATCCGAGCCAAAATGTGCTCTTAAGGACATAACTGAATTAAAACTCTATTTCATCCATAATTCTTATAATAACAAGGGATATAATTGAATTTATACTTCTTTTTATCTTTATTGTAAAAATTAAAAAGGACACACTGTTTCGTTTATTTGAATTATCTTTTTTTATTAGAAGAAAGAAGAAAAATATTAATTTGGTTAAAAAAACAGAATAAGGCTAAAATTAAACAATTTATATACATAATGTCTCTACTACAAATACTACGTGCTGCTTGTCACCAAGAAAAAATGTGTCCCACTCAGCATAAAAGCTGTGGCAGACACCACAGCACTGATTTTCAGTGGGAGCTTTCGGTCGGTGCACTGACAGATATTAACATATGCCTTAACCTATAACTTATTTAAAAAATTAAAAAAAACTATGCCGTGGTGTGTTAAGACCATGCCGGAAAGCTTCATAACACAGCTTGTTTCAGCTTGCTTTGCTTTCTCTAGACGTTTATAAGTCGACTGGTCCAGAAAGTATACTTCATTATTTTCTCCTGAGTTGTGTCCTGTACTCATGCGCACTCGTTCACCACACTAGACAATTTCTGTCTTCATGAAAGTCTGCAAATGTGCACCCGTTGACCAAAAATAGCGATAAATCAGATCCATCGAATTATAGGCCTATCGCTATTACCTATCTTCTCTTTAAGAGAGCGTGTCATCAACACACAGCTTCTAAGACACCTAGAAAAACACAATCTGGTCAGCGACCGTCAATATGGCTTTCGCTACGGTCGCTCGACTAGTGACCTTCTAGTGTATCTCACACACCTATAGGCACTAGCCATTGGGAGTCAGGGAGGAGGGGGGGCGTTGGCATGTAACCTGGACATAGCGAAGGCGTTCGATTGGGTCTGGCGCCAGGTTCTTCTATCTAAGTTGCCATATCACCATGGGTGGCTAGCTTTTTGTCTGGCACACGCGTAAGAGCTGTAGTGGACAGTAGTTGCTTTGATAGCATGCACTTTAATACTGTTGTCCCTCAAGACACTGTGCTGCCTCCTACGCTGTTTTTACTGCATACCAATGACATGTTGGACATCAACAACATGCATTGCTATGCAACCGACGGTACTGGAGACGCTTATTAAACGAGCCGTGCAAACATACCTCGTTCCATTGTGAAGAAAAAGCGCAGAGAACTCGTTCCTTAAATCCAAACCACGCTGTCCGAAGTTCACAAGTCGCAAATCTGGCCCCATATCGGGGCGGGTGCACCAGGATATCAGCCTGGCCCTTTTGACTCAGTTCAACGACAAACGACGTTCTCACGATTGTGAGAATCGGCGATGATCCTAAACTCACAAGCCGTATCGAACCCTTAAGACTGACGAGAGACTTTGCTTCCCTGTGTGTTTTCTACCGCTTGTATAATGGGAAGTGTTCTGAGGAATTTTTTGAAATGATACCCACGTCTACTTTCTACCATCGCACTGCTCGTGAAAACCATACCTATCATTTAAGATCTATATTTCTGAGATAATCATCATAAAACCAACTTTAATGTTTTTGCACACAATGAAATAACCATGTACTTTACAATAAACATACTTTTGCCAATAGTTCTTTTGAAGTTATATCCATTTTCTCAGCGGCATTGTAAATTAAAGATCTATTTAAAAATTACAAAAAAGACAATATTAGCAATTTAAACTTTGAAAATAAGATAGTTCTACTCAAAAGTCCTATATGAAAATTGGAGCAGTTTTCTTCAGCAAAAAAATATGAAAAAGCTCGAGAACAAAACATTTTATTTAATTATCATTCAAGCAATGCCAAAAACGTTTTACCTTACGTAAAAAGCGAACTGTAAAGTATCAAAAAATTTTACGTAATTGAAAATTTTAGAATCTATTATAAATAAGGGAGTAAAACTATCACTGCCTCTTTCTATAGAACATCGATATGAATAATCAAGGGGTAAAGTGAAACATCTCAAATAAAATCTAAAATTGAAAGACACTTTTGTTACATTTCCATTAAAAATAAAGGTGATAAGGAATATAACTTACGCGTAAAATATTTGAGCTCTGCGCACCGCAAGCGCAACTCTCTGTTATAAGCATTCACGGTAGATTGCAGACGATCGCGGGTGTCCACCTCAATATTTACAACTTGTACGATTTGTCCGATAAAATTTATTTACACTGAGTGGTATAAGTCGACTTGCTCCAATAAAAACTAAACATTTTACTGAGGATATAAACTGGACTCAGAATCTATTTGCAATTCGTGTAAACAAAAATGACCTTAACACACGTCTTTCGCTTTGTTAGTCTATGCCACAAATACATAAATACGTATAATATTTGTCATTGTAAATTTGGAATTTTGTAGATTTTAGGTTTAATCAGTGTCATGATTTGAAAACCAGTTAAAGAATGTGACAATAAAGGTAATCATATAAGTATTTTAATGACTTATGATTAAATTACCAGAAAAAGTGAACATTAAGTAAAGTTAGGTTATGTTTACAAGATTTGCACAGAGATTTTGAGTCAGGTTTAGATTAATATTGCTGGTGTAAATTGGTATAAGTAAACATTGGTCATTTAACACCAGATTTCTTAAATGATGAAGTTTGGATTATACCAATAATGTTTAAAATTTAGTCGTCGTGAATGAAGATTAATGTCAATTTATATTCTATAAAGTATAAAATACTGTTTAGTAAAAAGTTATAAGTAAACATTGATCTTTTAACATGGGATAAATCAAAAGATAAAAATGAACTTATCTCGTTCCACGCAACCCAAATACAAAATTGTGAAATAATATCTTTAATTGCACAATTTTTTTACAATATAATTATTTTTTTGATTGCGGAGCGGCTTGACCGTACTTCAACAACCCCTCCTCCCCACTCCTGGGGGTGGAACTAGTGCGGGCCGAGCTTAATCTGTTTACTTCAGTCTAGGCTACGACTGTAAGTTCCATGCTTTGGTCGCAATCTGCAGGGTTCATGTCAATAGGACCCGTACTATTTCGACTATAACAGACCAAAGCAGTGGCCGGTATGCCATAAACAAACGACTATTTCGATCAAAACTAATCAAATGACGTCATAACCACGGTTCATGTAGATTTATATTAATAAGACAAAAACCACTGGAAACCAACTTAATCCATGGTTTTTTTTGTGTAAAAGAACCACTACCAAGGTAAAGTATAGGTAGGTACTGTGCCAATTTGTCTAGTAGAATCTCCAGAAAATTCTTTTAACCAATGCTCAAAATCGGAGTTTGATTCTAAACATTAGGTACGAAAGTAAATTTTCGTAATGTTGTTAAAACTGTCTGTTTTGGACTGCGACTTCCATATTTTTTTTGATTTAACACTTGTTTGTACTTTACATGATATTATGACATTACAACTACGTTACTTTTACATTAAGGTTCCAAAATGCAACGTTGCAGTTAAAAAAGTGGTTCTGGAACGCCCTGGTCAGGGTAGTTTTCCAATTGTGTATATGAATTTTATTTACACTCCCATAAATTCGGTTGAAAATCACTTATGATGCGATTTTTAGTCAATGAGATAAAGTAATAAGACTCTTCTCGCGTTGATGGTCAAAAATCAAGTATTCGCGGCAAATCTTGATCAAGTGAAATTTATATTGATCAACAACGCGAAGGCAAACGAGGATTCAATAATTGAAACTGTAATTCAGATCAGATTTTTTAGAAATAAGTAATTATTTTTACCTTTTTAGTGCATCTTTTTGAAGCCAGTTGTTTTTTTTTATTAAAAAGTTTTTATTTTTTACTTTTGAGTGACGAAGTGCTTTTTTCAAGGGAAAGTTATTTGGAATTGTCTAAATACTAAACTACTGAATCGATTTCGATAAAAATTCTATGGGACCAACTCGCAAGTATATCCTGTCGAATAAAGATAAAAATCACGTAAATCGGTTAATAAACAAAAACCATAAAAAACCATAAAAAACCCATAAAAAAAAAATAAAAAAAAATATACAGTCGAATAGAGTCCTCCTTTTTTTGAAGTCGGTTAAAAAGATGGTTAAAAGATCAACAATTGCCGTGACAGTCGTTGACAAGCTAGAGACTTTACGGTACACTTAAGCATAGTGTCGTAAGGAGGGGAAATCATATATAGCAGAATTAGGACGATAACGTTTATAAAGTTGGACTTCCGTGAGAAAAAAGCTAGAGTCAGCATAGTCGAGAATAGGATCAAGCAATGATTGTGCTAGCGCAATTTTAGTCGATATTGGAAGTAAATTACGAAATCGCCTTAGCGAACTAACAGAAGCGTATATTTTTCGGCTGCGGTAGATGTGGCACCCAAGAAAAAGTACAATCTATAATGATGCCAAAGTTTTTGACATTTACACTGTAAGGTATAATCACACGATCAAGTTCAATCGGAGGTGATTTTGTGAAATCGATTCTCGGTATTAACTTAGGAGTTCCAATTATTATTACCTGTGTTTTCGATGGATTTATTTTTAGATTGTGTTAATTACTTCATTCTGAGACATTGGCTAAGTTAGCATTCATAGTATCGATAACTTTATGAAGATCTTGAAACGATGTTTGGGTGCAAATTTAGAGATCGTCTGCACACATGTCTGCACAAAAGGGGGAAATCTTTTGAGAAATTGCATAAATGAAGATTGAAAACAAAAGAGGAAAAAGCACGCACCAGAGTACCGTAACAAGTACTTACAATTTTCTGTCACGCCATTTTTTTAATTTGCCGTTATTCTGGCAGTAAATCAGCGAGTCTGTAAGAGTTTATTCTATCGGAATTATTCGGCAATTCTTTAGAATAGTACCAACGACATACTTTTAAATGCTAAAACTCTTGACACATTTATTTATGACATTTTATCAATGTAGAAAATAATCTAACTATTCGTTATTGAGTCTCTAAAATAATCGATCGATTTTCAAATATGTTGCTACCACCTCACTAAGCGCTGATTACGTACGTAAACTAGATTTGCACAGCACGACATACTATTGAATGCAAAAAAATCTTGTCACATTTATTTATAACATTTTATAAGTGTAGCAAAGGACATTAACTTATCGAGTTTCTAAAATAATCTAAATAATCTAAGTTATCGAGTTTCTAAAATAATCGATCGATTTTTCAAATATTTTGCTACCACATATAAGTTTTTAAATTTACGCGTTCCATTACTAATTTAAAAATAATAAAACGGGATTAAACGCGTCATTTGGGTGTAACCCAGCCGAATCGTCGTGAAAACGGTATTTTGCCAAATGACGCGTTTAATCCCGTTTTATTATTTTTAAATTATCTTGCTACCACCTCATTAAGCGCTGGTAACGTACGTAATCAAAATCGGTAAGGTGGTGATACAGCAAGGAATGCAGATATAATGGTCACTACTGTTGAACATTCAGGTTTACCAAACTTAGCCAGGCCAATTAAAGTATTAAAACTAATCTTCTTTCTTTTCATCTGAATCTTCTTTCTTTTCTTTCCAGTATTCCTCAATTACCCGACGGCACCCAGTGGCTCCCAGTAAAAGCAGGATCCTCGGAGCTGAATTACTTGGAGATTTCTTCACCGACTAAAATAGAGATGAGGTCTTCGTCTGATTTTGGACGAAAGAAGTTTTGGGATAGTCTTGGATTGGATAAGTGCTGATAAATAGAGTTATAAAATCAAAGATTACAGGATAAAAGGAAGAAAAATATGAACATTAAATGACTTCAATAACTATCTAGTTAAAGTATTTTTATTGATTTTTAACCACTCTCTTGATAAAGCTTTTTCATTAGTTCTCATGGTTTGGATGTCAACAGGAAACTACCTACAGAACCGTCAACCAGCACGTCATAAGTATATTTTATGCAGGCAAGTGTAAAGTTATTACTTCCACGGGCTTTCTCTTTCATCATTTTATTTTCTCAAAGCAAAGCGCGTGTTTATAGTACCCACGGGGTAAGGACGCGCCTATCTATCAAGTCCGACTCGCACTTGACCAATTTTTTTCTTCCTGAGAAACCTTCCAAGGCGTATGCACGACAACTTACCAAAATTTCATAACAATAGTATATATATAACCTTTAGTGCGCGAGTCCGTCTCGCACTTCACTTGGTGTCTCGAACTCTCCAGGCACAGGCCTTTTCAGGTTGCAGTAATTCCACACTTGTTATAGGTCCACTTTCATTTTTGGAAATAATAATTTTTACATCAATTTCAAGGATTCCATCCTATCGCAAAATGTAAAGAAGACTTTTCATGTGTTTAAACCGTTTGTTATCCGTTATCCGTGGTACCCCCAGTAGTACCACCACGTCGTACTTTCATACTCGTTTTTAATATTTCAATTTTATATCCGCCAGCTTTTACATCATTAAGAGTTTCGTGTTCAATTACTGACATGGAAGTACAAATTGACAATACTTTTGTTATGAAAATATATCAAAGTATAGTCTAGAAATTGCAAATCTGAAGTTTTTTAATCATTATACTAGTACAGGGACCAGCAACCCAAAAAAGTACATGAACAATAATATATAAAATACCTATAAGCTACATTATTCCCTATTCCTCGTGAGCCACATTTTCCACGGAATTCCCGATAAATTTTGAGGCGTTAAAAACTGTACCGATCTCATGATCAACCGAGAATTTCAATTAGATAGAAGCTAAATTGCGTACCTACCTGTATCTTAATTAGACCTGGGCTTATTTGAAGAGTTATTGATCCGCTCTATTGGATTTGACTTTAGGCTTCTTTAACAAGTTTTCACACCGATCACAAATATAATCTTAGACAGCTCGGTTGAATGAGGCTTATTTAAAGAGTTGTCAATCCTTCCACGTTAATCTTAGGCTTACTTTATGTGTTGTCAGGCTACTCGATTAAATTAGTACCGCTCACGTATATGACTTTAGGCTCATTTAACGAGTTATTGAACCGCTCGGATAGATGAAGCTTATTTAGAGAGTTATCAATTCGTTCACGTTTACCTTGGGCTTATTAGCAGAGTTGTCAAAGTGCTTTTAAAACCCCTTTTTATAAAGTTCATCTTGATGATAACAATAGGGCTTTACATACCCGAATACAAGAATTATAAAATCACTATTGCGTGGAGAACGCCAATGCCGAAGAGAAGGAAGGTTTATAAAACAGTAGCAAAAGGGTAAAATATTGGCAAAAGGTTCAAATATGTTCACGAGCAGCTAATAACTGACAAAAGTAGTGGCAATAATGAGAACAAAAAAATACCGTATCTTACGGTTATTAAAGCAAAACGAGTACTTAATTGAAATAAAATAGCCTTTTCTGGTCTACACTTGTTCTTTGTGTGAACTGATGCAAATGTGTAAAGTATCTTATTGGGGAATATCTACAAAGTATAGAAAATACATAAAAAAATCTGGGATTTTCTAAAATAATAACTTTTTCGTAATGTCATTTGTTCATGATTTTTTTTGAATTTTATTGGTATCTACTAGGTAAACAAAAGAATTAAAAAATTTAAATAACAATCTGGGATAACCTAAATAAACTTCATTTTAGTATTTGTATCCGTTCATAGATTATTAATATTTTGGAGGATATCTACTACGTAAATAAAATAAAAATATAAATCTAGGATAGGCTTAATTAAATACATTTTGTTAGTGGTATCAGTTCATGAATTCTTGGAATTTAGAATTTTTAATAAAACATAAGCAACCCTTCTTTTCTAAGCACAAGAAAGTAAAATACACCTTCAACGGTTTAACACATTGTGAATGTACAATGTGTTGCTAGTCCCTATACTATTATTAATGTTTATAAATTTTAGGTTTGCAGTTCTAAGACTATAATTTATACTTTCTATTACTTTTTATTGGCCACGCAGAAAGTTTTGCGAAAAACTTTTTTTTATGTATAAGGCACTGGCCGCTTGTAATTATTTTGAAAAATTTGGTTATTTAGGAGTAAAAATACCACTGTTCGAATTTCGAATTTCCCTCTACATTTTTTTGAAAGCCAAAAATAAATTATCGAGTCTCATTTAAAAATGGATCTGCATCGAGAACATTTTCGTGCGATGATTTTCTTCTATTTAAAATGTGGCCTAAAACCTGATAAGTCGTTTGATTGACTTCAAATGGCTTTGATGGATGAAGGACCTTCAAAAGCAACCATCTACCGTTGGCATAGCGAGTTCAAGCGCGATCGGCTTACTTTGGGCGATGAACAAAGCAGTGGTCGTCCTACGATGGCTGTCGCGGAAGAATGTGTGCTGGCAGTAAAATAATAATTCAAGACAACAGGTAAATTTCATTCGAAGAGATTTAGCATACACTGCAAATTTGGTGCGGGAAGCGTTTACAAGATTCTACACGAGCACCTTCGCGTGTGGAGAATAGTTTCGCGCTGGGTGCCCCACAATCTCACCGAAGGTCAGAAGCAAGCCCGTGTGCAGGCTCATCTCGGCGCGTTTACGACATTGTTACAGGTGACGAATCCTGGATTTATCAATACGGTTCAGAAACAAAGCGTCAGTCGACAGTTTGGCTGTTTCAAAACGAACCAACGCCTACGAAATTGAAGCGATCGAGAAGCGTAGGGAAAATTTTGATCGCACGTTTCTTCACTTTGGTGGGGTATCTGTTTTCAATTTCATTAAGAGACCAAAGCAGCATCAACGCCGAATGGTATACCACAAAATGCCTGCCTGAAGTTTTTTTTGCAAAGAGCAACAAGCGACCGAACACCGGGCTCCGCAGGGTACTGCTTCACCATGACAACGCGCCCCCGCACTCAGCGCTCAAAACGAGGGACTTTCTGGACACCACACTTCATAAATGCACGTGCAGTACTTGATCATTTTTTTGCTGCGATGTTAATTTAAAACTGCGATATGTCCAAGATATTCATTAAAATCGAATGATATAAAGGGCAAATTTGTTTCAAATTAAATACTTGTGATGAATAACGTATTTATTTGGATAAGGATTAATATCATGATTAATAATGCATTATTTTAGAACAAATTTGGTCAGCATAAAAAAGGTTATAGTGCGCCAACCTTAGAAGCTAGACATATGCTGTCGCAGACTTTCTTTTAGAACTTTTAAAGAGAAACAATTCTGTCATACATAATTTTTGCGAAACTTTAGCCGTTTACGCAGCGCACGCAGCGGAAGCTCTAAAAGGAAAAAAACCCCGATTTTGAAACATTTTTATATATATTGTAAGTATTGTTTATTGCTGCTCCGCTCTAGTTGGTCTTAGCGTAATGTTATATAGCCTATAACCTTCCTCGATAAATGGGCTATCTAACACTGAAACATTTTTCAAATAGGACCAGTAGTTCCTTAGATTAGCGCGTTCAAGCAAACAAACAAACAAACTCTACAGCTTTATAATATTAGTATTGATTGATTATGTTTTTGGGTTAATTACGTTGGTTGGCCGCCGGATAGGATTTTTAAAAAGTGAACAAATAAAAAGTCTTTATAAATTTATTATAAAATTACAGTAATGCAAATTATATTAAAGTAGAATATAATATGAAGAAAATGTGAGCGTCTACTATGACGTCCTTGCTCATCGGCGATCGATGATCAAATTCCTCGTTCCCATGAGCCGAGATGCTGACTCAAAGTTTGGTTGCCCAATTCGTTTGTTGGAAGATCGCAAGTAGGTGCTCATCGGAGACAATGGGGAAACATCCCTGTTGTACTCGTAACACCTCCCCTCGTAGACAAGCGACTATTTGCCAATGTCTAATGCAAATGTTGCGGCCTTTTTATCTTGCGATGACCTCATCTCAGTATCCTGGGAAGTATTCACTTTAAATATTCCGTTTGACAACGGCAGTGATAACTTTGATTTTCTGCGAAGGCAATATGCAATGAAAGTAAGTACGCTTGCACCGAGTATGACTAAGCTATACAGTGGGATTGTTGTGCGATACATTGCATTCATTGTTTCAAGTTTAATCGGAACTTCCATTGTTATTTGTTTCTGAATGTGGTGCAATCTGTCGAAATCAATTGTTGTTAAATTGTAATGAGGTCCTCTCTTCTGTGAAAATGAAATTTGTGGGAAAGTCATTATTTGCAAAGGTTTTCCAAGTAACATGTTTTCAATATTCGCAATTGTAAATTCGGGTGCCTTGATTTTACAGTTATGGGGTAAAGCGGTTAGGTAGCTCCCTTCCAAAATTCTATGTTTTTTATGATTACATTATATTTTTACTTTAGTAGGTTTTGGAAATGAAATAATGTAATGCTGGCTGTCTAGTTCTGTAAGGGCCTCCTTTTGCAGAGAGGTAGGCGTGGGTTGACACGTAGAGAGGTAGGGCACTGCAAGTATTCGCTCGAATAAGCTGCCCGAACAAATAAAGCGGGGCATAGCGAGTACTTGCTCGAATGAGCGGCCCGAACTGGGGAAGTACCTCCACCTTACAGAAAACCGCGGCCACAATAACACTAACATTGAGTAGTGTTGTGTTCCTGGCGGTGAGTAAGGTTGCCAGAGCTCTCTCTTTGAGGATTCGCTGCGCGGACAGCGGAGGACCGACGGTGCTTGTTGCTGTCATTGCTCGGCGTAGACGCGGCGTGCTGGTTCGGCGGTCAGGGAGACCTGATGAAACGGCTGACCGCTGGCCGCCCGCAGGTTGAACGGGTTCCCGAACCCAGGGATCACTTAATCTCCGCCCTGGGAGGCTGATCCGCCAACCTGTGTAAAGTCTCTGAAGTAGTAGTCGTGCCGGAGAAGGAGACCGGAGTGGACCCGGCTACTACAACAGAGGGGGATCAGGGGCCCTTCCGCCTTGAGCTTCGGCAGTCTTAGTACCGCAACTTTTTGTCTTCTAAGCTGTCTGTGCAGTGAATCCTCATCCGTAGTCTAAGTTACTTCAAACAAAATGGCCAGGAACAGAAAAAAGAAAAGAGTTTTGACAGCGGTTACTCCATCCACATATAATGTAGATTTTTGCAACATAAGGGGTATTCACGCAAATCTTAACGCAGTCCATCACCATCTCGAGACTGCGCAGCCAACCATTCTTTTTCTAACGGAGACGCAGATATCCTGCCCGGCCGACACATCATACCTTCGTTATCCCGGCTACAAACTCGAGCACAATTTTTTGAGTCGTGCCGGTGTATGTATGTTCGTCCGGGAGGATATCTGCTGTCGCCGACTTCATAGCCTTGAAGACAGGGACCTGTCGATATTGTGGGTGCGCGTAGATCATGGGGGCCACACTCGTATCTATGCGTGCCTATACAGGTCTCATAGCGGTGACACGGACGTAACTCGACTCTTCACGCACCTGAGTTTGACGACTGACAAAGTTCTAGAGCAATATCCTACAGCAGAAGTAGTTATTTTGGGAGACTTTAACGCCCACCATCGTGAGTGGCTCAGTTCTCGAACCAATAACTATGCAGGGATATCTGCTCATGAATTTGCTCTGACCTATGGATTCTCTCAGCTGGTACTTTCTCCAACGAGAATACCAGATATAGAGGACCATACAAGCTCCTTACTGGACCTTCTGCTGACTACACGTCCGGATGGATACTCCGTCTCAGTGGATGCGCCTCTTGGCTCCTCGGACCACTGTCTCATCCGGACTCGATTGTCATGCACACAACCCGATCCTTCTGGGCCAACTAATTGGCGTCGTGTGTGGCATTATAAGTCGGCAGACTGGGATGGATTGCGAGAATTTTATGCATCGTACCCGTGGAGGCAGATCTACTATAGCTCAGAAGATCCTGACGTCTGCGCAGCCGCAGTCACTGAGACAATCCTCGCTGGTATGGAATGTTTCATTCCTAACCTGCGAGTAGCTGCCGGCGTCAAAAAACGACCGTGGTTTAATAGGCCTTGCAGAGAAGCTAAAATTCTTAAGCAAACTGCGTATGAGGCTTGGACCACGGCTCGTAATAATAAGGATCCGAATATTTCTGAGTTAAAACGCAAATTAAATGCTGCCTCGAGGTTCAGTAAGAAAGCAACTGCTAGAGCAAAATTCCAATTCATCGGCAAAATAGGTGGGCGACTTGCGAGCTATCCTTCTGGGAGTCGTGCTTTCTGGTCGCTTGCTAAAGCTGCCGAGGGGAACTTTTGCCAGTCGTCATTACCACCACTGCGAAAGACCGATGGTGACTTGGCCCACAGTGCAAAAGAGAAAGCCGATCTATTGGGCAGTCTCTTTGCCTCTAACTCGAATGTGAACGACGAAGGCGCTGTACCACCTACTTTACCGTGGTGCGGTAAGACCATGCCGGAAATCACTATAACACAGCGCGAGGTCCGGCGGGCGTTGCTTTCCCTAGACGTTCATAAGTCGAGTGGACCAGACGGCATACCAGCAGTGGTGCTTAAGCAGTGTGCTCCTGAGTTATGTCCTGTACTCACGCGCCTCTTCACGCTTTCCTACCACACTAGGCAATTTCCGTCTTTATGGAAGACTGCAAATGTGCACCCGGTGCCCAAAAAGGGCGATAGATCAGATCCATCGAATTACAGGCCTATCGCTATAACCTCTCTCCTCTCCAAGGTGATGGAGCGTGTGATCAACACACAGCTTTTGAGATACCTAGAAAAACACGACCTGATCAGTGACCGTCAATATGGCTTTCGCCACGGTCGCTCAACTGGTGACCTTCTAGTGTATCTCACACACCGATGGGCACTAGCCATTGAGAGTCAGGGGGAGGCATTGGCATGTAGCCTAGACATAGCGAAGGCGTTCGATCGGGTCTGGCACCGGGGTCTTCTATCGAAGTTGCCTTCTTACGGAGTGCCCGAGGGTTTGTGCAAATGGGTGGCTAGCTTTTTGTCCGGCAGAAGCATACGAGCCGTAGTTGACGGTAGTTGCTCTGATAGCATGGACATTAATGCTGGTGTCCCGCAAGGCTCTGTGCTGTCTCCTACGCTGTTTCTACTGCACATCAATGATATGTTGGACATCAACAACATACATTGCTATGCAGATGACAGTACTGGAGACGCTTATTACACGGGCCGTGCAAGCATCCCACGTTCCGTTGTGGAGGAAAAGCGTGAAGAACTTGTGTCTCAAATCGAGATCGGTCTGTCCAAGGTCTCTGACTGGGGGCGGGAAAACTTGGTCCGATTCAACCCTTCAAAGACACAAGTCTGCGCGTTCACCGCTAAGAAAACCCCATTCACTGTAGTCCCACAATTCCAGAACACTCCCCTCTCCATCTCCAAGAGCATTGGGATCCTTGGCGTTGACATCTCCAGCGATGTTCAGTTCCGAGATCATTTGCTAGGCAAGGTAAAGCTGGCGTCCAAAAAACTTGGTGTACTCAACAGAGCGAAGCAGTACTTCACGTCGGGGCAAAGGTTGCTACTTTACAAGTCGCAAGTCCGGCCCCATATGGAGTACTGCTGCCATCTCTGGGCGGGTGCACCCGGATACCAGCTTGGCCCTTTTGACTCGGTTCAACGACGGGCTGTGAGAATTGTCGACGATCCCAAACTCACTTGCGGTATCGAACCCTTAAGTCTGAGGAGAGACTTTGCCTCCCTGTGTGTGTTCTACCGCTTGTACAATGGATTGTGTTCTGAGGAATTGTTCGAAATGATGCCCACGGCTACTTTCTACCATCGCACCGCTCGCCATCGAAAGGGAATTCATTCTCACACTTTGGAACCAAAATGGTCGCGAACAGTGCGGTTTCAGAGAAACTTCCTCCCGCGAACCCTTGGGTTGTGGAATGAGCTCCCTGCCAAGGTTTTCTCTAAGGACTACAGTATGGGGTTCTTCAAAAAAGAAGTTATTAGATTTCTGAAGGGTCGGCAACGCGCGAGTGATGCCCCTGGTGTTGCAAGCGTCCATAGGCTACGGTGACCGCTTACCATCAGGCGGACCGTAGGCTTGTTTGCCACCTTAGTGGTATAAAAAAAAAAAAAAAAAAAAAAATCTATGAGTTTGCTTATGCAGTCACGTTGCGTGCGGGATTGATGGCTGATCTTTTGTTCGCAGAGATACCACTTATCTACCTTAGGGCATTCAGCCTCCATGTACGTATATTCTTTGGAATTGATGGCTATGTATGGAAATGGAGATAGGATAACTTCGAAATTTTTGTTAGGAACTGGACAAAGTCGGTATAACTGGTAAGTCGTAGAGGAAGTAATTGGTATTTTAAGGACAATCACGAGTTTTTTGTCTATAAAGTACGTTCCTAACCTAATCATATCATAATAATACCTATTATCTAGATCTAATACTTGATTGGTGCTATATATATTCCTAAGTTTAGTTACGATATTTATTATATCGGTAATTGCTAATATAGAGTGGTGCATAGAACTAGTACGACTAAACGCTAATATATTTTCTAACCTAATAATTTCAGCTGATAATTCTTGCACGTTTTCGCTGATTACGACGAATACCTGTGAAAGGCGGGCGTAGCGAGTCATTAGGTCACCGGCTGTGTTACTTATATTTATGATATATGAAAGTGCTTTTTCTAATTTTATTTGATTAAGCGTCAAATTACTGAGAACTAGGTTTTGTTGAAAATTGATGTCCTTATATAAAGTATTATGTTAATTAAAAGTTTTTGAAATATATTGTTGATTTTTTTGTAAAATTTGAAGAGCATTCTCGAATTTCAAGGCATCGTCATGGTCAAGGTTTCCGGTTATGCTTTTGATGAACGTTCCTAAAGGGTTTATTAATCCTCGCCTAACTCTATGAGGTTCAAGAATTTCAAGTTGCATGGACATTTTATTTAACGCGTCAAACAAGTGCAAAATTTGATATTTAAAAGTTGCGTAGCTTTGATTAGAAAGTCTATTAGATGTCTCGGTTAGTTGGTTTTGTAGAGAATTAATATGCTGCTCTATGTTACCGATGTCGAGGTCTTGTAAAAAGCTATGGAAGTGGGATATAATCTTAGTAGGTCCAAGTTTGAAAGGCAATATCCCGGGTCCATCTTGTAGACTGTCAAGTTGGATGTCTTGTGCTTGGGTCAGGGTTGTCAGGAGTGTCAGATATCTGTAACAATTGTGGGGCTTTATTTTTTAGAGGTCGCGTCAGTCGGTTTTTAGCTATTGGTCCACGTTTTTTTGATGTATATATGTGTATAGGTAGATTGGAAGTGACTGTGTCATGAGTGAAACGAGGTGCAAGTTTATGTCTAGTTGCTTGTGGGTTTTGAATGTAAACTTCCTGTCCCTGTTTTTATTCTATTATAGGTTCTCTTCCAATATTACGTTGCGTCATCAGCGTTTCTCGTTCGTTTTGGGATGTCTCGTGTATAATTTTATAAACGGTTCCGATTGCGGTGATCTTGTAAGTATTGTTGTAGTAATCGTTCTGTCAGATTTATGTCAGTGGGGTCACGAGGGTCAAAATGTCCATTAATAAGGTCAAAAGGTCGACATTTTGTAAGGCTGTGAATAGAACTATTATAAGCTATTAAGGCGTAAGTGATCAAACTAGGGGTGCTTTCATTATTGTGTTGCAATTTTAATAGTCTTAAATGCTCTAAGAGTGTACTATGGAAACGTTCCACCATGCCATTTTCATTTGGAGCATTAGTTGCTGTAGTATGGTGTTGTACTTTATGCGTTTTGAAAAATTCAGATATAACTTGATTCGTGAATTCGGTTCCCTGATCTGTTGTCAAGGTAATTGGGAAGCCGTGGTGGGTGTAAAATATTAAAAAAGCTTTTAAGATGTTGGGGGCAGTACAGTCAGATATTCTATAGGCTTGTGCATATTTAGAAAATGAGTCTATGATCGTGAGATATTTTTCGTGTTCGATTGTTAAAACATCGGCGTGAATGATTGCGAAAGGTTTGGTTGGTGGTGGCACAATTTTAAACTGTTGGTGTATGGGGCTACGATCGTATTTTGCACGAGCGCAAATTGTGCATTCTTTTATATATTGGCTGATACTATCTTTCATTTTGGGCCAAAAATAGTTTTGTGATAGGGACATATAGGTCTCGTTAATTCCACGATGGTTTGTTTTTCCTTTGTGGTATTTTTGTATGATGTCTTGTTGGTTTATGTGCTGATGTACATTTTTTAGTTCATAGGATAGGAATTTTTAAATGTTTGTGGTATTATGGGTACAATGCCATATATTTTGTCCAAGGGATAAACTAATATTGCAGTAGTATTTTGCATGGTTGGGTTAACATAATTTTTTATTATGTCAATAACTCCCTGTTCAATATCATCTTCAGAAATGTCGACTGAAATTTTTTGGTACGCCTCAAAAGGCTTAGTAATTCTAGGTTTAGATCTGGTTGAGTTTGGAACTATGTTAATAACTAATTGTTTTCGATATCTATTTAAAGGATTTTCAGATATAGGTATTTCTAAAATGGGACTTTCGGCACTAGTATGAGCTGTTTCAGTAGATTATGAACTGTGAAAACCGTTTTCGGACGGTGCGGTAAGAGTAGAACTAGAGTGTCGTAGGTTAGGGGTCTCAGACATGTTGACTACCAAGGATTCAACTTCTTCATTATGGATTTCAATTCTTGAAAGTGCGTTTGCGTTAAGATTGGTCTTACCCTTTTTGAAAATTCAAATTCTGACAGTTTAAGGCGCCACCTAGTAAGACGCGAGTTGGGTTCTTTTAAGTTCATAAGCCACTGCAATGGCTTATGATCAGTCACTATTTTAAATTTTTGGCCAAAAAGATAAGGTCTGAAATATTTAGTAGCCCAAACAATCGCAAGGAGTTCTTTTTCGATAGTTGAATAGTTAAGTTCACTATCATTTAATATTCGCGATGCGTAGCCTATTGGTCTATCAACTCCTATTGCTCCCTGGGATAAAACGGCGCCTATTGCAACGTTAGATGCAACAGTAGTCAAAATAAATTCCTTGGTAAAGTCTGGATATTGTAGTATTGGGTCATTTATCAGTAAAGTCTTACAAGTTTCAAAGCATTGTAAATATTCAGGTGTGAGGTTATTTTTAGCTCCTTTTTTTAGACATTTTGTCATAGGCTTAGTTAGTCTTGCAAAATCGGGGATGAATCATCGATAGTAACTTAAAAGTTCTAGAAAACCCTTAATTTGTTTGGACGTTTTTGGAATGGAATATTTCAGGATTGCGCTAATTTTATCAGGATTGGGTTTAACGCCTCCTGGTGTAATTATATAACCTAAATATGGGGTATCATGTTTCAGAAATTCGGACTTATCCATTTGTATCTTGAAATTAGATTCTCTCAGTCTTTGGAATATCTTTTCTAGATTTATCATATGTTCCTGAAGGGAAGTAGAAAATACTAAAATATCATCAAGTTAAACTACACAGATAACGTTTTGAAGCCCTCTGAGCACGTTGTCCATTACCCTTTGAAAGGTAGACGGAGAATTTTTCATGCCCATTCCCATGCGTGAAAATTCGTAATGGCCGTGATCTACGCTGAAGGCTGTCTTATGTATGTCCGAAGGATTCATTTGGTTGGTAGAATCCACTATCTAGGTCTAGGCTAGAGAAATATTGACACTTACCTAGTTTGTCCAAAATGTCAGTTATGTTAGGTATTGGATATTTGTCGTCAATAGTTTTGTCGTTAAGTTTTCTATAGTCGACAACTAATCTCCACTTTGTTTTTCCCGATGCGTCAGATTTTTTTGGTACTATCCAAATAGGTGCACTCCACGCTGAAGTTGAAGGTCTAATAATTCCCTGTTCCAACATTTTTTTTATTTGCGTTTGTACTTCCTGTTTGTGTATGTATGGATATCTATATGATTTACTGTGTACTAGGATTTCATCAGAGGTCTTAATATGATGTTTGATTTTATTAGTAAAAGTTAAGGGTTCGTTCTCAACGTAGAATACATCTGAATATTCTTTGCAGATTTTTAATAAGTTTGCTTTCTCTTCTGCATTTAAGTGCTCCGTGCGCAAACGTGAAAGTACATCTTTTGTTCTGTCTGTTTGTATAGTCTGTTGTTAAATAAGTGTGCGTCGGTTTGTTTGTCATAGTAGTCTCGATTATTTGGGGAAGTAAAATAGCATTTATCTAAACTACAAACACTAATAGAGTCTTGGTTTAAAGGCAAAACTATGTCTTTTGATGTCCTATTTTCTACTTCTACGATTCCACATTTGTTATTAACGGTTGTTAAGCATTCATTAATAGTACAATTGGAAATTACTTGCTCTTGAACTAGAGTGTGTCCATCTTGGGCATTTAAAGGCACTTTGATTAAATTAGATGTATGAGCCGGAATAGTTTCGTCATACATTTTGATGGGATGGCATTTTTTTATTGGATTTTTAGCAAATTTTGTAATCAGTGTAAAACTTTTAAGGTTTATTGTAGCTTCAAATTTCAAATAGGTCTTGACCAATTAATCCGTCAAAATAGTCATGGAATCTGTATATGAATAACTTTATATAATCGTTTACACAAAATTCTTCAAAACAAGGTAAGGTTATAGAATAGTGGTTTTTGGTTGTAGCGTGCACGTTAGTCACTTCGAATGGATCATAGTTGATGGTAAAGTGTGGAAAATATTGTTTTACAGCCTCTGGACTAATAAATGACCGATTTGCACCTGTGTCAATTAATAGTTTCAACGGGGGGTTAGCTATTTCAATGTATGGTAAGTGAAGATTTTTCTGGATATTTAAATTTATTCTGGGGCACCGGCTTTCTGGTCCAACTGAAAATTTAAGTTTGAATCGTCTACTTGTTGTTCATTCATGAACATCGCATTTTGTGAATCAGGTTGGGCCAAATCTGACATTTCGTAGTACTCTACGTCAAAGTCCTCAAAATGTCAGTCTGATAAAAAGGGTCGTAACTTTCATTTAAATTCATTTCTTGTGTAAGTGGTAAAGGTCTTGCTACTGGGTGACTGACGCCACTCATTGGTCTAGGATAGTTTTGGGGATGCGGTTTGGGCGGGATTCTAAATCCTGTGGTCATATTCGATCGTGGTAAAGCTCTGAACATTTGTTGAGTGCTTGAGGGACCTAACTGGGGAGTAGAGTTCCTAGGCACGGGTGGAATATAAGGCAATGGTAAAAATTGCTGCGAAATATTTGGATCTCTTCTGGAGTTAATATGAGATGGAATAAAGGGCCTGAACTCGTGTTGAATAGGTTTGTTACTTGTATTGTGAGTAAAAGAAGCTTTATTTTGCAGGTAAATTATATTTAATTCCTCCTGCGCATATTGTAGTGCAGTTTCTAGGCTAGACGGCCGCATACACCGTATACGCGAACCTAAAGGTTCTCGTAAACCTTTTAAAAATGTTTGCAATGCTAGTTTCTTATAAAGGGTGAGTTTTGCGTCGTTTGTAGTAGAAACGGTTTTATGCAGTTCTACATAAGTTATTATGATACTGAGCAAATTTTGGACTCGTTCGTAAAAAGCACTCGGTGTGTCACTGCCTTGTTGAAGCACTGATAAGTCAGTGTAGAGAGCTGACTCATCTCTTTGGTCGGAAAAATTATGAATTAAACTATTTCTGATCCCGTTCCAGTCGCGAGCCACTCCGTTAGTAGATAAAAATCTGGCGGCGGGACCTGTTATTTTATTTAAGATACCATTCAATAAAGAATAATTTTGTAGGTTGTGCCCCGGTTCCGGTTTAACATACGTCTCTACTAAACGGTCACAAATATTCAAAAACCTAATTAAAGTATTAGAGTTTCCATCGAAATCGGGAACTAACCTTAACACCTTATAAATACTATCAGTGATACCGGCTACCGAGGTAAGGTTAGCCTGATCGACTGTAGGTGTCTGAGCCATTGTTTGCTCTTCTATACTATCTAGAGATCTAAACGCGTCTCTCTGCGCGATGCTCTCTTTCTCTTTCTCTCCTTACGCCTATCGTCTGACCATAAGATATAGTTATCAACTGTAAAATGTATGTTAATAAGGTAATAAGTAAATAATAAAATTATAATATATTATAGTATAATAGTCACTGATATCAAATAGTGTTTGGCACGTGCTGTTATTATGAACAACACCTGCTGACACGCGGCTGCGTTAGCACGTGGTGTTTTTGTCAAGTAAAAAAGGACGAAAACGACACCCGCGTTGCTGGTGATGGTTGGGATGAAAAGATAAGTCACCTATATAAGACACTGTCTATCCCTCCAACGGCATTCTTGTTCAGTCCGCCGCACTGGTCACATCAGGTCACGCTGCCGAAACTGAATGGGAATTCAGTATTGAAAAACATTTTAGTTAAGTACAATTGATTGTGTAACTTGTTTGTAGAAGATTTTATTGTGTGTTTTTAATTATGTATAATTGTTATAATATTTATATTAAATTAATATTACGTCAGTAATACCTAGCTGAGATTTTAAGCTCTTTGTGGCATTTGGCTGGACCAGACAATAAGGTCCTTAAATGCTTATAATTGTTCTTCTTGCAGTTTGTGAATAGCTTATGAGTCTTAGATACTTAAAGGCTTATTGTGTTTCTACTCGAAACTTGGATTTAATAAGTAGAAACTTTATATCTCGTAAAAGTTGTGATATTTACTTCAGACTTTGATTTATATATCCTATCATCAAAATATCTACCTACGTTATCATATTTATATACCGTCAAATCTAACACGTGCATAATCCGCAGAGTAGTTATCGGGGCTTTTACACATCACATCAAATAAAATATTTGCATCATCTGCGGTTTTCAGGCACAGCGGTTTAAATTCTTGCTTAAAATTGCTACCCGAACGATCACTAGTTACCTATTCATTTAACCATAGCCGCGTGTCACCTTTTAAAAAATGTTCTATACGTGAAAGATATTTGTAGTCACTCCAATCACTGCGCGACCTACCTCAGTACATCAATCATCAATGTAATTTTTTTTTTCCAACAAACGTATGGTCGTGGTTGCGATATCTGCTTGGCCGCTGGCCCGAACCGTGACGCTCACGATCTTACATAAAGAAAAAAAGAATACAGACACAAGCAGGCGAAAGGCACAAGCTCTATCCCACTTCTGATTTTAGCAATCAGGAGTATGGTTAATAAAAAAAAATATTTTGCAGGTGGTGGTATCTGCAAAATAATTATCACTAAAAAAAAAAAAAAGAAAATAACTACACAATCTTTAGCAGTAGCGCATAGTGTGCGACCAGCGCTGTGCGCCTGTATTAAGGCACGCCGGCTCGGACCGGCAGCAGGTGTTGCGTTAATAATTCTTTCCTAACTATCAAATAATTCAAATTATATTTTTTCTCCAATGCTGATATGTGGGTGTTTATCCTAAAACAAATGTTTTTTTTTTATTTCAAAAAAACCTGAGCGTGTTATGTTCATAATTTTATATAATAAATCGCATTTTTAATTTAAGAATTGAATAATTAATTCCAAAGAAAGATGAAAAAAGACTGCAAAATTACCGGACGGAAAAATAAATAAAAATCGGCCAAGAATATATATACTATGAAACCCATTTCATAGTATTATAAATATTGCAAGTACGTAAAAAACTTGTGAACCGATTTTGTCCAGAACACTTTAGTTTAAAAAGTCCTATTATCGTGACTTTCCAGATGTTTGGATTACGTGGTTTAAAAGTTAGAGGGGAAAACAATTTTTATAACATTGGAAGTCCATAATATCGCGAAAAATACACATATTAGCGAAAAGAATACTAAGAAACAATGTATTTTAAAGCTCTATCCAGTGATACCCATGATTGAGTGCGCGAAAAAAAAACAATGTATAGAGAGGTACTATACTAGGTTTGAGGTACTCCTAAAAATTTATTTTTCTCAATTTTCATAACAAATCTGTATGGCGATTCACAAAAGACACCTTTGCGAAAAATATCATTTTAATCCATGCAAATACAGCGAATTTATAAAGCTGTGGCATACGGGCAGACGGTTCCGCTTTTGCCATTCTGCTACGGAACCCTAAAAACATGGTGAAAAGTAGATCAACAAGTTATCAACTAAGCGCTTGTTGGACGGGAAGACCAGGTTATCTTTTCTAGCAGCTGTATTTAATTTCCGGGCATTACCAAGCCACGTGGATTGGTATGAGAGGTGAAGCACAATACGACCCACTTTATCCTTAAAACTTAAAAAATAATTATGATATCCCTATTGCCGGTCATTTAGGTACCGATAGAATTCTCAATCAAATTAAAGAGAATTATTATTGGAAAACCATGAGATCTGAAATTGAGACCTATGGCACAAGGTGTACACTTAGTCAAACAAATAAAGCGCTCCGACAAACAAACCTTGCCCCAATGCCGATTACCACTTCATCAACGCAGCCTTTCAAAAAAGTTAGCCTGAAGCCGGCATTACTAAGCTGAAATTCATCTTAACACTCCAAGACGGTCTTACTAAGTACTCAGCGGCGTATCCTATCTCAAACGCAACAGCAGAAGAAACCAGTGAATGTGTGGTCCATTTCATATCCGCTTTTGTGGCTAAAATAATTGTGACTGATCAGGGCACCAACTTCACCGCAGAACTATTTAAATTTTCTAAAAATCATACAAATAATAAATATCACAAGGTGCCCTAGACCATGGCCATTCGACGTTAAAAGAGTACCTAAAATCCTACAGTAATGATTACCAAACTGATTGGCATAAATACGTTTACACCGCTATGTTACCATATAATACTAACGTCCAATGTACCACACATTTTACTCCATATGAGCTCCTCTTCGGCCATAAGCCACATACCCAGATTCCATTTACAACCTTCGCCCTGAACTCACTTACCCCGAATACGTTAAGATGCTACATCACCACTTAAAACTTTCCCGGCAAAAAGCCCTCGACAATATAAACGCCTCAAAGGAAAGATCAAAAACATACTACGACCAACATTCCCGACAAGTAAAATACAAAATACATTACCTTGTCACTACTTATAAACCGCCGTCATGTAAAGCAAAGTGTTGCTTTTGACCAGGTCAAACTAGCGTCTATCACCATATAAACCAGCATGTACTCACCTTTAATTTTACTATTTTGAAAATTGGCCTGCCGTATATTAGTAAGACGCAAACGACAAGAAATTTCACGCAACCAATCAGTACAGGTCCCGGCAAATTTTTTGACCCAGTAGGTTCCATGAAACTTGTAAGCGATCAATAACATATAATAATTCCCGTAGATATTAGTTATATTGACGCGTACATTATAAGCATTTTCAGAACTACCCGCTTCTATTGCCGACAAAACGAATTTATTAATGATACGGAGTGTCATAATTTCTAAAGACACTGTATGAAGACATATTTAACGACTATGCAGAAATTTCTCACCTGATCTCGCAAATAAATAAAAGATCAGCTTAGTTTGCCGGTATCGACACAATTTTCAAGCCCATTTTCGAGACCATGGAAGAAATGAGGCCACAAAACATAATAAGGCCATTGACGTCCTGCGAAATAGACAAAGTAATTCAGCCTTCTTGATCAAAGAAAATATATTAATCACCTCTTCAGTATTAGATAATTTCAACCAGAACCTTAATCGTGTAAGTGCAAATGAGGCCAATCTGAACGACGACGCTATTGACAAACTTCTAAAATGTTTCTACTAATAATAACATTAAAAATAGTTTTAATTTTATCATAAATACTTTAGAAGGAACCCTTCTTTACTTATCTTTCAAAATTGAAGTTATATCAAATTCCATTTTGTGTAGTAAAAGCAATGTGCTACACCCTTCGGTGATTACATTAAAACAGTTATACAACGAATTATCTAAAAAATATTATTATTCACCAAGTTTACCAAAGTTCCCAGTTCCATTAGAATTAGCTTATATTAACGTGCCAATGAGTATTTCTAAACTAGTAACAAACCACAAAGATTCTGTGAGTGAACTAACCCTTGGGGTGCCTGGTGGGTCTGACAGACCCATCGGTTCAAGGAATCGACAATATTTCAGAAAATTCATAACTCCCGCCACTGTAGGCTGTTACACGTTCGAGTAACAAGTGTTTTATTTGCTCTCGGGCCTGAGAAACCCGACCAGGCACGCGGCGTAACTTTTAACTGGTAAGTAATTATTTTTGGTTTTCCATTATTTATTTTGCATTGTGTGGTCAATTATTTATGTTAATAATATTTTTGCAGTTAAATATGGCCAGGCGATTAACTTATACAGAAATAAGCTAAATTTTAGATGAAGATTTCAATGAAATTGAGGATGACGTTATTTTTGATGAAAGTGGAGCCGAATCCGATCACGTGAGTGTTCAAAATGATTCAGATGATACTGAGGAAGAAGTACACGTTCATAATGAACCAAGTAGTGACAGTGATGATGAGATGTCTCAGCCTTTGAGCAACTTTGCTCACAGATCAATATATAAAGGAAAAGATAATACAATATGGTTCCGTAATCCTCCGAGTGCTCGCGTTCGTACTAAATCAGAAAACATTTTTACTGGAACACCTGGAGTGAAATCTCATGGAAGACATGCGCAGCAAGAACTTGATTGCTTTCATCTGTTTGTAACTGAAGACATGTTGAATGTAATTATGGCACATACTAATAGGAAGATCCGCAATACGAGGCAGGGTAGCAATACATCAAATGAATATGCCTATTCAGAGATCACAATGAACGAACTAAAAGCAGTTATTGGATTACTCTTCTTAGCCGGATTATTCAAATCAAAGACGAATTCTGAAAGATTTATGGACAAGACGGAGCCGGCATAGATATATTTCAAATAACAATGAGTTTGAGACGATTTGTGTTTGTTGTAAATTGTATGAGATTCGATAAGTTGGACACGCGTGAAGAAAGAGCAGCAACTGATAAATTGGCACCTATCAGACATATTGACGCACTGCTATATCTGGCCAATCCCATCAGCATCCTGAACGCATTTTTATATTGAATTCGCAGTGCGTTGTATTGTCTTTGCGTGTAATTTGCCCACAAGCTGCTTGTGTAAAAGGATTTACCATAAGCTCTGAAAAGTGTGATCTTTACTTGAACGCTACAATGTGTGAACCTGCGGGCAATCCTATTCGCTCTTACGGACAATGCTCTGCGTTCACGCTCAGTATCGGCGTCATCTTTAAGTTCAGATGTCACCAGATGCCCAAGATATTTTAATTTCGGTACTACGTTTAGTTTAACCCCGTTTAGTTTGATGGGTGGAACATCTAGAGACCTTTTATTTTTGACCTTAAAAACCATACACTCACTTTTATTTACATTATATGTTAGACCATTTCGAACAGCATTATTCTCACATATATTAATCAATTTTCCAAGTCCACATACAGAGGCACTCCTTCAATATGACAGCCGACACGAGCCCTGCTGAGTTCCACTATCAGTGCGTTTATATACAAATTAAAAAGTTTGGGTGAGGTCAATCCCCCCTGTCTCACCCGCACTCTAGTCTGTGTTGCTCGGAAAACGCATCTGCCCATTTCACAACATTTAATTGATTTTGATACCAAAACTTAAATATATTTATAATATCTGTTGGATCATCGTCAGTTCTCAGATTTTGCCACAAAATGTCATAACGCGCTAGATCAAAAGCCTTTGACAAAGCTAAGTAGCATGCATATACATGCGTATGGCGATCAGCGTAGTACTTGACAGTCTGCTTCAAGCCCAAAATTGCACTCTCAGTCGACAATCCCGGCCTAAAACCGAATTGGTTGTCATGCAATTTTAGATGTTGGTCTAAATGGGAGCCAAGCAAACTGTCAAGCACCTTTGCGACTACAGTAGCAAGCGAAATTGGTCTATAATTATTTTTGTCACCAACGTCACATGTTTCATTTTTCACGATCGGCACCACCACCGTCTTTATCATCTCAACACAGAATGTGTAGAACATCGCGAGAACTCTTGGTAAGTGTGGCCCTGCCTGCTGAAGATGCTCAATACTGAGACCATCATGACCAGGAGATTTGCCTCTTAACATAGATTTGACAGTTGTGTCAACATCTTTCACTGTAAATCTAGTACACTCCTGTCCGACCCCTCCAGCATCGCACACTTCTGTCGACTGTGATGGTCCCAAAGGTGATTCTACAGTAAAACTATATTTAAACATATCCGCTATACATTTACGATCGCGGTTAAACAAAACATAGGTGGCACCTTCAGACATAAAATGAGAAGGCACTGTTTGCCCCTCCAACGGGCATTCTCGTTCAGTCCGCCGCACTAGTCGCATCACAAAGCATTGCAAAGTTAAAGGAAAAATTTATATTGCTACAATATAATTTTATTTGTGGCCGTCACGCTGCCGAAACTGAATGCAAATTCAGTATTAAAAAAACTTTTCGGTTAAGTAGAATTGATTAAGTTACTAGTTTGTAGAAAATGATATTTTATTGTGTGTTTTTAATTATGTAAAATTATATTATAAATGTTAAATTAAAATGTTAAAGTAATACCTAGCCGAGATTATAACGATTTTTACAATTGTTCTTGCAGTTTGTGAGCTTACGAATTTGAGAAATACTCAATGGCTTATTTGTGTTTTTACTTGAAATTTCGATTTAAAAAGCAGATACTTCATATCTCGTAAAAATTGTGATAGTTTTGTTATTCTCATAAACAACAGCTTTGTTCTAACACCAGGGGAATCACTCGCGCGTTGCCGACCTTTCAAAAATCTAATAACTTCTTTCTGAAGAACCCCATACAGTAGTCCTTAAAGAAAACCTTGGCAGAGAGCTCATTTCACAACCCAAGCGTTCGCGGGAGAAGTTTCTCTGAAACCGCACTCTACGAGATCATTTCGGTTTTAAAGTGTGAGAATAATTTTCCTGCCGATGTTGAGCGGTGCGATGGTAGAAAGTAGCCGTGGCCATAATTTCGTACAATTCCTTATTACACAACCCATTGTACAAGCGGTAGAACACACACAGGGACTTATAAAGGTTCGATACCGCAAGTGAGTTTGGAATCGTCGTCGACAATTCTCACAGCCGTCGTTGAACCGAGTCAAAAGGACCAAGCTGGTGTCCGGGTGCACCCGCCCCGAGATGGCAGCAGTACTCGATATGGGGCCGAACTTGTGACTTTTAAAGTAACAACCTTTGCCCCGACGTGGAGTACTGCTTCGCTCTATTAGGTAAACCAAGTTTTTTGGACGCCAGCTTCACTTTGTCCTGCAGATGATCTTGGAACTGAACATCGCTGGAGATGTCAACACTAAGGATCCCAATGCTCTTGGAGATGGAGAGGGGACTGTTCTGGAATTGTGGAACTACAGTGAATGGGGTTCTCTTAGCGGTGAACGCGCAGACTTGTGTCTTTGTAGGGTTGAATCGGACCAAGTTTTCCCATCTCCAGTCCTTGAGTCCAAGAGACCTTGGACAGTGTGGTCTCGACACAGGTTCTCCGCGGTTTTCCTCCACAACAGAACGAGGGAGGTTGGCACGACCCGTGTAATAAGCGTCTACAGTACTGTCATCTGCATAGCAATGCATGTTGTTGATGTCCAACATGTCATTGATATGCAGTAGAAAAGCGCAGGAGACAGCACACAACATTGCAGACACCAGCATAAATTCCCATGCTATCAGAGCAACTACCGTAAAGTACGGTTCGTATGCGTTCACCGAACTCCGTAAGAAGGCAACTTCGATAAAAACCCCAGTGCCAGACCCGATCGAACGCCTTCGCTTTGTCCAGGCTACATGCCAATGCCTCCTCTTAACTATCCATGGCTAGTGCCCATCGGTGTGTGAGATACACTAAGAGGTCGAGCGACCGTGGCGAAAGCCATATTGACGGTCACTGACCAGGTCGTGTTCTTCTAGGTATCTTAGAAGCTGTGTGTTGATCACACGCTCCATCACTTTGGAGAGGAGAGAGGTAATAGCGATAGGCCTGTAATTCGATGGATCTGATCTATCGCCCTTTTTGGTCACCGGGTGCACATTCGCAGTCTTCCATGAAGCATGAAATGATGCCCACGGCTACCTTCTACCATCGCACCGCTCGCCATCGGCAGGAAATTCATTCTCATATTTTAGAACCGAAATGGTCACGTACAGTACTGTTTCAGAGAAACTTTCTCCCGCGAACGCTTGGTTTGTGGAATGTGCTCTCTGCCAAAGTTTTATAAGTTAATTATTTTTTAGCTTTTTTAGATTATTAGATTTTTGAAGGGTCGGCAACACGCGAGTGAGACCCCTTGGGTAGCAAGCGTCAATAGGCTTCGGTGACCGCTTTCCATCAGGCTGACCTTAAGTTTTTTGCCACCTTTGAGATGGCAAAAAATAAAAGTCTGGAGTAAGTTTTAAAAATAAATATAAAATGTTTTTAAACTACTACCGTTACAGAATCAAGGTGGCGTTCTAGTCTAGAGTCTAAGGAGAAGAAACGGCGAAGAAAAAAAAAGAAAATCTAGCGATCGCTCTTTTGAATGTTTTTTTTAGAATAATAAAATTATCACAATTTTTACGAGATATTAAGTATCAGCTTTTAAATCTAAACTTCAGGTAAAAAAACACAAATAAGCCTAATTAAGTATTTTTTAAATTCGTAAGCTATCTATTCACAAACTGCAAGAACAATTATAAGTACTTAAAGACCTTAATGACTGGTCCAGCCAAATGCCAGAAAGAGCTAAAAATCTCAGCTAGGTATTACTTACGCAATATTAATTTAACATTTATAATATAACATAATAAACATAATTAAAAACATACATATGTTTATAAAATATTATTTCCTACAAACAAGTTACTTAATCAATTCTACTTAACCGAAAGGTTTTTTTTAATACTAAATTTGCATTCAGATTCGGCAGCGTGACGGCCTCAAATATAATTATATTGTAGCAATATAAGTATATTGCTTTTGCTTTGCACCTTACGTGATGCGACCAGTGCGACAGACTGAACAAGAAGCCCGTTGGATTTTTTTTTTCTGAGCTGACTATGCAGTTGGCTGTTGCAGCCATTACTGCTTCACCGGACTTTTGGGGCGAGACTCTGAAGGAGCCTCAGCCCATATAGCGCCCAACGCTCAAGGGCTCCCCGCGGGGGAAGCCTCGGCTTGGGTTGTCGCTCTCGGGGGCGTCCCTTCGACCGGCGTGAGTCTCGAACCCGAAGGTGAGTCACCGCCAGGAGGGGAGTTCCCCGTTACGCGGGTACGATTGCGATTGAGTGAGGGCGAGAAGCGCCCCGGCACTCATTGATACCTTGTGTATCCTTGTGGGTGCCGACGAACCCGGGGACGTCGGCGTCGTGTTTGGAGGGAGGCCCTATTCGGGGAGGTCGTAGAGACTAATCTCGCTATCCGGACAGCGAGATCGTCATCTGGGGACGTTAGTACGTGCCGAGGCCGCCTAACAATAGTTTTACGACCGTGACCGGGTCGATCGGGGGGACGATACGTTGTGGATTGCACAATTAATCGATTCGGGTGATTTTGCGTACGCTCGAAAAAGCGGACTGCCAAGTCTTTAAAGTATTGGGGAATCGTGGGAAGTTCGAAGTCTCTGTGTAGGTACGCATTGCGAACGTACCAAGAGGCTCCAGTGGCCGCTCTGAGAAAGCGGTTTTGGAGGGTCTGGAGTTTGTGGAGATTGCGTTTGGACAGCGCAAAGACTACGCTAGCATATGCTAGTATGGGGCGGATACAAGTTGTGTAAAGATTTAGCTTATTTCTAAGCGACATCTTACTATACTTGCCTATCATGGGATAGAGACGACCGAGGACAAAAGCGGCTCGGTCTCTGACTATTTTGGTGTGAGCTTGGAAGTTCAAACGACTATCCATGGTCACACCGAGATATTTGGTCTTATTTTGCCAGGGAATGGCACGACCGAAAAGACAAAGGGGAGGAGGCCGCGGAGGGCGGCCTAAGGTAAAAAGGACGGCAGAGCTTTTGTCGGGATTCACCTCGATTCTCCATTTCCGAAACCACTCGCCTAGGGCGGTGATAGCGGGTTGGAGTCTCTCAGTGATTCGACTCACTTGCCTATCTGTGGTATAGAGAGCGGTATCTTCCGCAAAGAGGGCTAGATTGGTACCTATCGTTTTAGGGATATCGTTAGTGTACAGAAGGTACAAGATGGGGGCGAGCACGGACCCTTGCGGGACTCCTGCTTCTATGGGACGGGGGGAAGAGAGAGTGCCTTCAACTTTGTAGCGAAAGCTACGATTCGACAAATAGTCTCGTATGATGAGCACGAGACGATCTGGCAACTGAAAGTTGTACAGTTTAAAAATTAAACCGTTGTGCCAGACTTCGCTACATCGAAGAAGACAGCGCCCGTGTGACGGGTCTTACCTAACGCTGGCTGAAAGCCAGTAAGAATATGTTCCGTTATGCGGAGGACTTGATGGACGCATGAGTGTTTGGCACGAAAGCCGAACTGCTCATCTATTAAAATGCCTCTGGAGACTATATATATATAGCGTTCCGTAGGCGAGCGAGGAGGAGGCGTTCATAGAGTTTACCAAGGGCCTTTAGTAAACTTATGGGGCGATAGGAGGACGGCTCGGTACGAGCTTTACCTGGCTTATGGATGCCTATAACAATTGCATCTTTCCATTGAGAAGGAGAAATGCAATGTTCCATAGCAGCGTTAAAGATCGCTACTAGGAGGCAGACAAGGGGCAGAGTGAGGCGCTTTAGGATATCGTTAGAGATACCGTCCGCACCGGGGGCTTTACGGGGGCGTAGGTCTTTGATCACCTGTACGACTTCGTCGACAGTGACAGGGGGCAGGGGCTCTTGTGGAGGCAGAGAAATTCTGCGCTCCACTTCGCCGTCTACCTCGCGCACGTGGTCGGGATCGAAGGGCTGTGTGCTTAAGGCACATTGGGCTTGGAGGCTAGACGCTAGGCAATCCGCTTTTTCGTCGTCGTTGAACGCGGGAACGTTGTTGGGACGAGATAACGGAGGGAGAGAGTTTGCGGTTTCGGATTTTAGAGCTCTGGCTAAGTGCCAATAAGCTTGGTGAGAAGGAGAAATGTTCTCCATAAGATCACCGAAACGTTGGGCGCGGAGCTTGGCTACAGCGGTTCTTACACGGCGGTGTAAGTCGTTGAAGCGAGCTTTATTATCGATAGTGGGAGCGCGATCGCGTGGGCGGCGGGCCGCGTTACGCTCAGTCATTAGCGACCTGATGTGCTGAGGCAGGATTAGGTGGTGATAATCACCAACCGGCACCTGTCGTGAGCACTCGCCAACGGTGGCGGTCAGGTGGCTAGTGAGTGAGTCGATAGCTACGTTAATATCGGTCGCGGATGAGATTACGTCGGGAACGCGGTCTAGATGTGGCGAGCTGGGATTTTCGAGCAATTGCCCAAATTTATCCCAGTCCGTCACGGTTCTAGTGTCGGGAGGAGAGGCCCGTTGGAGGGGAAAATACTGCCTTATATAGGTGACTTATCTGTCCATCCCGCCCATCACCAGCAATGCAGGCGCATCTTGCAGGTGCTGTTTACGTATTTTTACTTTACAAAAACACCACGTGCCAATGCAGGTACGTGTTTGCAGGGGCTGTTCATAAAAATATCACTTTCCAAACACTATTTGATATCAGTGAATATAATAACAGTTTAATATTTATTTATTTATTTATTTATTACCCTATTAACATAAATTATACAGTTGAATACTATTTTAGTCTATCAGGCGCATTACAAAGTCGAGTGACTGGATCAGTGCGGCAGACTATGGCCTAAGCCTCTTTTAGAAAGGGCCTGTACTATTGTAGTGGATACAGAGGGAAACAACATTCTGGTTGACATAAATAGTCGGTTTTCGTTCTTGATAAAATAATGTTGAATAACTATAAACACTGGATAGATCGATTTGACTACAAAAGAAACCGATTCGATATTAGGAATGTAGTCTTTAGCCAATAAGCACTTCTGTTAGTTTACAAAGTTCAAATCAGCGCTGAAGATTCACGATTATTCGCGATAATCCTAAAGCGAATTTGATTTTTTGCAATATTCCTAAAAATAGCTCGGAATATTACAAAACTCATTCTTGTATTCCAATAATCCGGTCTTTATCAAGTTCTAGGATTTTCGTAATAATCCGTTTTTATCGATTATTCTACGACATATATACAGCCAATAGAAGCTCTTGAAGGAGTTTTGGGCAATCGGTGCTGTGATTTCCTGTTGTCATCCAAACCATTAGAACTAATGAAAAAGCTTCATCGAACAATGGAGAGTGGCTAAAGATCAATAGACTTGAAAGGCCATAAGTTAATGAAGTCATGAAATTTATCTTTCTTCTTTGTAACATATAATATTTATTATACTCCTTTACTTTATCAGCATTTATCTAATCCAAGACTATCCCAGAACTTCTTTTGTCCGAAATCAGACGAAGACGTCATCCCTATTTTAGTCGGTGAAAAAATCTCCATGTAATTTAACTCCGAAGATCCTGCTTTTACTGGGAGCCACTGGGTGCCATCGGGAAATTGAGGAATACTGGAAAAAAGAAAGAAGATTTATTACTTTTATTAATATTAATCAATCTGGCTAAGTTTGTAATATCAATATCCACAAGCAAGGTCTCACAGCACAAGTAGAGGAAAGAAAAAAGAAAAATTAACGATGTGTTGTTTAATCACACATAAAATTATGTCTGTCTATCTGTCTCTTAAGAAAATTTTATCAGGGACGCATAGAGGTTTCAAGTTGAATTTAATGACAAGTACCTACTAAGATCTATGGTCTCTGAGAGCTGTAAACAGACTAGCTTTCAAGATAACAAAAAATAAAAAACAACTATTTGCATATTTTGACATTCGCAAATTAATAAAGACGTACTAGCTGTTGACCTGGAGTCATGAAACTCGGCACTACACAAGCAATTTTAGGTCTCACGTCGTTCGCTGCTTACAGAACAAGTTGATGAATAAATCAAAAAAAAAAAATTGTGTGTTTCTGTTAAATACCACTGTATTTTAAAAAAATATCACTGTCCGTCTGTCTCCTAAAATCATTTTTCTCTAGAATGCGTTGAGGTATCAAGTTATATATAATGTCAAATACTTGTATCTACCAACTCAAAAAAAAAAAGTTTTTATTTTTTAATTTATTTATTTTTATTCGACACTTTTTAGTCAGAATTATACGACGGTAAATATCGCAATCTTGTGAATTTATTGAAGGAGTTAATATTATGGAGATTATTAAGTAGCTTGCGGTGATCTAAACTATTAATTATCTATCATGGGTTTGAAGATTCAAGTGAGAATGGTTCCCAACCAACTTTAAATCCTTATAGATTTATTAATGGTCATTCATATTAAAAAATGATAACAGAAACCTTAAGATTTTATCATTAACCGTTCGTCGATGTTTATTTTTTTCTTTTTCATAACTTGGCGTTTGGTTATCGCCATATTTAATTTTGATTTTTGCCATAGTGATACTGGCAATATTAAGACGAATAGATTGACGTAAAAATCATCAAAATCGGCCTTTGCCTTTGGCTTTTAAGGAACATAAATACAAACATAGGCTCATGAACATATAATCCTTCCTTTGCATCCCGCAGTCGGGTAAAAAGGACAAGTTTTTAAGTAAACGCATTAAAAATATATGGATTAAATTGAAGTTTTAGTCTTTTCTTGAAAATACTTGGCGATATAAAATACCATCTCGCTTTTTCAATTATGTTTTTAAGAACTTAATGAATTCATTGGTTTTATTTTTTATTCAAATATAACTTATAACTGTTCCACAATTTTTCATTCATAAAACATTTATTTGCCGTTGTGATTTCCAGTGTTTAATTTTCAAACACTCAAATACCAATTCATTTTATTGTTTGATTGAATTTTGATAGACAAATCAATAAAAAACGGGGTTTTGTTTACTTAGCTAAAATTTACGCCTAACTCCTGAATCAATATTTTCAGAATATTAAGGCATTCAGGGCGATCGACTCAAAAATCTAAGGAAAAACTAAAACTTAATAGTGTAGTGGAAACACTAAAAATACTTTTTTTAAATTTTTTAAAGTTTAAAGCACTCTAAATACAGAAGTCATAAAAAAATTAAAAAACAAAATGCTACTACTGCTATAAACAACACAATAATTCATTAATTTACTGAATTTGAAAACATTGTTATGCCATTTCTAATAATGTTTCTAAACAAATATGGCCGTCCACTACGTCGAAACCGCGTCGCTTTGGTTTACTTGAGTAAAAAGGCTACTTAAATTGCAATTTTTTGACAAGGATTTCTCCGGATTTGCTAAGCAGATCTGACTAAAATTTACGTGAACGTGATAGTTCTGTTAAATTATCATAAAAAGCATTTTTTGATAAAACTTTTAAATATATTTCTTGTAATTAAGAATTAATCTAATTAATTAATTAATCTAATTGTTAATTTATGTCTTGTATTTTACAATAAATTTAATTGTCGATTAAATTTTTTTATTTCAATGAAACTACTCTTTTTTACATATCGCATCGTACTTGATTTTATTTTAGTTTTTAATCACGTAGTACTGGCTCTGAACACTACGATTACTACTCTACACGTTTTGAAACGACATCGGATTGGAACTCAGTTCGTTCTAGAATGGTTCGATTCATAACCGAACTCGAATCAGTCAGTTTTTGAACGTTCACCATAGTGACTCATACAAAGCCTTCCGCAACCACCGTCGTCAGCCACGGCCGTTCGTCAAGGACAAAAACAAGCCAAAGGGCCGATTTGCTCTAAATACAAAAGACTAAATAAATAATATGAAAATACAAAATGCTACTACTGCTATTAACAACACATTAACTCATTCATTTTCTGAATTTGAAAACATTGTTTTGACATTTCTAATAATGTTTCTAAACAAATATGGCCACCAACTAAGTCGAACCCGCGTCAGCCACGGCCGTTCGTCAAAGACAAAAACCGGCTAAAGGGCGCGAGTGAATGGCATGACGAACTAACTGCAGTTATATACGCATTTTACACTCTGGCTTTGCTTTAAAATAAGATAATTATCAATAACTCACCCAGTAGCTGCGAAACTGTAAGTCATGTGCGTAAGAACGCTGCTCATCTTTAGATCTTCAGAGGAAGTCATGTTCATGTTATACTCCTTGATTACGTGTCTGATGTCATCTGAGTGGGTGGCTCCTGAAAAGTAATTCAATTTACAGTTTGTGAATTACCTTAAGCCCGCGGCAGGGCGAGAGCTAAACAACTGGAAAAAAATCTTTGTTATCATATTAATTAATAAAAAATCACCCAAGTGCGTGTCGTATACGTATTAAGGATAATGTTAGGGTTCTATAGTATAAAAATTATTGCGGACAGTTTTGAAAGTTTTTATTTATATTGATGATAGTCTATGGTATGTATATTTACTTCTAGTACTCTAACCTTCAGGTAGTCATAAACGAAGAAAGTTTATTTCTATGTATTTTTTATATTGTATTATATATGATTATTATATTGTATTTCTTAAATCTATGAAGATTTTGTATGTTTGTAAGATTGATGTACTAGGACTTTATAATTCACTAAGAGTTGTATGCGGAAAGCTAAAAAAAATTATGAACCCATTTTGTCCAAAATAATTTTCATTGCTAATATATAAAATTGGTGATTTTTAAGAAAAATTTAAAGAATCACGACGACATTATCCGGTTTAGAAGTTGAAGGAGGAAGGAGGGGGGACTTTAACTTCGGCGGCCAATACCTTGCAAAATAAAGGAAAAAGTTTCTTAATAACGTTAAATGCTTTATTAAATTCCTATCCAATAACCCACCCCACCCCACACACGATAGAATGCGATCTACCCCCAAATTTTTTTTTTAATTTTTATAATATTTGGCGGCTTACAACCACACATCTCTGTAAAACTTTATTAGAACCTACTCAAAGACGGAATTATTAGGCAGTGACATACGGACGGACGGACATTTTGGTTTCGGAATCCTAAAAACCAATTACCACATCTATAGCATCATTTAAGAAAGGCTCGAAAGATTTGGATGATTTCTTTTTTGTTGCGTTCGTCATTGTCAAGATAAGGTTAAAAACTTGGTCGAGTGCGAGTCAAACTATAGTGCACTAAGGGTAAACCGATTTTAATGAAATTTTGGTAAATAGTTTTGCACATGCCGGGGAAGGTTTCAGAATCAGTACAAGTCTTTGCCAATAGTTGGCGCGTTTCAATAAAAAAGAAACGAAGAGGGACTATAGCGAAAGTATGATACTCTCTCATGCGCTTGATGGATTATTGTGCTTTGAATGAATAAATATGTAAAACATTAATCAAATTATAAAATACATGAATAATGTTGGGTTATTTTTATTTATTAATTAAATAATATCAAAGATATCAAAGGTGCTCCTCGTTTAATTTTTTCATTTGATGAATTTGGTCCTGATTATACTGAGACTCTAATTGAGCTCACTCTTAGCACCCTCCTGCGTTTAATAATTTGATTTTTCCAGATCTTTTTGACTCATCTAGTTCATCGCGCCAGGTTTCTTATGAGGATGTTTAAGAAGCTGTTTATTCATTTCAAAGTGGCTCAGCAGGTAGTATAGATGGGCTCACTCAACAACACCTTAAGGATTTACTGAGTGTGAGTTGTGGGAATACAGGTTTTTCGCTCTTTGATGAACTAACTTCTCTAGTAAATTTAATGCTAGACGGCCGTATTAGACTCGGAGGTTACTGACATCTTTTATAGGGCCAATCTTTGTGTTTTTAAGGAAAAGGATGGTGGCACTAGGCCAATCGCTATTGGTACAACATACCGCCGCCTTACCGCCAAAACTTGTTGTAAAGAAACATTCAACGTTCTTAGTGATTACTTTCTACCAAATCAATTGTGATTTGGTTCAAACGGAGGTTGTTAAGCCGCTATTCATTCTCAAGAACATTTTTACAAACTGAGAAAAGTGAGTTCATGCTGAAAGTGGACATAAAAAATACTTTTAATTTCATCAAAAGGGATGCAATGATATCCGAAGTAAAAAATAAAATTCTATTCGCATACAAGTTTATTTATCAGTGTTCTCATACTCCATCAAAATTAGTATTCAAACAAAATCTTTTGGCATCAGAAACTGGTTGTCAGCAAGGCGATCCTCTCGGGCCGGCAATATTAAGCCTCGTGATCCATCCTATCGTGCAACAATTAAAATAGAATTATAACATCTGGTATTATTATATTGGTATATATTGGTTTTAGAAGATTTAAATTATATTATACAAGAGTTGCTTAATGTTATGTTGCTAATCTAATCCAAAATGATAACAATTTTCATGCTATTAAAAGTTTCTCATGCAGCATTTTTTATTGTTCACCATTGTATATTTGTACCAAAATTCACATTTTATTTACATTCATGTTATTTGATTCAGCTGAATTAGAAAGTTTAAAATGGTATAAAAAAATCGGATATGTAAAATCATATTGTATGAAGTTTTACACAGTGGAATGATATCTGTAGTCTAAATGTGTATGTTAAAGATTGAAAACTGTTCTGTTATAATGTTGACATAAATGACGTGATTCTGGTGTGCCACTTGCACTGCCCCATCCGACCAACTTCTTGTTTATTACTGCGAGTAAGTATAAAATAAGTTTAGCTCGATAGAGCTTGCTGATTCATTTATTAGATTTGCAACCCACTGGTTGGTGCAAAATGACAGCAATGGCAGTATACTGCTACAGTATAATTATATTTTAAGCAGCCAAAACTAATTAGTATTTCAGTATTCTAGTACTCTAACAGTTCAGTTTAGTACAGTTGATTATGTAACTTGTTTGTAGAAGATGATATGTTATTGCGTGTTATTAATTATGTATATTTTGTTATAGTATAAATATCAAATTAATATTACGTAAGTAATATCTAGCTGAGAGTTTTAGCTCTTTGTAGCATTTGGCTGGACCAGTCAATGGTCCTTAACTACTTATGTATTGTTCTTCTTGCAGTTTCTGAATACAAAGCTGACGAATTTTAGAACACTTTGTAGTTAATTTGTGTTTTTACACGAAACTTTGATTTAATAAACAGATACTTCATATCTCGTACAAATAGTAATAATTTTCCTATTCTAATAGAACATTCAAAAAAGCGATAGCTAGAGATTTTCTTTTACCGTTTCTTCTCATTTCATATTATTCATTTTTAAATCTTCAGAGTTTTATTTATATATCTATCCTCAAAATCCCTACCTAAATACAATGTGTATTCCGTAGAAGCTAACACGTCTACGCCGTGCCCATACTAGGCACTCCGTTGCTTCTTTGGATGAGCTTAGAATATCTATATTATACTCGACAATGTTTCACACTCGTGGGTGGCTCGTGACAGCAAACTATTTTTTTAAAGGTTTTGTAGGATATAAAAATATTTTTACTCCATGAATAAATTACCTTCATAAGGACTGCAGTGTCACGTGCAATCCCTAAAAAATTAAATGCATGAACATACGTATTAATACTGTAGGAATAAGTGCTGCCGATGGCTACTAAACAGTGTACACGATATAAAGTAAGTAATTAAATGCACAAATGATAATGAATATTTGACGATCTGGGTAAAACGACAGTTTCAAGTTCCAGATCACCAAGGGCAACCGCGGCTAAGGAACGCATCCCATAATATGTTCGCGTTCACTAGAGATTTAAGCGCACGGAGTGTGTTTGGCCAAGTTCTTGAAACCTTACTGAGGAGCGCCCACTGTGCACTATTTACACATACCTACCATTTGGAGTCAATTCCAAATCACTATATAAACCCTTAAAGTTTTAGCTACTAAATTGAATTCTTACATGGCGGTTAACGTTGCCAATTTTAAAGCACTACTTATATAAAATTTCACATGCCTAAGTGAAATAGGTTTCTGAGAACTGTAACTCAATAATTTAAAGTAATAATACAATACTTTGTTCAGCAGTTAATAAGTATACAATCTACTTTGAAACACTAAATAATATGAATAAGTTAGGTATGCTACTAAGAGCAAAGTTGTGGAATCTATAGAGCAACTCGTTTTTTATGGTAAAAAGTCTGCTACAGCAAGCTATGGTTCGTCTTTGTGGAATTCTGTTATAATTATTATTCCTGAGAAAACTTTTGAATTAATCGAGATAAAAAAAATATGTCCTTCTCCTGTCGTTAACTGTTTCTGCGCCAAAAAGCCTTATTCATTGCGATGTGAATGATGGGCAAGCAAAAAACAAATTTATTTTAGATTGATGTATTACTCGTTTTATAATAGTGTAAAGATAAGGAGTAACTAAACAGCACATGTTTACCCGCGTAACGGGGAACTCCCCTCCTGGCGGTGACTCACCTTCGGGTTCGAGACTCACGCCGGTCGAAGGGACGCCCCCGAGAGCGACAACCCAAGCCGAGGCTTCCCCCGCGGGAAGCCCTTGAGCGTTGGGCGCTATATGGGCTGAGGCTCCTTCAGAGTCTCGCCCAAAAGCCCGGTGAAGCAGTAATGGCTGCAACAGCCAACTGCATAGTCAGCTCAGAAAAAAAAAAAAAAAACTGCACATACACAAGGTAATAATATTAAAAGTATAAAATTGTGTGACTTACCAAAGGTATAATTTTTCTTTGTCCAGATGGCAGTGTATGGCCCTCGGAAATAGTAACGGTATACATAAACTGGTTGGTCTGAATATTTTGCATGGAGTTGTGCCACCTTTCCAGCATCAGCTATAAATATACGATCGCTTTGTGCCTGTAATTTTTGATTAATTTAATAAAAGCAAAACAGGTTTTCGCCGAAGGGGTTGCCAGAGATATTAAATGTCGTATTTTGTGGTGAATTAATTACACATTTTCACTTTATAATAATATCCTAATTTTGCCAGCTTCTTCGATCAGGTGACAAGTCAACTTATAATTTGGCATGGACTATTTTAACGGTCATATATAACTATATAGCTATTTGGTGTGGTCGCTGTCATACAATAAGTATGAAAATTAGGCACATATCACGTTGAACGCAACCTAGCTAAAATCGACGCGAAATAATGGATAATGTCTTGATTAGTATACTTAATCTAATGTAAACAATTTCTTACAAAGTTTTCATAAGGATAAATAAAATTGATCGCCGGTGACCCCCGTGGCCTGGTGATATAAAAACGCGATATTAGTCACTTTATTACTCAATATTAGTCACTTGTTTGTTACTTATTGCTCACAGTTTCCCCCCAAACCGTCTCTCTGCTTACCCTGTACTAGTGAAAAAACTTTTTAACAAAACAAACAACATCGAAAAGATGCACTTAAAACGTGAAAATAATTTCTTATTACCAAAAATTTGATCTGAATTACAGATTGATAAAACCATTATGCAAGTGAAGTGTGTAATCAGCTTTTAGGTACATAGACATCAACTTCAAACTGAAATTCAGATCTTTTTTTCGCACACTAAAAACATTCCATACTCGCAATAAAATTTTATACGAACATCAACATAAAAGGCTTTTCACCAGTTCCAAATTAACACCAATTATTTTTTTCACCGAAAGTTTAAGATTTAAATTTAATACATTACTTTGGGACCACCCCAGAAGTATACCCTTTTAAATAAAAACAGAAGTTTGCATATCCGTCTCTATATGAAATACAAAACATAAAAAAAATATAAACATCCGAATTGAGAACCTCCTCCTTTTTCAAAGTCAGCTAAGACTTCAACACGCTATAATGCTTATTTTTATTTTTTAACTTATTTTTATTTATTTATTTAGACACTTTATTGCAATAAAATACAATTAGGCATTATCTACTACCAGTCGACCTTAGGGTCATGCAGAAAGCTTAAGGTAGTTGTTAAAGTAGGAACGGTTAATATTTATTAACATTAACGTAACATACAGTATAGGGTTTGAATATATAAATGAAATAAATACAAATATGGAAATATATATTTAAATATACATACATACATATACATAAATATATTTATAAATACGTATTTAAATAGGTACATAAATAATTATAGGTACTGCATATGATTCATTAAGAAGTATTTATTAAAATGAGTTTTTTTTTTCTGAACCGACTATGCAATTGCTGTTGCAGCCAATTACTGCTTCACGGGGCTTTTTTGGGCGAGTCTCAGAAGGAGCCTAAACCCGTATAGCGCCCAACGCTCAAGGGCTCCCCGCGGGGGCGTCCCTTCGACCGGCGTGAGTCTCGAACCCGAAGGTGAGTCACCGCCAGGAGGGGAGTTTAGTTTATTTCAGGAAGACGTTTTCTTTTTATTTTAAGCAAGCGCGTTCTAGAGTAGTGCTGCCTGAATGGTAAAAAAATTTAAAATAAAACCAGTACGATGTGAAGGAAAATGTTGCAGCATGTTAGAGGAAGAACAAAGCTCCCTGTCGTGAGAACAGTGAAGATATTAAAAAAAATCTTTAAATAGGGAGGGGAATGAGAATTATTTAAAATCGTATAAAGAAAACATAGAATTCAATCTGCTAAATATCTGCGTTCGCGGATATTGGGAAATGTGGTAAAATTTTATTAAGTTGAAATTAAATCTTATACAAGAATTAAGGAGACGATCAAGTTTATTGAGATGATTTTGGGTCATATCTAATTAACAAACATCAGCATAATCAATAATGGGAATGATTAGAGTTTGTCCTAGCAAGATTTAGGTTTTTAATGGTAGAAAATGTTTTAATCGTTAAAGCCATCACAAAGCGTTGAACACTTTTCGAATAACATTTGCGATTTGATCATTCCAACTAAAAGTATTGTCTATATATAGACCTCGATCTTTTACGCTAGAGATAAAGGGTACTATAGTGTTTTTATAGTATTTCAGTGACAAAGTACTTAAATCAATCCTACTGAGTAACCTTGAGCTACCTACGATAATAGTGTGGCATATGCAAGGGTTCACAGTCACTCCAAATCTGCGTGACCAATCGGAAATGTAACCAAGGTTTGAATTAACTTTATCAATGGCTTCTTAAATGTTTGCGATATCAGTGCTTGTATAAAGTTGCAAGTCATCGGCATAAAGATGGTAAGTACAGCTGAGAAGGTCAGTTATAAAATTGATAAAAACAGAAAACAAAAGCATGGAAAGCATTGCTCCTTGGGGAACTCCGGCAGATTGCGCCATTCAAAGGAATTTTGATCTATGCGAACAGACTGTTGGCGGCCATAAAGATAGAATGATAACCAGTTTAAAGCATAAAGACAAATATGAAGGTTAGTTAAAATAGACAGAAGTATAACATAATCAACGGTGTTGAAAGCGTTTGTGAAGTTAACTAGTACTAAAGCCTCTGTGTCTCCATGGCTAGTCTAATTTCTTCTGTGACCTTAAAAAGAGCTGATCTAGTGCTATAGCCAAGTCGAAAACCAGATTGAAATTGACTCAAAAGGTTGTTGTTGAAGAAAAAACTAGAAAGCTGTCGATTCGCGCACACCTCCAACAATTTTGATAAAAATGGCAAAATAGAAATTAGCCAAAAGTCGAAAAGAGAAGTATTAAAGCTTTTTACGAAATAGAAGAAATTTTACCAGTACATAGTGAAAAATAATAGGCGTAAGAAACTCCAGTGTTGTAATAATTATAAAACGAGTTATTTTATCGCATCCTGCAGCTTAAGATATAAAAGAATGTATTATTCTGACTACATATTCTTGATTAATAGGTTTGAATTTAAATGATTCAACAGTGGAAGACATCAATGCTAAAATCTCTGCTATAGTTTTGGATTATTTGGAACAGACGAATAGTTATTATTTAGTTCATCAGGCGAAAAAGGAGTTGACTTTTCTAAGCTAACATTTGGTTTTCCTACTCCAACAGTACGTACAAACTTCTATAAAGAATTGGGCGTGGAATCAGATATATAATTATGTATGTATAGATGTTTATCTCTACGTATCATCAAGTTACACCGATTGGTTGCCACTTTATTATTACTCCATCTCATTTCAGTGCCATCTTTTTGAAACCTACAAAAGGCACGATCTCCTTGGAACATAGCTATGCGAAAGTCGTTAGTCATTCAAGGTGCTGAAAGGTGTTTCAGTTTATCTTTGTGCAATAGAGTATGTTTGTCATAAAGTGCGGCTACAGAATTATTTAATATCGCAACTTTCTCGTCAATATTATCAGCAACTAACACTGGAGTCAAGTCGATTTCGGCCGCGTCTATAACTTATTTTTCTTCGTCCATTCGGGGAAAAGCATGAAGATATAAGACCTTTGGACAAGGCCTTGGAGGCTTAATGTTGTAGGATAAGTATAGTAGGTCATGCCGAGAAAATCTAGGAACTAAAAATTGTCCATATTAAGTAACGTGATACTCAGAAGAGATAAGGATTAAGTCAGTCTATGTGTCATCATTGTCGATGTTATCATAAGTAGGTGTTAGCGGAAGATTTACAAAATTGACAAAGTCAATTATTGATAAAAGTTGGCCACTGGTTTTTTACTCGTATTTCAATTTCTAAGGATAAAACAAAATAGCTTATTGTAATTTTTTTCCATCTCTAACCGACTTTAAAAAAAGAAGGAGGTTCTCAATTCGGTTGTTTGCATTTTTTCTATGTACGAATGTTTTACATGCGGATTTGAAGATGAATCCAATCAAGCCAAAAATTGCTTTGTATAATCTGCTGTATAGTAAAAGCTACCAGATAGATTTTCAAACTAAGTGGACACGCTCGCATCACAGCTTAAAGGAACTGGAAGTCTAACCCACTTTCGGCTTAAGAGAAATCTACTCTGAAAAACAGACACGACAACATGTGAATGAGAAAACTCACTTGAGGTTTCTAACTGGACTAAAGTCAAAATCAAATAAGACAAAATACTGGCTCATAGTGATACCCACATATTGCCATGCTACAGGAATGCCATTTAAAAATATTTTGAGTACTCTGATTTCTAAAGTTATTTGTAAGTAGATAAATCATCAGAAAAGTCGTGTATAATTTTTTATGATGAGTAAGTCAAGGCATGCAAATGTTATTTATAATAAACAAGCAAGAAATTGTAATGAAAACTAAATTAATTTACATTTACAGTTCTGTGTACATATATATTAACTAATATTAACAAAATCTATAAGCAGTTGCGGTACCTTTATCAATTCTGTTACCTATAAGTTGCAAGTATTATTATAATAAATATGTCCAGTAATTAAAATTTGTTATCTAAAAATTCGTTGTCACTGTAATTAGCTTTATTATTTAAAAAAAGAGTTTAAACTTCACTTTAATTTGTACATGTCATTGACTAGGCTCGTAAGACATTAAGGTAACTTATTATATCATTTCGATGCCATACAAAATATGCTTTGCTCCATTAATATTGTTCGACATGGAATTTCACTAAGTACATTGTAGTTACGAGTACATTTTAGTTTGGTAAATTAAATATAGACACGGTAATGTTAGTATCGAAAGCCATTGAAAATATAATTTACATCTAGCTCAAATTTTAAACCACAGACGGCTTGAAGACATTTTCTTTTGTGCTCTAAAAACCTTCAATTTATTTGTTGAGTTTCCCCTAGAAAATCATTCCATATCGTAGTGTTGACGTCACATAAGCATGATACGCTGTTAAGACTGTTTTTTGGCTTGCGAACTTATTTGAAATGCATAGTGCATAACAGAATTAATTTAATTTCGTAGACACGTATTTAATATGTGTCTTCAAGACAATTTAGAATCAATAAAGAGTCCTGAGAATTTCGTTTCATCAATATTAGCTATGTATTTGCCAGGATGTCAGGAAGAGTCATATTTTTCAGTTTATCATTGCCTGAAAAAAAGCATAAAACGACGTTTTTTAAAAATGAAACCTAGCTAGATCGATTTATCGCTCAAATCGCCAAAACCACCGCATATTGAATTTTATGTAAATCGTTGGAGCCGTTTCCGAGATTCAAATTGTATATATACAAGAATATCTCGTTTAAAGGTATAAGATGGGGTCGTACCTTAATCAAATGAGCAAAGGTTCCTTCATTTACTGGTTTGTCTTGAAAATAGTAACTTTTTATCTTCCTGGAGATGTTTCTTTTAAGGTCAGGAGATAAATTGTCATATTTGAAAATGTTGCTAAATCCTTCTTCCCAGTGTGACTGCAACTTAACTAGAAGCTTCGGATTATTTAAGTATTCTGGAATAAATAAAATTTTACATTATATACATACTAATATTGACTTCTTTTATCTGTAGCCCGCTAAACATTAATGTAGCCGCTTGCCTTGGCTCAAATCAAAATGGGGAATATAAAATGAAACATTCGGATCATAGTTTATTAAACTTAAATACATAAAAGAAAGTAAGATGGCGAGGAGCGAAGCTTGCGTGCCGCAACAGTGGTCCGCGAAGTGCAAAAAGAAATGATCCGGTCTCACGTGCGTTCAAAAGAAATTATTATTAGCCTCCAAACTCAAGAAGTTGAGCCGGTTGATCATTAGTTTTTAAACACATTAAGAATCAGAAATTTGAAAAATACATAAATAGGCAAGAAACTAAACATTTGAATACTGATATTATTAAAGAAAAAATACAGAAACAAGCAACCATTGACTCATGTATTAGTAAAAAAGTTTTTTCAACACCTAATATCAATGAAGATCAGTGCATTAATTGACAAGTGAAAACATCTAAAATTTATTAAAAATCCCCGGCTCCCCCTGACACGGAAAATCACGAAGGGTTCCGTAGATTGTGAATAATACAAGTATTTAAAAAGCTCATTTTGTTCAAACATCCCGTAATGCCAAGCGCCGCAAAATTGGTGACTTATTTAGGAATTTCATAATTTATGATTTTATTTTTCCGTAATTCTGTGAATTACAGCAAGTGGTACCAATTTTGCCAAATTTTAGTCGTAATTAGGGTCGTAGTCAACAAGAAACAAGGAGGTCCATCTGTCCGGCTTAGCTGATAGACCATTAGTACTTGAAATCTGTAATTTACCATTTGGGCCATAAAGTGGGCCGCGAAATAATTATTTGTTCCGTACTTACGTGTTAATTTATACCGGTCCTTTTTAACGAGTCGTGCGGTGAGGAGATGTACCGAGACCGTGTCTGGATGAGGATAAACCGAGCCAGAGCCGTCAATCGACTGGCAATCGAGAATCGCGACGGCACGCTTTAAGACCGAATCCCCTACCATAACCTCTGCGACCTGCGGGATTGAACGATGCGATCTGAAGCCATTGCAAAGGCGGTATATTTGAATTCTTTAAGAAGTCGGGGTCTCCGAAGCGCAGGGGGTTGGTGTTATCCATCCACCGAACCCGTTACTGTAACAAATGTAAATATTTCGAGGACCACCGACGATGAAACAATTGCGTAATTTGCTGAAGCAACTGAAAAAAAACTGGTGGACGAAATCCAATAGTCTCGCTGCAGAAAAGCCAGCAATGCATTGAGACCGGTATGACAGTTCCTAACTAAAGTGACCGCTCTTGGGCAACAAGAGAGGATGCCGAGCCCCGTAGGGCAATTCTGAATTGCGAAGCCTACCACCCACTCGCAACAACTCCAACTCGTCTAGAAACAAATAAAGACGAGTAAGGCTTCCCCGAAATTTCTCGTTCTCTGAACGGAGAAGACCACTTGCCTTTCCAAACGACTGGGCCTGTACCAGTCGAACACAGGTGAGGAGAGCATCCTGACGCTCTTCAGGAGACAAGACTGAAGACGTCCTTGGCAGTGACTTGTTCCGTAGGTTGTGAAGGAACTTCTTAATTCAACCGGTGACACCGACGAGCTTGTTGAGAGAGCTGAACTGATTAAGCAGGAAATTTAATGAAGTGTCCACAGTTTGCTCAACAGCAAAGACCTTTAACCCCTGGCAGAGGGTCAACAAACTCTACAACTATATGAGGCAGTGTTTTCAGGAGAGGCCAGCCAGTCAGGACCCCACCAGAGCGGGTGATTAATGATTTGCGAGGTAATCAAATTGAATTCAAGATTCAAGACCCCTGGCTCGTGACGCCAATCCAGAGACACCGCAGACGACTGGATTTGGGAGACAAGATTGGCCACGAAGGTCTCTAACGCATGAAGGGACGCCTTAAGCCAAGACAAAACGATTTGGCTGTCCGTCCATGCCGTAACGGAGTTAAGTTGGACCCATTGACCCCAGGATAAAAAAACATGGTTCAGAAGTCGAATCAACAATGTAGCTCCTGACAACTCTAGCTTGGGGATTATCAACTTGGTCCGCAAAGGTGCTACCTTACTGTTTTTGCGACCACCAGGCTGACGCGGGCATGACTATTGCTGTCAACGGTGCGGTGATAAACTACGGCCGCATACCCGGATTCCGACGCGTCAGAGAAACCGTGAAGACTGGCCTGATAATGACCTGGGGGTAAGATCGACCGAAGCACGGAGACATGTTGAAGGTCCAAAAGTGTCACATAAAAGCGTAGTCAATAAGATAGCAAGTCTCCGGTCAAAGGGGTATCCCAGTCGAGATCAGAAATCCAGAGCTCCTGTAGGAAACATTTGGCCCAAAAGACTACAGGAGCCACTCAACCATTAGGGTCAAAGACGCGTGCTACTGTGGACAGAACCAGACTCTTAGTCCACAGTCTTCATTGTGTCCGACGGTTCAACCGAGTAAGTGAAGATATCCTGATATGGCCGATACTGAATTCCAAGGACCTGGAAGAGGTGGGGCAAGCGTTGACGGCAAGTCTTCCAAGACGGCAGGGGAATTGGAAATCCATTTCCTCAGTTATAACCACCTGCTCGTAACAAGCCGACTAACGTCTCCTCTACAGACGAAGCACCAATACAAAAATCGTCTACGTAGGCGTCAGAAGGGAAGAAAGCAGCTGCGCGCGTAAAGTTCAGACGCTCACTCTCCGCCAAATGTAGCAACGACCGAATTGCTATAAACTATAAGCCCGTAGGTATTGGTGTTGAGCTCATAAACCACACAAAATGAGCTGAAACCGCCTATCTTTAGGGTGTATCATGACCTGACGAAACATCATCTTGATTTCAGCCACAAACGCAACCAGTTTAGATGTCCGAGATGTCTGCCTGAAGTTTTGGACCCGACGTCAGGCAGTCGCTCAAGGATACACCCGAAGATGTAGGCGCCGACCCATAGAACACATCTTGCCATGGTGTGATGTGGAACAAAATAATATTCGTTGCCTTCCCATTCGAACTGCGAAACCGACATGTGACCCAGGGATTCGTATTCGCGCATAAAATACACGAATTTTGTTCGGAATTCCTTATCATGACGCAACCGGCACTCCATGGATATTAACCTTTTTTTCGGCTATTTTCTAGGAGTCAGCCAGCTACGGACGAGGGGCTAGGAAACGCAGTCTTAAACGACCAGTATTGGCGAGAAAATACGACTCGCCGCCGCCGTCGACTTTCGTGACGCCGGGGGGGGGCTCTTCGATTTCCTTCGTTTTAACAATTTCAGTGAGTTTTTAGGTTTCGAAAAAACGGAACCCTTATAGCATCACTTTGTTGTCCATCCGTCTGTCCGTCGGTCAAGACCCTTTTTCTCAGGAACGCGTGGAGGTTTCCAGCTAAAATATACTCTACTCATACATACCAAATACTCAGGTCTACCATCCCTTGGAGCTGTGAAAAAATCAAACGTCTAAGTCAACGCAATCAAAAGATACAGCCGTTTACGCCGCAAATTTCCGCAAATTTTTAAAACTTGCAAGGGAATCAAAACCTACAGGGTATTTCCCGTGAATATTGAAATTTAGTACGAAGTCACATCTTATAGCACAGATAAAGGAAAAATTGCGAAAGCCGTAAATTTTTGTTACATCATATAATAAAAATATTTTTAATAATATACAACAACATATAATAAGTTTGCACGGAACCCTCGGTGCGTGACGAGCCAGACTCGCGCATGGCTTGGTTTTTAATATGATATTATTAATATATTTTATATTTTATTATTCGGTTACAGATGCTCATAAACTCCTAAACACTAAGCTACTACTAAACTCTGTAACGCTGTTACTTCTCTCACTCCTAGTTAAGATATGCGGTTATTCTGTAAATTATACATAAGTACTAATTGTAACTTTGCTAAAAAAATACAAAAATATTAATTGTGGGTTAAACATTATTTACTTCAACCTGCTGCTGGAAACGATAACGACCACTGCCAAAACATTGGTGACCCAGACAATTCACGGATATCGCCGCACCTGCACATTCTCAGATCTCACCGCACCCGACGTATGGTGATACAACCGGACCGGGCACATGGCCTCGACGATTCACGGATCTCATAGCGCAGAAAACTTTTAATAGTTACCAGTGAACCCGTGGAGAAGACGCAACTTTCGCTGCAACAAGGAGGCAGGCACAGGACTACCGTAAAGAAGATGTAACTGTCGCTGCAACAAGGTGGAACACTGGACCACTGTAAGTAAGACGCAACTTTTCCCTGCACAACATCAAGGAGTCAAGCAAGGAAATCAAAGAGATTTTTTTTTTTTACGACTGCTCACATCCATACGAGCGGTACTAGCATCGACAGAAACAGAAGATCTGGTCAAAGTAGCGGACACAACAGATAAAGTCTGGGAATGTGCGAAACCCATGCGTATAGCTTAGATGGTTCAGCGAAAAAATTGGTAAGTAAAAAAAATATTCCATATGAACACGGGAAACTTCACACAGCAAACAGTACGACACACCCTACGAGTAAGTGTGTATCTGCCTGATATACAGTTTACGATTATTATTTATTTAGCTTCAGCGTAATCAAATCTATCAGCTAAGTTGAAAAAAAAAAAACGAGTTGCACTCCGGGAGTGCCGGCAGAAGTGAAAACCTTTACACACGATTCGCGCTTAACACTCAAATATGTCACAAGACATGTCTTTGACATTGTCAAGAAATAATAATGTTTGTTTATTTACTTTCTTGACGTAGTATATTTGACATCGCAATCTGTCATAGAATTAAAATTCCATATCTAACCTCCCTGTACTACTCATAATCGCGAATACTAAAAATAAAAATTATAATAGGCGTGGCATTACGGTTTCCGTATTTTACAAAGACAAAGATGCACTTTGTTCAATTTCCATATTTTAAACACTTTATATACACGAATTTTACGAATACACAGCAGTATGGCCACTACACAGACGGTCGAGCCATCAAAAATCACCATCCATGGATGCGCGTAGCACGCTGTAACATAAACACACACGACCATTCGCGCAAGCGCCCTGCGCCGCCTAAACAAAACAGCAGGCGTAGGCATACATTTTCGCCGCGCCGTAGAAAGAGAGGGGGATACTCCCTCTCCTACGCCGCGCCAGCTGTCTACTCTCCATCCGTCTTACGAATTTGCGATCAGGACACGTGACCTGACGCGAGTTTAACATTTTTTACCCATACCAAAAAAGTGCACAACGCCGCTAAAGAAGTTTTCACTTCAAAAATTTGGACGTCCTATACTAATATTTCATAAAACGTAAAAGTATAAATCTACATTTAAAGATAAAATGTACTGTGAATAAGTATGCAACGAGTACATCTATACTTTTACGTAATTCCCACGCGCTCGCAGTCCCGAGGAGAAGTAGGCACCTACCACTCGCATGCTATTACGCCGCGGCGAGACGTCACCACTCGTCCTCAGTCCGCGCTCGCCATTCGTATATGCCGGTTGTTTACTTTGTCACCGGAATAAAAATTTAGTTGATTAGTGATTGTTTAAACGAAAGATATGACAGGCGACAACGACTATGCATTGAGATCTGTCGAATTTAATTGTTTCTTAATAACAAAACATGACAAATTCATCCGAAAGTGACAAAATTATAAATGAGTGTAAAGAAGCTTTATCAATAGTAAAAAGTTACAGTGAAATAACGCTAAAATTCCTTCAAGACTTGAAGATAAAATTTTCAACGCAAAAAAAAGCTAATCGAAAGATTATACGACAAAATTGAAAAACTTGAGAGTTGCCCGAACCATTACGATCTACCAATTACAAAACGACAACTGAGATTAACAAGACGCGCACAAACCAATGACAGCAGTGGTAAGAATAAAACGACCACTCAAAGTGTGAACCCGCCCACTAACGCCGAGTTGCACCTAACTTCCACGAATGAACAACTAACTACGACAACTAGTAGTTTTATTTTGTCCTCAACGGAAAATTCAAATGTAACAAAGGATTCAATCCAAAATAATTTACATAATGAAAAATCTGAAGCAAATAGTGCTACATCTAACCTGGAGCTGCTAGAAACTTTTCAAGCACAAAACCAGTGGACAACTGTTCAACGTCAACGTCGTCCTAAAAACCGACAAAATACCACTATTTTTAAAGGCAAAGCAATAAATACTAAAATTGCTGGCATTGACATATTAAAATACATCCACGGATGCTATTTTACAATTGACTCTACTACTGAGAGCATCCTGGACCACCATAACTCCATAAAAAAGCCAGCTACTTGGTAGAAAAAATTGGATCGAAACACGATACCTACAACTCATACAAAATTGGTATTCCATCTTCCGCCTATGATTTGGTGATGAACCCTGCAGTATGGCCCGTTGACGTTGCTCTGTCAAGATGGCAGCCCTTTCTTTTCAACAGAAGAAAAAAAGAATCTTCCAGAAGCGACGACTCCTACCACTCCATCTCATTACTACCAGATAAGTGACGATATAGTGATATTCCACCAAAATGTCCGCTGTCTAAACAATAAAACTAATATTTTAGAACTTCTTTTAAGTACTGAGTTAACGTGCAACTTTATGTGCCTAACAGAACATTGACTTAACATAGACCAACTAAAATGTATTTCTTTCACATCTTTAGCTTTAGGATCCTGTTACTGTAGATCTAATATGCTACACGGCGGATCAGCTATATTTGTTAATAAAAATATCCATTATATCGATAGGCCCGACCTATGTTCGCTATCAGTTGAACACAACATCGAAATCTCGTCTATATAACTACCACAAACTAAATTGATATTAGTGTGCATATATCGTTCCAACCTGACCTGTTTAAATTTTTTTTTACCAAATTTTGAACTATTACTTAACAAACTGTGTAACGAAAACAAAAGTGTTGTAATCGTTGGGGACTTCAATGTAGATTATTTAAGCAATTCACCTGACCGCAAACAGTTAAATGATCTTATTCAATCTTTTTATTTTAAACAAAATGTCAATTTTCCTACGAGGACATGCTCATCAACCGCAACTTGTCTAGACCATGTCTATTCTTATTTTATATCTGAAACGACCACACTTCAGATTGAACCTATACAAAAGAAAATCTCCGATCATGACGGTCAATTAATAAAATTAAATATTCCTATTTATTATCAAAAATACGAATACACGCGATGCTTCTCCAAACATAAAATTGAATACTTCTGTAGTAATTTTCTTTCAATAGAATGGAATAAACTAAAAACAACGTTGCAAGGCAATCCGAACTCTTATTTGACATCTATCCTTAATATATTAAACAATGCAATAAAAACCTGTTTTCCTTATCAAAAACAACCATCTCACTTAAAGAATGTTTGTCCATGGTTTACGAATGACATTATATCACAAACACATTTTTTGCAAGATTTATTAGATCTGTATAATAAATACCACTTATCAAGTCTCATATTTTCATTGACATCGCAATTAGAAATATCCTTAACCAACGCTCAATATGATTTTTACTCCAATATGATACATCACAGTAAAAACACTTCAAAAACGATATGGAATATTGCAAATAACACTATTTCACGAAACAATAATAAAAATCAAAATTCATTACTTAACATCAAAAGTAATGATGGATTGCCACACATGTCACTGGAACTTCTGGCGTCTGATTTTAAATAATTATTTTGTAAGTGCACCTCTAATTGCCGATGCACCGAGTGCATCTCCTGAGCGGGCTCGCGACCTACTGTCCGACGCATATCCGCCTAGCATCGTATCGATAAGGCTTAATCCCTTCTCACAAAAAGAACTGTTTGACATAATGACTAAAAGAATTGTGTGCAAAAATACCTGTGATATCTACGATATATCAACAAAATTGCTAAAAATTGCGTTACCCATACTTCTTGAACCTTTGGTTGAAATCTTTAATCAATTGTTAAAAACTGGCTCGTACCCAGATATTTTAAAAATTATAAAGGTCGTACCAGTATATAAAGGAAAGGGTCCGAAAGATGAAAAGGACAGCTATAGACCTATATCTCTAATTCCTTCTAGAGCGAAGTTCTTAGAATACGGCGAAACACAGCGTATTTATAATTTTTTTGAAGGAAACAAGTTACTAAGTAACAAACAATTTGCTTATAGAAAAGGCAAGTCATGTGTGTCAGTAGTTCGTGACGTCATTCACAACATTCTACAAGCAAAGGAACGGCAGGATCATGTTGCTATTCTCTTATGCGACATGACCCGCGCATTTGACTTATGTAATCACAAAGTCCTCGCTTCAAAATGTGAACACATGGGTGTCAGAGATCCTGCCTTAGGATTTATAAAACAATTTCTCAGCAACAGGCTCTAAACAGTCACTTTAAAAAATGGACGTATAAGGTCCGAACAAGGCTCTACAAAAATCGGCGTACCCCAGGGGTCTGCTTTGGCAAACATATCATTCTTAGTCCAGGTAAATGATATACCTAATGCTGTAAATGGTAACATGTATCTTTTTGCTGACGATGCCTGTGACATAATCTTAAGTAAATCATCTTCTAATCTTGAAATTCAATTAAAAAATAATGTAATAAAACTAAAGCAGTGGTTTGTCGCAAACGGTCTAGTGCTAAATTTGAAAAAGACACAAATACTTTATTTCAACTTGGGCGGCCGTCCACCAAGACCTCTGTCAATAAACATTGATGGTGTTTCCCTACCTCAAACAAATTCCTCAAAATTCTTAAGTTTAACAATTGACCATGCTTTAAAATGGGATACACATATCTCCAATTTATGTGGTAAGTTAAGTGGCACGTGCTTTGCACTATGCAGATTGTCTAAGGTGCTTCCTCCCTCTGCCCTTCGGTCATACTACTTCTCACTACTTCACTCACAGCTTAGCTACGGAATTGAACTTTGGGGCACAGCTGCAGAATGAAAACGTGTTTTTACAATTCAGAAACGCGCGGTGAAAATAATCCACGATTGGCCACGAAGGTCTCTAACGCATGAAGGGACGCCTTAAGCGAAGACAAAACGATTTGGCTGTCCGTCCATGCCGTAACGGAGTTAAGTTGGACCCATTGACCCAAGGATGAAAAAACATGGTTCAGAAGTCGAGTCAACAATGTAGCTCCTGACAACTCTAGCTTGGGGATTATCAACTTGGTCCGCAAAGGTGCTACCTTACTGTTTTTGCGACCACCAGGCTGACGCGGGCATGACCATTGCTGTCAACGGTGCGGTGATAAACTACGGCCGCATACCCGGATTCCGACGCGTCAGAGAAACCGTGAAGACTGGCCTGATAATGACCTGGGGGTAAGATCGACCGAAGCACGGAGACATGTTGAAGGTCCAAAAGTGTCACATAAAAGCGTAGTCAATAAGACAACAAGTCTCCGTTTAAAGGGGTATCCCAGTCGAGATCAGAAATCCAGAGCTCCTGTAGGAAACATTTGGCCCAAAAGACTACAGGAGCCACTCAACCATTAGGGTCAAAGACGCGTGCTACTGTGGACAGAACCAGCCTCTTAGTCCACCTCTTCATTGTGTCCGACGGTTCAACCGAGTAAGTGAAGATATCCTGAACTGGCCGATACTGAATTCCAAGGACCTGGAAGAGGTGGGGCAAGGGTTAACGGCAAGTCTTCCAAGACGGCAGGGGAATTGGAAATCCATTTCCTCAGTTATAACCACCTGCTCGTAACAAGCCGACTAACGTCTCCTCTACAGACGAATCACCAATACAAAAATCGTCTACGTAGGCGTCAGAAGGGAAGAAAGCAGCTGCGCGCGTAAAGTTCAGACGCTCACTCTCCGCCAAATGTAGCAACGACCGAATTGCTATAAACTATAAGCCCGTAGGTATTGGTGTTGAGCTCATAAACCACACAAAATGAGCTGAAACCGCCTATCTTTAGGGTGTATCATGACCTGACGAAACATCATCTTGATTTCAGCCACAAACGCAACCAGTTTAGATGTCCGAGATGTCTGCCTGAAGTTTTGGACCCGACGTCAGGCAGTCGCTCAAGGATACACCCGAAGATGTAGGCGCCGACCCATAGAACACATCTTGCCATGGTGTGATGTGGAACAAAATAATATTCGTTGCCTTCCCATTCGAACTGCGAAACCGACATGTGACCCAGGGATTCGTATTCGCGCATAAAATACACGAATTTTGTTCGGAATTCCTTATCATGACGCAACCGGCACTCCATGGATATTAACCTTTTTTTCGGCTATTTTCTAGGAGTCAGCCAGCTACGGACGAGGGGCTAGAAAAGGCAGTCTTAAACGACCAGTATTGGCGAGAAAATACGACTCACCGCCGTCGTCGACTTTCGATTTCCTTCTTTTTAACAATTTCAGTGAGTTTTTAGGTTTCGAAAAAACGGAACCTTATAGCATCACTTTGTTGTCCATCCGTCTGTCCGTCGGTCAAGACCCTTTTTCTCAGGAACGCGTGGAGGTTTCCAGCTAAAATATACTCTACTCATACATACCAAATACTCAGGTCTACCGTCCCTTGGAGCTGTGAAAAAATCAAACGTCTAAGTCAACGCAATCAAAAGATACAGCCGTTTACGCCGCAAATTTCCGCAAATTTTTAAAACTTGCAAGGGAATCAAAACCTACAGGGTATTTCCCGTGAATATTGAAATTTAGTACGAAGTCACATCTTATAGCACAGATAAAGGAAAAATTGCGAAAGCCGTAAATTTTTGTTACATCATATAATAAAAATATTTTTAATAATATACATCAACATATAATAAGTTTGCACGGAACCCTCGGTGCGTGACGAGCCAGACTCGCGCATGGCTTGGTTTTTAATATAATATTATTAATATATTTTATTATTCGGTTACAGATGCTCATAAACTCCTAAATACTAAGCTACTACTAAGCTCTGTAACGCTGTTACTTCTCTCACTCCTAGTTAAGATATGCGGTTATTCTGTAAATTATACATAAGTACTAATTGTAACTTTGCTAAAAAAATACAAAAATATTAATTGTGGGTTGAACATTATTTACTTCAACCTGCTGCTGGAAACGATAACGGCCACTGTCGTAACATTGGTGACCCAGACAATTCACGGATATCGCCGCACCTGCACATTCTCAGATCTCACCGCACCCGACGTATGGCGATACAACCGGACCGGGCACATGGCTTCGACGATTCACGGATCTCATAGCGCAGAAAACTTTTAATAGTTACCAGTGAACCCGTGGAGAAGACGCAACTTTCGCTGCAACAAGGAGGCAGGCACAGGACTACCGTGAAGAAGATGTAACTGTCGCTGCAACAAGGTGGAACACTGGACTACTGTAAGTAAGACGCAACTTTTCCCTGAACAACATCAAGGAGTCAAGCAAGAAAATCAAAGAGTTTTTTTTTTTTTTTACGACTGCCCACATCCATACGAGCGGTACTAGCATCGACAGAAACAGAAGATCTGGTCAAAGTAGCGGACACAACAGATAAAGTCTGGGAATGTGCGAAACCCATGCGTATAGCTTAGATGGTTCAGCGAAAAAATTGGTAAGTAAAAAAAATATTCCATATGAACACGGGAAACTTCACACAGCAAACAGTACGACACACCCTACAAGTAAGTGTGAATCTGCCTGATATACAGTTTTATGATTATTATTTATTTAGCTTCAGCGTAATCAAATCTATCAGCTAAGTTGAAAAAAAAAAAACGAGTTGCACTCCGGGAGTGCCGGCAGAAGTGAAAACCTTTACACACGATTCGCGCTTAACACTCAAATATGTCACAAGACATGTCTTTGACATTGTCAAGAAATAATAATGTTTGTTTATTTACTTTCTTGACGTAGTATATTTGACATCGCAATCTGTCATAGAATTAAAATTCCATCTCCAACCTCCCTGTACTACTCATAATCGCGAATACTAAAAATAAAAATTATAATAAGCGTGGCATTACGGTTTCCGTATTTTACAAAGACAAAGATGCACTTTGTTCAATTTCCATATTTTAAACACTTTATATACACGAATTTTACGAATACACAGCAGTATGGCCACTACACAGACGGTCGAGCCATCAGCTGTCACCATCCATGGATGCGCGTAGCACGCTGTAACATAAACACACACGTCCATTCGCGCAAGCGCCCTGCGCCGCCTAAACGAAACAGCAGGCGCAGGCATACATTTTCGCCGCGCCGTAGAAAGAGAGGGGGATACTCCCTCTCCTACGCCGCGCCAGCTGTCTACTCTCCATCCGTATTACGAATTTGCGATCAGGACACGTGACCTGACGCGAGTTTAACATTTTTTACCCATACCAAAAAAGTGCACAACGCCGCTAAAGAAGTTTTCACTTCAAAAATTTGGACGTCCTATACTAATATTTCATAAAACGTAAAAGTATAAATCTACATTTAAAGATAAAATGTACTGTGAATAAGTATGCAACGAGTACATCTATACTTTTACGTAATTCCCACGCGCTCGCAGTCCCGAGGAGAAGTAGGCACCTACTACTCGCATGCTATTACGCCGCGGCGAGACGTCACCACTCGTCCTCAGTCCGCGCTCGCCATTCGTATATGCCGGTTGTTTACTTTGTCACCGGAATAAAAATTTAGTTGATTAGTGATTGTTTAAACGAAAGATATGACAGGCGACAACGACTATGCATTGAGATCTGTCGAATTTAATTGTTTCTTAATAACAAAACATGACGAATTCATCCGAAAGTGACAAAATTATAAATGAGTGTAAAGAAGCTTTATCAATAGTAAAAAGTTACAGTGAAATAACGCTAAAATTCCTTCAAGACTTGACGATAAAATTTTCAACGCAAAAAAAGCTAATCGAAAGATTATACGACAAAATTGAAAAACTTGAGAGTTGCCCGAACCATTACGATCTACCAATTACAAAACGACAACTGAGATCAACAAGACGCGCACAAACCAATGACAGCAGTGGTAAGAATAAAGCGACCACTCAAAGTGTGAACCCGCCCACCAACGCCGAGTTGCACCTAACTTCCACGAATAAACAACTAACTACGACAACTAGTAGTTTTATTTTGTCCTCAACGGAAAATTCAAATGTAACAAAGGATTCAATCCAAAATAATTTACATAATGAAAAATCTGAAGCAAATAGTGCTACATCTAACCTGGAGCTGCTAGAAACTTTTCAAGCACAAAACCAGTGGACAACTGTTCAACGTCAACGTCGTCCTAAAAACCGACAAAATACCACTATTTTTAAAGGCAAAGCAATAAATACTAAAATTGCTGGCATTGACATATTAAAATACATCCACGGATGCTATTTTACAATTGACTCTACTACTGAGAGCATCCTGGACCACCATAACTCCATAAAAAAGCCAGCTACTTGGTAGAAAAAATTGGATCGAAACACGATACCTACAACTCATACAAAATTGGTATTCCATCTTCCGCCTATGATTTGGTGATGAACCCTGCAGTATGGCCCGTTGACGTTGCTCTGTCAAGATGGCAGCCCTTTCTTTTCAACAGAAGAAAAAAAGAATCTTCCAGAAGCGACGACTCCTACCACTCCATCTCATTACTACCAGATAAGTGACGATATAGTGATATTCCACCAAAATGTCCGCTGTCTAAACAATAAAACTAATATTTTAGAACTTCTTTTAAGTACTGAGTTAACGTGCAACTTTATGTGCCTAACAGAACATTGACTTAACATAGACCAACTAAAATGTATTTCTTTCACATCTTTAGCTTTAGGATCCTGTTACTGTAGATCTAATATGCTACACGGCGGATCAGCTATATTTGTTAATAAAAATATCCATTATATCGATAGGCCCGACCTATGTTCGCTATCAGTTGAACACAACATCGAAATCTCGTCTATATAACTACCACAAACTAAATTGATATTAGTGTGCATATATCGTTCCAACCTGACCTGTTTAAATTTTTTTTTACCAAATTTTGAACTATTACTTAACAAACTGTGTAACGAAAACAAAAGTGTTGTAATCGTTGGGGACTTCAATGTAGATTATTTAAGCAATTCACCTGACCGCAAACAGTTAAATGATCTTATTCAATCTTTTTATTTTAAACAAAATGTCAATTTTCCTACGAGGACATGCTCATCAACCGCAACTTGTCTAGACCATGTCTATTCTTATTTTATATCTGAAACGACCACACTTCAGATTGAACCTATACAAAAGAAAATCTCCGATCATGACGGTCAATTAATAAAATTAAATATTCCTATTTATTATCAAAAATACGAATACACGCGATGCTTCTCCAAACATAAAATTGAATACTTCTGTAGTAATTTTCTTTCAATAGAATGGAATAAACTAAAAACAACGTTGCAAGGCAATCCGAACTCTTATTTGACATCTATCCTTAATATATTAAACAATGCAATAAAAACCTGTTTTCCTTATCAAAAACAACCATCTCACTTAAAGAATGTTTGTCCATGGTTTACGAATGACATTATATCATAAAAACAATTTTTGCAAGATTTATTAGATCTGTATAATAAATACCACTTATCAAGTCTCATATTTTCATTGACATCGCAATTAGAAATATCCTTAACCAACGCTCAATATGATTATTACTCCAACATGACACATCACAGTAAAAACACTTCAAAAACGATATGGAATATTGCAAATAACACTATTTCACGAAACAATAATAAAAATCAAAATTCATTACTTAACATCAAAAGTAATGATGGATTGCCACACATGTCACTGGAACTTCTGGCGTCTGATTTTAAATAATTATTTTGTAAGTGCACCTCTAATTGCCGATGCACCGAGTGCATCTCCTGAGCGGGCTCGCGACCTACTGTCCGACGCATATCCGCCTAGCATCGTATCGATAAGGCTTAATCCCTTCTCACAAAAAGAACTGTTTGACATAATAACTAAAAGAATTGTGTGCAAAAATATGTGATATCTACGATATATCAACAAAATTGCTAAAAATTGCGTTACCCATACTTCTTGAACCTTTGGTTGAAATCTTTAATCAATATTTAAAAACTGGCTCGTACCATCGATATGAAAAAACAATAGATATGGTAACATGACACTGTGGTTCGGAAACCGGCGTAGCCGTTGATAGGGGGGGTGGAGTAGGTGAAGTGGGGCAAGAAAATCACAATTTTTATTCGAATTTAAACCTTATGTTCATTACATAAGGCTTACACGTTGACACTAGTGACATCTTGTGATAAGTAGCAGTACTTTAATTTTACATTAGACTCAGTGTTGTTCCTGTGGCGATATGAACAAAATTATCGATAGATTACTATGATGCTTGATGATCAAAAATATCTTTGGAAAATTCAAAGTCCTAACTAACTATCAACACATATTTTTATATTATCGGTAGTAAAATCATTCTGAATCTATAAAATTGTTAATTAAACTGGTGATTTTAGGCTTTTTAAAAGTCTAATTTAATGAAATATACTTAAATTATAAATGAACCTAAATAATTTAATTCTAATTAGTTTGCAGTGGACATATAAAACAGCAAATAATATTGTGATTTAGATAGTACATAGTTGGATATAGATATACTTTACCTTACCTTACTTGTACCTTTATGCTTTAACTTAACTTTGTTTGAACACGCATTACGTTAAAACGGCTAAATTTGTTCAAAATTTAAACTTTAACGTAAGCTTTCGTTTTATCGAATTTGATTCATGGCATGAAAATATATAGATGAACGCTAAAAGTTTTATCATAAATAATATGAGTTTTAATTTAATTTAATAATATGATTTGAAATTTGAAAAATAATCTATACTTACTATACTATTATAAAATAAATGTAAAATAAATGTTTGTTTGTTCTTCCTTTTCAACGCACTGGAGCATCATATAAACCTAAAATTTGGCCCAGAGATAGTATAAAATACCGAGAAGTCCAAAGTACCCGTAGAAATAACTATCACTAAATTACACGCGGACGAATTATAGCTTGAGCTGTAGCTTGCTATTGCAAACTTTCTTTCTAAAAACAAGAAGTTTCCGTAGAAATTTAACACAGATAACCAAATTTAGTGCAGTCAGAGCAGCAGGCAAAAGCTAGTTATAGGTTTTACTCCACATACACTACTCGTTGTATTATTTTCCAGACGTTAAGAAGTCTCGCAGAAGCATGCAAAAGTTAACAATCACATAACATAAAGCTTAACAAATAAGCGAAATAAAAACATTATCCAAGTCTATCATCCTATATTCTATAAATCACAGGAAAGCTCGGGGCTAGACAAATTCTCTAAAACTATATGTACTTTGACACAATATTATACAACAGTTTCTTACTGACTAGATTTTGCCCAGCGGCTCCACCCGCCCTAAATTAACTGGTTATCGGCGGGAAATTTTTACGGAAACTCCTTGATGGTACTATGAAAGTTTGCTATGTAAAGCTGTAGTTCTTACAAGTGGAATTTGTGAAAAGTGGCGAACTTGTGAATTTTCCGGGATAAAAAAATAGCCTATTTCCTTTCTATTCCAGGACTAAACCTAAATATGTGCCAAGTTTCATCCCGCTCCGTCCAGTGGTTGACGCGTGATTGAGTAACAAACATCCAAACTTTCGCATTTAAAATTAAAGTCGGATGAAAAGCAGTATTTTTAGATGTATTTTGCATTCAATAAGCACGTTAAAATGTATAATTAAATCTTCATTTAACTGATGGTACCCACAGGTTGACAGAATTATTTAACTTTTTAAAAATAATGTAATTATTCGAACGCTTTTGAAATTTTGAAAGCAACCCTAAAACATTCCATTGACTACAAGCATCAATTCACTTCATTTCCACAGCTGTGTAAATTGATCACAACGGGTAAAAAACATCGATATCTTTATCTGATGCGTACAACACTAAGCAAATAAAGCTATTTCGCTAACCGATATAGATATTAATTTAGCTACTCACGGGTAGATGGCGCATCACATATTTAATTTATTCTTTATGTCATTGTAATACGGTTTAGATTAGGTCAATAATTTTTCGAAATAAAGACTCCACAACAATTTCTACTCAAATAGAGGTGAGGTACTTTATTGACTTCGATTTATTTTCGTTGTGAATTTATGAAACGATATCCTAATAATCTTGAAAAACAGTCACAGTTCAAGTGTAATTTTTTTTTTTTATCACAAATAAAAAGAAAGGTTTAAAATTATGCCATGAAATTGAAAAAATAACACTTTTTATGGACAAGATTACAGTGATGACTAACATGATTTCGATAAAAATAGTGCACCTCTATTACAGTAATTTATTATAAATTAAAGTAAATCGGTTATTTATGAAAAAATAATACTAAAATGTGATAAGTTACGTCGCTGGAACTCTTATTTACCTTTTTTTTATAGTTTTTACAGCTTTTTACAGCACCATACGACATTATTTAAATAAAACAAACAAAAAATCTTTAGATGTTCACTCGCCGAGGGTGACCTTGTGTTTGTTGCGTCAAATCGATCCGCTACTCAACATAGTCTAAAAATTAGACTATGGGCGGCTAGCCTGCCGGTGCTTTTTGGACATATCTATGGCTCGTACCCAGATATTTTAAAAATTATAAAGGTCGTACCAGTATATAAAGGAAAGGGTACGAAAGATGAAAAGGACAGCTATAGACCTATATCTCTAATTCCTTCTAGCACTCCGGGAGTGCCGGCAGAAGTGAAAACCTTTACACACGATTCGCGCTTAACACTCAAATATGTCACAAGACATGTCTTTGACATTGTCAAGAAATAATAATGTTTGTTTATTTACTTTCTTGACGTAGTATATTTGACATCGCAATCTGTCATAGAATTAAAATTCCATCTCCAACCTCCCTGTACTACTCATAATCGCGAATACTAAAAATAAAAATTATAATAAGCGTGGCATTACGGTTTCCGTATTTTACAAAGACAAAGATGCACTTTGTTCAATTTCCATATTTTAAACACTTTATATACACGAATTTTACGAATACACAGCAGTATGGCCACTACACAGACGGTCGAGCCATCAGCTGTCACCATCCATGGATGCGCGTAGCACGCTGTAACATAAACACACACGTCCATTCGCGCAAGCGCCCTGCGCCGCCTAAACGAAACAGCAGGCGCAGGCATACATTTTCGCCGCGCCGTAGAAAGAGAGGGGGATACTCCCTCTCCTACGCCGCGCCAGCTGTCTACTCTCCATCCGTATTACGAATTTGCGATCAGGACACGTGACCTGACGCGAGTTTAACATTTTTTACCCATACCAAAAAAGTGCACAACGCCGCTAAAGAAGTTTTCACTTCAAAAATTTGGACGTCCTATACTAATATTTCATAAAACGTAAAAGTATAAATCTACATTTAAAGATAAAATGTACTGTGAATAAGTATGCAACGAGTACATCTATACTTTTACGTAATTCCCACGCGCTCGCAGTCCCGAGGAGAAGTAGGCACCTACTACTCGCATGCTATTACGCCGCGGCGAGACGTCACCACTCGTCCTCAGTCCGCGCTCGCCATTCGTATATGCCGGTTGTTTACTTTGTCACCGGAATAAAAATTTAGTTGATTAGTGATTGTTTAAACGAAAGATATGACAGGCGACAACGACTATGCATTGAGATCTGTCGAATTTAATTGTTTCTTAATAACAAAACATGACGAATTCATCCGAAAGTGACAAAATTATAAATGAGTGTAAAGAAGCTTTATCAATAGTAAAAAGTTACAGTGAAATAACGCTAAAATTCCTTCAAGACTTGACGATAAAATTTTCAACGCAAAAAAAGCTAATCGAAAGATTATACGACAAAATTGAAAAACTTGAGAGTTGCCCGAACCATTACGATCTACCAATTACAAAACGACAACTGAGATCAACAAGACGCGCACAAACCAATGACAGCAGTGGTAAGAATAAAGCGACCACTCAAAGTGTGAACCCGCCCACCAACGCCGAGTTGCACCTAACTTCCACGAATAAACAACTAACTACGACAACTAGTAGTTTTATTTTGTCCTCAACGGAAAATTCAAATGTAACAAAGGATTCAATCCAAAATAATTTACATAATGAAAAATCTGAAGCAAATAGTGCTACATCTAACCTGGAGCTGCTAGAAACTTTTCAAGCACAAAACCAGTGGACAACTGTTCAACGTCAACGTCGTCCTAAAAACCGACAAAATACCACTATTTTTAAAGGCAAAGCAATAAATACTAAAATTGCTGGCATTGACATATTAAAATACATCCACGGATGCTATTTTACAATTGACTCTACTACTGAGAGCATCCTGGACCACCATAACTCCATAAAAAAGCCAGCTACTTGGTAGAAAAAATTGGATCGAAACACGATACCTACAACTCATACAAAATTGGTATTCCATCTTCCGCCTATGATTTGGTGATGAACCCTGCAGTATGGCCCGTTGACGTTGCTCTGTCAAGATGGCATCCCTTTCTTTTCAACAGAAGAAAAAAAGAATCTTCCAGAAGCGACGACTCCTACCACTCCATCTCATTACTACCAGATAAGTGACGATATAGTGATATTCCACCAAAATGTCCGCTGTCTAAACAATAAAACTAATATTTTAGAACTTCTTTTAAGTACTGAGTTAACGTGCAACTTTATGTGCCTAACAGAACATTGACTTAACATAGACCAACTAAAATGTATTTCTTTCACATCTTTAGCTTTAGGATCCTGTTACTGTAGATCTAATATGCTACACGGCGGATCAGCTATATTTGTTAATAAAAATATCCATTATATCGATAGGCCCGACCTATGTTCGCTATCAGTTGAACACAACATCGAAATCTCGTCTATATAACTACCACAAACTAAATTGATATTAGTGTGCATATATCGTTCCAACCTGACCTGTTTAAATTTTTTTTTACCAAATTTTGAACTATTACTTAACAAACTGTGTAACGAAAACAAAAGTGTTGTAATCGTTGGGGACTTCAATGTAGATTATTTAAGCAATTCACCTGACCGCAAACAGTTAAATGATCTTATTCAATCTTTTTATTTTAAACAAAATGTCAATTTTCCTACGAGGACATGCTCATCAACCGCAACTTGTCTAGACCATGTCTATTCTTATTTTATATCTGAAACGACCACACTTCAGATTGAACCTATACAAAAGAAAATCTCCGATCATGACGGTCAATTAATAAAATTAAATATTCCTATTTATTATCAAAAATACGAATACACGCGATGCTTCTCCAAACATAAAATTGAATACTTCTGTAGTAATTTTCTTTCAATAGAATGGAATAAACTAAAAACAACGTTGCAAGGCAATCCGAACTCTTATTTGACATCTATCCTTAATATATTAAACAATGCAATAAAAACCTGTTTTCCTTATCAAAAACAACCATCTCACTTAAAGAATGTTTGTCCATGGTTTACGAATGACATTATATCATAAAAACAATTTTTGCAAGATTTATTAGATCTGTATAATAAATACCACTTATCAAGTCTCATATTTTCATTGACATCGCAATTAGAAATATCCTTAACCAACGCTCAATATGATTATTACTCCAACATGACACATCACAGTAAAAACACTTCAAAAACGATATGGAATATTGCAAATAACACTATTTCACGAAACAATAATAAAAATCAAAATTCATTACTTAACATCAAAAGTAATGATGGATTGCCACACATGTCACTGGAACTTCTGGCGTCTGATTTTAAATAATTATTTTGTAAGTGCACCTCTAATTGCCGATGCACCGAGTGCATCTCCTGAGCGGGCTCGCGACCTACTGTCCGACGCATATCCGCCTAGCATCGTATCGATAAGGCTTAATCCCTTCTCACAAAAAGAACTGTTTGACATAATAACTAAAAGAATTGTGTGCAAAAATATGTGATATCTACGATATATCAACAAAATTGCTAAAAATTGCGTTACCCATACTTCTTGAACCTTTGGTTGAAATCTTTAATCAATATTTAAAAACTGGCTCGTACCATCGATATGAAAAAACAATAGATATGGTAACATGACACTGTGGTTCGGAAACCGGCGTAGCCGTTGATAGGGGGGGTGGAGTAGGTGAAGTGGGGCAAGAAAATCACAATTTTTATTCGAATTTAAACCTTATGTTCATTACATAAGGCTTACACGTTGACACTAGTGACATCTTGTGATAAGTAGCAGTACTTTAATTTTACATTAGACTCAGTGTTGTTCCTGTGGCGATATGAACAAAATTATCGATAGATTACTATGATGCTTGATGATCAAAAATATCTTTGGAAAATTCAAAGTCCTAACTAACTATCAACACATATTTTTATATTATCGGTAGTAAAATCATTCTGAATCTATAAAATTGTTAATTAAACTGGTGATTTTAGGCTTTTTAAAAGTCTAATTTAATGAAATATACTTAAATTATAAATGAACCTAAATAATTTAATTCTAATTAGTTTGCAGTGGACATATAAAACAGCAAATAATATTGTGATTTAGATAGTACATAGTTGGATATAGATATACTTTACCTTACCTTACTTGTACCTTTATGCTTTAACTTAACTTTGTTTGAACACGCATTACGTTAAAACGGCTAAATTTGTTCAAAATTTAAACTTTAACGTAAGCTTTCGTTTTATCGAATTTGATTCATGGCATGAAAATATATAGATGAACGCTAAAAGTTTTATCATAAATAATATGAGTTTTAATTTAATTTAATAATATGATTTGAAATTTGAAAAATAATCTATACTTACTATACTATAATAAAATAAATGTAAAATAAATGTTTGTTTGTTCTTCCTTTTCAACGCACTGGAGCATCATATAAACCTAAAATTTGGCCCAGAGATAGTATAAAATACCGAGAAGTCCAAAGTACCCGTAGAAATAACTATCACTAAATTACACGCGGACGAATTATAGCTTGAGCTGTAGCTTGCTATTGCAAACTTTCTTTCTAAAAACAAGAAGTTTCCGTAGAAATTTAACACAGATAACCAAATTTAGTGCAGTCAGAGCAGCAGGCAAAAGCTAGTTATAGGTTTTACTCCACATACACTACTCGTTGTATTATTTTCCAGACGTTAAGAAGTCTCGCAGAAGCATGCAAAAGTTAACAATCACATAACATAAAGCTTAACAAATAAGCGAAATAAAAACATTATCCAAGTCTATCATCCTATATTCTATAAATCACAGGAAAGCTCGGGGCTAGACAAATTCTCTAAAACTATATGTACTTTGACACAATATTATACAACAGTTTCTTACTGACTAGATTTTGCCCAGCGGCTCCACCCGCCCTAAATTAACTGGTTATCGGCGGGAAATTTTTACGGAAACTCCTTGATGGTACTATGAAAGTTTGCTATGTAAATCTGTAGTTCTTACAAGTGGAATTTGTGAAAAGTGGCGAACTTGTGAATTTTCCGGGATAAAAAAATAGCCTATTTCCTTTCTATTCCAGGACTAAACCTAAATATGTGCCAAGTTTCATCCCGCTCCGTCCAGTGGTTGACGCGTGATTGAGTAACAAACATCCAAACTTTCGCATTTAAAATTAAAGTCGGATGAAAAGCAGTATTTTTAGATGTATTTTGCATTCAATAAGCACGTTAAAATGTATAATTAAATCTTCATTTAACTGATGGTACCCACAGGTTGACAGAATTATTTAACTTTTTAAAAATAATGTAATTATTCGAACGCTTTTGAAATTTTGAAAGCAACCCTAAAACATTCCATTGACTACAAGCATCAATTCACTTCATTTCCACAGCTGTGTAAATTGATCACAACGGGTAAAAAACATCGATATCTTTATCTGATGCGTACAACACTAAGCAAATAAAGCTATTTCGCTAACCGATATAGATATTAATTTAGCTACTCACGGGTAGATGGCGCATCACATATTTAATTTATTCTTTATGTCATTGTAATACGGTTTAGATTAGGTCAATAATTTTTCGAAATAAAGACTCCACAACAATTTCTACTCAAATAGAGGTGAGGTACTTTATTGACTTCGATTTATTTTCGTTGTGAATTTATGAAACGATATCCTAATAATCTTGAAAAACAGTCACAGTTCAAGTGTAATTTTTTTTTTTTATCACAAATAAAAAGAAAGGTTTAAAATTATGCCATGAAATTGAAAAAATAACACTTTTTATGGACAAGATTACAGTGATGACTAACATGATTTCGATAAAAATAGTGCACCTCTATTACAGTAATTTATTATAAATTAAAGTAAATCGGTTATTTATGAAAAAATAATACTAAAATGTGATAAGTTACGTCGCTGGAACTCTTATTTACCTTTTTTTTATAGTTTTTACAGCTTTTTACAGCACCATACGACATTATTTAAATAAAACAAACAAAAAATCTTTAGATGTTCACTCGCCGAGGGTGACCTTGTGTTTGTTGCGTCAAATCGATCCGCTACTCAACATAGTCTAAAAATTAGACTATGGGCGGCTAGCCTGCCGGTGCTTTTTGGACATATCTATGGCTCGTACCCAGATATTTTAAAAATTATAAAGGTCGTACCAGTATATAAAGGAAAGGGTACGAAAGATGAAAAGGACAGCTATAGACCTATATCTCTAATTCCTTCTAGAGCGAAGTTCTTAGAATACGGCGTAACACAGCGTATTTATAATTTTTTTGAAGGAAACAAGTTACTAAGTAACAAACAATTTGCTTATAGAAAAGGCAAGTCATGTGTGTCAGTAGTTCGTGACGTCATTCACAACATTCTACAAGCAAAGGAACGGCAGGATCATGTTGCTATTCTCTTATGCGACATGACCCACGCATTTGACTTATGTAATCACAAAGTCCTCGCTTTAAAATTTGAACACATGGGTGTAAGACATCCTGCCTTAGGATTTATAAAACAATTTCTCAGCAACAGGCTCTAAACAGTCACTTTAAAAATGGACGTATAAGGTCCGAACAAGGCTCTACAAAAATTGGCGTACCCCAGGGGTCTGCTTTGGCAAACATATCATTCTTAGTCCAGGTAAATGATCTACCTAATGTTGTAAATGGTAACATGTATCTTTTTGCTGACGATGCCTGTGACATAATCTCAAGTAAATCATCTTCTAATCTTGAAATTCAATTAAAAAATGATGTAACAAAACTAAAGCAGTGGTTTGTCGCAAACGGTCTAGTGCTAAATTTGAAAAAGACACAAATACTTTATTTCAACTTGGGCGGCCGTCCACCAAGACCTCTGTCAATAAACATTGATGGTGTTTCCCTACCTCAAACAAATTCCTCAAAATTCTTAGGTTTAACAATTGACCATGCTTTAAAATGGGATACACATATCTCCAATTTATGTGGTAAGTTAAGTGGCACGTGCTTTGCACTATACAGATTGTCTAAGGTGCTTCCTCCCTCTCAAGGTCATACTACTTCTCACTACTTCACTCACAGCTAAGCTACGGAATTGAACTTTGGGGCACAGCTGCAGAATGGAAACGTGTTTTTACAATTCAGACACGCGCGGTGAAAATAATCGCTCGTGTCCCCATTGGTACTCCAGCAAAAAATCTTTTTAAGAATCAAAATTTTTTAACATTTATATCCCAATACATTTTTTCTATAGTAAGATTAAACAGAAACCTATTTCCAAACAAAACATGGTCCCATGAATATATGCTAAGACGCAAGAAACAGCTTAACTTACCTCCATCCAAGTTACAAAAAATGTCTTAATCGGTATATAGTATGGGTCCTAAAATCTACAATGGACTCCCCAACGAAATTACAGTTATTGAGAACGACAACATTTTTGACAAAAAACTTAAATTATTTTTGACTGAACATGCTTTTTATGACATAAATGAATTTTTGACATTAAACATTTGTAATAACTTATAATCAATTAATGTATTCCAACTTGTAATAAAATAAATATCTATATTAATTTAATTGTACCAATTTAGCATATTTAATGTATAATAGTTGACTTGTAAATTTGAATTTATGAATAAAGAGTATGAGTATGGCGCATGAACGACGATTATTTATTGATGATTTAAAATCTATACTTTTACGTAAATTCACGCGCTCGCAGTCCCGAGGAGAAGTAGGCACCTACCACTCGCATGCTATTACGCCGCGGCGAGACGTCAACGCGCGTCCTCTGTCCGCGCTCGCCATTCGTATATGCGGGTTGTTTACTTTGTCGCCGGAATAAAAATTTAGTTGATTAACGACGATAATTTATTGATGATTTAAAATCACAAGCAAAAAGCAAAAAAAAGGATAACCTATTAACGAGTGAAAACAAAAGATCACCTAAATTACGAAGTAAGTACATTCAAGTAAAATTTTTTGCGCAAAATTTTGCTATTCAAAGATTTAATTAAAGTCCTATGTTTTAAATTACATTATTCTTTAATATTTATAATGTTTTTTAAGCTAAAAACACTTCATCCTTCAATATAAAATTTAGAAGTTAGTTATGAAGCTGTTCCGGGGTAAAAGTGTGCAAGTGGTTACTTACACACTTATGCGCTGATATTTTGGGTTGCTTATTTTTTTATTCTTAAACACTTGCATACATGTACTTCTAAAAGTTTACGAACTAATTATATTTTTTATAGCATTTACATATTATATATTCTAAATTGATAATAATATTAATAGTTATAATTCTTTCGTTTTTATGACAGTTGTTTTATTAACATTGATACACTTCTAATGAGAATAAAAACCTGGCAAAGTGCATGTCGTAAAAAAACAGTGTTTGCTTTTCCTTCTTAGGCAGTACCTACCTAAGCATAAATTTTACAAATATGTTAAATAGAATATAGGTAACATGCTAATGTATTTTTTAATATTTAGATGAATCACCATTACGAAAACCTTTGACTGATGAAGAAATGTTACTGCTTGATGTGATTGAAAATAGCGATGACAAAGAAATCTGCCCCCAAAAAGAAATTACTAAATTATCTTCAAAACGAAAAAATATACGCCGAAAAAAATTGTCGAGTCTTGCAAATTAAAAAAGTAAACAATTTATGTGACGATGTAAATCAAACAGAACCCAAGAATGTACAGAGTGTGATTAACCACCCACAAATGTTTAGTTTTACAACAAACCTGTCACATAATAAATAAAACGAAACTCTGTTGAATGAGGTTGACGCTGGTTCTAATTTTATGCCTGATTCGATATTAAATAAAGAAAAAAATCTGTCCCTGGAAAAAACAGTCAACGGGTTAGAAAATCAGTCTTTAGTTGATATAATTTCAACTTTAGGATCTCCTGACGCGGTAACCTTAACAAATAACACACAAAACAATGATTCTCTGTATGAAAATGCTTTTTTACATTCATGCAATCCCATGATTAATGAACAGGGTCGTGAGTCACCTTCACTTTTAATACAAAAAGACATAAGTTTGCCAGAATATGATTCGATGCAATTAATATCTCCATTTGTATCTGAACAGATTGTAGAACTTGGACGTGTAATACAAGTACACCAGTTTGTCGTACTCTATTGTCAGTTGCTCAAAGTATAGCTTCACCAGCTGTAACTTCTGTTATATCTCAGGATTTTGAGTCCAATTATTCATCTGATTCTCTTCTTCTTCTCCAAATTGTAATGGTAAGAAAAAAACGTATAAACTCACCTAAAGAAAAGTTAGGAAAAAAAAAGAATTTTAAACAAAACTAACTGGAAAGAGGTGCAGCGAAAAGTTAACAGAAATTTAGGAAAATAATACAAAAGCAGATGTGGAAAGTTAAGAAAAGCTCGACAACTAGGCCCACCTTGTCATGAAAAATGACACCTAAATTGCTCTAATAAGTTTGATGAGAGATCAAGAAACAGAATTTTTGGGATTAAGCTGAACTAATAAGACAGTGGGAGTATATAAATAAATTTTGCGTAAGAATTCAAAAAAGAAGTTGGACCACCGAAACTGATTCAAAAAGACAATTTACTATAAGATATACATTACCAACATATAAAGATGACGGATCTATAACAACCATAAAAGTGTGTAAAACAATGTTTTTGCACACACTAGGTATCAAAAAAGGTTTAGTATTCTCGGTTTTAAATAAATTGTCAGATTTAGGCACTGTACGTAAAATAAAAATAACAGAAGAATTGATCTGGAGTGTTTGCAGTCATGTTAAAAGTTTTGTACCGATAGAGTCACACTGAATTCGCAGCAGAACCTCTAAACTATATTTGGACGGATCACTATCTTACGCGGAAATGTACATTTTGTATAAAGAATGGATAGATCCTGACAAACGCGACAAAGTTAAGACATTGAAACAATACAGAGACATTATAAATCAACATTTCAATTTAGGGTTTCATGTGCCTAAAAAAGATCAGTGCGACGTTCGCCATGCACAAAAGAATATTGAAAGACCATTAACAACAGCAGAACATAAAAAATATACCTCGCATTTGCTGAACAAAACTATTGCTTGAGAATTAAAAAATAAACAAAAAGAACTTGCAACTGTATCTAACAACACCTTTTCTGCAGTATATGATTTGCAGAAGGTGCATGGTCTTCCACATGCTGAAACCAGTGTGTTATATTATAGAAGAAAACTCACCGTATTTAATTTTACGATCTGGGCAATAAGACTGGTACCTGTTACGTCTGGGATAAGAGTACAGCAAAAAGAGGTTCAATTGAGGTAGCAAGCTGCCTGTACGATTTTATAGATACTCATGCACAAAAAGGAGTTAAAACTTTTTATTTTTGGTCGGATAACTGTTCCGGCCAAAACAGAAATCGTATTGTGTTCTCTGCGTATCAACGAGCATCTAAGGACTAGAAGTAGAAATAAATCATGGTTACTTGGAAAAAGGCCACATGCAAAATGAGGGCGATTCCGTACATGCACTAATCGAAAGATCGGCAAGGAATAAAACCATATTTACGCCCGATCAGTGGTATGCTATGATTCGATGGGCTAAACAAGCAGGTAACCCATACATAGTCAAAGAAATGATCATATCTGATTTTCTTGACTTTAAGATTCTTCTACCCGATTGTAATTGGACTCATGAAATGGATAGTAAAACCGTGTATTGGTCGCAAATACGACAATTGCAAATATTACCCGAAGAGTGCGAGAATATATACTTTAAGACTGACTTTTGTGACCATGAATGGAAATGCATCATTGTTCACAGATCTCAAACCACCAAGACCAAGCAATCACGCAAGTGCCAAAAATAAGTGAGAAATTCGTTTGTATAAAGCCCGCTGCGTGGCACCGCGAAGTGTATCCTCTTAAGCTAGTCTATTTGTGTTTCGAATGTAATAATTCATTTGTTTTAGCGTCATTCAATTTTGCTTTGACATCGTTTTGTGCTCAATATGGAAAACATTAAATATCGCATTATTTTTGAATACGAATTCCTTCGTGGTACAAGAGCTGCAGAAACAGCTCGAAAGATTAATGATATGTAGGGATAAGCCACTGTAAACGAAAACACAATACGTTTTTGGTTTCAATGCTTTCGTTCTGGAAACTCTGACCTCCAGAACAAACCTCGTAGACGGCCGGAGACCCCAGTTGTCAATGAGGAATTGAAAGTGATCGTGGAAATCGGATCCATCAGAAAATACGACAGAGTTAGCTGCAGGCTTAAATGTGAGTGATAATACCATTTTAAATTATTTGAAACATATTGAAAAAGCGAATGAACTAAGTGAAGCAAACCAACAAACACGCGTCGACTGCTGCGTCGCTTTACTCAACCGTCACAATAACGAGGGGATTTTGAATCGTATTACTTACGCATACGCATTACTTGTGATGAAAAATCGATCCTATACGATAATCGGAAACACTCAGCGCGCATGGTTAAATTCAGGAGAACCGGCTAAATCCTGCCCCAAGCGAAAGTTGACTCAAAAAAAGGTACTGGTTAGTGTCCAGCGTTGGTGCAATCTACTACAGCTTCCTAAGATCTGGTCAGACAATTACGGCAGATCTGTATTGCCGACGACTGGAAACCAGGATGGAAAAGCTAGCCGATAAACAGTCGAGATTGGTCAACCACTCTAGCCCACTGCTGCTGCAGGACAACGCTAGACCACACACTGCACAACAGACGGTGGCGAAACTACAGAAGCTAGGATTGGAATGTTTCCGTCACCCACCATACTCCCCGGACCTTGCTTCAACTGATTACTACTTTTTTCGGAATTTGGATAATTTCTTAATTGGTAAAAAATTCAATTCAGATGAGGCAGTCTAAAACACCTTCAAAGCTTTGGTGATTCTTTCAGTAAAGGAATCAATAAACTCCCTATAAAATGGCAAAAGTGCATAGACCACAACGGTACCTACTTTAATTGATTAAATAAAAAAAAAATAGTTTTGCTTATTCCATATAAAACATCAATTTCATATGTAACGACCTAATATTATATACAAGTTAGCAAAGACAAATACCGAAAAAGAATCTCTTATATAGTATAAAGGCGAATTTACGACCAATTTACAACATACATGTTAGTATATAAACTTACAAGCAGACGCATTGAGTAGAACTGAGACAATTAAATGTCCTTCAACAATAGAGATGCTTGCTAAGTTACAGAAGGACGATAAGGAGCTAGCCGAATTACAAAATCCCACTCAACGAAGTGGTAAAGTTAAAAAAGATCTTGATACCAGATATCAGCTGGCCATTCAGCTTGATTGTTCGTTTGGAGTATCCTGTTTCTTTCGTTTCTTTCTGAATTGCTCCTAAGAACAAATCATTCTGCGTGAAAAACCTTTTGTTTGTAGACGGTGTGCGTACGTGTGCGTTTTGTTTGTTGCGGTAGCGCGTTCGAGCCGAAGCATGTGCGAGCAAAAAGGCAACAGACTGCTGTCTCCGTCACTCTCGGTAGGCAATTTGGAATAGGAGTAAGTGTTTTATTTTATTTGCTCTGGTTCTGGCCGCCTCTGTGCGTGCCCGTCAGGGATGTCGGTGTAGCAGCGTATTCAACCAACTAGATGCCACCCCCCCCCGTTCCGTCACCCGCCCCATAGGGGCCGGGGTGTACGGAAAAGATAGGTTTGGTCTAGGTCCCAACCCCCAGCAATAGTGGCTCGTAACCTTTTCACAGGCCAGGTTACTGCCGCGGACGGCACTTTCGCCGCAGTCTTCCCACCGTCGCGGCCTCCGTCGGCTGCGTCTATGGCCTCAGCCTTCTCTGGCTCAACTAGTTACGCCACCTCGGAGACAGGTGACGAATACGAGTATTTTCGTGACGAGGAGCTCCCCGCCATGTTGTCTCCCATCCAGGCCTCTCCTCCAACGGACGGTATCTCGTCGCAAAAGGTAAAAGCCGGACCTGCGGCTAACTCAGAAATTGTAATACACGCCCCACCCGCGTCGCTCCCGCGCGACGCATCAACTGTGTCCCCGATGACGACGACGACGCCATTTAACCCACCGCCACGCGACAAGCCGCCATCAATTGCATTCAAAACCAGCGACTTACGCAAGGCAAGGGGCCGCGAGATACGTCCATTTTCATTGAGCCCGCTCCAAACCCCTGCTGAGCAAGCCCGCGCGGCAGCTAGGGAGACATCAACCGCCGAAAACCAAGACAGGCAGGTACCCGTCCTATCTAAGACCCCGCCGCAAGCAGCAGCGACCAATGTTGCTGAGCAGATGGACACCAAGTCTCCGCAAAATACAAGCCAGACCTACGCGCAGGTGTCGGCCATTCCTGCCTCGCCTACACAAAGCCAGACTCAAAAGCCTAAGGAAACTAAAGCCAGGACCCACCGATCATTGTCGAAAACCTGCCGAAATGGTCGGTGCATCTTAAAAAGCTGCACTCCCTTCTAAAGCACGCCCCGCACGCGAGACCGTTCGGCAAGGGCGTACTCTCAAAAGCTGACAATACCGTATCATGGTATTGTTATAGCCTAGATAACGAAAGGCCGCAAAAAATAGCGATTAAAGGATCTCGACGCACCGTTGGAGGAGATAGCCGCTGAGCTGGAAACACTTGGCTTCCCCCTGTCGCACATACGACAAATCCCGGGGGAGAGAGGTCGCCCCTATTGTATTTACTTCGGCCAGCTTAAAAAAAGGTACGATCCAAGTGAGCTCCAAAATATTTATAATATTACGGAGCTTCTCAGTATGACCGGCGTATCCATCTCTGCGTGGAAGGCAAAGCCCGGGCCGGCGCAGTGTCATCGTTGCCAAACCTTCGGCCACTCATCGGCCAATTGTCACCGCCCGATTAGATGTGTGCGCTGCGGTGAGTGCCACACCACGGCTGACTGCACACGCGACAGGGACGCCACTCCAACGTGTGCAAACTGCAAGCGAGTACACGCCGCCAACGACAAGGTATGTCCGACGTACAGGAGGGAGGCTCGAAAAATGGGGTTGAAAAATGCCCCCCCCGCCCCGAAACCACCACCTTCACGCAAAGATGCGCAATCGGCTCCAGTTCCCTTGCCAGTCATAGAGATGCAAGAATACGACCTCACGCAGGGGCCTACACTCATGCCCCCCGCCAACTTGCCGACAGACAGATCGCAACCCCTCAAAAAAAGGACGAAGAGAGGTCGTAAAGGTAAGGGGAAAATACAACAGGACAACACAGACGTGCCTACTCTGGTTACCGCGGTCGAAAAACAGATGGCACCACCGTTATCCGTAGCCACGCCTACCGTTGCTGCTTCGCCTACCGTCGCTACCGCGCCCCGCGTCCAACCACAAGCCCCATTTCCCACTCTGTTCGAACCCCCCCAACCCCTCATTCCCGCAAGATCGCAAGCCCCGCCAACCGCACAGCAGCGCAAGGTAAATTTGAATTCTTTACCATCAGTTGCCACCCCCGCGCCACCCCCTAGGGGTCGCGCATCTTTCTCTGGGGGTGCGTATTGTGTTTCGCCACTGTCACTTAGCATTGCTAGAGCGTCCATCGCTGCGCTTAACGCAGCTATCGAGGACATCGCGGTCGGGCAAGACCCGCTGCCCGCATTACTGCACGGCCTGCAGCAGCTTACCTACCTCCTGGTCCAAGAATGCTCTTCAATCTAAAGATTGTATACTGGAATCCAGGGGGGGTAAGAGGTAAGACCGATGACCTCAGGTTGCTAGTCCAGCAGCATGATATTCATATTGTGCTGTTGGGCGAAACCAAGTTACGACCTGAGCAACAATTACGTCTACCAAATTATTTCGTCTACAGGCGGGACGAAATAAACGCCACAAATAACATCGCTTACAGGGGTGTAAGCTCAGCGGATCAGCACAGCATAAAACTAAGAGCCGGTAACACCGAACTCAAGGTTTACGCTGCCTACAAACCACCTAAGGTGCCTTTTATTTCCGGCGATATAAAAAATATCATGTCCGACGACACGCCCACACTTATACTCGGTGACCTCAACGCCAAACACCGACAATGGGGCTCAAGGATTTCATCCAAAGAAGGTAGAGACTTGAAAATAGATGCCGAGGCACACGATTACATTGTAATTGGTCCCGGCTCCCCCACTCACTATCCCATTCAGGACTTATTTCAACCGGACGTACTAGACATAGCACTAGCCCGTAATATTAATTGGCCTATCTCTTTAGAAACCCTCCATGACATCGATTCGCCACATCTTCCAATTTTACTGGTCCTCGGAGTTTCTATTAGGGATAAACCTCTACCACCAATGAAAAACTTCACGGACTGGACAAAATATCAAGAACTACTGAGCTCATTTAAACTCCCGCCCGGTGGCCTGTCTACCCCACAGGAAGAGGAAACAGCCACACAGTCACTTACTCCTGCTATCTCCTCCGCACTTGCTCAGTGCACCACATCTGCTAAGACAGCCTCGGGGAATAGTTTACTACCGGCACATCTCCGTAGTAAACTAAGCCAAAAACGAGAGCTTCGCAGAATGTGGTGCCGAACTCGTTGCCCGACAATTAAAAAAGAGCTGAATAAGTTAGGTAGTGATCTATCGCACCAAATTTCAACTTATCGGAAATGGTTTTGGGATAACACACGATAACGATACCGTTCTTTATCGTTTAGCTCGCTGTATGACCAACACCCCTACACCCATACACCCCCTTGTAGACACGCTAGGTTACCGTTTGTACTCAGCTGAGGAACGCGCGGGCTTACTGGCGGACCACTTCGAGGACCAATTCAAGCTGAACCCCATTCTCGACCACGCCCATACAACATTCGTCGAGGCGCGCATACAACAGCTCCTTTCTAACCCCACCGCCCCACTTAGAGGTGACGATTTTATCTCCCCTAAGGAGGTTAAAAAATTTATATCTTTTTTAAATAAAAAGAAATCCCCCGGCCCTGACGGAATTCCGAACACGGCCCTATTAATGTTGCCTAGAAAAGGTCTTGTGGCCTTAACCCGTATTTTTAACGGGATCCTGCGCACAGGTTTCTTTCCCACGGCCTGGAGGATAGGCAAAATTATTGTCATACCGAAGCCTGGCAAGAGCCGCCAGAAACCAGATCATTATCGCCCGATAACATTACTTTCTAACATAGCCAAACTGTTCGAACGTCTTTTATTGAAAAGGGTATCACCCTTTATCAATCTAAGGCCAGAACAGTTTGGTTTTAGAAGTAACCACAGTACCACTCTTCAGCTTACTCGTGTTTTACATCACATGGCCTTTGAGCTGAACAAGGGCAGGTACACGGTCGGGGTCTTTCTCGATATCGAGAAGGCCTTTGATCGAGTTTGGCACGCCGGCTTACTGTTTAAGCTCTCTGAGACCAATTTACCTCTTTTCTGGAGGGGCGGAGTTTCTATGTTTCGGTTGACAATAAAAACTAAGACCATTTCAGCGGGGGTACCCACAAGGTAGTTGCCTTTCCCCTCTGTTGTATGCACTTTTTACCAATGACATACCCACGCTTAGCGATAGCGGTCTATTGCCAGGCATAGAGGACGTCACCCTAGCATTGTATGCAGACGATAGCGCGTACATGAGCTCATCCCGTAAGTCCTACTTAGCTGCCGCTAAAATGCAGCGATTATTGGATATCCTCCTGTGCTGGCTGGACAAGTGGAGGATAGCAGTAAACGCCTCAAAAACGGCAGCCATCTTAACCGGCCAACAGAGACTATTACCTAAGGAGCTTGTATTCCGCGGGCAGGTAATTGAGTGGCAGAGCAGTGTGAAATACCTCGGCTGCGTTATCGACCGCAGGCTGCGCATGACCAAAATGGTCGAGCATGCGGCAGCCAGGGCGGTCGGCGCCAGGGCGGCCTTAAGGCCATTATTTTCATCTGACCTGCCGCTTAAAACCAAAATCCGGCTATACAAGCTTTACGTTAGGTCCCGTTTGACGTACGCCGCGCCGGCTTGGTACGCATTGCTATCCGCCACTAAAAATAAAAAAATCCAAGTAGTACAAAATAAATCGCTGAGGATAATAACGGGCGCTCCGCGTTACGTCCGCAACGACACAATTGCTAGGGACACAAAGGCAGAGCCGATAGGTGAGTTTATCGCCAGACTGGCCGCCCGGCTGTTTGACTAGGCGGACAACAGTGCGCACCCACACCTAAGGGGCATTGCGCCGTTACATGCCCGCCCACCGGAAGGCCGAGCTCTCCCTAGGGAGTTAATTCCCCCAAAAAACTAAGCCTATTGCTTAGTTTTTCAATTTTAAATTGCTATAAAATGTTTTTTAGGTTATTCAAATTTTTTTTTTCGAACTTTTTCGAAATTTTCTTCATATTTTTGTCGCATTTTTTCATATATCTTTTCATTTTTGTTTTTATTTTATTCTGTTTTGGTTTTTGTTCATTTCTTTCTTCGCCGCTTTTTAAGTGGCCATTATGTTAGCAGGGGGCCTGAAAAGTAGGCACTCTTTAAAAAGTTAACAAGGGTGCGCTCACCCTTGAGACTCGCCCGGGTCATGGAATAAAACGATTGTTTTTTTTAACTCGACACCCGAAACTATTTTGCCCGTACAGGGGTGAAAAAGATGTCCACGTATATTGTAGTGGTGAAGTTAAAAAAGATCTTGAAACCATATACATCTGTATACCAGCAATATGTGAAACTTATAATGATAGGAAAAGCAATAGCAGTAACAAGGTAAGTACGAATAAGCAAAAAGTATATATTACAAAAAGTGGTCGAATGTCAAAACCCACGGTCTTTGCGAATAATTTTACCCTTTGGGTACGGAATTCTTGTAAGTTGATCATTATTTACTTCAACCTGCTGCTGGAAACGATAACGACCATTGTCGTTACATGGCGTTCTTGGGTGTGTGAAAAATTATGGGAGTAGCATATATAATAAAATTAAAAGGAAAACTATCGTAGCTAAGTAGGCTTTACAATTATAACGTGGACCTACGGATATATTTTTTTCCTCTTAAATCCACTGGTGTATGAAAGCGTCAAACAGATAGTTTTTCTTACCAGCCAGGTCAACTAGTGCTTCATCATCAGTAACCGTTATTATGAATGGTAGTTGGAGTACATTTCCCGTCTCTAGAAGGTGGTGTGGACATTGTGTCAGGAAGGGGTTTTTGACATCCGATGACTCGATTGTTGGTAAAAAAGGTGATGACCTTATATACCAATCCTGAAAAGTTAAATTCTAAGTATTAAATAGGTATACTTAAAACATCTAAGTATTGAGTAATGTAATTAATTCTTTACTGCACAAAAAAAATTATAAGTTGTATATACAGTTGATTGGTGGTATACAATTAAGGCGGACTAATCGCTATTTAGCGATTTCTTCCAGACAACCTTTACGTAGAGGAAATCTTGTTTTCTTAATCTATAAGATTTTAGAGTTTTAGTAGAGAAACTTGGAACAAGAAAGTAATATAAATGTAATTAAAAGCAAACCAGTGTTTTCTTAAAATAATAGATATAAATAAGACAAATACACATTACTACATATTAAATACATTATAATATAAATATTTACATATACTTACATGATACCTACTACATAGTCGTACACAAAATAACATGTCTTATTCGTAAAATAATAAATATTAATGTGATCGATAATAATTTTTATCCTGCGCTTTAAAGCTTTGGGCTTGTTTGATAGTGAGAGATAAAGTATTCCGTAGTTTTATAGATTTGACTGTAAGGGAATCGTTATAAAAATAATAGAAATGTGAAGGAATCATTAGGAGTAAATGTGTAGATCTAAGATTTTGTAAAGAAGAGCCAAGGAATTCAAAGCAATGTTTTAGATAACTTGGTGATGAAGGAATGAACAGAATGGAATTAAGAAGAGAAAAAAGGTGTGTATTCCGGCGTGGGCGAACGGAGAGCCACTTGAGCTTAGAACGAAACTCTGGTACATGATTATATTTGCGTAAACCAAATATAAACCGTATAGGTAAATTTTGAAGCCACTCAAGTTTGTTTTACTGCTCTTCAGTAAGATCGGGAAAGCATACGTCGCCATAGTCGAGAACCGGGAGGAGTAATGACTGTGCAAGCGCAATTTTGGTAGGAATGGGCCGGAAGTTCTGAAGTCTTCTCAAGGATTTTATATAGGCAAACAGTTTTCTACTTATTTCTTTCAGTTGATCATGCCCAGACAACGTAAATGCCTATTTTTCACACATTCGCTAAAAGGAAAACAAACATTATTACACATAATGGAGAGATTTTATTAATGAGTCTTGAGCGTCATACTATGAAAACCTGTGTTTTATTCAGGTTTATTTTTAAACTGTGTGTTACACTTCTGGCTACAATCTGTGCAATATCTGCATTAAAAGTGTTTACTGCTAGGTTTAAATTTTCAAAGGAGGCTTGGGAGTTTGAAAGAATAAATTTGAGATGTAATAGAATTATGAAAATAGTAAAGAGAAGTGCGGACCTTGTAGGAAACCGGCAGAATTATCACACCAGGAAGATGAATAATCATCAACTTAAATGCGTTGCCGATGTCCACACAAGTAACTGTGATACCAGTCAATTGCCGTTGAAGATATGTTAAGAGAGCGTAACCGTGCTAACAGTATGTCAAAATCAACAGGATCAAAAGCATTGCTAAAATCAAGTAATGCAATTACTGTCACCTGCTTGTTCTCCATTCCCAATCGAATGTCATCAGTTATTTTAACTAGCGAAGTAGTAGTACCCTGACCTGGACGGATTCGTCAATTTTTTGTTTTAGTTATTTAGAATGAATTTTTTATTAGGATTTTTGTTTTACGTTCCCGAGCAAAGATCGGTTACCCAACTGATAAATATAATAAGGATATACTTTTGAAATTAATGTTCTTTGTGCTCTCACGAGGACATCTACAGGTTTGTTTCTTAAACATTGCGCCAAAGCTTCACTCGTAGAGGTGGGACAGTTTAAGGTTTTTGCCACAGATTGGGTGTTTTTAGTTAGATTCTTGTTAAATAACCCTGAAGTAAGAACTGTGCCACTGTGAGCCATACCTCTAGCAAATGCGCCTGAAATACAAACATAAAAAGTTATGAAACCGTGTGTTACTTTATATCTAGCAAAAAATTAAAACTCGATCGATTGTACAGCACACTAAAAAAAACTGTTGGCTTAACCTACATATACGCGAACCCGGTGTTGACGACAGATTATATTATAATCAGTGTTCAGAATAAAATAGTGGGATTGAGCTTGCAACTAAAATATTGATATCAATATGGACATTCCCAGAATTTCTGAATACAGGGAACCGTGATGTATTGCCAATAGTATTTTTTCATCACACTTACTCGTAAACAAATACTTTTAGACTCAATAACTATAATTTAAGGCTCCCTTTGGTCCCCTTAGAGGACATTAGGACAGACAGACGTGGTCCATGTAGGTACAACAATCTACCACAATTAAGGTAAGCAATACGTAAAATTTATAATAATAGGTTTCGCTTTTCCCGTCAATAAGACAAAACAGAACATTGGTAGCAGAGCATGGTTGTTAACCACCGGATTATTGCTCATATTTGTTCAAGACTGAAATTGCATTTATTACGGATATGGTACTTTTTATGGCACTTTTCCAACCAATAGTATTATTTTGATACTGTTTTGAACTATTTTTGCAACTGGGTTGGCATACATTAAAACATAACACTTTATTTCTTGTGTAGGTTTTAGGTAAAGGTAGTTTTTTTGTTATTTTGATAACTGTTCATTCTTTGTGTAAATTGTTGTGTGAAAGTTTATTTTAGTTTAAATAGTTAACTAACAACTTAATTTGTTTAAAATTGCTACACCTAGAACTGATTTGGCTGGAGGCTTGCGTGGGTTCCTTCTTTCTTGCCAAATTAAGACCTGCCTAAATTTTATGATGACTTAGTAGAGTGGCGTTCTTTTATAAATAGGTTTACGGTTAGACCGTGTCATCATAGTCAAATCGTTGATTGTTCCTTTTAACTTGTCCATTTGTCCCCTTTGCAGACTCCCACCAGAACGAAGGAGCCATTTTGAGTTTGTTTGTGGCGGTAAACCGGCCACCATTGTCCATACTTTTTCCGATGTGAAGAGATTTCTTGAAGATGAGTGTCGGAGGGCAGAGAGTCTTTCGTCTGTTCTTCTCCCTGCCGCTCTCCTTCAGCCACCTCTACACATAGCACCACGGCTCTGCTCCAAAGTGCTCCCTTGTCCAATATCGAGGGTCATTGGGACAGCAACCAGGCAAACACCACCACAGCCAAGCTGCTTTTACTGTTGTCGTGGGCTGAATCACCTTTTTTATGTTTGAAGCCATCCACCAGGTCCACGAAGCAAGAAAAGGATGATTTATGAGCACTGCTGAGTGGTGTGTTTAGAGTCGGGGAATATAATGCCTAATTTTAGTGCACTGGATGAGCCGATTGTGGGATAGCCACTACCGGTTATTTTGCAGACTAACCAAGGGTAGTTTTCACTCCTAGGGCTCATCCGAAGAAACAGTTGCTCGAAGTGGGAGGATTAGATCTAGGGCCCTTTTGTGTGTTCACCTCGCTCCCCGCCTCCTTTGCAAAAAGTAAGTTTTAAGCCCCTCCTTGAGGGTTGTTACTAAAGATTTCTTAGCATTTAGGCAGGAAGCGCACACCTGATACAGAAGATTTTGCTGCCTATTGAAGATTATTTTATTTGACGAGAAGAGGTTGGGGTATTAACCGCCTCAGTTTGAAAGATCGAGACCCCTTCAGGCCCCTTATCGGGCTCCTACGTCGGTGCTCATAAAATGTGCACCGTATGTATCCAGTTGGCAGCCGTTATCGCGTTGGAATCATTCGCCATCTATCTCAATTACGTTCACTGCCCAATAGTCCATCACAGTGTGGCAAGTATAGCTTCCCCCTTTGACCCCAAATTAGCACTCCTGACAGTTGAACTTCCCACTGTACAGGTTCAAGCCTTTTCGCCCTATGCCTGCTTTGTGGTAGTACGAGCATTACTCGAGTCGGGTTTGCAGGGTTTCTTGGTATCGACCTTTTTGGTAAGGAAGCTAAAGCTACAGTTGTCTCCGGCTGCGGATTCTATTCGAGGCATTGGTGGCCTCAAGGTTTCGAGGCTTAGAGGACAAGTTGCTATTGTTATTTTGCCCCTCCGTAATTCTCTTATTTTTGGACTATTTCAATCATGGTGATGGATGATATCTAGGGTGGTCATTCCCAAGTTTTGCTTACGCTGGAAATCACTAAGTTGACAACGGGTCTGTTACTGCAACGCGTTGGCTGATCCCGATTACACTGTGTGACAAATTTTTTTTTTTGTGCTCTAACATTTAATGAAACGGCTATTTTTTATCAAAATAAACCTGCTGAACAGAAAAACTTAAATAGATTTTTTGTAACACGTATCATTTTAAAGTTATGATAAATTGATGTACTATAAATAAATAAAGACAGTATCAAAATTGTATATCATATTTTTTATTTAAATTATTAAATTTACACAAAAAAAATGTTATATATATTGACAAGTGACAACGAATCAAAATAGCTGAGGTTTAAGTGGTCAATATAAAAAATGAGCCAAATATTCCAAAAGAAAATGATGAAATATTAACTTTGCCTCTTGTGAAGAGTAGAATCCTCTTTCATTACAAACAAATGATTTAAACACTTGCGGTGGTTACTTTTCTTCATGACTTTCGAAAAAAATGTTATGATTACCCAAATAAACTGTTAGAATTATCTTAAGACCACTAAAACTTTTAATTTATAGTCGTACAGACTTCAGTATTAAAAGAAATCTGCAATTAACAACGTTTGATCTTTTGTTTTTTACGAGGGTACACGTAAATAGTATTGACACTATAACTTAGAAACGTGACGTGTTAGACAACCATATCAATTGACAATGTTTTCAACAATGGAATAAGGAATTCAAATCACGTAATCTTATTTATGTTAGAAAAATCATGTCACACAGTGTTATCATCTTCCCAGTTCGGTAGATCTACTCCTTGGTGCCAATTTTCTGGGTGAATGCAATTTAGGACTGGCTGAGTTTCTTCAAGCCAGTGGGGCGCTTGCTAATGCAGTTCAGCACTTTTAGGAAGTAGTAGAGTCTTCTGCAACTCCTAGGTCTGATCCCACTGATGAAAAGTCTGAGGCGCTTTTTGTGAATAATACCGATTCATTTTTGACTGGTCAATTCTCCACTCGACTTCCCTTCTTGCCGAAGCGACCTGCCCTCGGCCACTCCAGGATGCTAGCCGTAAAACGGTTAATTTCCATGGTTTCATATTCATTACTTTATATCTTCTTAGAGGATATTAAGACCGACAGGCGTGGTTTATTTAGGTACAACAACCTACCACAATTATTGAGATAAGCAATACTTAAGTTTTTAATAATAGGTTTTTAATAACACGGAGCAAGGTCTTATCAGAAATATAGGCAGCATCCGAAATTCGTTAATTTGTAGTTATAAAACATTCAAATAAAGTTTGTCTAGACCATTTTACTCAAGAACGCGTGGAGGTAGCATGTTAAAATTAAATTCATATACTAAAGTCTATAGTACAGTATACACAAATAAATATAAACCTATGGGGTACCTTCCGTTGACCTAGAATCATGAAATTTGGCAAAAAGCAAGATGTTACATCACAAATATAGGAGAAAAACCGAAAACTGATAATTAAGGGATAGACCTGCGGACTGATCTCGTGATGGAAGAACTATCTTCATATAATAAGTTTGTACGGTACCCTCGGTGCGCGAACCAGATTCGCACTTAGCCGGTTTTTTTTCCTTACCGCCTTTAATACACAATGTTCTTTATCTTCTATCTTGAGTTTCGTAATAGTTTTAAGGGATGTATCATATAATTATAACCAAATTTCCCAATTGAAATTGAAGTTCTGGGATTTCAGGAATATCTATATTTAAATCACTCTGCCTAATTCCAACCTTTATGATTTTGGAATGTAGTAGGCCCAAAATGAGAAACGATAAAAATCACTTTTCTATCTCAAATTCCTCATCTATCTGTAGGTATATATAAAAAAGAAACTGACTGATTCAATGAAATATCAACCCAAACCGCTAAGTCTAGAAACTTAAAATTTGGCGTTTGGGTTCCTTACTTGATGTAGGGCTCTATTAGGTAATTGGTACACTTTACTAGTTACACCGGTTACTAGTTTCTAAAAATACGTGGACACACACATACATACATGCATTCATACATACAACTCTGAAATTTGGCACATCTGTTTGGTAGCCTACATAAACCTCATATATGAATTTTATGTAGTTCTAACAATATAACATACATAATACGTGTCAAACTGATAACCACCTTTCCTAGTCGATTAAAATGTGTTAGCAATATCAAGTTCTGAATCAATTATGTTTGAATCTACTGTAAGTGAATTTTGTTTGTCCCGAGGTTTTATTTTTAGTATTCTGCACCCAAAGGGTGCCAAGCCAACGCAGCGCCATTACTCATTAAGCCTTCGGTGTCTGTCTTTCTGTTTGACCATAAAAGGGCTCCAACTTTTAGACCGAAATAGGTAGAAGGCTAAAATTTTTAAAGCATATGTGTTATAACGGTGGATTATCTAACAAATAATAAAAAATAAAAATTTACAAGGGAGGATAATTTATAACAGAAAACACGTTTTCTTTGTTTTTTCTGTACCTATCATATAAACGATATGATTAAGAACGAGCTTGAAACTTGGCTTGATTACAGTGTGAGCTCTTAAGTATCAGAACAAAAAATTAGTTCGCGGTAGCAAGTTCCGCACGAGCAACTTCTCTTGAGAATATTTTTGCGTCTTGAAAACAAATATTTTTTAAGCGATAGGAAACAAACCGCTGGACCGATTTTGCTCAAACTTTTCAGATCTAAGTCATGACATGTGGTATCGATTGATATGGTCACGAGACAAATTGAGGGGTCCATTGGTTCTTGAGATATCGAGGGGCAAAAAACAAAACTATAGCTAACATACATTACACACGCACAGACATCACTCTAAAAATGATTGCAAACGATTCTTATTGGTCTCAAAACGTAAAGAAAACGCAAATTTAGCAATTACGATTTTCGGACCTGTTATAATAACTTCCCTCAAGAGAAGTTAGTAATAAAAAAAACCAGCCAAGTGCGATTCTGGCTCGCGCACCGAGGGTTTCGTGCAAACTTGTTATATGTTGTTGTATATTGTTAAAAATATCATTATTATATGATGTAACTAAAAATCAACGGTTTTCGCAATTTTTCCTTTATCTGTACTAAAAGATGTTGCTTCGTACCAAATTTCAAGACTCTGAGTTCACGGGAAGTACCCTGTAGGTTTTGATTCCCTTGCAAATTTTGAAAATTTGCGAAAACTAGGCTTAGAAGTTTGATTTTTTCACAACTCAAAGGGACAGTAGACCTGAGTATTTGATATAAATTTTAGCTTGATATCTTCACACGTTCCTGATAAAAAGGGTCTTGACAGACGGACGGACAAAGTGATCCTATAAGGGTTCCGTTTTTTCCTTTTAAGGTACGGAACCCTAAAAACCGGCAAAGTGTGAGACGGGCCCGAGCCATAAGCATCCTAAATTAACGTATTAGCGACATCTAGCGATTATTAAGAGACACAGTAACACATTTGTTTGTTGGCAACGATATTCAAAGTTAAACAATGTCAGGCTTCCTCGGTCATTGGATGGGTGATCGCTTAGCGGCACACTTTTTGTTTTAATTGCGTAAATGGTGGCAATGAACCCACGGTGCGTGAGTCTCACTAGCACGTGACTCATTCTTTTTATCTGTGTCACTTATTATTATATTATATTGGTTGATATATTATACATAATTTTGAACCTACCTTTAGACATAGTAGAAAGGTAGTGAAAATGAATGCTTGATGCTCCAGCTGATGATCCAATAATAGTTACTGCTTTTGGATTACCACCGAATTTACTTATGTTTTCTTTAATCCAATGTAGAACAAATGATTGGTCTTTAAGTCCTGCGTTTCCCGGAACTACGTCATCATTAGTGCTAAAAAATCCTGAAAAAGAAATCAGATTTTTATAAAATTAGAATTTCTTAATTTGCCAGAAAATGGTACAGTAAAAAATCTTATTTACATCATCCAAACATATTCCACCAAAAAACTTTGCATGAAAATTTTCACATAGAAATAATAATAAAAATTTATGAATAAAAATTCAAAATGTTCGTCACATAAAGAATACGCATATTAATTAAACACTAATTATTAAAACAGATGTCTAAACTATGATCACATTAATTAATTTACTTACATTCTACTCAATTAAAGTAAAGTGGAACTTATGCTTCCAACTTTTACCAACAAGCATGATAATTCACAAGACGTCATATACAGGATATCAATAAAATTCGGCCAAGTGCGAGTCGGGCTCGCGCACGAAGGTTTCCGTACCATTATCTATAAAAACGGCAAAAAAATCACGTTTGATGTATGGGAGCCCCCCTTTAATATTTGTTTTATTTTAATTTAATTATTCAATTTTAAAGTAAATATATAACTAAATATTCTGTGAATATTTCAAGCATCTACCTGTTGCCGTTATCAATATCGACCAAATACGAGCCAAAATATCACGATTGTTGTATGGGAGCCCCCTTAAATATTTGTTTTATTCTAGTTTTTAGTATTTATTGTTATAGCGGCAACAGCAATACAATTTCAACTGTCTAACTATCACGGTTCATGAGATACAGCCTAGTGACAGACAGACGAACAGCGGAGTCTTAGTAATAGGGTCCCATTTTTATCCTTTTGGATACGAAACCCCTTAAAATTATCTGTTACGTAAATTATTGCAATCAGTGCATTTGTTTTGCACATCACGTGCAGTGACGGTTTTCAAAACTTCGCGTTTATTTTGTAATTCGAATACTTCAAAAACTACACGACGGATTGCCAAGCATTTTTTTTTATTCTGTAGATAATATTGTCAGGCATTATTAAAATTAAAAAATATGTTTGGGTAAAGGTAAAGGGTAATAAGTAATGACTAGTATACTATCCATTGTAAAATTATTTAAAACAAAATTAAACGTGTGGTACCTAGATGACGGAGTTTTGGAGGAAAAGTCAACGAATTTAATACCGATCTTTCTAAATTAATTTATGAATTTAAAACCATTTACACCCTAAAATTAGTTGTGGGTAAAATACTCAAGGTTTCTTTGGATGAAAATTTGTGGACACAGGCACGTTTGCCTATTAGACACCAAAACATTCTAATTTCTCGTTACCGGTCTTTCTCAGTTCACAATATAGCATACAATACCTTTGTAAAAAAAAATTAATTAGAACACAATTCAACTTAGCTTTGCTTCGGGGACTTTAGAGAGTTGGAATTCTCATTGTCCAAATGACAGTGTCCCAGAGGAACCTGATCAACAGAAACTTTAGGACACTCCATTAGTTTCATTAGAGTATAATATCTGAACTCAAAACGCAATTGTGAAAAACTCACAAAGCCGGATAAATATCCGATACAGCGATTACAGGATTTTACATACTACTAATAAAAAAATATATTTTTCGCGTTTAGATCTTAATAGAGCGTACCATAATATAGCAATAGCACCGGAGGACATAGAGAAAACCGCAATAATTACACCCTTTGGCTTATTTTGGCCAAGAACCTCCATAACCGTGAGGTGTGCAATCTTAGGGATTATTTCCTTAACAACGAGTGCGGGATACATTGCGATGTTGTGACAGTTGACAGGGGCCAGACATCGCTCTCCTTGGCGAATGACAAATGGCACAAACCCGCGGTACTGAGCACCGAGGAACGCAGGGATGTATGGAAGAACAAGGAGCTGCATGGGAGGTGCTATCGCGCCTTAACAAGGCTTGTCGGCTTGTTGAATCTGAGGTGCCGTACTATCAGTACACGCCAGTGCCAGTTCTCGAAAATGGTCGTGCATTGCTCTACTGGGATCGCTCTATCACCACGGACAGGACTATTGTTTGCAATAAGCCTGATATCGAGTTGGTCGACCGATCCCAGCACAAGGCGATATCACAATACCACATGACGAGAACCTCGTGAAGGCGGAAAAGGAAGAACTCAGCAAGTACCTTGATCTAGCTCACGAGGTAACCGCCATGTGGGATGTTGATTCGACGATCATTGTCCCGATGGTCGTTTCGGCGAACGGCTTGATAGCGAAGAGCCTCGACCAACACCTCAAAAAGCTCTCGCTGGAAAGTTGGCTCAAGGGTATGATGCAGAAGGCAGTGATCTTGGACACGGCACGTATTGTCAGGAGGTTCCTTAGTCTGCAGCCCTGACCACCGGTAGTTTGGGCCTTGCCTCGCTGCCGGCGGCACTCTAGTTTTTAAGTTTTTTTGTTTGTTTTGTGTTTGTTTTTTTTATACTATATTGTAAAAAACTTTAAAATTAAGAATAAAGAGATAATAATAATTATATAGTTTATTGCACCAACATAATAGTTTAACATAAATATGTTTATAAATTTAAAAAACAAATGGCGGTCTTATGGCTTTAAAGTGATCTCTTCCAACCTTTGGGTAGAGGAAATAATAAAGTCAAAAATTAGTATAGTCGGTGTGGGTCGATACAGTTATAAGGAAGTATATACATCATGCAATAATGTATATAATATAAATAGATACACATAAATAACATATATGCATAATGTATATATAAATATGTATGTATAATATTTATAATGTAAAAGTGAATATATAAAAAACAAATATAGGTAGTGATGTTATTTTAGTCTTTCAGGTAATAAGTAATAATAAGCTTTTTAAATATTTCTTTCAATTTTCCTTTTATTATTTCTAAAGGTAAAGCGTTCCATAGTCTAACAGCCTTTACCGTAAAAGAATAATTATACGATTGTGAATAATGCCAAGGAGTTTTTTGCATCTAGCTTGTACTCTCTCGAAGAAAAATATTTCCAATAAAATTGATACATATCTTTAAGTATACCGGTGTGTTTGGATTGAACAGGACGTTATACAGACGAAAGAGAACATGAGTATGCCAGCGAGTTCGAATTGGGAGCCACTTGAGCTTTGATCTGAATTCGGAAATATGGTCGTACTTACGCAGACCAAATATGAATCTAATGCAGAAGCTCTGAAGTCGCTCAAGTTTATTAAGCTGCTCCTCGGTAATGTCGAGACAACGAGCTTCAGCAAAATCGAGAACAGGCAGCAGACGAGATTGTGCAAGAGCAATTTTAGTGGGGATTGGGTAAGAAGTTGAACCCGCGAACCCTTGGTTTGTGGAATGAGCTCCCTGCCAAGGTTTTCTCTAAAGACTACAGTATGGGGTTCTTCAAAAAAGAAGTTATTAGATTTCTGAAGGGTCGGCAACGCGCGAGTGATGCCCCTAGTGTTGCAAGCGTCCATAGGCTACGGTGACCGCTTACCATCAGGCGGACCGTAGGCTTGTTTGCCACCTTAGTGGTATAAAAAAAAAAAAAAAAACCTGCCTAAAGATTTATCCCCAAGAACCCCAAGATAGTGTTCGATCGATAAATTGAATTCAATAAAGAGAAAAAGTCATTGCGAAAGGAAATCTATTAAGGATAGTATAATTTATTATTATTTGGTTTAGGTTTCCGCCTCAAACCCTAGACTCAGGTTACCAATTTTGTAATAACTAGAATTGTTGACATCACCAAATTGGTAATATTTTTGCCTACGATTGAATTGTCAATTTCACCATATTGAGCCTATTTTATAGATTTTCAAAAGTCGGTGATAATAATAAATTATACTATCTGTACATATAATAAAACTGTAGAGGTCGAATGTCTGTACATAGAAAAAAATGATTAAAACCAAGTCAGGGGGATGTAAAAAGAGGGAAAATACTAAAAAATGTTTTTTTTTCTAATTTTTGTTTCTCTGTCTGTTTGTCTGTTTGTACGGGCTAATCTCCGAAATGGCTGGACCGCTTTTAATGAAATTTTGCATGGTGATACCTTATATCCCTGGTCAACATCTAAGACACTTTTTATTCTGGAAAATTAAAGGATTCCCGTGGGATAGGTAAAAAACCATAGTAACTTGAACATTTTAGTATACACAACTTATGTACTTACCTTATGCTGATACTTTATATTACCGCTCGAATTAAGTATAAATCTTATAAAAGTGACGGGATTTAGCGGGAAAGAAAATTGCTACGGATTCCTATTCAATGCGTGGCCTGACACACACCGCGCCGGTTGGCTCGCTGAACTTGACCAGGTTAGTAACCTGTGAAAATCTCAAACCGACCTTCTGGCTTTCCCAAATCGATTAAAAAACGAGATATTATTTTAATAAGTATTTTTTAGTTCCATTCTACACTACAGAATTATTCTCTAAAAATATGATAGATGGCGCTGTTCGTTTTTACAACGCGCTAACGGAATTTTTCTGCATGTTTTTTTTTATTTAATTGACAATTATTAAATTGACTTGTCTTAGGCAATTCGGATACCGGCATAGCCTTGAAGCGCGATTTGGTGAATGATAATTGTTTTCTTATTATTTATTTGGCTTAGGAAATACGGATTTTGATATAGCTCTACGATTTGGTCATTAAGAATTGATTTCTTTGTAACTTAGCTTAGGCAATACGGATTCTGATATATAGCTCTGTGATTTGGTCAATATTTTTGTAACTTGGCTTAGGAAATACGGATTTTGATATATCTCCACGATTTGGTAATAAAAAATTGTTATTGATTGATGCTGAGCAATTGTGGCAAAAATATCAAGAAAGATTAGCGGAAGACTTTTTTTAGGTATATAAAACAGAATATTGACGGTGACCTTGACCACAGATTACGAGATATTGCTTTCAATCAATGCTTAGTAGCTTTACAAGATTTAGTAACATCTATGGGTGGTGGTTCTCTCCCTCAGTATGGTTTGCCTGCGCCGACCATAGAAGGGTCACGTATTAATAAAGAATACGCTGTGGAAATAAATTATGATCCAGCAAAACTAGCTGAAACTTTACGAACCGGAGTCCACAGTCTTACTGTAGAACAGCGCACTGTATTCGACCGTGTATGTCACAGTGTTGATAATTCTATAGGAGAAATTATATTTCTAGATGTCCCGGTGGGACAGGAAAAACCTTTCTCACTAAAATAATCTTGGCACAATTATGAGCTCAAGCCAAAATAGCTCGACTGTGGCGTCGTCTGGAATAGCAGGTACTTTGTTACCTGGCGGTAAAACTGCTCATTCAATGCTTAAAAGCCCTTTAAATGTCATTATAGAATGGCACACAGCTGAGCTGATGCTAGGCCGCAATAGAATAACCTATGAGCCAAAGACGTCGTGATCTTTGGTCTCTAAATATTAACATAAAAGTCGTATAACCGACACAAGGAAGAAATGATAATACTACTTCTATCCGTGTTATAAGTAGTTAAAAACAAGTATTAAAGGATTTCGCAGACATCAACGAACGACATTAGTCGTCGTTATAGTAATTTTGAAAAAAAATAATTATATAATGACGTACAATTACGTAACGTCTGCTCTTGCAAACTTCTTTGTATCCATGTATTTAGTCTTACTTTCTTGTTTTGTTTATCAATACTGTAAGACATTGATTATTTCCAAGTGATGAATAGGTACATAAACTGTCTTTTTTTTTTAAAAAAAAAATTGCAATTAGATACTTTTTTATGCTGTGCTTGTGCATTTTATGTTTTTTATGCTTGTAATGGAAACTGTCCTATGACAGGAAGGGGATTTTCCAATATTTTTAAGTGGACGCTGTAAGAGAAAGGGAGAAAAGAAATGCCCTTGCCGAGTTTCATGCCGGTTCTTCTCAGTACAAGGTCTCCCGCCCTATAGACTTACAAACCGATGGCGTAGTGACATTCATAAGTGCTCAATTATTGTAGCCTAAACTGAATAAATAATTTTGATTTTGATTTTGAATCAAGAGAAATCAGACAGTAAAAATAAAATAGCCTCCAAATGGAGGAGGTGTGTAGCCAGCGAGCGGTTCGGTCGTGTGTGAAGTTGCTTATTCTTAATTTAAGAAATTTAGTATTTAAAAATTGTGATTGGTTAACAGTGTACTTTTCGATTCTTTTTCGCACCAGTGCTGCGCTTACGAAATTGCTCCGCCTATTGGGAGGGCTCAGAGTGAGATAGCATTCATTTTTAGAATTCAACGTTTGTACAAAAAACGTTAACATGTCTAAGTGTAGTGCTTGTGGAAAATTTGTTGCAGCGGCGGAAGGTGTGAAATGTAGTGGCTGTAGTAGCTTATATGAAAGAATTTGTTTAAAAATTTCCAAGAATACCAAGTTGCCACAAAAATGGTTATGTCCAGAGTGCGTAAGTAATCAACCCAGAAAAGACAACACTGAGACCCCGATCAAAGCCCAACCGGACATAAATAAAAATAATAGTTTCGAGTCCTCGCCGTCTGCGAGTGATGATATCCAAAAGTCAGATTTAAAAGAGCTCACTGCTGAAATTGTGGCTATGCGCCATGAGCTCGCCAATTTTAGCACTAAGTTTGACAAGCTGTACAGTGCTATCGATGTCCTACAAAAGCGAATCGACGGTGTGGAACGAAGAGTGGCAGTGCTCGAGGAGCGATTGAGCAAAGTTTCAACTGAGAGCAGACAAAATAAGGAATTATTGGACACGGTATCTTGATCAAAATCATTTACTTACCGACGTCGATATCACCTGCATTCCCGAGGCCAAGGGTGAAAATCTTGTGCATGTGGTAGCCGTAGTAGCTGGGAGGCTAGATGTGAAGATTGATGAACGGGACATCATAAGTGCAGAGCGTTCTGGCCCGACACGTAGTCATATCGAGGGGGAAGGTGCGCCACGGCCGCGGCCCATCGCCGTGCGGCTAGCGCGGCGCGCCTTGCGCGATCAACTGTTGCGAAGCGAGCGGGTGCGCCGCGGCGCCGATACCGCGGGCCTCGACCTGCCTGGCCCGCCGCGCAAGTTTTACGTGAACGAGCGTTTAACTCGGATAAACCGCCAGCTGTTTCATAAGGCGCGCCAGGAAGCAATACGGCTCGGCTGGAAGTACGTGTGGACGGCGTCAGGACGCTGAGGCTCATCGAATACGAAGCGACGTCGATTTTAAGGTTTTTGGCGAAACAGTAGTTGGCTAATTATCCCATATTTATTTATTTTCGCTTTTTATTTAAATTTTTGTGTGCATTTTTGTGTTTGTTATTTGCCAAATTTTATGACAAAGTCGTTTTTATATGTTTTGCTTGTATTGCTGTATATATCTCTGCTTAAATCACTAGCATATATATTATTTCGCAATTTTCTGCCGCTCAAAAATTGCGCTAGCGTGAGTGTTGTGATGCCAATAGATTTCGGATGTAGTGCTCAAAGAGGTTTAATAGTTTCGCATTTATTGATTTATCCCGTAATACAAAAAATCTTATTTGAATACCATATTATATTTACAGTATTAAATCAGTATCACTTACTAGTTAAAATTGCTCATATTATTATCTATCTATTTTATAACTTAAAATATTTTGACATTATATTTCCATATTCCCTACTCAACTGTTATATAGCGCCGAGGTTTAATCTAGCAACATGTAAAATTTTGATTGGAATGCTGCATACTTTTACGAGTAAACTGTATTTATTTACTGTTATTTATGGCTACGCATAAAAATAATATTAAAGTTGGTTTTCTAAATCCCGGATCACTCGGCACTAAACATCAAGAATTTGTTGTGGCAATGGAACAGCACAATGTCGACATTATGGCTATAAATGAGACATGGCTGCGCGAGGGTCACGACTGTCGAGCTCCCGTACTCCCCGACTACCGATTACTTTACGTTCCCCGGCCAGCCAGCGTGCGCACGCGAGGCGGCGGTGTCGGCTTCTACGTGCGGCGCGGACTTATTGTGCGAGTGTGTAAGCACCCCGCTACGCCACTCGTCGAACAAATGTGGCTGAGATTGACGGTTAACGGCATAAAATTCAATGTGGGTACCGCTTATCGACCTCCGTGGCTCGATGTCGATACCTTTTTTGACACTTTGACCGACACGATCGTATCTTTTCCTGATAATGATTATTGAATATTGTTAGGTGATTTCAATATAAATTTGTTAATTTCCAATTTGAACTTCACTAAATTCAATAATTTTATTCAATATTTAAATTTGACACAATATATAAACAAACCTACTCATTTTACCGGACATAGTGAAACCCAAATAGATTTAATTTGTAGTGACTTTCCAGTGCTTAATGCACTTGTAGATTATATACCTAGTTTAAGTAATCATGCCTTTTTGACTTGCGAAATGCATATAAAAAAACTAAAACGTACTTCACGTCGTTTTACATTCCGTTCCATTAAATATATAGATTTTAATATTTTTAATAGAGAAATTAATGCGATCGACTGGGATTCGATTACGCACTTGTCAGACGTAAACCACATGATATCTAGATATAATTTTATAATACTTACACTTTTCGATTTCTTTGCTCCGGTAAAAAGCGTAATAGCCAAGGAAAAATCTCACCCTTGGATTACTTACACGGTGCGACAGATGATGCGTTTAAGAAATGAGAGTCATAAGCGTTATCGATCTTCGGGTCTGGCAAAACATAAGGACTATTACAAAGAGCTAAAAAAATGTGTCAACTCTGCTATAAATAATGAAAAACGTGCCTACTTTAATCAATACATAAATCAAAACATAAACAACTCTTGAGCTCTCTGGAAAAATCTCAAAAACACCGTTAATGTCACTGGCAAATCGCGTGATGCTGACCATATAAATATTCCAAATGAAATAAATCGTCATTTTTGCACAGTGCCTGGAACTAGTACTACATCTTTATCTGATATGACCTACTTCGAATTTAACAGGTAAACTGACTCGTTATTTATATTGAAGCCTATTGACAAAGGCATAGTAGCAAAAATAATAAAGTCGCTAATATCAAATGCTTTAGGTAGTGATAGCATCTCTTTAGATATGTTGATACTTACTCTTCCATACACGCTAGAAGTCATTACATCAATTGCCAATATGTCTATACTTACATCCACCTTTCCCGATGCCTGGAAGGTAGCTCTAGTGACACCTTTGCCCAAAGGCAAAGAAGTCTCACATTTTAAGGATCTACGACCTATCAGTATTCCTTGTTGCCTTTTAAAGATTTTAGAAAGAACTGTGTGCATGCAAATTACCCCTTACTTAGAGAACAAAAAATATGCTACCTGTTTTTCAGTCAGGTTTTAGAAAGTCTCGCAGCACTGCTACGGCTCTAATCGATGTGGTGGATAACATCTTGGCTTCACAGGATATAGGAAGGGGAACAATTATGGTACTTCTCGACTTTTCACGTGCTTTCGACTGCGGATTTGAACACAATACAGTGAAATGGTTTTCAAGTTATTTAACTAATCGTACTCAAATTGTTGGCATAAATCGAACTGATGGCATCCACCAGGGGAGTACCTACCCCAAGGTTCTATTTTGGGGCCTGTCCTTTTCATTTTATATACAGCCGATATTTGTAGCAAAATCTTGCACTGTAGGTATCATTTGTACGCGGACGACATACAATTGTATTTGCCTTTTGACCCAAATGAAACCGACGTTGCGGTAGCTAAAATAAACGAAGACTTGCACAGAATATCGTTGTGGTCGGAGAAAAACTCTTTGGTACTAAACCCGATCAAGTCTAAGTAATTGGTATTGGGATCGAAGCTCCAGATAGACCGTGTGCTCGCAAACAGTCCCGCTATACGTATTCACGGTGAACAGATTGAACGCGTCACAGAAACTCGAAACCTCGGCGTGCTGATGGACGATGGGTTACGCTTTAAAGGTCACGTGCTTGAGATCACTCGAAATTGCTTCTATAGGTTAAAGATATTATAACGAGTACGTGGCTTTCTCAGTGAGGACCTACGCATAAGACTCTTAGGGACTTTAGGGACATGAATTCTCGTAGGGAATTGCACCTGGCGACACTTAATGTTTGGTGTAGTAAAATTCGCTAAACCAGAATACCTAAATATAAAATTTATTTGGCGTAGAGAAGACAACGTGCGGAGTATGAGTATCATTGACAGCGTATTAAAAATACCTCAGCACAGCACGACCGCTTTTCGAGGCAGTTTTAGACACTCGGCCACCAAGTGTTGGAACAATATACCTCCACCTATTCGCAATCTGAATAATTTAAAAACTTTTAAGTCAAAATTAAAAAGATATTTTTTGGAACTTCAAAAACAGAGTTTAATTTGCAGTGGCCAAAATCAACCCTCAAATATAATTCTTGCCAATTTATAGTAAGGTAATGATTTATATGTGTATATTTATATATATATATATATATATGTATATGTATGTGTAAATGTATTTATATGCACGTATGTATGGATATGATTATCTTATATGTATGCTCATATTTTTTAATTTATCTTTTATATTTATATGCAATTAGTTATCATTATAAGTAAGTATAATTATATATTAAACAATACACACGACAACAAGTCTTGCGGATACACCTCCACCATGGGCGTCGCTGAAAATCAGCGCTGTAACACTCGTGTTGCAGCATATGCTGAGTCGATGTCCAATTTTGGCATCATAGCACTCACAATATTCTGTATAGTCCTGCTTTTAAATATATATTTTTTTGTTCGTATGTTTTAAATTTTTGTATTTTTGTGTTTTGTTTTGTATTGTGTGTCTTTTCTGGTGCCAAATAAATGTCTGTCTATGTCTATGTCTATGTCAATTTGTTTGGTATGGCTTTTAGAACATAAAATAGTATATAAATGACGTATCAATGACGTATCATTGACGTAAAATAACAATTAGTTCTTTAAACTATTAAATTATCAAATAGATGACGCCTTAACGACGTTAATCAAAATTAGTATCTATTATGAAGTTAAAATAAAAATTAGAGCATTTTTTGTATGCTAATAAAAAAAAACTAAACAATAAAATAAACGTATGCTTCCGCTACAAGTTATAAACGATATAAAAGTAAAATACATATCAAATGAGGTCTAATCGGTATTTTTATAATAACCACGGTGTCTTAAGATGACTGTTTGAATTTTTAAGAGATATAAAAGATGAATACAAATAAAAAATGGTCTAAACGTTATTTTTATAATAACCACGATGTCTTTTAATGACATTTTGAATTTTGAGAGATATAAACGAAGAATACAAAATAAATGAGGTCTAAACGTTATTTTTATAATAACCATGGTGTCTTTCTTAGTAATTTAATTTAATGCCCTACTATCTAAACAAAATCTCCATTCGCCATTTTTTCAGGCGTTTTTACCATTTTATCGACTTCTTCGCAAAGTACCCGTTGTCTTTCCAGAGACAGAGTATAATTCCGTTGTTTAATCGGTGGGTGATCACCAGTATCAATTCTATGTGTAACTACATTTACCAATTAGTTATAAATAAATTTTTATTATTTGTATTATTATTATTTATATAAAATTATTAATAATTAGTTTCACCAATTATGCGTTTCCTCAAACGAAATGGCTTTAAAATTACTAATAACTCTGTCCACTGTCTTTTTTTGAAAAATGGAAAGTTTATTGTAAAACTGAATCTTGTTTACAACTTTAGAAAGTTCAGAAATAATTGATGTTTTTACCTAATTAAATTATTTTGTTTTGATTATTAAATACCATTGGCAATAGAAAATAACCAATAGCTTGGTGTATTGCCTTACCAGCTGTCGAAACTTTTATATTTTTATCAATATAAAGCTTAAAACCTAGCTTTTTTATAGCTAGATGTGAATTATTGCCTAAAACGCTGATGCAAGAACCTGTGTCTAAAAGAGCCATACATTCTGTATCTTTTATTTTTATTTTTAGAAAAGAACGTAAGATATCGTTTTCATTTTTGAACAGAATCGAAGTATTACGAAAGGAATTGAAGAAAATGTTGACTTTGCTAAGCCATAACGACCAGTCATGCAGATCTTGTCTATAACGACCCCTGTTATCTAGTTCTTTTTTTTGATTATAATTTGTAGTATTTTTATAGTTATTATTATTAGATTGATTACAATTTGGACAATCTATGGCTTTTACATTTTTAAGACCACATCTATTACAGACAATGTTGTTAGATGTTCATTTACTAAGTTCGTGTCCATGTACACGGCATCGAACACAAAATGGCGGTCGATTTTCAAGGACCGCCGCAATTTTCCTTGGCGATTCGTTATGCACCGGATTGAAATATTGGTTCCTATAAACAACAGGTTTACATGTAGGGGATCTAGGTTCAAACCGGACCGTAGGTTTTGGTTCGTAATTTTTGAACGATTTAAAATTATCCAACAGTTTTGCTCGAAACTCCTTCTGTCTCCAATTTTCATATATCTGACCTTTGTTATACACAAAGGGCATTTTCGAAGAACTACTAGGATTATTATAGTCAAAATCTGAAAAACTCACATCACCATTTTCTGGCTCTCCTATATCCTATTTTTGTCATTGATCATATTTCTTGCAAATGCTAATTAAATTATCAATCGACACTACATTTGTTTGTACCACAGAAAGGGAATATCATGCTCTAATGTTTATAAGTAAAATTTCTAATAGATCTTTTTTTTTTTTTTTTTTTTTTTATACCACTAAGGTGGCAAACAAGCTTACGGCCCGCCTGATGGTAAGCGGTCACCGTAGCCTATGGACGCTTGCAACACCAGGGGTATCACTTGCGCGTTGCCGACCCTTCAGAAATCTAATAACTTCTTTCTTGAAGAACTCCATACTGTAGTCCTTGCAGAATACCTTGGCAGGGAGCTCATTCCACAACTTAAGCGTTCGCGGGAGGAAGTTTCTCTGAAACCGCACTGTACGCGACCATTTAGGTTCTAAAGTGTGAGAATGGATTCCCTGCCGATGGCGAGCGGTGCGATGGTAGAAAGTAGCCGTGGGCATCATTTCGAACAATTCCTCAGAACACAACCCATTGTACAAGCGGTAGAACACACACAGTGAGGCAAAGTCTCTCCTCAGACTTAAGGGCTCGATACCGCAAGTGAGTTTGGAATCGTCGACAATTCTCACAGCCCGTCGTTGAACCGAGTCAAAAGGGCCAAGCTGGTATCCGGGTGCACCTGCCCATATAGATGGCAGCAGTACTCCATATGGGGCCGAACTTGCGACTTGTAAAGTAACAACCTTTGCCCCGACGTGAAGCACTGCTTCGCTCTGTTGAGTACACCAAGTTTTTTGGACGCCAGCTTCACCTTATCTGATAAATGATCTCGGAACTGAACATCGCTGGAGATGTCGACACCAAGGATCCCAATGCTCTCGGAGATGGAGAGGGGAGTGTTCTGGAATTGTGGGACTACAGTGAATGGAGTTTTCTTAGCGGTGAACGCGCACACTTGTGTCTTTGTAGGGTTGAATCGGACCAAGTTTACCCGTCCCCAGTCAGAGACCTGGGACAGTGTGGTCTCGATTTGAGACACAAGTTCTCCGCGGTTTTCCTCCACAACGGAACGAGGGATGTTTGCACGACCCGTGTAAAAAGCGTCTCCAGTACTGTCATCTGCATAGCAATGTATGTTGTTCATGTCCAACATGTCATTGATATGCAGTAGAAACAGCGTAGGAGACAGCACAGAGCCTTGCGGGACACCAGCATTAATGTCCATGCTATCAGAGCAACTACCGTCAACTACGGCTCGTATGCGTCTGCCGGACAAAAAGCTAGCCACCCATTTGCACAAACCCTCGGGCACTCCGTAAGATGGCAACTTCGATAGAAGACCGCGGTGCCAGACCCGATCGAACGCCTTCGCTATGTCCAGGCTACATGCCAATGCCTCCCCCTGACTCTCAATGGCTAGTGCCCATCGGTGTGTGAGATACACTAGAAGGTCACCAGTCGAGCGACCGTGGCGAAAGCCATATTGACGGTCACTGACCAGATCGTGTACTTCTAGGTATCTTAGAAGCTGTGTGTTGATCACACGCTCCATCACCTTAGAGAGGAGAGAGGTAATAGCGATAGGCCTGTAATTCGATGGATCTGATCTATCGCCCTTTTTGGGCACCGGGTGCACATTCACAGTCTTCCATGAAGACGGAAATTGCCTAGTGTGGTAGGAAAGCGCGAAGAGGCGCGTGAGTACAGGACATAACTCAGGAGCACACTGCTTAAGCACCACTGCTGGTATACCGTCTGGCCCACTCGACTTATGAACGTCTAGAGAAAGTAACGCCCGCCTGACCTCCCGCTGCGTTATGGAGATTTCCGGCATGGTCTTACCGCACCACGGTATAGTAGGTGGTACAGCGCCTTCATCGTTCATATTCGAGTTCGAGGCAAAGAGACTGCCCAGTAGATCGGCTTTCTCTTCAGCACTATGGGCCAAGTCACCGTCGGTCTTTCGCAGTGGTGGTAACGACGACTGGCAGAAGTTCCCTTCGGCAGCTTTGGCAAGCGACCAGAAAGCACGACTCCCAGAAGGATAGCTCGCAAGTCGCCCACCTATTTTGCCGATGAATTGGAATTTTGCTCTGGCAGTTGCTTTCTTACTGAACCTCGAGGCAGCATTTAATTTGCGTTTTAACTCAGAAATATTCGGATCCTTATTAAAACGAGCCGTGGTCCAAGCCTCATATGCATTTTGCTTAAGAATTTTAGCTTTTCTGCAAGACCTATTAAACCACGGTCGTTTTTTGACGCCGGCAGCTACTCGCGGGTTAGGAATATAGCATTCCATACCAGCAAGGATTGTCTCAGTGACTGCGGCTGCGCAGACGTCAGGATCTTCTGAGTTAAAGCAGATCTGCCTCCACGGGTACGATGCGTAAAATTCTCGCAATCCATCCCAGTCTGCCGACTTATAGTGCCACACACGACGCCAATTAGCTGGCCCAGAAGGATCAGGTTGTGTGCATGACACTTGAGTCCGAACAAGACAGTGGTCCGAGGAGCCAAGAGGCGCATCCACTGAGACGGAGTATCCGTCCGGACGAGTAGTCAGCAGAAGGTCCAGTAAGGAGCTCGTATGTTCCTCTATATCTGGTATTCTCGTTGGAGAAAGTACCAGCTGAGAGAATCCATAGGTCAGAGCAAATTCATGAGCAGATATCCCAGCATAGTTATTGGTTCGAGAACTGAGCCACTCACGATGGTGGGCGTTAAAGTCTCCCAAAATAACTAGTTCTGCTGTGGGATATTGCTCTAGAACTTTGTCAGTCGTCAAACTCAGGTGCGTGAAGAGTCGAGTTACGTCCGTGTCACCGCTATGAGACCTGTATAGGCACGCATAGATACGAGTGTGGCCGCCGTAATCTACGCGCACCCACAATATCGACAGGTCCCTGTCTTCAAGGCTATGAAGGCGGCGACAGCAGATATCCTCCCGGACGAACATACATACACCGGCACGACTCACAAAATTGTGCTCAAGTTTGTAACCGGGATAATGAAGGTATGATGTATCGGTCGGGCAGGATATCTGCGTCTCCGTTAGAAAAAGAATGGTCGGCTGCGCAGTCTCCAGATGGAGGTGGACTGCGTTAAGATTTGCGTGAATACCCCTAATGTTGCAAAAGTCCACATTAAATGTGGATGGAGCGGCCGCTGAATAAACTCTTTTTCTTTTATTTCTTGCCATATTTTTTTTTTTTTTGAAAGTGTTATTTAGATTAAAGATGAGGATTCACTGCACTGACAGCTTAGAGGACAAAAGGTGCGGTACTAGAACTGCCCAAGCTCGCCACAGATGATACGGTTGCTGGCACGGCGGGCGGAAGGGCCCCTGATCCCCCTCTGTTGTAGTAGCCGGGTCCACTCCGGTCTCCTTCTCCGGCACGACTACCACTTCAGATACTTTACACAGGCTGGCGAATCAGCCTCCTAGGGCGGAGATTAAGTGATCCCTGGGTTCGGGATCCCGTTCAACCTGCGGGCGGCCAGCGGTCAGCCGTTTCATCAGGTCTCCCTGACCGCCGAACCAGCACGCCGCGTCTACGCCGAGCATGACAGCAACAAGAACCGCCGGTCCTCCGCTGTCCGCGCAGCGAATCCTCAAAGAGCTCTGGCAACCTTACTCACCGCCAGGAACACAACACTACTCAATGTTAGTGTTATTATGGCCGCGGTTTTCTGTAAGGTGGAGGTACTTCCCCAGTTCGGGCCGCTCATTCGAGCAAGTACTCGCTATGCCCTGCTTTAGTTGTTCGGGTGGCTTATTCGAGCGAGTACTTGCAGTGCCCTACCTCTCTTTGACCCTCGGAAAGCAAATTCCTTAGCCTATTGAACATTTTAACCATTATTGCTGTATAAATAACGATATTTTTCTTCTCTTCTTGAGTACGTTTGTATATATAGTTCAATAGTTTAAAATCATAGTCGAAACTACCGTAATCCTAAATTAATCTAATACAAAGTTCGTCCCAATTATTTAGTTTCGTTTTGATGAATCTAAACCAGTGTAAAGCGTAAAACTCTTTTTTAATATCCCTAGAAAGCCTAAACTTTTCTAGTTTTTGTACGAACTAGACACACTTTTAAGTGTGTCTTTGTAAGGGATAGAAATTCCGTTTACAGTTACTAATGGGAGTTTATTCCATTCAATCTTGGATATAAGTCTAAAACTGCCTTCGATGATTGTTTGCATCAAATGAGTGCGTAGGAGCGGTATTACATAAGCTAAAAGCAAGAAAATGGCAGCGACTGGGATATTTTTCAAAAAAGTTTAACGTGGCACAAAAAAAAACACGCAGCGTGGGTCGGCCACCTACCAGGTGGACAGAAGATCTGGTCAGAGCCGCAGGAAGCGGATGGGCGTGGGCGGCTCAGGACCGGCCATTGTAGAGACATATGGGGGAGGCCTACGTACAGCAGTGGACGTCTTACGGCTGAAACGATACAGTACGATAAATTAAATTTACTAGCTGACTGCTTGAGCAGGATAGAAACAATAACATGACCTGCGACAATAGACTATGAAAAGCTCGCTAAGACACAGAAAGATGATAAGGATCTAAACGAGATTCTCACTTCACAAATTAAAGTGGTAAAATTAAAAAAAACTCGTAATACCAGGTACAGGTATACCGGCAAAACGCGAAACATCAACTTTATTTGCCAGACTATACCTACCACAGGAATTTAGAAAAAAAGCTTTCTAAAGTATACACAATATAAGTCATCCAAGTATAAGAGCTACACGCAAGCTAGTCAGTAATAGATACTTTTGGTCACGCATGAATACAGACATAGGGAAATGGACCAAAACCTGTATTCCATGCCAAAAAAGTAAAATATACAGACATAATAAAAAACACCTAGAAAAGTTTCCACCACGTAATAGATGGGAACACATACATAGTAGGCCCACTTCTGAGGATGAGTACAGATACCTACTCACAATAGTTGATAGAACAACTGGGTATAAGCGATTCCAATGAAGGACATCATGGCCTGCACAGTAGCCAAAACTTATACGAAAATTGGATAGTACGATTTGGCACACCCTTGCGTATTACGACAGACAGAGGAACAGTTCGAAAGCGGACTATGTGCGGACTAAATACAGCTGACGAAGTTCTTAGGGGTAGGAAGAAACAGGTGTATAGCCTGGAACCCAAAAGCAAACGGCATTAACGAGCGATCCCACAGAACCCTAAAAGCAGCATTAATGGCCAAAGTGGACGGTAGCAACTGGATAGATGAATTATCTATAGTATTGTTAGGCTTACGAGCAACGCCGAGAAGCGACACAGGTGTCAGCGCAGCAAAATTAACGTACGGAACCTCGTTAAGGTTACACGGGGGTTGTTATCATTTTGTGAAATTAATAAAATTTACTTTAATTTACATTGTTGAAATTAATAAAATTTAGTACTAACGCATTTTAATAAACAGGTTTTTAATTCGAACAATATTTTTTATCTCCGTGAAGCTTGCCACTCATTTAGACAAACCTTTGAGCACGCCATAAGATGGCAATTTCGATAGAAGACCCCGGTGCCAGACCCGATCGAACGCCTTCGCTATGTCCAGGCTAAATGCCAATGCCTCCCCCTCTCAATGGCTAGTGCCCATCGATGTGAGATAAACTAGAAGGTATCTACTCGAGCGACAGTGGCGAAAGTGTTTCTAGGTATTTTATAAGCTGTGTTGATCACACTTAATAGCGATAGGCCTGTTATTTGATAGATCTATCTATCGCCCTTTTTGGTCACCAGGTGCACATTCGCATTTTCATATGAAGACAAATATTGCCTAGTGTGGTAATATAGCTTTTCTGTCTCAATAGCTATTAAAGTTACAAAACTGCCTAACACCTACGCCAAAATAAAATTTAGGTAGGTTTTAGTCGAAGTAAGTCGGAACTTTAAATGTGCGAAGTCCGCATACTTGGCAAGTTCTTTGTGGCTCACAGTGGGTTTTAAATTTGGTGATTTCGCTACGACCCTAATGTAAAAGTAGCAACAGCGACCATAATATCCATTGAAGAATAGGAATTAAAGACAGAAAGTTACCCAAAATCCCAAGTCTATAATTAAAAGTGACGTAGACTACATCCAAGTCCATGATATGAGCAGGATCATAGGTTAGTGCGTCGCCCCTCATAAAATATCCTCCGTGGATGTAAGCGATAACAGGCATTGCAGAATATTCATCAAGTTGCGGAGTAAACACGTTGACATAGAGGCAATCCTCGTTTCCTGAAATAGAAACAACCATTTAAAACACAGCTTTAAGGGATATTAGACCGGGCAGGTAGATTTTAATGGACGCTTTAAGCTGGAGAATAATTTTCTTTAAATAATATATAGAAAGTTGAAGACCCTATGTATATGGGTATACAAAGGAAAATGCAGTTTTTAACAATTATGTTATATAATTCGATAATACAAATAAATAGCCGACAGAAGCGTAATGGCGTCGGGTTTTGTTCGAGTGAGTGTGTATGACAGCTTGTGGTAAGTGGTTGATGTATGATTGGTGTAAAAGTATGACGTATGTAGCGTGTGGAGTTCTAATTGGTATATAGAGTGTGTGTACATTAAACTAGTTTGAAGATGCCTTGTTGACGGCTTCCGGTTGACAAATAATATGGCGCAGACATCCTCCCGCCCGTTGAAAGATGTAGAGCTTTCAAGGTTCTTGAGTCTCAGGGTTCGGAAGGAGACACAGACGATTAAGGGCTCTCCTTAGGATGCCATTTGCTGTGGTGACATCTGCGACGCGGGGAACACCGTCGGGTCCAGGATAAAGTTTGCTGATCCTTCCTAGTCGCCAGCACAACGGGGGAATATTGTCTTCCTTCAGGACAACTAGGTAATTTAGTCTTAAGTCCATGCTCCTTGTGCGCCTTTTTGTGCGTTGCTGCAACTCCGAGACATATTCGCTGGCCCATCGTTTCCAAAAATGCTGTCTAATTTGTTCTAGTCGCTGGAATTTGTCAAGTCAATGGGTGTTGTAGTGTAGGATGCTCGGCGACGGCATAGATGTAAGCAGTCTGCCTATCAAAAAGTGTCCCGGATTAAGCGGATAGAAGTCGTCAGGAGATGGGCTGAGAGGACACAGGGGACGGCTGTTAAGGATAGCTTCTATTTGTGCAAACAAAGAAGATAATTCCTCGAAGGTAAGATGTGTGTTCCCTAAAATCCTACGCAAATGGAACTTTGCTGATTTGACCCCAGCCTCCCAGAGGCCTCCAAAGTGAGGAGCGTATGGTGCTGAAAAACGGAATTCAATTCCCTGACAAGCTGCAAAGTCACTGATGGAGTCACCTTGTAACTGAAAAAAAAAATTTATTTCTTTTGCAGCTGCAACAAAATTTCTACCATTGTGACAGTATATTTCTTTAGGCACGCCCCTTCGAGCAATAAATCTTTTTAAGGTTAAAATGAATGCGTCTTTAGACAAGTCACTGACGGCTTCTAAATGTATGCATTTATATCTAAAGCATACAAATATGCACAAGTAACATTTACTTATTATGCAACCTCGACCCTTGCGATCAGTGATCAAGAATGGACCGGCAAATTCAGTACCTACAGTAATAAAAGGAAAGCTTAGCTCCACTCGCTCTGAAGGTAAGTTACCCATTACGTTGGACATTGACTGGCCCTTGAAGCGGCGACAGGTAACGCAATTACGAGCTATACGGCTGGCTAAGTTGCGTCCTCCGATAGGTCAATATTGTTCTCTGATAGAAGCGAGGAGATGCTGCGGCCCAGCATGCATTAAACGTTTATGTTCTAGCTCAAACAATAGTTTTGTGAGATGGTGGTCAGCCTTTAGTATGATAGGGTGTCTTTTGTCATAGCTGTAAGAAGAAGAGGGAAATCGTCCGCCTACTCGTAATATTCCTTCCGTGTCTATAAAGGGGTTGAGGGACAGTAGAGTAGCTTGGGATTTAATTAGTAAGTTTTTACGTAATTGATTTAACTCATTTTGAACACATTGTATTTGAGCTATTTTAATTAAGGTTTTTTGAGCTTTGTTTATTTCTTTAACTTTTATTGTACCTGTGAGTTTGTCTGAGTCATACAATTTATTATAGGAATTTTTGTATTTCTCAGACCGTTCTAATAAATAATTATGTGAAAATCGTAAGACTCTAGCATAGACCCGTTGCATCGTTGTTAGCCTAGAAATTTTATAAAGATTGAAAGACTGATTGTCTTGCAGCGGAGATGCAACTTCCGCCACCAAGGTAGACTGGACTTCGACCTGTGGCAATTTGTCTCTTCTTGTAGGTTCTAGAAGCGGCCACGAAGACTCTGGTAGGGACAAGAATGGTGGTCCTTGCCACCATATAGTAGAGTCACCTACGCATTGTGGATCTACTCCACGAGAAGCAAGATCGGCTGAGTTGGAAGAAGAAGGTAAGTGGCGCCAGGCAGTAGAGTCGGTGAGCTCGTTTATTACGCCTACTCGGTTGGCGACAAATGTCTTGGTTTTATGAGGTGATTGCAACCAGCCTAAGACCACATTTGAGTCTGTCCAATACACGTGACGATCTATGGAGCAGCGTAGAGCCTTTGTCACTGTAGAGCTCAATTCAGCCGCTAGTAAAGGTCCGCAGAGTTCTAAGCGAGGTATAGTGATAGGTTTAATAGGTGCGACACGCGCTTTAGCACATAAAAAATTGACTTCTACTCTACCTTCTTTATTTAGCGAACGTAGGTATATAGTAGCACCGTAAGCTCGCTGTGATGCGTCACAGAAACAATGCATTTCAATGTGGGTGAGGTTGTCAATCAAAACATTTCTTTTTAAGTTCGTCTAATTCAAGTGCCCATAACTCTTGTAGGATTGTGAAACAGAAATGTGAAACGTAACGAAATGGTCTATATCATCTTGCCTTTACAAATACGTTACTAATGTAACGTCTTAGAGACGTAAATGCGGTGTCATTATTTAGCTAATATGAACTCAAACTCAATTTTTTTTATTCAAATAGACTTATAAACAGCACGTTTGAATCGTCGGTTTATTATTAATTGAAAAAATTACTACCGGTTCGGTATGATTTACTATTGAGAAAAACCGGCAAGGAACTTAGCAGTTAATCTTTTAAATTTGTTTAACTTCATATTAAAATAGAATATAGCCTTACACTGGATAGTGACATTACATTCAATATTTTAATTTTTTTTAAATATTACAAATGCCCCAATACAAATACAAATCAATTCATTTCTAATTTTTCCAAGTATTTTTATCATTTATGTATTCATCAACTTTGTTACAGCTTTTTTTCATTAAACTATCTTTGACATATATTTTAAATTTATTGGAGGGTAAATTAACCAAATGTTCTTGAATTTTATTGTAGAAAAATATACTTTGTACTGCGAAATAGCTGTGTACCTTCTGAAGACGACATTTTGGAACTACCGATCTATCCTCATACCGTACTAACAATGTGTAGGTCTCTATTTACAGCAAATAAGTGACAATTTTTGCGAACATACATTATACAAGTGAAGATATATTGTCAAGGAACAGTTAAAATATCAATTTCCCTAAATAGTTCCCTAAGAGAAATTCGGGGTCCTAATTCATAGATAGTATTGCTCTCTTTTGCAAAATAAAGACTAAATCAATATCAGCTGCCTTACCCCAAAGCAAAATGCCATATGACATGACGGAATGGCAATAGCTAAAGTAGACCAAGCGAGCATGGTCGACATCTGTAAGCTGCCTAACTTTTCTAACTGCATAGGTAGCTGAATAAAATTTCCCTGCTAGAAGTGAGATGAGGGGGTTCCACTGCAACCTATTGTCCGATGTAATACCTAGAAACACTATTAAGTCTTGTTAACGCCATCTCTAACTTAATATTAACATTACGTACACATGTACAATTGATTAGAAATGGACTGCGATTCTAGTACCCACCTGACCTATCCTTGTGGTGCACCTACATCGCGACAGAGGGCATGAGCCGTCTTGAAGACCGCAAGCATAAAAATTTGCCATCGTCATCAGTACAATGACAGCAACCATATGATCGATACTCGCCGCGTGTGTTTACCTACTCAAATATCTCAGTACAGCTGATCGCTCGCATATGAAAGTGTATCTACGCCCTGAAGGATGTTAGTGCACTCTCCTTTAATTTCCAAATTCCCTTTTATTTTATTTTCTTTTATTTTAATTCGCATACAGTCCACTTTATTATTTGAAGATTTAATTATAATTAACATTTTGGTCCATACGATCTCGGATAATTTACCCGCCCTTATTAGGTCGCCTTTATTTATCTAATAAGTGTTTTATTCCGCACTGCAACATTGCGTTGCGTATTTTACATCTAAAATATACCTATACATTTATATGTAATTACCTTAATTATATGTAATTATATCGACATTCGAAATATTCATATACATTGTACATTTCATTATTTATATGTGAATAAATTGGTGATAACAAATTGCTTCGATTGCGGTTATAAGTACTCACGCCTTTTGCTGACACGCCACGTTTAGTTTTAAACGTTTGAAAGTGAAGACCGTTGAAGCAACCGCGCCGTTTTATCAAGTTACTCGCACGCATACCTACCGCTACCTTAAATAAATATTAATATTTTAATTTTGTCAACTTGCCTATTAAATACGCACAATGTCTAAACCTCAAAATAAAGATATTGAGGAAACTGAGGATGTTTCCTTACTGATGTTGGAAGCAAAACGCAGTGTTCTTTTTGAAAATATTTATGATTCGTCAAAAACTTTAAATAAGGAAACGTTTCTTAGTAAATGCAGTAATATTGCCGCCATTCGTTCTGAATATATGCAAGTACTAGACGAATATAATTCGCGTATGCTAAAGGTTTACCCAAAGGCTACACCAAATTTTAAGAGCCTTATTTCATTTGAAGAATTATATTGTCAAATAAAATTTGTAATTGATAAGCATAACGAAACCAATCCTCAACATTCTGATATTCCTCAGAGAAGTAAACCTTCTTTACCGCCTATCGAGCTAGTTAGTTTTTCTGGTGATATTCGCTCTTGGCCATTATTTTATGCTAATTTTAAGTCCACTATACATGATAACCCATCGCTCTCAAATGCTGAGAAATTATATTATTTATTGGGAAAATTATCGGGCAAAGCGCAGTCTGCCTGCGTCGGCGTCACACCGAGCGCGGACAATTACCAGCTGATTTGGCAAACGCTCGTTGATAAATATGAAGATAAACGCATGCTAGCCTCCACGTACTTAAATCAAATGTTTGACTTTAAACCTTTAACCAACGCGTCCCCTGACAATTTTGATATGTTTTCCGATAGATTTATTAATGCAGTCCGTGCCTTAAAAAATTTAAATGTTGATGATCTCGCCGATTTGATAATATTACACGTTGCGCTTAAAAAACTAGACCCTGAGACAGTTCGTACATTTGAAATGAACAACAAATCCTCAGGAACTCCTACTTTCAATGACTTAATTGAATTTGTTCAAACCCAGTCTAAAATATTACAGCGCACGTCCTCAACCGGTTATTTTCGATGAGTAGCAACAATAAAAGGTCGAACGACCGCCGCGTAAACAATATAGCTACAACCTCGGCACCATACTATCAGGCTTACGTGGCGATCGAGTCTCCCTCCGCCGCTGTTAACGCTCAAAAATGTTTATGTACAGATATTGTACATCAACACTTGTTTAAATGTCCCGCATTTAACAAAATGACACCGGAGGACAGGTTCAAAACTGTCAAAGAGTGTAATGCTTGTGTCAACTGTTTAAGCATTAGACACAGGGCTTCGTCATGCAACTCTAATTCGAGTTGCCGCGCTTGTAAGTTAAAACATCACACGTTATTACATTTCAACCGAGAAACGAACAATTTTACTCACGCACAAACTACCTCCACAACTACCTCGGCTGCACCGCCGCCGCCGCTGTGTAATTGTATAGCATCTGCTGAGTCATTACCTATACTTTCCGCGCCTGTCCCTCGGTCGCGTTCTGACGTCATACTATGTTCGACGGCTGGTGCTACGCCACGCGCTACTACTGCGAATGCTACGCCGCTCGTAGATGTATCGTACAGTGCTACAGTTCTACTTGCTACGGCTGTTGTCACTGCGCGCGACCGTTTTAATAATGAACATTCTTTAAGAATTTTGCTTGACACAGCGTCGCAAGCAAATTTTATTACGAAGGAATGTTGCGAACTGTTATAAAGTCTTTTCTTAATGAGTTTTTAAAAAAAGGAATTTAAACAAAAGTCAAAGAATAAAATAAAAGTGAGTTTAATAAAAAAAATAGAATTATTAAATACAAATAAAAATGGTATCTGGCAGGTGTCGACTGGGTAGAGACGCGTGATGAACTAACTGATGCGTCCATGGTGACATGGGACTGCAAGATATGCTGATGATGAGGTTTGCCAGAGGGGCAAGCCGCTTAGGCAATAATGTATACTATAAATATATATAACAGCCCCCCGGTTGAGACTGAACTTCCACCTTAAGGGTGAAGTTTATGTAATAGTGGTTTTAATTCTGGGTCCCGGAATATTAGGGGTGGTTTCTATAATTTCAGAGAGTTCCTGAGCAATTTCGATTTCTCTCTTGTGAGGAAATAAAAATCGAATAACTCGAAGACATATGCCAGATTTACAAATGATGTATACTATATATAGTGTTATAACTATAATAATAACTATTGTGCTAAATGAGTAATAATTACCGTAGGTTACAATATGAGGTTTTTCAATAATTTTATCTAATTTTCTAACAATATCGTTACTAATTTCACCGTGGTTTAGTAAAACAGAGTCAAAATTAACATTTTTTAATTTTAAGTTTGGCAGGTTAAACTTTAGATTCTGAAACTTAGCTATATTACAGCATGAGTCATTTACTATTTCAAAGTTTGGTTTTACAGGTTTTAATTCTAAATTTATGCTATGTTTCGGGGACAGTTTCATTTCTCCACAATAAGCAACACAGTTGCTTGGCAGGCTTAGCGTGCCGGCACCCACAATGTAGGTTTCAAATAGGTTAGACTTATGACAATCAATAGATAATTTAGATTTTTGAGACATGATATAGATCCATTTATTATTTTGAATGCTTTGCCAGAGTTCAAGATGACCTTGAATAAATTTAGTTTTACAAATTTCGGGAACTGAATTCAAGGCCTTTGTTAGTATTTCCGTTTCACATATCGGAACTGCGGTACTAGAGTATACATCTGATATTTCACATATAAAAAATTGGTTATATAGGATTTTACATATCTTTATATCTTCTATCTTACAGTAATATGACTTATCTCTACTTATACCTATATATTTAACAGAAGGGACTATAGTGGAATATGACTCAAGGTGTTCAGGGCTGATTACGGCGGGAAAAGGAAGGCTATGGTAGATTAGATATTCTTTCGGGGTAACAAGAGGCAACCTTAGTACAAAGACTATTCTGTCTTTCATGTAATAACTGGATATTTCGGATATATTTAATAATATGTTAATGTTGTCTAGTTCTAATGAGACTGGTAACTCTTTTGAGCTGGGCAAAAATCTGTAGTTTTCTACAAGGTCAAGAAACAAGTCTTTTGGGGTGATTATGGAGGGGTGTAGTATATTTGATTTGCTAAACATTACTGCATTCAGTACATCTTCTAATTTAAATGACAAGGTTAACAAACTGTTTTCTAAAATGTTTAATAACTCGAACAGTTTAGATTTTACATACAAATTATCAGTTAAAATGGACACATTCTGTAATTTTGATGACAAGTTTTCAACAGCGCTATTCAGACGTTGTTCGTTGACGCTGATTTTGTTAATGATTTCTTTAAATGAGTTAATTGTAGATGTGGTTACTAAAATATTTTCTTTCATTAATTTTGATAATTCTTTTTGGTCGGTTTCGACAGTCTGTATAGCGGTGCTGTACTTAATAGCGTCATTTTGATCCATTGTCCCAAACAGGTGCTTGAAAACGGTTCCAATTCCACCAAACCATGCAGATCTTTTCGAATGTTTCGAGAGCAAATGTGAGATGGAATCAAAATCTCGGACAATATCATTATATCGTGTTGACAATGGTAAGAACATGTTATGACATTCGGAGTCATTGTATACGTCACTTAGTTTGCACAAGTACCGCGAGGTGCCTATCACACCGTTTATGTTTTCTATGTGCGGTTTAATAAATGAAATGTCCGTAGGTATAATTACGTTTAAATATCCGTCAATTACCTTCAGTGAGCCAACTGGGTCGAAATATATACCAGGATAATTTGTAACAGGTTGAATATATTGTTCCTGTGCCAAGGACTGGGCACTGCAATTAAAGTAAAAAGAATAAAAGTAAGGTAAACATAAAAATACCTTCTTAAAACTAACATGTAATAAAATCTAAAAGGTATGTATAATAAAGCTAACCTAATATATATATAATTATATATAGTAAAAATGTAAAAAAAATTAAATTCAAAAACTTTATTTATTAGGTACTTTTATTAATATTTTATTACATTAAGATTCACCGCGTGCAAGTTTTACCTGGTCGTAGTGGTGTACTACATGACGGCGGTTTATTAAGAGAGTCAGAGTATTTCTGCCGTTTATCTTCATTACCTTGTAAGGTCCTTTCCAGATTGGTGAAAGGGATTTACGCAACCTGAGGTGGTTTCTAAGGTAGACGTAGTCACCAACTTTGTAATTAACAGGTCGTGTATGAGAGTCATAATAGACCTTAGAACATTCTTTGGACCTTTGAATGTTTTCTCTAGCTTTATCGCGAGAATATTGGAGTCTGTGTTGGAGCATCTTAACGTAGTCTAAATAGGTCGCATCTTCCAATGGAGTGTATACGGAGTTGGGGATAAAAGGTTTATGGCCGAAGAGTAACTCGTATGGAGTGAAGTTGGTTGTACTATGAACTGCTGTGTTATAAGCTAACATAGCTGTGTACACGTATCTGGGCCAGTTATCTTGTGATTCACAGATGTATGATTTAAGATACTCCTTCAAAGTGGAATGACTCCTTTCAAGAGCTCCTTGGGTTTGGGGATGGTATGGAGAGGACCAAAGTTGTTTTATCTTAAGGAATGAGCAGGTTTGTTTAAATAATTCTGCTGTGAAATTTGTGCCTTGGTCAGTGAGAATATATTTGGGTATGCCAAATAAGGAAATGAAGTGTAAAAGGCACTCACTTGTTTCTTCGGCAGTGGTGTTCTTGAGAGGGTACCCTGTTGAGAACTTAGTCAGGTCATCTTGAAGGGTTAAGATAAACCTTAACTTGCCAGGACCAGATTCAGGGAGTGGACCGACAATATCCAAGGAGACTCTCTCAAATGGGCTAGTAGATGTGCTGGTGATCTGCATAGGGGATCGGTTAATCTGTCTTAAAGCCTTATTGGTTTGACATGATTGACACGTTTTGACATAATTCTCGATGTCACTGCGCATGTTCTTCCAATAAAACTGTTCACGTATTTTATCGAACATTCTATTAGCACCAAGATGTCCGGCGACAGGACTGTCATGGTTTTCTTTTAATATGGTCTTGGTTTCGGTTAGTGTCGGGTAGAATATTTTGTTCTTATAGATGTGTATTTCGATTTCTGTGTTATTAAATAGGTAAGAAATAATACTATAGAGTTTCGGATAAGAGTGTCTGTCAAAGGGAGTTTTAAAATCAGTTATGCTGAGTTCAGTTGGAGTCTCTTCCCACAGTAGTAAAAGTTCATTTCTTACATTTTTCAGGGATTCGAAAATATCGGCGTATGAGCAGTCATCAAAATGATGGACTTTGGTGAACAAGAAGAGGTAAGTTTTGTCTTTAATTTTGAGGGACTTGTAGGAATGTAACGTCTTTTCAGATTGCAGGAAGTTTTCGGACTCTGGGGAATTGCACAAGATTTCTTGTACATAGGGCATGGACTCGTCCAGATCTAGGGAAGTAGGCACAATAAACAGTTTGTGATGGCTTTTTGTTAGGCTGTCATTGTGTTCGATAATTTTAGTAGTGTAATTAGTATGAGGGATTGATTTCAGGAATTTGGAATAGGAGTCGTCCAACGCGTCTTCGGAAAGGAATGGGCTGAGTGTAGGGTTCGGAATCATAGAGTCTTGGTTACTAGTGGATGGTTGGATTTCAGGTATAGGAGGGCTTAGATTTTGTGATGTATTTTCATTGGTAGTTAGTGGATAGGGATTTTGATCTGCGTTAGAAGGACCAGCGTCTATATCTACGGGATTAATGGAAACGGGGTTTTGGATAGGGAACCTAGAAAGAGCATCAGCAGCGGAATTAAGCTTACCCTTGCGGTAAATAATCTCATACTCATACTCTTCTAGTTTTAAGCGCCAACGTTGCAGTTTACTGCTAGGATCAGTATGGTTAAAGAGCCATTTCAAAGGTCGGTGATCAGTTACAATCGAGAATTTCCTGCCGAACAGGTAGGGCCTAAAGGTTTTACAGCCAAAGACGATGGCCAGTAGTTCCTTTTCGGTGGTGCTGTAATTGATTTCGTTTTTATTTAATGTACGAGATGCAAAGGCTATAGGGTGATCCTTGCCGACTGTACCTTGAGAAAGGATGGCTGAAATTGCGTAGTTTGGAGCGTCACAGGTAAGGATAAAGGGGTTTGAAAAGTCAGGATAGATGAGGACAGGTGCGGTTAGGAGTTTGTCTTTCAGTTGTTCAAAAGCAAGTTGTTGTTCGTTCTGCCAGAGGAATGGAATATCTTTCTTGAGTAGGAGCGTGTGTGGCTTAGAGATTTTGGAGAAATCGGGTATGAAACGGCGATAATATGACACTAAACCCAAAAAGGATTTAATGTCTTTCGGACATCTGGGAATGGGGAAGTTTTGGACAGATGTTATTTTGTTAGGATCTGGTTTGACACCTTGTTCTGTAATTACGTGGCCAAGGTATCCGACTTCCTTTCTTAGAAACTCGCATTTGTCGGGTTGTAATTTCAGGTTATAGGACCTGAGCTTTTGGAACACGAGAGAGAGGTTTTCAATGTGAGATGATAGGTCAAACGAATAGGTTACGATATCATCTAAATATACGAAGCAGCGCTCTCCTTGGAGACCGGTGAGGACGTTATTCATGAGCCTCTGGAATGTAGACGGCGCATTTTTCAAACCGAAGGGCATTCTACAGAAATTGAAGTGACCTTGGGGCACACTAAACCCTGTCTTAGCTGAATCTTCTGGCTTCATTCTTATCTGATGGAATCCGGACGCTAAATCTAAAGTGGAGAAGTACTTCGAATTTCCCAACTGGTCCAAGATCTCTGTAATGTTAGGAATAGGGTAGGATTCTCCAATGGTTATGTCATTCAACCTCCTGTAATCAATAACAATGCGCCATTTCTTTTGACCAGATGCGTCTATCTTTTTAGGCACGATCCAAATCGGAGAAGACCAAGGGGACATAGAAGGTTCAATTATATTTTGATCAAGCATTTTTTGGATTTGAGTTTGCACTTCTTGTTTATGGACTTCGGGGAATCTATAGGACTTGACATTAATAGGCTGGGAGGAGGACGTTCTTATTTCATGTTGAATGGCATCTGTAGAAGTTAATTGATCATTTGGGAGGTGGAAGATATCCGAGTATCGTGAACACACATCATAGAGTGCTTCAAGTTCTTCGCTATTCAGGTGTGAAACACGAAGGAGACTTAGAACTTGTTGTGTTCTGTCAATGCTTTTTTGACTGGATTTAGTTAAGCATTGGGATTCGTGATCGAGAGGGTGAAGTGTGAGTTGAAGATCTGAAGACAGTGGTATTGGGTTTTCGGATACATTGGCAACAGTTATGTTTACTCTGTTGTTGTCTTTGACTTTCACTATACAGTTTGCAATAAGTAATGAATCGGAGATATGTTGGTCGATTATAACACCTTCTTTTAGTTTAGAATTTTTGATGGAACATTCAATCATGAGTTCTGTACGAGGAGGAATATTGTAAGTAGGTTTGGAAAACAGGAGATTTAATTTGTTTTTGTCAATGTTAAGTATATTTCTGTTGTAGTCTATGTTACATTGGAAGTGGGTAAGTAGGTTGTGTCCTATAATTCCGTCATAGGATAGGTTTATGTCATCAACAACATGGAATGTAAATAGAAGGGATTCTTTAGAAAACAGTATTTTCATTTCGAAGTCACCTAGAGTGGATGTAGTTTTTTTATCGTTGTTTATGCCCTTTAGTTTTAGTTTACGGTCAGTTAGTGTTATGCCGTTGTAGGATTGGATGGAAGATTTTTTGATAAGGCAGATCGAGGATCCTGTGTCTACAAGGAAGGATAACGGTTTATCTGATACAGAGGTTTGAACATTTACGTAAGGTAAGGATAGTTTAGTCGGGTCACAAGAGACTTCGTAAATAGTTTCATTTATAGGAGTTGGATCGGATACAGTATTTGTTACAGGTACTACAGGGTGATCTTCAGGTAAGTGATTTTTTTTTTTTTGATAGGTAATTTGAGAAAATCGAAAACCTTTGGAAACAGTGGACTGGTCGCTTATTTGGGGTTGGTTACCCGTGTCTTCCTTCAAGACAGTAGATTGGATGCTTGCTTGGGGCTGGTTACCCGTGTGACCCTTGGAAACAGTGGATTGGATGCTTGTTTGGGGCTGGTTACCCGTGTGATCATTGGAAACAGTGGATTGGATGCTTGTTTGGGGCTGGTTACCCGTGTGATCATTGGAAACAGAGTGGGTGTCCTTATTACCGTTTGGGATAGTTAAGTTAAGTGTTTTGGGTCTCACGAGACACCTCCGTGAGCCCATTAGGCGTTTAAATGGTCTTGAGAGTGGGTTGTTTCGTTGGTGTATAGGGGTTGATTGTTGTCATATTCTGATGGGTAGTGAGCGTTATTGTCTTCTACAAAATGTACTCTAGCTTGTTGAGGTCTTGCAAAGTTCTGATTTGGAAAAGGTCGTGGATTAGGCCTTGGATGAAATTGTGTGGGTGGTTGTAGCATCCGATTTCTATTGTTGTATTCACGTTTTTTGCAAACGTCAATAGTGTGACCTAGAGCTTTGCAATATCGGCAAAACAAGTTGGGGTCTGACTGAGGTGGTCTACTGGACACTTGAGGCCTAGAATCGACGTTGTGTACTGTAGGTCGAAAGGGTTCTGTCCTTCGGTATGGACGCGGCGAGACTGAATTTGCACCTGTTGGTGGAAAACTACGTTTTTGTTGCAGTAATAGAATCTTTTCTTCTGATGTGGCTAGGTTTATAGCCTCATTAAGGGTGGATGGACTTTTGACTCGTACAAGGTTTGAAATTCTAGGTAGCAGTCCTAACAAAAAGGTGTGAAGAGCGAGCTCTTCCATTGCGGCAGTCCGGCCAGCCAATTCTGTTTTCTTCTTATTTGACAGTGTGATTTCGGTAAGTAATTTTGACAGATGTATTTCTATTCGGAGTGCGAACTGACTAACTGGCTCGTTAAGTGACTGACGACATTCTTGTAAGTCGGAAAGAAGGTGAGCATAGTGTTTTCTTTCGCCAAACTGCGCTATTAAGAAATCACCAAGCTGTTCCCATGAGTCAAACTCTTTTATTGCGCAAGCTGTTTCTGCCTTCCCATTTAATTGGCTTAATATATATTTTAAATGTAAGTCTTTTTGTGAATCTGAAGCTAGGGAAAGAGCATTGTTACAATTTGAGATAAATGAGTTTATTTTATCACGAGATCCGTCAAAAGGTTTGATAAATTTAAGTAAAATGTTTATATCTGCTTTTTCGCTGCTTTCGGTCATTGATCGCGTTTTAATTTCATCTTTTGAAGTCATTGTAAAATTTTAAACGAACAGAAAATAAGATGAAGTAAAAAGTGTTCGATTCAAATTACGATACGGTGTAACAGGCAGCCAGGTGAAATTATGTGCGTGACGAGATATAAGCGAGTTGAGATAGGATATGGTCGCGACGGTGCTACCTTATCTTCTAGTTGTAATAACAAAGCGAACTTAATAATAACACATTTATCATCTGCTTATTTCTAGGAACTTTGGCTTGAATATTAATGATGAATTAATTATGACTATGAAATATTTTGAAATGTTCTTGAATAGGATCTTCTCACACAAAAACACTTTACACACAATAGTTATAGGAAAGTCACTTACAGGAATATGGAGAAATAGTACAGGATCAACATACTACTTCCGGTGATGTGAGTCGGATGTACTCCTGGATCTTGAAATAATTGAAGTCAGTCTGGGGTTGGTGTTACGATTTTTTTCTTTGTAGGGACGGCGGCTCTCGGCGGCGTGGCGACGACGGTGATGTGGCGACTACGGTGACGTCACAACAGTGTGCAGGAACAAGGTAAGTAATGTCGAATTATTATTTCTTTTTTTTCAGGAACGAGACGGCGATGACGAAGATTTTTATTTTATTGTTCAGGAACGAGACAATGATGACGACACTTGGAAGGGTGAGTTCAACACTTAAGTTTTTACGACACTTGCTTTACGTAAATATAGTTTTACTTGGTATACCACTTTTAGAGTTCTAAGCACTATAAAACTTCGGAGACGAACCGGGGATATTTTTTGATTATCCCTTAACGCTGCCACCATTTGTTATAAAGTCTTTTCTTAATGAGTTTTTAAAAAAAGGAATTTAAACAAAAGTCAAAGAATAAAATAAAAGTGAGTTTAATAAAAAAAATAGAATTATTAAATACAAATAAAAATGGTATCTGGCAGGTGTCGACTGGGTAGAGACGCGTGATGAACTAACTGATGCGTCCATGGTGACATGGGACTGCAAGATATGCTGATGATGAGGTTTGCCAGAGGGGCAAGCCGCTTAGGCAATAATGTATACTATAAATATATATAACAGAACGCTTAGGTTTACAGCAACAACAAATACCGCGTATTGCAGTAAGGGGTTTCGGTGGCTCAGAAAATTTTAGTGATTGTTCAGTATGTTTCGAGTTTAGTTCTCGTTTTAATTCTAAGGTAAAATTTAGTATTTCAACCATGGTTGTTGAACGAATTACTGAAAACTTACCAACCGCTTTGATTGATGTTTCCGCTCTTCCTCATTTAGAAAAACTCCCGCTCGCCGATCATACGTTTGCGACTCCTAGTAAAATTGACGCTTTAATTGGTGCATCGCTTTTCCCGCATTTATTGTTACCTAACATAGTAGAAGGTAACCTGTCAGCACCTCCCGCTATAGAAACGGTATTGGGCTATATCATTATGGGGTCCGTACCGACTTTATCGCCGCACCGCACAGGTTTTCTAGCCACATGCTGTGTAGTCCAAGAGCCTGTTGAAAAATTAATTAAAAGATTTTGGGAGCTTGAGGAGCCTCCACATGTGATTATTCAACACTCTGATGACGTTGAGTGTGAAGAATTTTACCGTGCGACTACTGAACGTGATCCGGACAGTGGTCGATATATTGTACGTTTGCCATTCTGTGATGACGTTTTTTCGCTTGGCGATTCGCTTGAAATCGCTCGCAAACGCTTTATGTGTCTCGAACGCAAGCTCGAAGCTTCTCCTACACTAAGAGCTTCTTATGATGATGTAATTAAAGAGTACATTGAAAAGGGTTACATAACCCCCGCGCCTCCAGATGACTCCGAGAGCACTTTGCTCCCGCTATACGTTATCCCGCACCACGGTGTCATCCGAGAGGACAAAAATTCTACTCGCTTACGCATTGTCTTGGATGCTAGTTGTAAAACAACATCGGGTCGTTCATTGAACGATGTATTACATACTGGATCTAATCTTCAAGGCAACCTTTTTCAAATAATTTTGAATTTTCGACTTTATGCTGTCGCTATGACCGCTGACTGTCGTCAGCAGTTTTTGCAGATTATTGTAAAGGATTCTGATTGTCGCTATCAACGTATTTTGTACCGCTTTAGTCCTAATGACGCACTGGTCCAGTGGACCGTAAATAGGGTTTGTTTCGGCGTAAAATCTAGTCCCTTTCATGCATTGCGCACCGTTCAACAGCTAATCGCTGATGACGGCTCTAAATACCATTCTGCGAGCGAGATTGCTTCAACTTCTCTTTACATGGATGATATTGCATTTTCCGTAAAGACTGAAGAAGAAGGAGTCACCGCTTCCAAGGAGCTGATAGATTTATTCAAAGAAGCTCAATGGGACTTGGTCAAGTGGAATAGTAACTCACCAACCGTTTTAGAGAGCATTCCCGTGTCACATAAACTTCCAAGAGAAGTTGAATTTGATAAGTCCGCTCAATATAAAATATTAGGTTTACACTGGTCTACAGACACTGACCATTTTTATTTTAAATTTTCGCCGCAAGATAGTATTGAATATACTAAGCGTTCAATATTGTCGACAATAGCTAAATTGTGGGATATCATGGGCTTTATCGCCCCCTCTATATTATACGCCAAACTAATAATTAAACAACTTTGGCAATTAAAGGTTGACTGGGATGACGTACCTCCTCCACATATCGTAAAAAGGTGGAAATCGTTTTGTGACGAGCTCCCAGTACTTAATTCCTTTCAAATTCCGCGACATTTAGGCATTTCAGATGGCAGCACTGTCACTTTACTCGGGTTCTCAGATGCAAGCGAGAACGCTTACGGGGCAGTAGTTTATATACATGTTAAATCTGCCACGGGAGAAAACACTGTGCGTCTGGTTTGTGCTAAATCGAAAGTGGCTCCTTCACCGCCGCTAACTTTTGCTCGACTAGAGCTCTGTGGAGCCGTTTTATTGTCAAAATTACTACGCACAATTTTAAACAATTATAGTAACCGCTTTTCGCCAAATGTTTACGCTTACATTGATTCAAAGGTCGCGCTTTACTGGATCAAAAGTTCTCCGCACCGTTGGCAACAATTTGTTGCAAATCGAGTCGTGCAAATAGCTGAAAATATTCCGCCTGAATGTTACCACTTTGTTCCTGGTTTGCTGAACCCAGCTGATAGCTTATCTCGCGGGATAACCCCTCTGAAATTATTATCACACCCTCTGTGGCTTCGTGGACCCTCATGGGCCTCTATGGATCCTTCAGAGTGGCCAATCGATGAAGCTATCATTCCAATTACTGGTGATATACCGGAACAAAAGCTATTTTCTCACTCAGTTATTACTCCAGAGAATGATTCTATTTATTTATGACCTCGCTCAACGCATGTCTTCCTGGAGTAAGCTTTTGCGGGTTATTGTTTATATGTACAGATTTCTAAAACTTTTGCCCAATCGTGTATCTGCCTCTGTCACTGTCAGTGACTAAGAATTCGCTGAAAATAAATTACTTATTGTTTTACAAAATAAGTATTTCGCAGAAGAAATCATTAATTTAAAAACAGAAAAATTATGTTCTGTTACAATAAATAAATTGCGTCCTTTTTTACACGAAGGACTGATTAGAGTCGGTGGCCGCCTTAATAACTCCGAGTTATCGTTTAATAATAAACACCCAATAATATTACCGCGTCATGACCATATCATTAATATACTGATCGATTATTACCATAAAAAGTATTTACACGCCGGGCCAGAACAATTAATGTCTTTATTAAGACAGAAGTTTTGGATATTGTCTGCTCGCCGTATAATACGGCAAAGAGTGTACCGATGTGTTAGGTGCTTCCGGATGTCACCTCGTCCCGCTTATCCGCTAATGGCTGACTTACCTAACACTCGCGCTAGGCAGGTTATAAAACCGTTCACTCATACGGGTTGCGATTATGCCGGCCCTATTTTATACACTCCGATTCGTCGCCGCGGAACGCACAGCCAAAAGGGCTATTTCTGTGTGTTCACATGCCTTACTACTCGCGCTGTCCACATTGAGGTAGCTACAGATCTTAGTACGGTGAGTTTCTTGGCTGCACTAAAAAGATTTCTCGCACGCCGCGGTCCCGTAGAGTGCCTTTTCTCTGATAACGGGAGTAACTTTCAAGGCAGTAGTGCTTATTTACGCGATTTATACAAATTTTTAAATAAAGAATATCGCTCGCGATTTGAAGAGGAACTAACGGAAAATCGCATAAATTGGAAATTCAATTGCCCAAACGCACCGCATTTTGGCGGTTGTTGGGAGAGTATGGTCAAAATTATTAAAAACCATTTGTTTAAGGTCATTGGACAACAGCTCCTGTCGTACGAGGAGCTAATTACGATTGTAGTTCAGATAGAATGTCTACTGAACTCAAGACCGCTCACAGTTCTTAGCTCGGACCCTGCCGAGCCGACAGCCTTAACACCAAGTCATTTCTTGCATACCTCGCCTTTGTGTTCTCTGCCTGCCCCTTTAATACAGTCTGAAAATCTCAGTTTGCTCAATAGACACTCGCTTCTAGACAAACTCGTACAGTCGTTTTGGGAGCGATGGAGAATCGAGTATTTGCAGGGACTTCAAGTTAGAGAGAAGTGGAACACCCCCAGTGTCCCCATAGTTCCGGGAACAGTGGTAGTTATTATTACCGATAACGTGCCTCCTCTAGCTTGGCCTTTGGCGATTGTCGAGAAGGTTCACCCTTCTAAAGATGGAGTTATCCGCGTAGTCTCTGTAAAGACTGCTAAGAGTACATACCTTAGACCGGTTGTACGCTTATGTCCGCTTCCAACTCAGTAGAATATAATAATAGGTATAAATTACTATATAATTATTGTTATAAATACATTTATTTATTTGATTAAATTTAATATAAGTTAATTTTTCGCTATTCATTTTTACACGCAAATTATGTATTCTAATATTTTATGATTGTATGGTATGTATAATTATGATAGTTTATTTAAAGGTGACCCTTTAAGGCCGGGTGGAAATGTTAACGCCAACTCTAACTTAATATTAACATTACGTACACATGTACAATTGATTAGAAATGGACTGCGATTCTAGTACCCACCTGACCTATCCTTGTGGTGCACCTACATCGCGACAGAGGGCATGAGCCGTCTTGAAGACCGCAAGCATAAAAATTTGCCATCGTCATCAGTACAATGACAGCAACCATATGATCGATACTCGCCGCGTGTGTTTACCTACTCAAATATCTCAGTACAGCTGATCGCTCGCATATGAAAGTGTATCTACGCCCTGAAGGATTAACTGAAGGTTAGTGCACTCTCCTTTAATTTCCAAATTCCCTTTTATTTTATTTTCTTTTATTTTAATTCGCATACAGTCCACTTTATTATTTGAAGATTTAATTATAATTAACAAGTCTAATAGTTCTATTTCTTCTACCTTTAAGAATAATTTTGTACTTATGTTTCTGACATTTGGCATCATAAATTTTAAACACTTAGCCTTTTTCGCATTAAGAAGTATGTTTTTTGCCAAAAACCACTGAAGAACCTGAGAAAGTGCACTACTTATGTCGTCAAAAGTTTCATCTGCAAACAGTACAATTCAAAATAGAAAAGCACCTAAAATAGAACTTTGAGGAACTCCTAATTTGACTTCCGAGCCATTGGATTTTACTTTATTGATTTGAACCCTCTGCATTATCAACACTTAAATATGAGCAGATAAGCTCAAGAGTCAAATCTGCAATACAAAAATGCCTCAGTTTTCTTATAAGAGTTTCTTGTTGCACCCAGTCGAATACCTTTGATAGATCACAGAAGATACCGAAGTCATTTTGTGACTGTTCCCAAGCATGAAATATATGTTGTATCAGGGCAACACCTGCGTCGGTTGTGGAACGCCCTTTTGTAAAACCAAAATGTTGAGGATGAAGTAATCCATTTACTTTAAAATGTTAAGGCATCTGACTGAACATAAGTTTTTCAAAAATTCTGCTTAAGGCAGGCAGTATAGAGTTAGGTCTAAAATTATTAGAATCATCTTTACTTTCACTTTTACAAAGTGGTTTTATTTTACTATATTTTATTAAGTCTGGGAATATCCCTTCGTTAACACATATATTAAATATTATGGCTTAGATTGATGGTATAATATCAATAATTCTACTAAGGACTTTAACTGATATACCTCATAGGTCACCAATTTTTTTCTGAGTTTGTAATTTAAATGTCTTATAATTTCTTCAAAGGAAACATTCTCAAATTTAAATACAGTTTTCGGTAAAGATAAGCGGTGACGACATGCCCTTTCACTTCGTACGACTGACGGTGCGACGGTTCGCTGCCCTGTGTGCAAAGTTAGAGCTGAACGGACGGCTTCAAACACGCGTATCGCGTTTGAGATGGTGTTTGTTCGTTTTTGAATTTTGTGGAGACCTCGGAAAAGTCAGTACCAATTAAATCCCGCGTCTGGTTCGTTTGTGTCGACGTGATTAAACATTTAAAAGGACTGAAATGCAAGAAGGAAAAAATGGACATCCTGACTAGATAACGTCGTGTATTGCAACGTGACACTGCACCTTTTTACTCTGCACACCGTTACAGGAACTGCCACAAGGACGTACTCAAGGGTTTTAAATACTAAACCCTACTTGTCTATTTTGTATTAGTTTTCTAATGTTTTAAGGTAAATGTCCGTCCCTTAGGCTACGCCTCTACTGACGATAGGACAGACGGATTGTCAACACTGCATCGAGACGGCCGGCCATAAGGTTAGTACCAATTATTTGGTAAGCAGAGCCTTGGTTTTTGGCATACAGGTAGCAAACGTATTCACGGACCTCTAGGACCGACCTTATGCGCCGATAAGAACCGTCGGTAAGTATTTGGTAGATATTTAGTAGCTAGTTTGTTTGCTTGAGTTATTGTAGGAGTTTAAGTTAGGTATTGTTTAGGTACACATGTTAGCGATAAGATATACGCGTTCGGGTAGAACAGATAGGGTAGAACAAATAATAAAGGCACGCGCAACCCTATTTGTTATGGGGTGTATCAGTCATCAATTTCTTTGTTTATTTGTTCATTTTTCGGTTTTTATAATAGTTTGTATCGCTGATTGGTTTTGTTTGATTTTCGGATTTTGTTTGTATTAATTAAGATAAGAATAGTTTGCATTGCTTATCAGGATTTTGTAGTTTTGTTTTTTATCTTTTGATTATTTTTTGTGTGCATTTTGTGAACTTTGTCTAAACCGAGGGCGAGATTTTTGATTTTCCTGCGTTGGAAAGCGTCGGCTAAGCTAAACATAGGAAGGCCGGACAGGAGGCAGGCCTTAATTGCGTGGTCGTAACAGGTCAGAATAACGGTGCTGAGCCAGGCCTACCGAAAACTGGTTGACTCCGATATGGATCAGGCCGAGGATATAGCGGACGAGATCAGACAGGCTGTAGGGGATCTCGTCGCGCCCCAGCCGGAAGGGGGGCCCGCTGGCCGAAACCTTGGAACGTTGGCACTAGTGAGTAGGCTGCCGGTGTTGAATACAGGTTCCCAGATTTGCAGGACCGCATTTAAGAATGTGTTTGTTAGCCTGATCTTCGCGCGCTCCTACCTAACTCCGGCCCCAAAAGCTGGCATACCTCTTGGCCTCGTTAGACGGGGAACCGCGTGGCCTTATCCAGTATCTCCCGTTAGACGACGCCAGCTGTACGGTGGCGCGAGAGTTGCTGGATAAGCGATACCAGAATGTGCGGCAATTGGCAGACGCGCAAATTAAGTGAACGACATTGAAGTATTTATAAAAAATATATTTATTTGGACAGAGATTAGATTAACTACAACAATGGTATTCGCTATTCTTAGTTTCTACAGAGATTTATATATTAAACATTTTACTTAGTTTGCTATTTCGTATTGACGTAGGTCCTAGATTTGGCTGCTGATGCTGCCGTGCTGACAAAGGAGATTTGGCAGGGTTGCTCAACCTTAACTCCTCCCTCCCTAAGAGAGAAATTATCCTGAGGCGGTGTAGGCGGTTCAGGTTAATTTCGGAAATTTTTTTTAAATTTGATTACAAAGAAAACAATACAAATAAAAAATATAACATAAAGGCTTAAAGTCCATACACTGACACTATTAACTGCTATGTACTCAGAGTTTGTTTCGCTAGCACAATATCTTAATATGTTCAGTAAGTCTTTACTCAACTCAGGTCGAGTTGTTTGTCTTCCATTTTCATGACCTGACGTTGTTCTGGTATCGTTGCTACTGGCCACTGTACGTTGATGTCTGATGCGTTGGTGGATCCTTCGATAAGGACTTCTTGGGCCTGTGTTTTGCACTTGTGCTTTGGTAATACGATGAATGTGCCTTTCACGTTGTATTTTCGAGTTTCTGTATTTTGAGATTTTCAATCATGATGTATATTTGTTGATAGTGAGTGTGATTTTTTAACAGCATTATTTCTTCAATACAGGTTTCGACTGATTGTTGTGCTAGGTTATCTCTAGAGTACAAGAAATTGTAATTTTCGATCTCTTCACAAGGGTTAGTTACAGCTAAGCTATCTGAAGCGTTTGATATACTATCAAAAGTTTTTTGCATTAATGTTATTTTATGTTCAATGAAGTGTGTCTCGTTTTGTAAGTAAAGCATTTCAAGCAAGCATGAAACATGTATTTTTTTTTCACCCTGTTCATCTAAATTACCTGATATTACTTTAATTAGTGATCCTAATGGGCTTCATATTGCTCTTTTAGTCATTCTCGATGGTAAAATTTAATACAATCTATCTGTAACTAACTTAGAAAGTATATTTATTTGATTTTTTACTCCTAATAATTCTTGGTTTAATTCAGAATCTTTATTGATTACGTCAACTAACTTATAGTATGCATTGTTATTTCTATCTACTTCTAAAACTAACGTATCTAAATCAAGTGTCTTAAATATAGTCCAATAATCATTTTTCATCACTGCTGTGCCCACTTTCAGAGCTGTTATACCCGGATTCTGCTTCAAGTCGTGAAGGTCCAGGGATTTCGTTGGGATTGTTAGCGTTAGAAGTCCCAGACACAATCTGCGGAGGACGTTTAATGTTCTTAATGGCAACTCTCTTTTTCCTATTTTTAATTCTACTGGTAATACATTTCCACAAGGCTTATCTATAACTTTTGATTTTCGAAGCGAGGTAAATGTTTGGATTTCCTAGTTCTGATAACTTTCTTGAAAATCACATCTCTTACATTTATTTCTGGTAGTTCTTCTCCAACCTTCTTTTCTCTTACTTAAATTTTTTCTTTTTGTAATTTATCTGTAACGTATTCGTCAAAACTTTTAATCGTTTACTGTGGTCTTGAAGTAGTTTTTCATTAGATTTCGTTCCCTATTGATACTGAAAGTGTTGCCCGAATCGGTATTCCCAAATTTCGCGGAATGTATAGTGTTATTGTAGACCATGATGTTGTATGTCACAACGGAAGCAGCGTCAAGTTCACTTTTGTCATATTCGGCTAAGCGATATATTTCGTTAATTGTTGAATGAAACCGCTCGACAAACGCCATTGAGCTAGGATTATTTGGAGTACCGATATGCAGTTCTATGTTGTAAAGATTTAATAATTCTTTTATTAATTCGTTATTGAATTCTGTGCCGGAGTCTTTTTTTTTTTGGTAGCCCATACATGTTGAAATATTTGATTAAGGCACTAATCTACTTCTGGCGTACTTCTATTTGGGATATAAATAGCTTGACCTAATTTGCTAAAAGCGTCTACTATTGTAAGATAGTATTTACTTTCTATATATAGTAAGTCCATGTAGACTTCCTGAAATGGTGAATTATGGTTTTGAGTTAGTTGTATACAAGGTTTAATTGGTTTTCTTTCGTACCTCATTTTTTTGCATTGTTCACATGCATTGATAATAGCCGTAACCGTCTGTTTTATATTTTGCCACCAGTATTCACGCTTAATTTTTGTAAGGGTTTCTCTTATGCCTCTGTGGCATGTTTTACCTTCGTGATATTTTTGTACCACATGTTTTTGATCAACTTCGGAGTCTGTTAAGTTTACAATGCGTTCTGTACATTCAACTAGGTTCAAAGCTCCTTTTTTATATAACTTTGTTGCTACATTCGAGAAAGTTTTCCCAAAAGACTTATCTTCATAATATATAAAATATTTGTTTTATAAATCTATATATTTTTTCATAAAATCTTTAACCAATTCTTCGTTTTCTGTGGGTAAATGTACTTCTAGAATTTGTTGTTTTTTATTTGATGTGTCTTTAACTGAGATTTTGTCTGTAAACCATGAGTACACTAGGACTTGTCTAGGTTTCGTGTCTATGGCTTCCTTTAATATAGGTATACCTTCATGTTCCCTATTTGACACTGAGTTAGTAACGCCGTCGTCCGATTCTGGGGTTTCGCCGGCTTCAGGTTCTCTTTCGGTCTCTAGGTTGCATAGTTCCATAAGTTCTACTTCATCTTGTTTTTTTTTGTTTTGAAGCTAGATCGCTTTCCAATTCCTGGATTATTTCCTGGACTCGTTCATCATCGTCGCCTATGTTGACTGATATAGAATCTATGTCATCGTCAATTGCGTTTATTCTTATACGAGACAAGGCATCCGCGTTAGTATTCTGCTGTCCTTTTTTTGAGGTAAGTAGGAAAAAATTGACAACTTGCGTCTGTTCGGGACGGCTATAAGGTACGTCATTATGATACTGTGTATTACATTCGTTATAATTGTTGTTTGTGTAATTCACTTGTCGTGAACTGGCTGTGCGCATAGTGACGTCCGTATTTGACCCGGATTGCATTACCGGCGGCGGCGGCGGCGGAATGTTGTGCTGACGGTGCGTCTCACAGCGCGGTAAGTTATTAACTACGTACTGACTATGTATCGGCGGTGGTGACCTATTAACGTAGATTATTGTAAGAATTAATGTTCGACGAGACGTTTTAATTGAAATTCCTATTTTGGAATTGATTATTCCTTTGATGAAATGTACGGTTAGGTCTGTTAATTGCTGTAAATTTATTGAATTGATTTTGTTATAAACTAGGTTTTATTATTTTAGGGTTATTTTGGTTATGATTTCGGTTTAGAGAGTGAGGATTGATTTTATTATAGTATACGGTTTTAAAATTTTGTTCTTCCAGAACAGCTCTTAAAGCATCCTCAAGAGAACTTATGTTTCTTAACCGGACTAGTCTAACTAAATATGCTAAATTATAAATGGTAAATTATAAAGAGATACGTTAAAACATGTATTATTATAAATGTGCTGTTTTGCATGACGTAAAGTCGGGTCATTAATTGATTTACTAAGTTTGGCAAAAAGTACAATTCATATGTGTTGTATTTTGTGAAAAAATCTAAACAACTTTCATTACTATGTCTTTTTTATCGTCTCTAGTTCCATGGCTAAGCAATCTTCCGACCTAGGGTCCCCAAAGTGTTGAGTTAATATTGCTTTGAGACCTTCCCAGGTTTCCATGTGGTCCCTTTCACCGATTGATTTTGCTGCGTCTCCACCTAATCTACAAGTAATTACGTGAAACAGGTATTGATTTTGTTCGTTGCCCCCCCTAAACGTATTTGATGTATTCGCATTTTATAATAAAAAGTGGCAAAAGTCTAGTTTCTCCCTCAAAGACTGGAATAATCTTAACCATTTCTACGGGAACACGTATAATATTCTCCATTTTATCTGTTAGTAAGTATAAAAAATGTAGGCGAGAAAAGAAAAGCACACACAGAAAATATTAATCGCAGATAAAAGTAACAAAAAAAATACACAGTAAAATGCATATAAGTATAAAAGTATCAAAAATCGCCTATTTATATCTGCTCACAAGAATTTTATTGCGAACCCTAAATATATTTCTTTGCGAAAGTTATATCGTGACTAAGTAAAAATATAAGTATCAGATATTAATGGATATAATATTTGATATTTTTATTACTTTATTACTTTTCCTACCAGAGTATTATCGTAAAATGTTAAGAGAGAGAAAAAAAAAATATCAATACAGACACATATCTACATAGGAAGTAGGTAATTAAAGGATTGGTGAAAAGATTAACTCACTGTTCCTTAGCTACTCTCATCCTTGAAATATCCTTGTTATCCTTGTAGTCCTCTGGTCGCTTCGGTCCGTTTCCTTAATAAATTGGTTTGTTCGGTGATCCCTGTTGAAGCGTTGAAACGCACCTTGTCCCGGTGTAGAGCCGCGAGCTGAGATTTTTATCAACTTTGGGCAGCCACCCTTCGGATTTACGACTACAGGGATCCTACCGGCTGCGCCAATTAAGTGAACGACACTGAAGTATTTATAAAAAATATATTTATTTAGACAGAGTAACTACTTATATTATTAGTTTCTACAGAGATTTATATATTTAAAATTATACTTAGTTTGCTATTTCGTATTGACGCAAGTCCTAGATTTGGCTGCTGATGCTGCCGTGCTGACAAAGGAGATTTGGCAGGTTAGGAAAGTTGCCAGTGAACGTGAGGAGCCGGTTTGAGTGCTCTCACGGAGGAGAGCGAGGGATTATCATGCATGAAATATAAAAATGGAATTTTCAATCTAAAATTATAAATAAATTTATATAAGATTGCATCGCTATGACGATGAGTCAAGTTGTACAGATGTACATTCATGTCAAATATATGCCTATTCAGTTTAGCAGTGGAGCTTGAAGAATATGGAAAACCGCTTATTATGAACTTACATCTTGTTTTATTGTGTACAAGGTAACAAGGTACTTACTCTCTGTATGATATTCTCCTGTAATAATGAACCATCTCCAAACAATATAACAATAGTTGTAGTACTATTTAGTTCACTGACAGATATGTTTTTAACAATATGACCAAAGGAAACACCTGGTGCAAAAATGTTTGTTACCGAATGATTCAACCGGTTGCTAAGGAGTAAACCGAAGCCTTTTCCGAGTTTATCTGAAATTAAAGTTGTTCTGCTGGGCAGCTGCTTGGGGATCAACTGATTGTTAAGCAGGTTTTGCCCTAGTGTTGTTGATGTTCATGTTCATGTCAATTTAAATTTCTTCCAGTGAATACATGAATATCTTTCTGTTGATGCTAAAGATCTTACATTAAATGTTCCAATGTGCAGTAGTTTTTGAGTTTCTCTATTTCCGTTTTGAGGGTTTAGGTTATTTTCCCCCTTAGGGACCAGCCGGCTTGGGGAAGTATTTTTTTTAGTTGTTTGTTGCAGGTTTGTATTATTGTTTTTCCGGTTTCGAGTGTACGGTAGTTGCTATACATTACTTTTCTCTCTCATTGAGTTTGACCTCGCACGTGCCATATATTCGTATGCATTGGTTGTATTGGTTTTTTTAGGAGCTATATATAACAGTTTTTTTGTCTGTGGTATGCTGGAGTTGGGTGAAGAAGACGGATCCCCTTTCCTTTTTTCCCGACTTACATCTGTTGGGGTCTAAACTATCAATTGATTTACTTTAAAGTAAGCTTTATTGCCCTTCTTCCGTTCTTCTTCAAGCTTTGGTTGCAGTGCCTTGCATGTTTCTAATATATCCTTTGCGTAGTCATCCTTAACACATATTTCTGTGGGTAGTTTATTTTTAGATCTCATTATTTCCATTTTACTCGTCTAGTTGTTTATAATTTCGGGTTCTTGCAGGTTTAATCCTAGGTAGCCATTGACTTTTTCAGTTATGTTTTTTACCAAAATCAAGTCTTCTTGTTTGTCTTCCTTTATTCTGAAGAGAAGTATGTTATTTTTCTTTTAAGCCATTTCCAATCCTAACATTTTCTCCTTTAGTTCTTTAACTTCATTTTTGAGTTGTTTGTTTTCTTCATCCAACTGTTTAAATTGTTCGTCAATTTGTTGCATTACATTTTTTGTTACTGCTTTTGTTATAGTTATAGTCTGTTGTTTCATTTGCTCTTGAATTTTTTCGAAGAATATTTGCATTCGACTATCCATTTCTCAATAAATATTCTTGTACTTTTATTTTGGTCGTTTTTATGGTTAAATTTTAGGTTATTTTTATTATAGCTCTGGCATCACTGATAGAATCAGAACCCTTTTAAATTCTTGTAGTGGAAACACTATCTGTCACAGTAAGTTCTTGCAGTTGTCTAACTTGGGTGAAAATTGTCTATACTTTGGGTTGCGTATGTTATTTTTCATACATTCTTTGTAATAATTCTTCATTTTTAATTAATTTATAATTGATTTTCAATAAATTACTTAATTTAACCAAAAGTTGTTTTTTTTAAAATTCCCGAAACTTTAAACCTATGCGCGGGCTAAAGATATGACTAAATCTATCTTTTTATTACCAATTATATTTTGTTTAGATCTAATACAATATAATATCACTATTAGAATATGATAAAATAATTTCTATTCTTCCCCACACAATAGTGACCAACCCTATTACTCATTTCCAAAAACCTGAACTGAATTACAGTTTGAAGTTGGTTTCATGCAAGTAAAGTGTGTTACAAACTGTTAGGTACATAGAAACCAACTTCGAACTGTAACTTAGATCACTTTCTGGAAATAAGTAATTATTTTTACCTTTTCAGTACATCTTTTTGAAGCCGGTTGTTTTATTTTTTACTTTTGAGTGACGAATTGCTTTTTTCGTACTCTAAACACATCCATAATAGTAAAAAAATGTTATACTAGATTTATATGGGTTTCTCATAGATGTCAATGTCAGAACTGGACCAAATTGAAATGGGAACACAGTAAGCATCAAAATCTGTTCACCCAGTAAACCAAACAAACATAAAAAAAAATACAGTCGAATTGAGAACCTCTTCCTTTTTTGAAGACGGTTGAAAAAAAAAATTTTTTTGGGGTTTTTCTCATAACATTGGACCAAGCGATATTTTTTTTGTGAATGACATGCACTGTACAGGTTTTTTATTATATTTTTTTTATTTCTTTTATATACTAGATTTTTCGAAAATTTTAGACTTCTACCGGAGAGACTTCAATATTTTACTGGATGATAAACAAAATATAATTTCCAATTCAAGTTTCGAATCACACATAATTACCTAAAATATAATTTAAATTTAAAACTTAAATTAAAAAAATAAAAAAACCTATTTTAAGTTAATCTATACCAATAAAATAAAGCTGAAGCGTTTTGATAATTTTTTTTTTGAACGCGCTAATCTCTGGAACTTTCAGTCGGATTAAAAAAATACCGGCCCAATTTTTGGGAAAGGTCCTTAGGAGCCAAGCAAAAAACAAAAATGAAAGAGTTGGCACCAAGTTACTTATTTTGTATCAAATTCATCAAGCTTACATTAATTCTTCAAAAGTTGGTATAATTTTTTTATAGTGCCAATTTTTTATTTCTTTTTAGTAGAATAAGGATTTCTTTACCAAATAAGTGGTTTTGGGAAAGGAATTCCGCATCCTTTACGGAATTTCTTTTTGGTGTTTAAAGATTATGGTACAGGTAACTAGGTATACCAACAGTTTATGAAGAGCAACTGCGGTTTCTGCAAAAAAAATAATGACTGGACTATTGATTTTCCATGCTATTTCTAAGAAAACAACAGATTGTGTTACAAGCCAACAAGAGTCTATGTACTGAACCCGGTTTGAAATCAAATTTCAAAGAAAAGTTTAAAAGTAAAATATCTTTTATCTGAACTTGGCTTAGCTTTTCAGTCTGTCAAAGGAATGCGATCGAGTTTAGTTAAGCTTAAAGCTATTAGTCGAGATTAGTTTCAATTTAGTAACAATAGTAGGGGTGCAACCGAGTTTAGTTGAGCCTAAATCTGTTACTCGGGATACGTTTTAATTTAGTAACAATCGTAGAAATGCAATAGCTAAAGTTGTTAGTCGGGATAAGTGTCAATTTAGTAGCTATCGTAGAAATGCAACAGATTTTAGTTGAGCCTGAAGCTATTACTCTGAATTAGTTTCAATTTGTTACGATCGTAGAAAGGCAATAAAGTTTAGTTGAGCCTATAGTTGTTAATAAGGATTAGTTTTAATTTAGTAACAATCGTATAAAGGCAATAAAGTTTAGTTGAGCCTGTAGTTGTTAGGCGGGATTAGTTTTAATTTAGTAACAATCATATAAATGCAATAGAGTTAAGTTGAGCCTGAAGTTGTCAGTCGGGATTAGTTTTAATTTAGTAACAATCTAGTATAGGTTCTATTGCCACCTCTTGTATGGAGATCATTCAAATTGTGACCAGAGCATGAAACTTGGTACACGAGTAGCCTAGATCAAAATAAGCCGATTAAGCCCGGTCCCCACCGGTTCCGCCCACAGGGGTCGGGAGGGGGGTGTTTGAAGAACGCTCACACCGGTCCGCAAAACAAAAATTCTAACGCGGCCTGATAACACCAGAAGCCGTCTTTGGTGATATTTTCGTATATAATGTGGATGAAGAATTTAGATTTGAAAATTTTGTAATAACTTTTACTAGAAAGAAAATGGTGATTTTAAATGCAAACTATTTTTTCTTCAAGTTTATGTTACGTAAAAATACAAATTTTTAAGAAGAAAAAATATCAGTAATTAGCCTTTTTATTTAACTTTACGAAAACATTACTTCGCTATGAACAGCAGCGAGAGTGTGAGCAAGGCAATCAAATCATACAGATTTTCAGATTTCTAATCTAAATCCTTTTATTCAAATGGGTTTCTAAGAACACTTTTGAAACGACAAATGAAATAAATAAAAATTGATTTACAAACTTATTACAACACCTACTGGTTTATTTCCTGCTGGCTGGCCTCCAATAGTTATTCGTTCTTAAACTATGAATATAAGATAATATTGTAGTAAACAAATAAATACATAGTTTTTATTGAAACACTTAACAAACAAGCTTTACAATTTAATCAGTTGAATTTAAGAAAGTCAAAATTAAAGTAATATTATAATTGCCTATTGTTATTCAGATTGCATAAGGGGCACATCATGTGAAACGTCCTAAAATCCTTAATTCTGTGACAGGGTAACTCTGGAGATACATATGTTTATTCATATATATCGACAAATTACACATACATACGCATACTTACATACATGTAAATAAAAGTAAAAGCGGGCGTAACACACAGACAAACACGCACATATACATATATGCATAAACACATTCAGACCGACATCGCATACCCGGAATTGGCTCAGTTCCCACACAACAACCTGGCAAAAAATACATATCATTTAAAATACCATTAATTCGGAAACTAGCCTAAGGGGAGTAGAAATAACAAAAAAATTCTCGCACACCGACCACTATAAAGTTTATGACAAAGTCATCCGCATATCGCCACACGCCACCACGCCTTTGAAAGCTACATTCAAACGTATACGCGTTAGTGTTGACATCAGTATAACGCGAAAGAGCAAGAGAGGCTCGGAATAATAAGGGTCCGAATACTTCGTGGTTGAAACAGAAACTAAATGCTGCTTCGAGATTCAGCATGAAAGCAACAGCCAGAGCAAAAATCCAGTTCATTGGCAAAATAGGTGGGCGACTTGCGAGCTATCCCTCTGGGAGTCGTGCTTTCTGGTCGCTTGCTAAAGCTGCCTAAGGAAATTTTTATCAGTCGTTGTGAGCGCAACTGCCGATGGTGTCTTCCACAGTGCTAAATAGAATAAATAGAATCGAATTTGAACGATGAAAGCGCTATACAACCTACTATACCGTAGTGTAGTAAGACCATGCCAAAAATCTCCTTAACACAGCGCGACGTCCGAGGCGTTGCTTCCTCTAGAATTCTAGATGTTTATGAGTCAAGTTGGCCAGACGGTATACCAGCAGTGGTGCCTTAACAGTGTGCTCCTAAGTTGCGTTCTGTATACTTACGTGCCTCTTCGCGCTTTCTTAGCATACTAGGCAATTTCCGCCTTCATGGAACTAAGAAGACTTTCCAAGGTAATGAAGCATGTGATCAACACACAGTTTCTAAAATACATAGAAAAACGACCTGTTCAGCAACCATCAATATGGCTTTAGTGAACTTTAGTCTAGTGTATCTCACACAGCGATGTGTGTGGCAGTAGCCATTGTGAGTTTGGGGGAGGCATTGGCATGTAGTCTAGACATAGCGAAGGCGTTCGATCAGGTATGGCACCTAGGTATTCTATCGAAGTTGCCATCTTACGGAGTGACCGAAGGTTTGTGCAAATGGGTGGCTAGCTTCTTGTCCGGTAGACGTATACGAGCCGTAGTTGACAGTAGTTGCTCTGATAGCATGGACATTAATGCTGGTGTCCCGCAAGGCTCTGTGCTGTCTCCTTTGCTGTTTCTGCTGCATATCAATGACATAATGGACATCAACAACATGCCTTGCTATGCAGTTGACAGTACTAGGGACGCTTATGACACGGGCCGTGCTAACATCCCTCTCTACATCCCATTGTGAGGGAAAAGCGCGGAGAACTTGTCTCTCAAATCGAGACCACTCTATCCAAGATTTCTGACTCGGGACGGAAAAACTTCGGAACACAAGTCCGCACATTCACTGCTAGAAATCCCCATACATTGAGGTTCCACAACTTGGGAACACGCTCTTTACTCTTGGAGATATCTCCAAGAGCATTAGGATCCTTAGTGTTGACATTTCCAGCTATGTTCAGTTTCGAGATGGTAAAGCTGTTGTGTAAAAACTTAGAGTACTCAATAGAGCTAAGCAGTACCTCACCTTGGGGCAAAGATTGCTAATTTTTCAAGTCGCAACTTTGGCCCTGTACGGAGTTTTGCATCTTTGGAGGGTGCACCCGAAAACCAGCCTGGCCTTTTGAACTCGGTTCAATAATGGGCTGAGATAATCATCGACGATCCCAAAGCCTGTATCTAACCCTTAAGTCTGAGGAGAATTTGCCTCCCTGTGTGTTTTCTACCGCTTGCATAATGGTACGCCTTCTTCATTCATCCTCTCACCTTAGATCCATGGGGTACAAACTTACAGTGTGGTTGTAGAGGGACTTCCTCCGCGAACACTTGATGTGTTCTTTGTTTGTTTGTTTGTTTGTAAACTTTATTGTATAAAATTAAAAATACAGAAGTTAACTTAAATAAACTTAACTACAACTTTTATACAAAGGCGGACTCATACCTAAAAGGGATCAACCTTAAATATTCAAAAAAATAGTGACTCATCGGGCTAAGGCGCATAGAAATTAGACGAAATTTAATATTCGACTAGATACCATATAGAACGAAAACCTCACAAGGAATATACATACAAATACATAAACATACTTACATACGTTTATCATATATATCATATAACAGAAAGAGCAACAAACACATACACCTACACCATACATGCAGTGTATGTGTATGCAGTGGAAAACTCTAGAGAGTAAAGAAATATTGTCAAAATACACATTTTTAGTACCACAGTTGAGTCATTCCTACTTCTTTAATACTATAATCTATTACGATGTTGAAGTATTATAATTATTTACTGTGTTAAAACATTGTAAAACTCTTATATAAAATTAACCACAACAGAAATTTATAAAATTTTTCCTCTCAACTTCCCTTTCAATTGTATCGCGTCCTTTGATTTTTCTGAACACAATTTATGTATTAAGTAGGTATATATAAATTTTATATTTTTATAAACTAGAATAGTAACGTTACACCCCAGTTTTTTTATGTTTTTTTATAATAACTTACCAATTTTAAAGTTACACGTAACCAAACCGAAAAATAATACTTTGAACTATCACTTTTCCTTAAAAAAGCATTTATTTTAGGAAGAGGTATTACCAAATTTATAAATTCGAATTCCTCATCCTTAATTTATACAAAAATGACAACAAACACGGCCTCTGGTGAAATAACGACGCGTTGGAATTTATTATTTGCGAAGAGACGTGAGCGTACTTCGACCACCCCGCATCCCCACCCATGGGGGTTAAACTGGTGGGGACCGGACTTAATCTGTTTATTTCTATCTAGGCTACGCCTGTATCAAGTTTCGGGCACTGGCCACAATCTACAGAGTTCATGTTAATGGACCCGTACTGCAACAGAGTTTAGTTAAGTCTAAAGTTTTAAGTTGCGAGTGATATGAATCTAGTAACAATCATAGGGATGCAATCGAGTTTAGTTGTGTCAAAAGTTGTTAGTCGGAAGTATTTTTACAATACCTACCTTTCACATCGATGGCTGCGTATGGATCGTACTGCAGGCAGACTGAAGAGTATTTAGTAACGTTCCGGACATCGAACCAAGGCATCACAGGCTCAGGGTCCTAAATTAAAAAAAACACACTTTATAGTATCAAAAATTTCATAATATTAACTCTATTAGTTTTGGCTTTTAGAAAAAAAAAATACGACAATATTTTCTTAGGCATAAAGTAAGTAAAAGGAATAAATACATTATTTCTGAATAATTTTAAGAAGTTATTTGATAGGGTTATAAATCGTACGGTACGGTTTATTAAAAAAATTTTTTTATACCACTCCGGTGGCAAACAAGCACACGGTCCGCCTAATGGTAAGCGGTCACCGTGGCCTATGGACGCTTGTAACACCAGGGGAATCACTCGCGCGTTGCCGATATAATATCCAATATCTGCATTATATCAACAAATAGTACTCATTATTACTAATTACTCAATATATTACACAAAATCACATTAGGTACTGTTTTATACATGCATTATATCACGGTAGAGGAGGAATTAAAAAATGGTATTTCTTCTGTTAAGAACAAAAATCAGCAATAAGAGCTACCAATCTTAAACTAAGCATCAAGTATTTTCAGACCTCCTTTACTTTGTCAGCTCAGAAACATGATTTGATGATTTTTACTCATAAGTTTTTCGAACTAACCTCTTCAAAATCATTAAAATTGAGATCATTACAATAAAATTAAGGGCTACAATCTTCAAAAGAGCTAAGCTATGTAAGTGACAACAATACTTACCTAAAATTTGATAGCTGGGATCTTTGATGTAAGTAATCGTTAATTTTTAATACAATAATAAGTTCAATTTTTCGCTGCTTATTTACAGTATTTGGCTTTTACCTCGTACGAAACAAATTATCAATCTTGCGTCTGAATGAAAGATGATTATTTCACTTCACTGTGCAATACTTATCAATGCCTCGCCTTAACTAGTTGCTGGAAACACACCCACATCGTAATGTGGGTGACAGCCCCATTTATACCAACCACTTTAGTCCTGCTTGACAGCTGGTAAGCCCATCTCCACAACACTGCTTCTGATAGCAGTTTACCTTGAAGTCGCAAATACCAGCTTTATACTATTAAGCGGTGAAGGGTCAGAATAATATACCTCTTTGCCCATTCTAGACAAACTAAAAGTAGGTCAGAATTAGACACCAGAATGGTAACTGTTTCACATTAAGAAAAAAACTGTTTTGCATAAAAAAAAATACAGAAATCAATGAAACTCTTCAATAATTAGGGTTCCATATCTCAAAAGGAAAAAAAGGAACCCTTATAGGATCACTTTGTTGTCTGTTAAGACCCTTTATCACAGAAACGCGTTAAGGTATCAAGTTGTAGGTGGTAACCACTGGTGGTTAGATCAGTGGGTGCACGGGTCATGAGCGGAAATTAATATCAAATACTTAACTCTACGGTCACTTAAAGTTGTAAAAAAAACAATGTAAATCAAATAAGTTTCTAAATCAATGTAATAAAAAAATATGACCAAAATACGGTCATTTTTGCCACATATTGTTAAGCAAATAAATCAAAACCTATGGACCTGTTGACCTAGAATCATGAAATTTGGCAAAAAGCAAGGGGGCTTATTGGGAACAGTCTCGACTTAATCGAGAGTTTTGCCTATTCTCGACTCTGGAGCTCTCGATATTGATAAAACTGTGGGATTATCGAACGGTTTTTTCGATACATTTTTACCCTCGACTACTCCAGATTACAAATACTATGTAGTTCCGAATGATAAACTAATGCTGTCGTTAAGTAAGATGTCAATGATTTAAAGTACCTAACTAAAAGGTTTCTTCTTAAGGAATTACGCAGAATATTTTTTTCTCGTTTGTATTAAAAAATATATGTACAATATACGAAATTATAAGCGGCACTATTTTACTGAATTGAGACGGTTAAATATGTGATATTGGGTTATACTTCCCAAAAGGTATTTTTTTAAAATGCTGTGAGCAACTGAGTCGTATGATCGATGCGTGTCTTTCTGGTAGTGATGTTCTGCGATATTTTTTTCGCTTTGATCGACATTTTTCAGTGTCTAGTTCAAATCAGAACTTAATGTTTTATAACACTGATTTACGTACCCACTGCCAATTTCATACTATTTTGCAATAATTATATTAAAACTTATAATCGGATTTTAATAATCATTTTTTTGTCAAATAAGACATGGTCTGTTAGTGTGTACAAATCACTAGACTACTTTTAATTCCGGACGATTATAACTTCCCTATGGAATATTTATACCCGAGTTCCACCTGGACTACCTAGCTACTGCTGTGGCAAACTTCCTTAAGTACTATGTTCTGAAGCTATGAGTGTAAAATAACTTACTTAGGTACAAGACAGAAAGACAGAGCATGAATGAAATTTCATATCTAAATAAATATTTTTTTACATTGTACACGGGATGTCCAAATTCGGTGTGAGTTGGTTGAAACGTTGGGAAGCGAAAAAGTATTCATACGTAGAAAACGCCCAGTCAAAAGACAATTATAAATGTTGTAACTCCCCCCTTTTTAACAATTTTAGTCTATGAATGATAAGATAATAAAATATTCTAAGAAACCTTGCAGCCCCACACTATTATTCTAACCTAAAAAGGTAACTAAATCTTATGATTAATGATGTAGATAATTATCTTATTTGGCCAAGCGTAATCATCAAAAGTGGTAGGACCCGAAAACCGTTGTGTTAAATAAGTAGTAACCCAGTTGTTTCAGAAGTACGTCAGAGTAATATAGCAACCACTAGTATACAAAATAAGCAAAAAGGAAAGTAATCACAAAAATAAATATAGCTAAATCTACGAACATAAAATAATGTCAGTACAAAACACCTAAGCAAAGCAAATACTCGAATATCAGAACTAAAGGACACAGGTACTAAAGAGTTTTATGATTTTTCCGTCATCCTTGCGCAAAGGAACCTTAATTTTCGCTAGTTCCATTTTTGAAAGTAAAATCTATACGAATACTTAATCCATTTGTTTTGTAGAGTGGGAACTAGGTAGCTATGTGTTCAGGACTTGCGACCTGAAAGTAGGTTTAAGGGGCGCCCCCTCACGATGAACATCAACGCTCACCTACACTAGCTAACCAGTCAAAATAGTAAAACCCTACTAACGCCGCTAAGGATGGAAATGGATTACACATAGTAATTACTGTATCTCTTGGCAGACCTAGCTCTTTAGTGGGATATATAATTATTATGGCTGGTATAATCTTAGTTCCCACTTATTCTTTTATTGAAGGTTTTGCTGTACGTAGCTAAAAATGTCCTCGAACAAAGTCTATTAATATATTCCTTCCTATTGAGGCAATAAAGATTTCTTTCTACCATAAATTTCTATCGGACAGAAAAGGCGGACCCATCATAACGATGTTTTAAACATTAATTTGGATATTTTTAATTGAAATAAGCCCTCACATGTCCCCAGCAATAAATTATCTAAAGCCACGTAGTGGTTGACCCACCTGCAGCTTTCAAAGAACCCCACTTAGGAAAACACAACCTAAAGGATTTCACAACGAACATACAATTTAATAATTTCTGATATAAAGGTATTTACTAACCAGTAATGGTGGTATAATCTAGCTGTAGTTTAACCCCACGTGGTTCCTAGGTTCTAGTGACCCACAAGCGTAATCTATGTTTTCCTCCTTCTAGGGCAGCATTTCGACAATTTAAACGACGGCAATTGAATGTTCTGTATGTATGGGACCACGCACTTTTATCACCACTAACCCCTCTCTAGCAACCTTCTTACCCCACATTTCAAACCCCTCATCCGGTTTTTTATTTTGGAAGGATGTCTAGCCTTAATTAATTTTAACAAAGAAAAAGAATATCTTTTATGTATAATACCACTTAACTTAATATTTTACATTTTGTTCGCTTTAAAGCTTTCATAAAATAAATTATAACTTCTCATCTTATGTATAAAATTACTGAACTTAAATATTTGAACGCGCCATTCTAATTTCAAGATGCATTTTGCTTTAGGTAGAACGTCCATTGAAAATTGTTTACTAATGAAAATCTTCGCGCTAAAACTTGAATAAAAACGTTGTATTACAAATTCACAATGTTCATCACATGAATTTTTGTTTTGTGTGGAAATCGAACTGATTTAGTTCGTTGGTTCTAGTTCTTATAATATAAATCAAAATAATCTTCGTTCGAGACTCCCTAAATAAAACATTTCACAAATGGCATATCCATGGCTTCATCATCAATATAAACAAATATTTTCATAGCAAAGGCAAAAGTTTATCTTACCAATGAAACTCCTAACTACATCTTTGAACGTCATAGACACACAATTACTAGGAATCTTATGTTTTGCTCATAGCAAATAAACCACCAGTTTTTCATAAACCTAAAACCAATATAAATACATATGCACGGGGATAGTCTATCTTCGTTTGACACCTAGTCGCCTAGTCTTGTCGTCATCGTAGTTACAACAACTTTGATTAATGTCTCAAAAATGTAAAATTTACTTGTAAAGGGCCTCATGTATAAAACTTGCTGACCCGGCAAACTTTGTTTCTTTTTTTAAACATCTGCCGCACCAACCTTATAGGGTTTTACTAATTCAGAAACCTTCCCCGGCGTGTGAATAACAACTTACCAAAATTTCATTGCCATCGGTTTACCCTTATTGCGCGAGTCCGACTTGCACTTGACCCTGTCCGACTCGCACTTGACTCTTTTTTTCCTTTTAAGAAACCTTCCCCGGCGTGTGCATAACAACTTTCCAAAATTTGATTACCATAGCAAATTTATTACAATCGGTTTACCCTTATTGCGCGAGTCCGAATTGCACTTGACCCTGTTCGACTCGCACTGGACTCTTTTTTTCTTTTTCAGAAATTTTTACCGGCGTGTGCATAAAAACTTACCAAAATTTCATTACCATCGGTTTACCCTTATTGCGCGACTCCGACTTGCACTTGACCCTGTCCGCCTCGCACTTGACTCTTTTTTTCTTTTTTAGAAACCTTCCCCGGCGTGCGCATAACAATTTTCCAAAATTTGATTACCATACCAAATTTATTACAATCGATTTAACCTTATTGCGCGAGTCCGACTCGCACTTGACCCCTTCGGAAAATCCTTTTTTATCGGATGTAAACTCAAAGAACACACCCTCCAAGTTTCAGGTCCCTACGATCAGCGGTTAAGGCTTTGATCCGTCAGTCAGTCATTCAGGATAAAGGATATGTTTAGATTAGTTCATAGGTAATATTTTATTTTATATTTTATTTAATATTTAAGTTTAATAATAAAATTTGACCTAATTATGTGTAGATTATTAATTTTATAGTTAGCAAAAATCTTATTTTAATACGACAAATTTATCGGTATGGATTTATCGACATAGCCTCTCCCTAACACTTTTCAAACAGACCCCGCCTATTTGATCGTGATTGTCTAAGACGCTCGGCTCTTTCAAAATTGCGAATGTATTGCGGCGACAGCGGTTCCAGTACTATTTGAGTAACATCGCACTTCTAATGACTTGTAATGTTCTGTGATAATACCTTTGTGACACCGGTCAGAAAAGCGGGTATACGGACGTCAAAAGTCAAGTTAAATACATTTTTCACCTTCAGGGGACAGAAGTTTGTTTGCGGGATAAATATATATGTATATACGTATATATTTCATTCACGTACTTATTTCAACCAACGTTAGTCATGTTGCTCGATTTTTTTTTTTTTAGTTGTTAAGGTGCACAGTTAAGTGTCGCAAACAGTGTTTTCTGCTGTGTCACAGTTATAAAAAGTGCCGTACCAAGTCAGCTGTCTCTTACTCGACAACGTGAGTTTATACAGCGTAAAGGAGCATAATGATTCGGTCTCCAAACGAGTGTCGTCAATCGAATCCAGACCTTACTGCTGATCAAGGAAATACACCTAAAATAACTCTTCGAAAACGAAAACGTTCTGAAAGCGACTTTCCTTTAGCAATTGAAAAGCTGGAACAGTCTTTTTCTTCCCAAATAAGAAGCATAGTTACAGAATTGCGCTCGGAACTAACTATAAGCATCGCTAAAATAAATGAAAACATCAACTCCACTATTAGGAACGAACATTCAAATCTTACAACCGCCACATTGGAAATAAATAAGGAAATCAGCGAACTTCGAGCTGAATATTCTAATTTACATCAGACTGCAACAGACCTCAATTCTAAATATAATAAATTAGAGAGTGAAATGGCCTACTTAAAGGAGTCGGTTGAATTTCAGTCGAAAGAACAGGCTGATATGAAAAAGGCTATTGATGTCTTCAAGCTGTCGTCCACCAATAACCTATCCGACAATATCATGGATCTTCAACAAAAAATTTATTCCATGGAACAGCAGGCACGTCAGAATAATCTTGAAATTTGTAATATTCCTGAAAAACGAGGTGAAAATTTGCTCACCCTAATGGAATTAATTGGATCTGCTATTAAGTGTCCAGTTGACCACCATAGTATTATTTCAATTCATCGCGTACCACATGCTTGGAATGAAGAAAATAACCGACCTAAAAACATCATAGTCAAACTGTGTTCCCGTACCTTGCGCGACAACGTAATCAGTGCATTTCGCCTGGCAAAGGGACTTAAGACGGACCAAATCAATATTACAAGCCCAGCTCGTAACATATATATTAACGAACATCTTACGTTGCATAATAAACAATTGTTTCGACAAAGCCGTGAAGAAGCAAAAAAGTGTAGCTGCAATTTTTTTTTTTTTTTTTTTTTTTTTTTTTTTTTTTTTTTTTTATACCACTAAGGTGGCAAACAAGCTTACGGCCCGCCTGATGGTAAGCGGTCACCGTAGCCTATGGACGCTTGCAACACCAGGGGTATCACTTGCGCGTTGCCGACCCTTCAGAAATGAAATCTAATAACTTCTTTCTTGAAGAACTCCATACTGTAGTCCTTGCAGAAAACCTTGGCAGGGAGCTCATTCCACAACTTAAGCGTTCGCGGGAGGAAGTTTCTCTGAAACCGCACTGTACGCGACCATTTCGGTTCTAAAGTGTGAGAATGAATTCCCTGCCGATGGCGAGCGGTGCGATGGTAGAAAGTAGCCGTGCGCATCATTTCGAACAATTCCTTAGAACACAACCCATTGTACAAGCGGTAGAACACACACAGTGAGGCAAAGTCTCTCCTCAGACTTAAGGGCTCGATACCGAAAGTGAGTTTGGAATCGTCGACAATTCTCACAGCCCGTCGTTGAACCGAGTCAAAAGGGCCAAGCTGGTATCCGGGTGCACCTGCCCAGAGATGGCAGCAGTACTCCATATGGGGCCGAACTTGCGACTTGTAAAGTAACAACCTTTGCCCCGACGTGAAGTACTGCTTCGCTCTGTTGAGTACTCCAAGTTTTTTGGACGCCAGCTTCACCTTATCTTGTAAATGATCTCGGAACTTAACATCGCTGGAGATGTCGACACCAAGGATCCCAATGCTCTTGGAGAAGGAGAGGTTAGTGTTCTGGAATTGTGGGACCACAGTGAATGGAGTTTTCTTAGCGGTGAACGCGCACACTTGCGTCTTTGTATGGTTGATTCGGACTAAGTTTACCACTCCCCAGTCAGAGACCTGGGACAGTGTGGTCTCGATTTGAGACACAAGTTCTCCGCGGTTTTCCTCTACAACGGAACGAGGGATGTTTGCACGACCCGTGTAAAAAGCGTCTCCAGTACTGTCATCTGCATAGCAATGTATGTTGTTAATGTCCACCATGTCATTGATATGCAGTAGAAACAGCGTAGGAGACAGCACAAGGCCTTGCGGGACACCAGCATTAATGTCCATGCTATCAGAGCAACTACCGTCAACTACGGTTCGTATGCGTCTGCCGGACAAAAAGCTAGCCACCCATTTGCACAAACCCTCGGGCACTCCGTAAGATGGCAACTTCGATAGAAGACCGCGGTGCCAGACCCGATCGAACGCCTTCGCTATGTCCAGGCTACATGCCAATGCCTCCCCCTGACTCTCAATGGCTAGTGCCCATCGGTGTGTGAGATACACTAGAAGGTCACCAGTCGAGCGACCGTGGCGAAAGCCATATTGACGGTCACTGACCAGATCGTGTACTTCTAGGTATCTTAGAAGCTGTGTGTTGATCACACGCTCAATCACCTTAGAGAGGAGAGAGGTAATAGCGATGTTGGCCGGGCAAGATATCTGCGTCTCCGTTAGAAAAAGAATGGTCGGCTGCGCAGTTTCGAGATGGTGGTGGACTGCATTAAGATTGGCGTGAATACCCCTGATGTTGCAAAAATCCACATTATATGTGGATGGAGTAGCCGCTGTGCAAACTCTTTTCTTTTTCTTTCTTATGGCCATAATATATAAAAAAAGTTACTAAGACTAAGGATGAGGAATCACTGCACAGACAGCATAGAGGACAAAAGGTGCGGTTCTAAGACTGCCGAAGCTCGCCACAGATGATACGGTTGCTGGCACGGCGGGCGGAAGGGCCCCTGATCCCCCTCTGTTGTAGTAGCCGGGTCCACTCCGGTCTCCTTCTCCGGCACGACTACCACTTCAGATACTTTACACAGGCTGGCGAATCAGCCTCCCAGGGCGGAGATTAAGTGATCCCTGGGTTCGGATCCCATCGGTCTCCCTGACCGCCGAACCAGCACGCCGCGTCTACGCCGAGCATGACAGCAACAAGCACCGCCGGTCCTCCGCTGTCCGCGCAGCGAATCCTCAAAGAGCTCTGGCAACCTTACTCACCGCCAGGAACACAACACTACTCAATGTTAGTGTTATTATGGCCGCGGTTTTCTGTAAGGTGGAGGTACTTCCCCAGTTCGGGCCGCTCATTCGAGCAAGTACTCGCTATGCCCTGCTTTAGTTGTTCGGGTGGCTTATTCGAGCGAGTACTTGCAGTGCCCTACCTCTCTTGTAAAGTGGAGGTACTTCCCCAGTTCGGGCCGCTCATTCGAGCAAGTACTCGCTATGCCCTGCTTTAGTTGTTCGGGTGGCTTATTCGAGCGAGTACTTGCAGTGCCCTACCTCTACGTGTGGATTAAAAACGGTACAATATTGGCGCGAATGTCAGATACTTCACCGATCTTCGCAATCAGGTCACATAATGATATTGTTAAATTTAGTAAAACAAGCCCCCAAGACCGCACACACACTAATACTCCCTCAACTTAGCGTATATTCGTCCAAACTCCTGTATATAATTATAAATGTAAAAATAATTTTAATAATCTCTATAACCATAAATAATATGCATAGTCAGCTTCCTACTATTTACCTTTTATGTCGCAAACTTAGTGTGTACTTATTTTATTTGAAAATTAATTTATTATTTTGCATATATTTAAAAAAGGCCCTAATGTTTAGTACAAAGATGCCCAATTATATTTGTGATAATAAACTTACCTATCTCATTTGTATTACTGCAATTACTCCAGCAGCTGTGTGCTTGTGGTGGCGCTCATACCTACATAACTTTATATTAACATACATAATATTTCTTGATTACGACAGTGCATATACACTTATAATAATGATAAGACTCGCTTAAGATAGCTCATAATAATTGTAACATATCTATTTATTATCAGAACTGTAGAGGGATCCGCACTAAGCTCCAGACCTTATACATGAATATTTTGTCATCATCGTACGACGTAACTATTTAAACGGAAACCTGGCTCACTGCACAAATAACAGACACCAAATTTATTGACAATAGATATGTCATATTTATATGTGATCGTAACCGTTCCCTTACTAATAAACAAGACGGAGGAGGTGTCCTCATTGCTGTTAAGCGTGAACTAAACCGGTTAATGTGTTAGTGCCCGCTTCTGCATTCAGCGATTTGGACATCATCCAACCTTTCTTATTAACCTCAAACTGAACTTTCACATAAAACCCATGAAATATTTTCCTCTGACTAAATTTAAGTATAATACCACTAATTACGACATAGTAAATAATGAATTGGAGAAAATCGACTGGACTGGAATCCTGAGCGATTTAAATGCCGAGGAAGCTGTCCAAATATTTTATGAAACTATTTACAAGATAATAAGAGAACATATTTCCCAGCTGGTTTTCTCCAGTACTTATTTACATATTTAAAAACAAAGAAAGAGCATGGAAAAAATGGAAGATGTATAATAATATCTGTGATTACGAGACATTTTCTATTTATCGCGCAACATTCAAGGCTGAGTGTAATAAATGCTATTGTTATCATATTAATTTAGTTGAGGAGAGCATACCAATGGACGTTAAATATTTTAGGAACCTTCATAGCTAACCGCAAAAATGTCTCATCCTTACCCGAGACAATGTATTACCAAAATACATCATCTACTGACCCACCACAGACCAGTAATTTGTTTACATCTTTTTTTCACTCTGTTTATGAACTATCAACTTTAGATACGAAGAGTTGGAAACCAGGCGTCCCTTTCACTGACAACTCGGTTCTGATTTCTGACATAGAAATAGACATCAATATAATTATTAATGAACTTAAGAAATTAGATACATCTAAGGGCCCAGGCCCCGATGGCCTACCCGTAATATTTTTAAAATCGACTGCTAACACCATCTCAATTCCGCTCTATATCCTATACAATAAATGTCTAAAGGAAGGCGTGTTTCCAGATGTCTGGAAGCATGCATTTATTACTCCGGTACATAAAAGCGGCGACAAATGCAATGTCGAAAATTACCGACCAATATCCATACTCTCTGTATTTGAAAGGTTAGTGCATGACATAATTTATCCAAGCCTGCATAATATAATAATACCTGAACAACATGGATTTGCTAGGCGTCGGTCCACTACGACAAATCTTCTGATTTTCAGTAATTATTTATTTGAAAATGTGGACCGTCGTACGCAGATAGACACCATTTACACAGATTTCCAAAAATGTTTTGACAAAGTTGACCACGAACTGTTATTATATAAAATCGCCTTCAATGGAATTCGCGGCAACTTGCTAAGGTGGTTTTCGTCCTATATATCTAACAGATCTTAAACAGTTGTAATCAATGGCTTCAAATCGAACACTGTTAATGTATCTTCTGGCGTCCCACAAGGCTCAATACTGGGTCCCTTGTTGGTTGTTTTATTCATCAATGACATAAAAGACTGTTTTATAATTCACATTTTCTTATGTACGCTGATGACTTAAAATTTTTAGACCCATTAAAGAAATAAATGACGTCATACTACTCCCACAAGTCATAAATAGATTTTTAAAATATTGCCTTGAAAATAAGCTTAAACTTAATACATGTAAATGTTTTTCTATAACTTTTACCAAAAATAAAAGCATTATTCATAATAAATATAACATAGGAAACAGTGATTTGAAGTCTGTTGACATTATTAGGGATCTGGGATTATTATTAGATTCAAAATTGCATTTAGACCAACATGTAAGCTCCATTAAAGATAAAGCACTTAGAATGTACGGTTTTGTCATGAGGTCTTCCCGAGAATTCAAGCGTCCCTCTACATTATTATTCCTTTATAAGTCTTTAATAAGATGTCAATTAGAATATGCTATACCAATTTGGAATCCTATATATCAAAAATACATAGATGCACTTGAAATTATACAAAAGAATTTTTTAAGAAATATTAACTATAAATATTATGGTAAACGCCAATCATATGCACAACTGCTGGATAAGTACAAGATGCTTAGATTAGAAAGTAGGCGCATCCTTCTTAGCGCCATGGTATTACATGGTATCTGTAATAACAAGTTTGACTGCACTTGGCTGACTAATAATTTATGCTACGTAGTACCGCGTACCGTGCAGCGGCGAGAGGTGCGCGTGCGTCGGTTGTTACACACCGCGCCATGTCGCACCAACGCCGGCGTACGCGCGCCCCTTCGACGCCTCGCAAACATATTTAACGAAGTCTTCCCTGACTTAGACATCTTTACTGCTTCAGTTAACAAGTTCAAAAGACTAGTTGCCGATGTTATAAATACCTATCATTCTTGATTTGCGATACATATACAATATAAAAAAATGTATTTCCTTATTGTACGTAATTAAATTAAATTAGTGTTATTGATAATTGTATCGAGTAACACATTGAAACAAATCTGTGGATAACGTTGTGGGTTTCATAATGATTAATCTGTTATTTTTTTGATACTAGTTATTAAGAATGATAGTGAATACTGTTTGTTGTCCCCAATAAAGAAAATGAAATAAAATATATGGGCATTTCTCAACTAACTGGGCAACTCAGTGTCTCGCATGATTTTTATTACGATATTCCGTCATATCAAGGCGATTTTTATTTTCCATAAGAATTTTAACAAAATTCACTTACATGGAAAGTTTCACAATCACAAACAATAACAATCACGAGTGGATATCAAATATTTAAACATTATCGAAGTATGTAGGTAGCAGAAAAAAATATTAGCTAAAAGGACTCCTTGCAACTCAATCCTAGCAAACAGTACAAAGGCACATAAATACCAGTTCATCGGCTCACAAAGGTAAGCGTTACTGGAAATGGCATGGTCATTTATGGAATTACGTTGACCTTATATTTGAGAATTGAATTTTTCAGTAGTAGGATCAATTATATGGTTTTTGTAATTACTTGTTGTACATTTTTATGCACTAATTTATTTATATATTAGATACTGATATATAGATTACAAATAAAGAACTAATCAGATTATTGATATATATAATATATATTAATTATTATTATCATTTTATATTTATTTTTTATTGTATTATATTATCTTGTATTATTTTATATTACTATATTATATCATATTCAACTATAGTTTATTCTATTATATTATAGTGCATGTGTTTATTATTCGTAATATAATGTTTTAATGATTTTTTGAAAACTTTGAGTTCTTTAGATTGCTTAATTTTTGATTTTGATTTTGATTGCATTCCTTAGTGTCATCTTTTGAAATTTTTGTTTTTTTGTAAAGTTTATTTGTGAATGTATATCCTTTTTAAGTATTTTACGTATTAGTACACAAGTGTTATACAGGTACGTTTGTTTGAGGTTCATAAATTTAGTATTTTCGTATATTTTTTTGGTAGGAGTAAGAAAATCGTAATTAAACAGTACCTTAATCAATTTATTTTGTGTTCTTTGTAATGCGTCTAGATTTGTTTTTGCTGCTGTACCCCAAATTTCAACAAACAGGTATGTGCGGTTTGACAAGGGCATTGTAGATATTATATTTAATTGCACGAGGGAGACATCGAACATTAAAATTAATTTTTTAAATACCAAAAAAAAACTAATTGTTATTAAATACTTGTTATTTGTTAATAATTTGTTCAGTATTAATTTTGCATATATTTATAGTTCATATACAAAAAACTTAATTTTCAGTCGTAATATTGATTTTAATTTTATAAAGAGTCGGACTCACGCACGAAGGGTTCCGTACCATTATCTATAAAAATGGCAAAAAAATCACTTTTGTTTTATGGGAGCCCCCCTTAAATATTTGTTTTATTTTATTTAATTATTGATTTTTAAAGTGACTATATAACTAAATATTCTGTGCATATTTGAACCCCTCGCACGCGCAAAGTCCCGTTACGGGGTTTAGGCGTATGAAGCACCTCATTAACTAAATAACCGGACGAAAGCTTCAACCTGTTGCCGATATCAATATCGAGCAAAATCAAGCAAAAAATTACTATAATTATTATTAAAATGAATTATTATAAATTGTTGTATGGGAGCCCCCTTAAATATTTATTTTTATCTATTTTTTATTAATTGTTGTTATAGCGGCAACAGAAATACATCATCTGTGAAAATTTCAACTGTCTAACTATTACGGTTCATGAGATACAGCCTGGTGACAGACGGACGGACGGACGGACGGATAGCGGAGCCTTCGTAATAGGGTTCCTAATTACCCTTCGGGTACGGAACCCTAAAAATGAGCTACAATTTTGTCCACAAATTTTGACCACAGTCTTCTGGTTTAATTATAAAATGCTGCTTTTATAAAATTTTTACTCCACTGCGCGATGATTTGAGTGAAATGGAATGTAACCGATATGAAGTTGGTTCCCATTACCTTATAGGACGCCATTGCCATTTTGACGTAATTCTGATCATAACCTAAACGAAATGCGAAAGAAACGCAATATAGAAAAAAAATGGAAGATAAACAATAAAAAGATTTTTAAACTAATGGAGTTAGTTGCAAAAAACAAGAAACGATTGTCAAGATTAGAAATTTAAATTAAATACTTGTCTATTTAAGATGTTTGACACCTTAGGTACTCGAAAATAATGAGTCAAAAAAGCACAATTTGGAAATTTAATTATGGAAAAGCTGCAAGTAAATTATAGTGCGTGAAGAACACGGAAAAAAACATGCTAAGAGTGAAGTTGTTTTGACAAGAAGTATAAGCATAACGCAGGATTTTTATCATACAAAAAAATAAGAAAGGCTGACACTGACTTGAAACAATAATTAAGAAAAAAAAGGATAACTAAAATATAAAGAAAGGCCGTTGTACTTAGATGTCCTGTTATTTCATTGACCTTTGTTTTTAAAAATATAACTACTGAAATTGAAGAAAAAAAAATATGTAGGCTCTTATGGGCACTCTACAACTTTATCAGGTAACAGGAAGTGTTTATATTCAATAAGAACGTTCGAGAATGACATTCGTGGCACTCACTACGTTGACTTTGAGCTGCTTTAGCAAAAATATTAACTGTTAACATTATAAGATCAGAACTAAGCAAACACTGAATGTTTATAATACTGAAATCGATGAAGAAGATGGTTAAATAACTGCGCTATGTTCCAAATCTATATTAAGAAGGCACAGTGTTTACCATAAGGGAAAATATTATCAACTCGGAGACAACATCAGGATCTTGCTAAAAATTATTTGGCTAAATTATATGGCAATAACAATTATAATTCCATATCAAATTCAATAAATATTTAAATACATAGTTAAAACATATTTTTTAAAGTGAAAACTTCTTGAGCGGCGTTGTGCACTTTTTTTGGTATGGGTAAAAAATGTTAAACTCGCGTCAGGTCACGTGTTCTGATCGAAAATTCATATAAATTTCGTAAGACGGAACTCGCGTCAGATTTATTTACATAAGCTTAGTTTTTGTGATGGGTAAAAAATGATAAACTCGCGTCAGGCTGATCGTCAGACGGAAACCATAATGCCAGGCCATAAAAATTCGCTAGACGGGAACCATAATGCCACGCCTATTATAATTTTTATTTTTAGTATATGGCGATTATGAGTAATACAGGGAGGTTGGATATGGGATTTTAATTCTATGACAGATTGAGATGTCAAATATACTACGTCAAAAAAGTAAATAAACAAACATTATTATTTCTTGACAATGTCAAAGTGACTCTCTCTTAAAGTCAATACTACCTCGAGTAATCGGAATCAGCGGTAACAGGAATGCAGGCTGCTATTTTGCTCAAAGGATTAGCTTAGCCGTCCAAAGAGGAAACGCAGCCTGCATTCTTGCCACAATGCCACGCGGACCAGGTTTATTTAATTGTTTTTAAGTTAGTTTTATTATAGTTTGTTATTTTTTTAAATAAAGGTATGGTGAAAAAACTCTCTCTTGTGACATATTTGAGTATTAAGCGCGAATTGTGTTAAGGACAATGGTTCCGTAAAATTAAATATGACGTATGAGTTGTCTTGTAACATATTAAGTTAAGCGCGAATCGTGTGTAAAGGTTTTCACTTCTGCCGGCGCTACCGGGGTGCAACTCGTTTTTTTTTATTTCTCATCTTAATCTTATGCCACAAATACATGTTTTATTTTGATGGAGTGGCAATTTTTCTGGTTTTGTGATAGTTGAAAATTCTAATTATTGTAAGAAAACTGTTTGTGAAAATGAAAACAAACAGTTTACTGTTTTTAAAATTTCCAACTGTCACTAAATTAGGACAGGAATTAGTATTTTCCGCTAAAGAGCAACATTTGACTGGGCAGCCTAGAGATAGCGCAAATTTGTCTCTTTTTAGGGTTCCGTAGCCAAATGGCAAAAAAAGGAAGCCTTATGTATTCGTCATGTCCGTCTGTCTGTCTGTCTGTCCGTCCGTCCGTATGTCACAGTCACATTTTCCTGAAACTATAAGAACTATACTGTTGAAATTTGGTAAGAAGATGTATTCTGTAAACCACATTAAGATTTTCACACAAAAATAGAAAAAAAAAACAATAAATTTTTGGGGTTCCCCATACTTAGAACTGAAACTCAAAATTTTTTTTCATCAAACCCATACGTGTGGGGTTTCTATGTGTTAACACCGCACGCTACATCGTGTTATCAGCGCTACTAGAATGTAACACAAATTGCATCTATAAATGCAACTCAATAATTTATAATGTTTCGCAATATAACACGTTACTATTCACATAATAAAAACTATTTTCCTTATAGGGACTAGTTTAGATTTAAGAAAATGTTATAACAATAAGTGTAAAATTGTATTAAGTTAGGTAAAAGTAGAGTAGGTTTATTTCATTTCCCCTCTTTACTATTTGTTGATATCAAAAATGATATTGTGTGAGTACCGACCGACATGTTGTCGACTTTGTACGCACGACTATCCCCAACAAAGCGGGAAATTTAGTTAAATATACGTATGTAAAACATATGCCATTTGTTGTGCAAAAATGTACAGAACTACTATGTAAAGTTCTATATAAACCGTATGTACGGTTATTAAGTTAGAGGTGAAAACAGTTAGCGTGTTGAGTATTGTACATTCTTTCTCCCTCACTCCTATAACAATTAACTGAAACAGGGATACAAAAGAGATGGGTCTATTAGTAAAAAAAGGGAAAGTCTAAAACTTTACCTGACTAGGGTCATTACGTCCTTAGGCTATGCCTAAAATAAGTATCACAGGTGGAATGCACACCTTTGCCCCTATACGTAGGTATCTACACCGTTATGGTAAGTAGTATGGTTAGGGCGCAAAACACATGTAAACTTATGAAATACAGTAGCTTATAACTCAGCAATCGGATTACATAGGATAAAGGTAAATCTATCATTAGATAGCACTTGTAGGTATCTACCAAGATAAATAGGTTTCATACAGGTAACTTTAAGTCCTGAAGTACAGGAGCACAAGTAAAATCTTGACAACTTGTATAACACATTTTTTCATGATTAAACATACTGACAGACACCAAAAATACTGAAAGGTATGTCAGAATTTTAGGTCTATTTTTTGACATATAGCACAAAGTCTGTAGTCATCTAGTATAGGCAGAAAACCCTGAGAGCTAGAATTCCAGCTCTTCTCTCACTACGGCCTAACCGTAGACGATGGAACACACCACTATACGTCGTTGGAACCGCCTCCGAAAGCTCTATCTTAGGACACCTAAATCGTCATTATAGCTCCCACCGTTTGGCTATAAAACTTAAAAATGTAAAACAACGTTATTTTATAGTGAAGCCGCAAATCGTGTAACTGTGATGGCAATAGCCGATAGAGACCCCAACTGTCAGTAGTTTTTTTTTTTTTTTTTCTGAGCTGACTATGCAGTTGGCTGTTGCAGCCATTACTGCTTCACCGGGCTTTTGGGGCGAGACTCTGGAGGAGCTTCAGCCCATATAGCGCCCAACGCTCAAGGGCTCCCCGCGGGGTAAGCCTCGGCTTGGGTTGTCGCTCTCGGGGGCGTCCCTTCGACCGGCGTGAGTCTCGAACCCGAAGGTGAGTCACCGCCAGGAGGGGAGTTCCCCGTTACGCGGGTACGGTTGCGATTGAGTGGGGGCGAGAAGCGCCCCGGCACTCTTTGATACCTCGTGTATCCTTGTGGGCGCCGACGAACCCGGGGACGTCGGCGTCGTGTTTGGAGGGAGGCCCTATTCGGGGAGGTCGTAGAGACTAATCTCGCTATCCGGACAGCGAGATCGTCATATGGGGCCGTTAGTACGTGCCGAGGCCGCCTTACTATAGTTTTACGACCGTGCCTAGGTCGATCGGGGGGGTGATACGTTGTGGATTGCACAATTAATCGATTCGGGTGATTTTGCGTACGCTCGAAAAAGCGGACTGCCAAGTCTTTGAAATATTGGGGAATCGTGGGGAGTTCGAAGTCTCTGTATAGGTCCGCGTTGCGGACGTACCAAGAGGCCCCAGAGGCCGCTCTGAGAAAGCGGTTTTGGAGGGTCTGAAGTTTGTGGAGATTGCGCTTGGACAGCGCAAAGACTACGCTAGCATAAGCTAGTATGGGGCGGACACAAGTTGTGTAAATATTTAGCTTATTTCTAAGCGACATCTAACTATACTTGCCTATCATGGGATAGAGACGACCGAGGACAAAAGCGGCTCGGTCTCTGACTATTTTGGTGTGAGCTTGGAAGTTCAAACGAATATCCATGGTCACACCGAGATATTTGGTCTTATTTTGCCAGGGAATGGCACGACCTAAGAGAGAGAGGGGAGGTGGCCGCGGTGGGCAGCCTACGGTAAAGAGGACGGCAGAGCTTTTGTCAGGATTCACCTCGATTCTCCATTTCCGAAACCATTCGCCTAGGGCGGTGATAGCGGGTTGAAGTCTCTTAGTGATTCGGCTCTCTTGCCTATCGGTGGTATAGAGAGCGGTATCGTCCGCAAAGAGGGCTAGATGGGTACCTATCGTTTTAGGGATGTCATTGGTGTACAGAAGGTACAAGATGGGGGCGAGCACGGACCCTTGCGGGACTCCTGCTTCTATGGGACGGGGGGAAGAAAGAGTGCCTTTAACTTTGTAGCGAAAGCTACGATTCGACAAATAGTCTCGTATGATGAGCACGAGACGATCTGGCAACTGAAAGTTGTACAGTTTAAAAATTGAACCGTTGTGCCAGACTTTGTCGAAAGCTTTCGCTACATCGAAGAAGACAGCGCCCGTGTGGCGGGTCTTACCTAACGCTGGTTGGAAGCCAGTGAGAATATGTTCCGTTATGCGGGAGGATCCATTGAGAAGGAAAGATGCAATGTTCGATAGCAGCGTTAAAAATCGCTACTAGGAGGCAGAGAAGGGGAAGAGTGAGGTGCTTTAGGATATCGTTAGAGATACCGTCCGCACCGGGGGCTTTACGGGGGCGTAGGTCTTTGATGACCTGTATGACTTCGTCGACAGTGACAGGGGGCAGGGGATCTTGTGGAGGCAGAGAAGTTCTGCGCTCCACTTCGCCGTCTACCTCGCGCACGTGGTCGGGGTCGAACGGCTGTGTGCTTAAGGCACATTGGGCTTGGAGGCTAGACGCTAGGTAATCCGCTTTTTCGTCGTCATTGAACGCGGGAACGTTGTTAGGAAGAGTTAACGGAGGGAGAGAGTTGGCGGTTTCGGATTTTAGAGCTCTGGCTAAGTGCCAATAAGCTTGGTGAGAAGGAAAAATGTTCTCCATAAGATCACCGAAGCGTTGGGCGCGAAGCTCAGCTAAAGCGGTTCTTACACGGCGGTGTAAGTCGTTGAAGCGAGCTTTATTTTCCATAGTGGGAGCGCGATCGCGTGCGCGGCGGGCCGCGTTACGCTCAGTCATTAGCGACCTGATGTGCTGAGGCAGGATTAGGTGGTGATAATCACCAACCGGCACCTGTCTTGAGCACTCGCCAACGGTGGCGGTCAGGTGGCTAGTGAGTGAGTCGATAGCTACGTTTAGGTCGATCGCGGATGAGATTACGTTGGGAACGCGGTATAGATGTGGCGAGCTGGGATTTTCGAGCAATTGCCCAAATTTATCCCAGTCCGTCACGGTTCTAGTGTCGGGAGGAGAGTCCGAAGGAGAACCTAATCGGAGGAGGACAGGGCGGTGGTCCGACCGATGCAATGATGATCGGCTGATGGCCGGTCGTCGCTAAGCTTCTAAGTTCTAAAGTGGTGGAGGATCTATAGGGGAGCAATGCAGGGAGCGCCTGTAATAGATGAGAGTGCCTCCGAGATTGGAGGCAGTTCTATCATTACGGACGGTGCGATAGCTCGCGATCGAAGGGGTGCGGACAGCGGGCTTTAGGAACGTTTCCTGGATGAGGAAGACGTCCGGTTTTCAGGACGAGAGATTGCGATAATTCCTCTCTTTGGTTACGAATACCGTTGGCGTTAAAATAGCCTAAGGAGACGGACCGGGGTTTTTCGCGCGCGGTTGTGCAATCCATTCTGGTTTTTAAGGTTTTGGGGCCACCCTGCGGAGGGTTGCGAAGAAGTCGCGATGCTTAGCCATGAAGCTGAGCATTTGATTTAGATCGGTGATCTGTACGTATTCGGCGTACACGATCCCAAAATAGGCTGGGTCGCAGCCCCAAGAAATCTCGGCAAGAATGCCGAAGTGCTGCTGCTCGGCCGTCTGAGCGGCGTTGCGGGGCAGCGCGAGAGAAGGGCGCGGGGGGGGCAAGGTGCGTTTGCACGAGAGGTGCGGGAGCACTTCGCATAGGCGCTGGACGCAGGATGTCCCGGGACATGAGAGGGGCGGGGTAGGGAATACCCGTGACTGAGACGGGCCCAGGGAGAGCAGACAAAAGTTTGTCTGTCTCTTTAGATTTGGTTGCGTCAATTAGCGCTGGAGGATGTCTCCAGATGTTGACAGCAGGGAGGGGAGCAGGCACGAGCGGAGCCTATTGCGGGGGGGCGCGATTTACCCTGTTTGGGTTTACGCGAGTTCTGTTTGGGAGCTTTGGGGCACCCGCGGTAATTCGCAGGGTGGCCTTCGCTCCCACAGAGTACGCAAGCGACCGGGTCGGATGCGTTAACGCGATCGCGATCACAGTCCGGAGTGGCGTGATCGCGCAGACATTTCACGCAGCGCGGTCTGCGTCTGCAGTTGCGCTGTGCGTGGCCATACAACTGGCATCGGTGGCATTGGCCTGGGTTCGACCGCTTGTGCAGAGTCTCGACCCGGACGCCCTTGAGTCTGCACACATCTTTAATGTTAAAGATGGCTTTGCCCTCCTTGGTGAGGTCTAGCACTACGAGCACCATGTCGTAGCACTCAGATCGGTTGCGGCCGTTGTACATACGATGTACTTCCCTTACAGGGAGGCCTTGGACGATTAAGTCGTCCTGGACAGTTTTTGCGGAAAATTCCTTAGGGACTCCCCTTATAACTGCCCTGAGCACGTGTTCTTCGGCCAGCGAGTACGTATGGTACTCGTATTTCTGAGCCGTAAGAAAGGCCGTCAGATTTCGGAAATCTGTTGGCGTCGGGACTTGGACTTTGATTCCGCGTTCGGCATCGTTGCGGGCGTGCGTATAATTGATACGCTTGGCCTTCATCGCGTTTGCGATGTTTGGCCAGGCCCCTTTGTCTTTGATGACAACAGGGGGCGGAGTTTTTTCCTTCCGTCCCGAAGTGGGACAGTCGACCTGCGAAGAGGTGGCGGCGGGGGTTGTGTCCATGGCGGCTGGCTCGGGGCTGGCCGCCGAGGTGGACGGGGACGGGGAAGCGCTAGGCATTTTGAGGCGTTTAGCCTCAGAATCGGAGGGAGGAGGAAAAGACTCCTGAGCGGATGCCGTCGAAGCCTTTTTTGACTTGGCGGTCTTCTTCCGCTTTTTCCCCTTTTTTGTCCCCAGGCCCAACCACTTTGAAGCCTTCGTAATCCTCGTTCGCCGCTCGTCGAAAGCGGATGTAGGGTGGTGAGGCATACTGAGGGGTGCACTTATTGATCGAATCGCTCTGTGTTTGTTGGAAACAGCTCGCCACTTAAGTTTCTCATACAGGTACTCTGGATGACCCGAGCGAACAATACCAAACAGTACTGTGGCCAGATGTAGCTGTCTACGTAGGGTCATCTTAAGGGTGTTACCGCTATTTAAATATGGTGTGATGTGAGTCCTTGGAGGTATTTTGTAGCAGAACCGTGCACAGGCATTTTGAACTCTTTGCACAATTCTTTCCGTGCGCGCTAACTATCGAGGGCCATAAACAACGTCTGCTTACCCTATCAAAGAAAGTATTAAAGAGTCACAGAGTCGAACGCGATGATCTACGCTGAGGCAGTCACGTATGCGATACAGAATTTTAAGTCGATAAAAAGCTCTCTGAAATAATTCGACAATGTGACTTTCAAAATTCAGATCCTCGTCCATCAAGACCCCAAGATTGCGCGCTTTCTCCACTTTAACAATTTGAGTACCCATTATGGATACATTAGGTGCTAAGGCCAGGATTCTGTCCCTTTGTGGCTTCGATCCAAGGATCATATATTTTGTTTTGCTAGCATTAAGTACTAAGGTGTTATCATTGGACCACGCATTTATACGCTGCAAATCACTGTTTAGTTTGGCATTTGGCACAGGGGCCTGAAGAGCGCGGCGGGTCGCGAGAGCGGGGGTCGTGGCAGAGAGAGCACGTGCGGGGGGAGCGAGAGCGCGAACGAGTGCGCGAGCGAGACGGGGAACGCGGCGGCGAACACAGAGGGCACCGTCTTGTCGTACGCTGTGACGGCAGCCACAGCCTGGGTAGAGCAGGCTTGGACCAGATCTGAGTGATCACGAAGACAAGCTTTGATGATCTCCCCTATCTGGTCCCGGGACATGCCTTTGAGTACTTCGGCCATCGCGGGAGTGGCCGAGGTGTAGCTTGTGAGTACCTAGTGACTCCCCACCATTGCTGGCGAGGAGCAAGAATACCTAAGTGCGGCCAAGCGCCCCGCAGTGCTACGGATTGCTTGGTGTGTACCTAATTCCTACTCCTACGGCCGGGGTTACGTTGTCACCGTTAGGTTTCCCCCCGAGCAACGAGACGTTTATGAAGAAGAAACGTTAGGTAGACCGCAACTCTGAAAAGAGTTATACGATCTCACCCACCAGCCCTTGAGCACTCGGAACTGGTTTTCTACAAACTAGACGCAATCGACACTTCAAACGCGAGAATGCGCGGAGCGGTGAACCGCTGAAGCGGAAATACTATACTAGCTATTTAACCCAAAGCCGGACTCAGGCCGGGCGAACCGGCGTCAGTCAAAGAGGCAAGCGAGGGTCACCATTATGCGTAGTAGTTCCGCGACTACAAGAACAGACACTCACACACAAAAACACACAGTATCGCTTCGATAAACTTCGCGTTATGGGCGCGTTGAAAAGCGCGAAAGCACACTCAGAGCGGGCCGAGAAGCAATTTCCCAGCCAATACACACTGCCGAGCAGCGCTTCAACACTCAGGCCGATTTTCCAAGAATTGCGGGCAATAATCCAAACAACAATTCGAGATCGTCAGAGCTGAGGCAAAACACCACACAGGAAACACAACACACCAGCTGAGTCACCACTGCACGGAGCACAATGAGAGCACTTGACGCTCTAGAACACGACCGCACAACACGAAAGTCGAATCGGGAATCGAGTCAGTAGCGATTTATAGCTAGGTAGATATACCTACACTTTCGATATATGTCTATATCGACTACTATATGTTGTCTTTCACTAAGTTTTTGTGTGGGCTAGATTTTTAGTCACCACAGTGAGTACAATAAGTTAAGTACTAAATCTAGAAGGTTCTATGGAACAACCTCTCCCTCTGTTGGGGTTTTTATTTTTATTATAAATAAAGAACAAATTTTGTATTTGGATTCAGTCAATCAAGAAGCTTCAAGAAGTATCCATCAGATACTAATATATAATGCTTAAAGTGAAATATTTGTAACTATTTGATAGAATTAACTTAGAAGCATAAGTTAAATAAAAATTAAATCGGTCTGTTGTGTGCATATACGCGTTTTCCTTATATCTCAAGCGCCTCAGAAGAAACTCTTGTCACGGGCAAAACCTTGTGCCACAGATTTCGAAGGGTCTGTCCGCACACTATGGATAGGTCTTTAAAAATGATGTTGAGGTTTGTAATATATTTTTTTTCTTAACTGAATAGTTTGCGCGAGAGATACTTCCAAAGTTGTTAAATGTGTCAAATTTCATAAGTGTATATATGTATGTATGTATGTGTGTATGTTTGTATGTATGTCCGCACATATCTCAAAAACTATATGTCGGATTGCAAAACTCTTTTTTAGTTTTACTTAATATAGTTCGCCCTAGGCAAACTTAGGTTCAGTATTTTTTGAGATACGGAGTTAAATATGTATCAGTCACGAAGAAAACGTGTCGTTGGCTTAATAGCGTCATTCTAAGACATGCATGTTGTTTCAATTTTTGCATAGGCTCTAGCTGAACAATCTCGATTAAAATTTCAAAAAGTGGCTTAGTTTTTTAAAAGTAATCGTGTAATCATTAGATGGCAATACTTTATGTATCATAGTAGATTCCTACTATACTTTAACCTAAAAGACAAAGGAAAATTTGAGTAAAGGTAGTCGGACGAAAAAAATATTAAGTAATTAGTTTAAATGACAACTAAAATAAAAAAAAAACGGCCAAGTGCAAGTCGGACTCGCGCGCGAAGGTTTCCGTACCATTACCTATAAAAACGGCATAAAAATCACGTTTGTTGTATGGGAGCCCCCTTAATTATTTATTTTATTCTATTTTTTAGTATTTTTTGTAACAGAAATACATTTCTGTGAAAAAACAACTGTCTAACTATCACGGTTCGGTTACGAATAAAAACGACCTTAAAACTGTAATTTATTGAATTAATAACTAAAAAGGGAGAAATAAAAGATTTATCTTATAAAAACTTTAAAGTAGGTAGTAAAAATATGCTTATTATTTTTTGAGTGCGGCGCCACTCAGGAACGTCCTTACAACGATGTGTGCCTTCACGCGTATGCCCATTGCCCGTTTCATTTGCGCTCTCGCTAACATCGACTTCGGACATGTTTGGTGTTCATCGCCACGGTTCGAGCGGTAGGCGGGTTATGTGGCGTGTTCAAAAGTATTGTACCGCATACTACGATTACCTAGGTAACGACTTCACAAAATAGTTGGCATATTTACTTTAGAGTTTTTAATAGATAAAACTTTTATCTCTACCTTTTTAGTTACTTATTAAATAAATTACAGTATTGAAGTCGGTTCAATTTTTGTAATTAAAGTTACGCATTATAATTAAGTAATCAATTAACTAATTTATTTCAACTTGTGATGTTAGTATAGATAAGATAGATGTATCTTTAGCTGTGTAATAAGTATAAATATATTTTAAGCTGCGATTTTAGTATAGACAGTATAGATGTATTTCAAGCTGTGACATTAGTATAGATGTATTTCCAGCTGTGCTATTAGTATAGATACAACTCCTATTGACATAAATAGTCCTAGTACATCAATCTAATAATCACACAAAATCGTCATAGAATTAAGAAATACAATATAAATAATTATACATACATAGAAATAACCTTTTTTCGTTTATGACACCCTGAAGTTTAGAGTCTTAAAAGAAAATATATTATACATGCCATATGCTATATCATCAATGAAGTTGGGGTTCCATCCGGCAGACTTGTGCCTCGATAATTGGTAGAGCACTTACACGGAATGTAAGGTATTGTAGGTTCAAGTCCTGACTCGAGGTTAATCTTTTGACTGCATCTATGTTATGAAAATCTTTATTTAAATTGATGATATTAGTACAGATGTCCTACAGTGGAAAATCAAACATTGTTGATAAGATTTTCTGTGAATACTTTTTACTACTTTATTAAGAGTAAAAGTATATGTGTAACCAAAATACCATTAGGTCCATCTTTTGTACTCTTTTATTCAGGTGTTGTCGCGCTAGCTGTAAGTAGCATTTTATTTATTTTAGCTACATACGGGGAGACTAATTACAACGGGCGTAGTATGAAAACGAGAATACGAGAAAGATATCTGCTGATGATTAGCTAATATATGTTACAATGTAAGAAAAGAAATGGTGATATTACCTTAAATCTAAATTCCCCTGTCGGTGGAGTTGCATAAGGAATTCCTTTAAAACTTGCGTAACTTCTACCTTTCTCTGATACTCCCCAGGTTCCTTGTAATAGGCCATGGCGTATTCTCACTATAGGATCAGAACCACTAGCGAATACACTATAAAAATATATTAATATCAAATTAAGAACGAACATAGCGTACTTGACTTTTAAGGCAAATGAGCCAATTCTCTTGTAATATATACTTATACTTGTTAGATATTTAAATATTTATTTAAATAAATGTAAATTTCATCAAGGCATTAGCTTTTGCCAGCGGCTCGACTCGCCCAAGCCTCCTTTAAAACACTACTAATTAGTTGATTTATAAAATATAGTTTTATTCAGTATAAAAACATGACATCTTAAATGATAATTAAATATTCTTTTTTGCCTTAAAATATTTTGAAATTAATCGAAAAGAACAAGCGATTTCAATAAATTGAAGAAAAATTTTGTCTTAATTTTTTTTTTTTTTTTCAAGCAAAGAATTTTCTTTTTCAAGCAATGATTTTTAATATTTTAATTCGAAAAAACCATTCTCTTGTTTGAAAATTATAATCAAAATCTTTTTAATGCATGAAATACTAAGCAATTAATTGAAAAGGACAAGTGATTTCAATAAATTAAAGTAAAACTTTTGTCTCAAATGGTTTTTTTCTTTCGAAAAAAGACTCTTCTTTTCCAAGCAATAATTGTTAATGTTTAAATAATAAAAAAAACCATTCTCTTGTTTGAAAATTATTAAGTTTTGAAGTAAAACCTTTTTTTTTGCGTTAAAATGTAGCGGATTATATCATCATACCGCTACAAGCCAGGCTGACGTCACGCTTCCTACATCGCGCTATCGAAGTTTCAGTTGCAGTTCAGTATATATAGAAACCGAAGCACAAGTTAAGTGGACCACGGCGGTCCCAAGGCATAACACCTCGCTTCGCAGGAGATCTCCTCTTTGCCGCCGCTCCGCATTGGTGACCCCGAGCTGAACATTTGACGCACCTTCCGCAGCAGGCCTACTCCATTCTACCAGATACATGGGACCACTTTTCAACCGTGTACGCTTCGCATCTCTCAGAGCTTTCGTCAGGACCTATCGCCGCAACTGTACAGCATTTTACCACACGATACCCGATTCGACTCTCGTGTTGTGCGGTCGTGTTTTAGAGCGTCAAGTGCTCTCAGTGTGCTCCGTGCAGTGGTGACTCAGCTGGTGCGCATTCCTGTGTGGTGTTTTGCCTCAGCGCTGACGACCTGGAATTGTTGTTTGGATCATTGCCCGCAATTCCTGGAAAATCGGCCTGAGTGTTGAAGCGCTGCTCGGCAGTGTGTATTGGCTGGGAAATTGCTTCTCGGCCCGCTCTGAGTGTGTTTGTGCGTTCTTCAACGCGCCCATAACAGAGTGTTTATCGAAGCGATACTGTGTGTTTTTGTGCGTGAGTGTGTGTTCTCGTAGTCGCGGAACTACTACGCATAGCGGTGACCCTCGCTTTCCTCTTTGACTGTTACTTCTACTCCTCCTCCCTCCGATTCCGAGGCTAAACGCCTCAAAGCGCCTAGCGCTTCCCCCTCTCCGTCCACCTCGGCGGCCAGCCCTGAGCCAGCCGCCATGGACACAACCCCCGCCGCCACCTCTTCGCAGGCCTGGCCAAATATAGCAAACACTATGAAGGCCAAGCGGATAAATTATACGCACGCCCACAATGATGCCGAGCGCGGCATCAAAGTGCAGGTCCCGACACCGTCAGATTTCCGAAATCTGACGGCTTTCCTCACGGCCCAAAAGTATGAGTACCATACTTAATCACTGGCCGAGGACCGCGTTCTCCGAGCAGTCATAAGGGGAGTTCCTAAGGAATTCTCCACTAAGACTGTTCAGGACGACCTAATCGTTCAAGGCCTCCCAGTTCGGGAAGTACATAGAATGTACAATGGCCGTAATAAGTCAGAGTGCTACGACATGGTGCTCGTAGTACTAGACCTGACCAAAGAAGGCAAAGCCATCTTTAACATTAAAGATGTGTGCAGCCTCAAGGGCGTCCGGGTCGAGACTCCGATGCCAATTATATGGCCACGCGCAGCGCAACTGCAGACGCAGACCGCGCTGTGTGAAATGTTTGCGCGATCACGCCACTCCGGACTGTGATCGCGATCGCTCTAACGCATCCGACCCGGTCGCTTGCGTACTCTGTGGGAGTGAAGGCCACCCAGCGAATTACCGCGGGTGCCCCAAAGCTCCCAAACAGAGCTCGCGTAAACCCAAACAGGGTAAATCGCGTCCCCCCGCCCCCCGCCAACAGGCTCCGCTCGTGCCTGCACCTCTCCCCGCTGTCAACGCCTGGAGCCGTCCTCCAGCGCTAGTTGTCGCGTCCAAATCAAAGGAGACAGACAAACTTTTGTCTGCTCTCCCCGGGCCCGTCTCTGTCACGGGTATTCCCTACCCCGCCCCTCTTATGTCCCGGGACATTCCGCGTCCAGCGCCTATGAGAAGTGCTCCCGCACCTCTCGCGCAAACGCGCCTTGCCCCCCCGCGCCCCTCTCTCGCGCTGCCCCGCAACGCCGCTCAGACGGCCGAGCAGCAGCACTTCGGCATTCTCGCCGAGATTTCTTGGGCCTGCGACCCAGCCTATTTTGGGATCGTGTACGCCGAATACGTACAGATCACCGATCTCTCTCAAATGCTCGGCTTCATGGCTAAGCATCGCGACTTCTTTGCCGCCCTCCGCAGGGTAGCTCCAAAACCTTAAAACCAAAATGGATTGCACAACCGCGCGCGAAAAACCCCGGTCCGTCTCCATAGGCTATTTTAATGCCAACGGTCTCCGCAACCAAAGAGAGGAATTATCGCAATTCCTCTCGTCCCAAAAACCGGACATCTTCCTCATCCAGGAAACGTTCCTAAAGCCCGCTGTCCGTACCCATTCGATCGCGAACTATGGCACCGTCCGTAATGATAGAACTTCCTCCAATCTCGGAGGCACTCTCATCTATTACAGGCGCTCCCTGCATTGCTCCCCTATCGATCCTCCACCGCTTACGAATTTAGAAGCATCCGTCTGCCGCTTAGCGATGACCGGCCATCAGCCGATCATCATTGCATCGGTTTATCTCTCTCCCCTAAAAGACTTGCTCGAGAGCGACCTTCAGTCGCTCTTAAATTTAGGCGACGCCGTCATTCTTGCCGGCGACCTAACTTGCAAGCATCGCCGCTGAAACTCTTCTGTAACTTCACGGAGAGGCAGACTCCTTGACGATTTAGTTGACAGACTAAACTTTGACATTATCGCTCCCATGACGCCCACTTTCTTTCCCCACAATACTAGGAACAACCCCGACGTACTGGACATAGCAGTTCTAAAAAATGTAAGGCTAAGCTTTCGTTCTATAGAGGTGCTTGACGAACTTGACTCGGACCACCGACCTGTCATCCTCCGATTAGGTTCCCCTTCGGACTCTCCTCCCGACACTAGAACCGTGACGGACTGGGACAAATTTGGGCAATTGCTCGAAAATCCCAGCTCGCCACATCTAGACCGCGTTCCCAACGTAATCTCTTCCGCGACCGATCTAAACGTAGCTATCGACTCTCTCACTAGCCACCTGACCGCCACCGTTGGCGAGTGCTCACGACAGGTGCCGGTTGGTGATTATCACCACCTAATCCTGCCTCAGCACATCAGGTCGCTAATAACTGAGCGTAACGCGGCCCGCCGCGCTCGCGATCGCGCTCCCACTACCGAAAATAAAGCTCGCTTCAACGACTTACACCGCCGTGTAAGAACCGCTGTAGCTGAGCTCCGCGCCCAACGTTTCGGTGATCTTATGGAGAACATTTTTCCTTCTCACCAAGCTTATTGGCACTTAGCCAGAGCTCTAAAATCCGAAACCGCAAACTTTCTCCCTCCGTTAACTCGTCCCAACAACGTTCCCGCGTTCAATGACGACGAAAAAGCGGATTGCCTAGCGTCTAGCCTCCAAGCCCAATGTGCCTTAAGCACACAGCCCTTCGATCCCGACCACGTGCGCGAGGTAGACGGCGAAGTGGAGCGCAGAACTTCTCTGCCTCCACAAGACCCACTGCCCCCCGTCACTGTCGACGAAGTCGTACAGGTCATCAAAGACCTACGCCCCCGTAAAGCCCCCGGTGCTGACGCTATCTCTAACGATATCCTGAAGCGCCTCACTCTTCCCCTTATCTGCCTCCTAGTAGCGATCTTTAACGCTGCTATGGAACATTGCATTTCTCCTTCTCAATGGAAAGATGCAATTGTTATAGGCATCCATAAGCCAGGTAAAGCTCGTACCGAGCCGTCCTCCTATCGCCCCATAAGTTTACTAAAGGCCCTTGGTAAACTCTATGAACGCCTCCTTCTCGCCCGCCTACGGAACGCTATAGTCTCCAGAGGCATTTTAATACACGAGCAGTTTGGCTTCCGTGCCAAACACTCATGCGTCCATCAAGTCCTCCGCATAACGAAACATATTCTTACTGGCTTTCAACCAGCGTTAGGTAAGACCCGTCACACGGGCGCTGTCTTCTTCGATGTAGCGAAAGCTTTCGACAAAGTCTGGCACAACGGTTTAATTTTTAAACTGTACAACTTTCAGTTGCCAGATCGTCTCGTGCTCATCATACGAGACTATTTGTCGAATCGTAGCTTTCGCTACAAAGTCGAAGGCACTCTCTCTTTCCCCCGTCCCATAGAAGCAGGAGTCCCGCAAGGGTCCGTGCTAGCCCCCATCTTGTACCTTCTGTACACTAACGATATCCCTAAAACGATAGGTACAAATCTAGCCCTCTTTGCGGACGATACCGCTATCTATACCACAGATAGGCAAGTGAGTCGAATCACTGAGAGACTCCAACCCGCTATCACCGCCCTAGGCGAGTGGTTTCGGAAATGGAGAATCGAGGTGAATCCCGACAAAAGCTCTGCCGTCCTCTTTTCCTTAGGCCGCCCTCCGCGGCCAACTCCCCTTTCTCCTTCCGGTCGTGCCATTCCTTGGCAAAATAAGACCAAATATCTCGGTGTGACCATGGATAGTCGTTTGAACTTCCAAGCTCACACCAAAATAGTCAGAGACCGAGCCGCTTTTGTCCTCGGTCGTCTCTATCCCATGTTAGGCAAGTATAGTAAGATGTCGCTTAGAAATAAGCTAAATCTTTACACAACTTGTATCCGCCCCATACTAGCTTATGCTAGCGTAGTCTTTGCGCTGTCCAAGCGCAATCTCCACAAACTCCAGACCCTCCAAAACCGCTTTCTCAGAGCGGCCACTGGAGCCTCTTGGTACGTTCGCAATGCGGACCTACACAGAGACTTCGAACTTCCCACGATTCCCCAATACTTTAAAGACTTGGCAGTCCGCTTTTTCGAGCGTACGCAAAATCACCCGAATCGATTAATTGTGCAATCCACAACGTATCGTCCCCCCGATCGACCCGGTCACGGTCGTAAAACTATTGTTAGGCGGCCTCGGCACGTACTAACGTCCCCAGATGACGATCTCGCTGTCCGGATAGCGAGATTAGTCTCTACGACCTCCCCGAATAGGGCCTCCCTCCAAACACGACGCCGACGTCCCCGGGTTCGTCGGCGCCCTCAAGGATACACTAGGTATCAAAGAGTGCCGGGGCGCTTCTCGCCCCCACTCAATCGCAATCGTACCCGCGTAACGGGGAACTCCCCTCCTGGCGGTGACTCACCTTCGGGTTCGAGACTCACGCCGGTCGAAGGGACGCCCCCGAGAGCGACAACCCAAGCCGAGGCTTCCCCTACGGGGAGCCCTTGAGCGTTGGGCGCTATATGGGCTGAGGCTCCTTCAGAGTCTCGCCCCAAAAGTCCGGTGAAGCAGTAATGGCTGCAACAGCCAACTGCATAGTCAGCTCAGGAAAAAAAAAAAAAAATTTACTACAACCTATTTGAGGATTCTCTCACTCCAGCGTGGCACCTCCTCTGTGCAGCATCACACTACCCTTGTCGAGTACTCACAGTCTAGCGTGGTATATAAAAATATCTCTCGATATAAAAAACAAATATTTTGAACTGAAGCCAATTTTTTTTCAATTAATTGTTTTGTGTTTGAGTCAAAAAGGTCTGGTCTCAGCTTGTGCTAAAAATATTATTTTAGTCTAAGAAAGAAAGAAAGCTCTTATGTGAAATAGTGTGAAATTTTTGGTTTACACAAATAAACTATTTTTACTGTAGATTAGTAGATTTGTACTAAAACTCTTGTGTCTTGAATTTAAATTAGAATATTCTCTTCCAACAAAACAATAATTGGTTCCCTTAGAATTTTTTTTTCAAGAATACGATTGTCTACGCACAAGCAAATATTTTCGACCGCATATATGTCATTATAAGTTCACACCATTACAATATGGCGACTGTAGTTAAGATTTTTGACCACCGGGCTAGAAAAAATTGTTACAATATATTATTGCTCGTTTGGCAAGTAGTTCATATCTTAAACTATAGATGACACTTTTGTACATACTTTAAAGTCTACAAACTGTTTTCGGACCTATTATAATAACTTGTCACAAGAGAAGTTACTGAAATCTTTTATATTAGCAGTCATTCAAGAAACAAGTTTCAAAAAGTATGTACTTCCAACATTATATTAAACACACACATTAACATTTTTAATACAACTGAGGCTATTTGATATCAATAAACAATATAAGAGTCACGCAATTCGCTTAAGGTTAACCGGTTTCCAATCGAGAAAGCAAATAGCAAAAAAATCTATACTAATATTATAAATGCGAAAGTTTGGATGAGTGGATGTTTGTTACTCTTGTAAGCCAGAATGGCTAAACGGATCTAAATGAAATAGCACAGAGATAGAGTATAGTATAGAATAGCACATAGGCTAATTTTTACCCCAAAAAATGTAAAAGGTCCCGTGGAAATAACTGTAACCGAATTTCACTTGAACGCTATAGTTATAGCTACGGCTATATATTGCTATAACATTTTTTCTAGTGTAATCAAGGAGTTGGCGTAAGAATCCCATGCCGATGATCACATTTAGGATGGGCGGAGCCGCTGGCAAAAGCTAGTATCTTAATAAGAGTGAAATTTATTTATTTATTTAAAAACTAAATCTACAAGACAATTTGGTTGTCGGCCTTCGAAGCCGTCAAAACTATGCCGTTGCTTAATCTAATATTAATATATTTATTTAGTGTATTAGCTAGTGGTTCCGATCCTGTAGTGAGAATACCTCATGGCCTATTAAAAGGGACTTGGGGAGTATCAGAGAATGGAAGAATTTAAGCAAGTTTTCAACGAATATGCAACTCCACCGACAGGAAAATATAGATTTATGGTAATATTACTATTTCTCTTCTTAAACGGTATATATATCAGCTAATCATTAGTATATATTTTCTCATACTCTCGTCTTCATACAGCGCCCGTCGCTCGTCGTAATTAGTTTCCCGTATGTAGTTGGAATTAATAAAACGTTACCAGCAGCAGCTGTAGTATCTAGTGCTTCAACACCAAAGTAAAAATGATCAAAAGATGGACCTTGTCATCTTTTCTTCACACACACACTTTTACTCTGGTGTTTAATAAAGTATAAATAAAAAGATGAGTTACAAAAAACATTTTCAACAATGTTTGATTTTTCATTGTAGGTTTGCTCTTGCTGTATATTATTTCTATAACACTTAAAATACATCTACTATCTATACTAATATCACAGCTTAAAATACATTTACTATCTATACTAATATCACAGCTTGAAATGAGTCGAGAGTCAACTTATTGCACATAGCTGCTCTGTAGCAAAGTACAGAGCAACAAATTTTTCTGACTCTCTGACCTTGGGTGTATGTTCGCTAGGGTCGTTGTAAGTACACACCATTTTAATATAACGACTGTAGTTTTGATTTTAAACCGCCGGGTCAAACAAGTTTGTTGCACTGTACATGGACTGCACCTCGCTCTTTAGTAGAACGTGGTTATGGTAGTATTGTCGAATTTCTGAAAGGCCGGCTAACGTGAACCGGCTTGTATAGCGACGACACCACTGTTATTTATATAGGGGCTCTGCTGCTGATATTGAAACCATATCTAGACACGCGGTAGCGTGTCAAACCAAGTTCAAGTAACAGAACTGGCGAGCAGCACCGTGTGTAATTTTACACGAACCATTTGGAGCGACTTTGACCCCTTCATAACTCAAAAACTATTTCACATAAACGTGTCAAATTTGGCTGATATATTAAAACTTGCAAGAGACATATGTGCTCCAAATTTCATAAGCACATCTCAAACGGTTATTTAAATATTAATGTTCAAAAATCGTCATTTTTATCTCTGACTGACCTATAGATCATAACTCTAACCCAGTTTCAGATGACCCAGAAAGTTCAAATTTGGCATGCACATAGGTAATTAGATGAATACAAAGGAATTAATGAGAAACTGATAAATTTTTATCATTTTATTATAATTTTTCACTTAACGGCAGCGATCGCGCGTAACCTTAATGACCGTCAAGTTTTTTAAGAATTAAAAAGACAAATAATTAAATTATTTGAATGATAATGTACTTAAACACATTCCCTTAAGATATGAAAAAAAAAATTTGACAGAAAGCCTACAAAAACTTATAGTAAAGCACTTCTACGAAGCGAATCTTAACGACGTCAGGCGCGCGTTTACTTTGCAAAACCTACTCACAACGAAAGATTTAATTTAGATTAAGCAATGCGCGCAGAAAGGAAGAATCTATTGTTTTCAGTTTACAATGAACCTATGAGAGGCTACTTATATTGGCAAACATGAGTGATGATAATATACGAATTTATAACCGAAAATAGGGTTACCGCGGTCGATTCAACGAAGCGTGACCGCTTGAAGGTTTGATTCTATTAGGAACACTTAACTTATACTTACTTATAAAAACGGTAATGTAAGAATCAGCAATCAGCAATCAAAACTTATGACAGCCGGTTTTATGTGGATTTTAAGGTTTCACGTGAATATATAACGAGTTGAATACCATCCTTAATTTGTCTTTAATCCTTCTAGTTTAAATCTAAAATTTCCTTCCTTTGGATTTAAACTAGAAGGATTAAAGACAAATTAAGGATGGTATTCAACTCGTTATATATTCGTCCTTAATAGTTTAAATCAAAAATTAATAATAATTTTAGTATAGTTATAAGAGTTATAAGTAGGTATGTATACTTAATTCTGAATGAGTTTGAGAATGAGAACTTATTGGTAACAAATTGTTTTTCTTGAGAATTCAATAGATAACAGGTAATTTGTACCGTAATCGTCTTAAATAATTATCTTTTTATTACGTATTTTGTACAATGAGTCGTACAACAGAATGACGGGTGGGTAACACACTTACCTTACAAATTACTTATAAATAAGTACCTACTAATAATTTATGTATAAAAAGTAATGAAATCCCATCAAAACCATAAATGTGAAATGAGAGCCGTTCAATATTATGATATATGCCTTGGATGTTGACTTCAACAACAAACGAAGTGAGATCTAAATGGGTGCTAAGTTAAATGGTCAGTCCTGAAATGTATTTATAAAAACATAAAATATAATTTCTTCTTCTAACTTAGGATAATATATTGTAGCCTAAGGTCTGACTTGGCTAGTTTCACATATATGAATTATATTATAGCCTTCGCAAGTTCTGAACTTACTAGTCGGTTCTTATTTTAATATTCCGAAAATTTGTCTTGCTGGTAGAAACTAGCCTTCGAACATAATATTTTTGACAATTTACTTTCAACAGTTTCTGTCTGATCATAAATAGAAGTCTGATAATGCAATACCTGTGGGTGGTGGCAAATGTGTACATTTTTTTTATTGTAGGATTTTATTCGTATTTTCGACGATTTGTACCATTATGGCACAATTCACACACACACATTATAGTATGGCACTAATTTGTCTCCCTACTAGAAGAAGTATAGCAATAATAAAACCCAAATACAATACTAGTACAAATTGTTTTGGAAAAAAAAATTTACCCCTTGGCGGTATGGCGGCCATTTGGAACCGTCCCAAAAATATTGCATGGTGATGTTCGTGACTCGACGATGATTAGCTGTGCAAAAATTAGCTTGGTAAAAATGGTTGAATTGTTTTTTTGAAGTGAAAACTTCTTTAGCGGCGTTGTGCACTTTTTTGGTATGGGTAAAAAATGATAAACTCGCGTCAGGTCACGTGTCCTAGTCGTGGAAATTCGTAAGACGGAAACCGTAATGCCACGCCTATTATAATTTTTATTTTTAGTATTCGCGATTATGAGTAGTACAGGGAGGTTGGATATGGAATTTTAATTCTATGACAGATTGCGATGTCAAATATACTACGTTAAAAAAGTAAATAAACAAACATTATTATTTCTTGACAATATCAAAGACATGTCTTGTGACATATTTGAGTGTTAAGCGCGAATCGTGTGTAAAGGTTTTCACTTCTGCCGGCACTCCCGGAGTGCAACTCGTTTCTTTGTGGAACAAATCGTTTGACACTCGTATCTATCCGACACGTTCGACCAGACGTACCAGCGCTATGACCATCATTTTTCTTTTCGTCATTACGTAGTTAGACCCCTGAAGAACCGCCATACTGGTACAAATGACCCAATATTTTATGTCACTGTCTCCCGGTCTATGAGAAAACTATCGGTGACTATTTGTTATGTAGATTTTGATTTTAACTAAATGGTAAATATGTTATTTCAAGCAGAAAAAAACCTAGACGGAATAAATTATTACTACTTATTATTGAAATTTAATTATTTTATAGTATTGTAACATCCAGAAAGTATTTTTATCATAGCCCCAACAGAACGCGGTTACTTGTGCTGGCCAGTCGCCATTTTGATAAACGACATCGCTTTCTTGAATTGTTAGGCTGTCGCGCATAAAGCAACCTAAATTAAATTATTTTCTATTTGGTTAATTATTATATTGGTATATAGTGATGTCTACATTAACGTTAATTTTTATATCTGGTGTTTAATTTCATACCGTATTTTGTTATATTCATACTTTGATATGGATTTTTATTTTAACATCATTATATGAGGACAAAGCAGACCCTAAAATTACTTTTGGATTTAATTTATCAAGTAAAATGTTGGATGTGAATGTTTTTATTTAATTTTTCAAAAAAATCCAAGCTGGTTATCAGACACTTTATAAAGAGGTGATTGAGAAAGTAAGAAATTTTATAAGATCAATAAAGAAATCCTATACACTTACTGAGATTTACAGGAGAAATAGCTGTGCTATCCTTTTGTTAACGTGATGCCACACTGTATATCGACAGACTCAGTATTAAAATTTATGTTAAGTAAACTTGACCAACAAAACACTTATCTGAGTTCAAATATCAGCTACATTACCTCCATGATTCAAGTAGACTGATTAAAACGATTTTATTTAGTGCTTTGTTTTGTCAAAACAATATTATTTTACTAATATTTTTAAATATCTTCCATTTAATAGCTCCACATAAACTAAAAGTTTTATGTTTTTCTATTTATTGATCAATATTTACAAAAGCACAATTATCTTATAAGTAAAGTCGCTCGTTTAAACCACAGAGGTTTTTGTACGGGCGAGAGTTCGCATGGTGTTTAAAAAATAATATAATAAAATAAATGTTGCAAAGCTGCTAAGTTAATCCACTTAATAAGTACAATAAACGCCAAAACTAAGTTACTTTAATATATAACAATAACTATTCTGTCTTTGAAATTAGATCTAAGTTCTCTAAACAGTAGTTTTTAAGTAATCTTTTATATTGTTGTTTATTTAAATATTTGTTAATTATATTTTTAGGAAGACTATTCAATATTTTAGGTAGTATGTGACGACATATTCTGGTTCCATTAAGGTTATTAAATTTGGGCATGATGAATTTTTTAGAATTTGGTATTTTTCTTAAGTGACTTTTCCGTTTATAAGCGCAAAGCTGGTTTATGTTTGTTATTTCTTCTTTCATTATATCCATTTTTATTTTACATTGTATTGGTAGGATTTTACAATATTTAAATAGCTCGTTATAATTATCATTGTATTTATGTTTTACATGTCGAGGCACAATATTTTTTAATAGTCTAACTTGCAATTTTTATATCTCATCAATTTTTATATCTTACAAGTCCCACGTACATGTGCTCCTACACTATATCCAACTTAATACACCAGCTATTATGGCTGCAGACCAATTCGTTATGCATGCATTATTGGACATGCGCTATTATATTTTCTTGTAGTTGCGCCCAGTGGCACATGCGATCAAAGTTTTGCTGTAATTTTTGTTTCGCAAGTTTTAAATCAATGTCAGCAACCATAAGGCAAGTGTCATCTTCAAACTGATATACGGAGCCGTGATCGAATAGGTCGCACATTTGATTTGCGTAAATTATGTATTCACTCGGCCCGATTATAGAGCCTTGTGCGGTGCCCTTGTCTGTAGATATCTTATTGCTGAATTTGTTTCCAACCTTAACCTTTGTAAATCTATTCTCATGATAATTTTTGAAGAGTTGTAGCAGAGGCCCCGAATACCAGATTGCTCGAGTCGTTTGAAAAGCACGTTATATCTCAACATGTCAAAAGCTTTGCTGAAATCAACGAAGATGACGAGCACATGACGCTTTTCATTCAGGTGGTCGTTAATCTCGTTAGTAAATTGACAAAGCAATTGAGAAGTCCTTTTTTTTTGGAACCCGTACTGACGATTATGAATAATCTTGTTCGTTTGTAGGTATTGACTCACTTTATCCCCAAGATACCTTTCAATTGTCTTGTCTTGTCAATGCATGAAAAAATAGTAATGGGACGATAATTGTTATAATTACTATGATCCCCTTTTTTATAGATAGGACGCACTACACCTAGTTTTAAGTCATCCGGGTAGCTGGATGTCGCAATGCAGCTGTTAATCAGATGTCTAATTACAGGTGTTAATTCATTACTTAGATTTTTGCTGCACTTAGCACACTTAGCCATTTTATAGTAACCGCAGTGAAACGTAAAAGATTTTAAAAATTGTAGTAAAAAGATTTAAAGATTCTAATGTGTGCGCGGAGACGATGCTCATAAGTAGTGGCTGTCGCGCGTGAGCGAGCGGTTCGAACCATAGATATGCAAGTTCAGTACTATATACATATAGTACAAACAGGCAACGGCCCATACATTTACTGGAACACTAAGATTAGTTCTGTAATACGAGTGCGTGGTGTTCGGTGTATGCAACTGAACACCCTTATGACGTACTCGTATGTCAAAACTACTGAACTGATGCCGCTCGTGCGGGCGCCGGGCGGCTCGTCAGTGCACTATTCGGCAGCGTGGCGAATCGTTGCATTCCTAACATTTTAACAATTTTACAATAACATTTTATCTATATATTTTAAGTAATTAACATTTTCTACTCTTACTTCATTTGGAACTATTTTGTACACCTATTTTAAAGATAAATTAATAAACTATAATTTTTGTGAACATTAACTTTTTATTTAACATCCTGCTTCGCCCCGAACATATTGGTCCTTCGAGCATTTGATCTAGCGCGCGGTTTGGTCAAAAGCAGGACCTGTCGCGGGTTGGGCGAACTAGTGAACATTGAACATTTAAGTGAGTGTAATGTCGTGGTGATAAACATTGTCAGAAAGCAGCATTAAAATACGAGGTAACATTATCGAAGATACAACAGTTTCAAAAACAACAGCGCAGTCGGAGTCGGAGCAGGAGACAACAACGGCTATCAAGAATCGAAGTAAGATCTTTCTAATTTTTTTAATACATTTTTAAATAATTAAACACAATGTCTGGACTCTACGAATCGCAGATTGAGATTTATGAAAAGATAGTGAGAATAGCTACCAACTTTAAAAAAGACAGCGCTGAAAGGAAAACTGTAGATTATTTCAAAACACGTTTAGAGACATTGGAACAGCTGTGGGCTGATTACCAGTATAATCATGACCGTCTGGCTACAGAAGAAAGTAGAAGCCATGTATATTTCACAGGGGGAGAATATCAAAAAACTAAAGATTACTACAAAAATGTAAAATCCGTCATTTATGGTCAATACCAAGAATTACTAGCTAAACTGAAAAATCCGTCGCTAGGCATACAAGACGAAGCGTCTGAGCAGTTAAGTACAGCCAAGGAACGTGAACTAACAGCCAGAAGTGAGTCAGTAAATCGACATCAAACATTAGTCCTGAGTCAAGGAACTAGTAGTAAATTGGATGAAATGCTACGAAAACAACAAGTTAACTTTAAAGCATTCTTAAGAACAGTCAAAAGTGTTGAATTAGAGTCCATTTCCGACAAATGGGAATTCGAAGATGTCCTGAAAACATTGGAAAATAGATGGTCTGCCATTGATTATCTTCATTGGGAAATAGACAATGACCTCGACGGGGAAAACGAAGAGTATCAAAATACTTTCACCCGACACGAAAAAACATATAAAGAACTTAAAAAATCTATAAATACCAAGATGTGGTCCGTAGCACACAGAGAAAAATCTACTCCGCAGCTGGATATACCTACATTTGGTGGCAACTACAACCAATGGGTGTCCTTCAAGGACTTATTTACGGAAGCAGTTCATAATAATACTTCTTTATCTAATGCCCAAAAATGAAATTTCTTAAAAGCAAAGTTAGAGGAGAGCCGGAAAGGCTAATACAACATTTGCAAATTAGTTCCAAAAATTATACCATATGCTGGGAAATACTCAATCACCGTTTCAATAACAAAAAACTTATTTTTTCATCCCACATGAACATTTTATTGGGTTTACCTTACATGCAACAACAGTCCGTTATAATGATCAAAAAAATTCATGACATCACCTTAGAAAGCCTTAATGCAGTTAAAAATATGGGTGTCTATATAAGCACCTGGGACCCTATTTTAGTGCACCTTTTATCTCAGAAATTGGACACTGAATCGTTTGCAGATTATATAGAATCCTTAAAAAATCCTCGAGATCTTCCCATATTAAAAGATTGTTTAAATTTTCTAGAAAGCAAATTTACATCTTTAGAATCATCTCGCATAAGACAAGACTCCACAATTCCAAAGCAAGTTCCACCAAATCAAACATCATTTAATATAAAAAAGCAATTTAATCATAATCAGTTTAATAAAAGTCAGAATCCCGCTAATAAACCGATTGCGAAAACGTTCCACGTGCTAAATATCAAATGTCCACTTTGCAAGAATGAGCACGGAATATACAATTGCAAAGAGTTTTTAGAATTACCGAACGAGGAAAAATTGAAGACATTAAATAAATTACACTTATGTATAAATTGTTTATTTAGCCACAATGGAAACCGCTGTAATTCTACTAAAAGATGCCGCAAATGCTTCGGTCAACATAATACAATCATACATGACGTTTGTGTAAAAACAATGTCGCAACCGTCAACGTTCGGCGTAGGTATGGGAAAGAGCCGTAATGAAATGACAAATGTATCACAGAATAATACTTCCGAAATTTTATTAGCCACAGCACTAGTCCAAGTTCGGGCCTTGGATGGATCCTATTATCAAATGAAAGCTTTAATTGATCAAGGTTCGCAAATTTGTCTTTTAAGCGAAAATGCAGCTCAATTATTAGGACTTAAAAGACAAAAATGTCGGGGTATAATTTATGGTGTCGGTCAACAAGAAAACAACAATATGTTCGGGGCGAAGCAGGATGTTCAAATAAAAAGTTAATGTTCACAAAAATAATAGTTTATTAATTTATCGTTAAAATAGGTGTACAAAATAGTTCCAAATGAAGTAAGAGTAGAAAATGTTAAAAATGTTAATTACTAAAAATATATAGATAAAATGTTATTGTAAAATTGTTAAAATGTTAGGAATGCAACGATTCGCCACGCTGCCGAATAGTGCACTGACGAGCCAGCCGGCGCCCGCACGAGCGGCATCAGTTCAGTAGTTTTGACATACGAGTACGTCATAAGGGTGTTCGGTTGCATACACCGAACATGCTCCTGACCAGGAGAAGAATATCTGACATGTGACTGACACAAATTAATATACAAAATAACATTGAAAATAAAATTACAATTTTAGAAGTCTAGAGTCCCTAAATGTTTTTTAATTGTTATAGGCGAGCATGCCTTATTATAAGTTTTTAAACTGCACTCTGCACTAGACTGGTTACGACCAGTGTAATTTTTCTGCACACTATCACTCACTTTTACAACACTAGGTTGAATACGGTCAACCTTTCTTTGGTTTCGCGCACTCACCACACTATCACTACTGGATGATTGAAGCTCGATGTCCGGCGTAATGACGACCAGTCGCTTACGGCGACGGCACCACCTCCACAGAAGAACTGCAGAAACTACGGAAACCACTATTACTGTTCCGTAACTAATAGTGTACTGGTGGATGTCATGGGTGGATAAATTAGGTATTTGAGCGGTTTCTTCCTTTAATTTATTAATCTGTTTGTCAATTTTATATAGATCAGTTCGAATTTCTGCTGATTCGCTGCTGTCATTATTTTGTTCCGGAGACATTGTTAGGGTTATGATATGGTTTATCTGATCAATTTATGGTCTGGAAATATTCAGACTTATATCTATTTTGTTCTGATGTCTCTGATGTGAGAGCAAAGTAAAATCTTGAGCTTTCAATAAACAGTTTTGTTCGAATGTAATTATACCAGCTTTACTGAGTGAATGAGCGGTAACTTGATCTCCACATATGATTTTAATAAAACAAGTATTACAGCAAAAATAAAAGTATTGCTGAGATTCATATAAAGGTATCCATTTGTTTTTACATGTCAATTTTTGTGTTTTGCAGTTATCAGTAGAGTAATCATGTTCACAAAAATTATTATCATTGCTAAGGCGATAAATGGGTTTCTTTATCTGACACAAATAGGAGTTTTCATGGTACAGGCAGGATAATAATTCATCAGATTTAATTATGAAATAAGAATCTCTTTGAAGATTGACTGCTATGTGTTCGGAAATCGGTGTTATTTGTATCATATTGTTGTCCAATTGATAGGGAATGGGAATTATTCTATAGTATTTAAATTTATCTCGGCTGATAAGGGGAAAGGTAATTTCGAAAATAAGATATTTTTCTGTCAGTCTGGCTTTTACATTCAATAATTTGTAAATTTGACGTAAATCTGTCTGAACGTTGTTGATAGGTAATCGTAATTCTTCTGTCAATTGGCTTGATATGATGCTAAGTTCATCACGTAGTTGCTCAGGAGTCAATAAGTGTATGCTGAATTGCCCATGGTAAATGTCCGTGATTGTGTCTAATAATGTGTCTTGAGTTGTTTTTAGATGTTGTAATAAATTATTAGCAGCCAATGAACAAAGCGTGAATTCTTGTGATGCTGTAATGTTGTTGATTTCTTTTTGTATAATATTTGTAGATTTGTCCAAATAGTGCAAATGCTTGTTAATTACTTTGTGTTGTTTAGATATGATATCTTCCGTTGTCTTTAATAAATTATGTTCCGATTCTATGATCGATGTTTGATTTTTCCACAATTTTGCTAAGTGATCTTGGTTACTTCTCACGAGTTCGATATCTTTAGTATACCGTTCTGCGAAACGCTCGTCCAATACTCCGAACAAAGTGTTCGCTACGTAACCGATCCCATTGATAAGCCCGCGACGCTGTCTGGAGCGTGCGTTAAAATGCTGACTGAGCAGTAAGCTATTGTAATATTGCAGTTCCGAGTACTCGTGCCGTAATTGTGAGATTATCATGTTGCCAAGGACTCCTTTCGGAATATTATTACTAGTTTTTTCTAGGTATTCGGCCAGCTTTTCAAATGATTCGGTACCTTCCCGGTATGGTGACATATAATAGTATACTACTAGGGTCCATTTATTCCGGATTATGTACATGTCCGATATTGGGTCAAAGTAAATAGATTTGTTTGGCTTTAATTTTGTAACGTTATAAGTACATGTTGATGACGTCACTAATGTCAGGAAGAAGATTAAGGCCATAGCCATTGATAAAATTTTGTTTTGTTAGGTTGAGATAAATAAGCCACAACTGATTTTTTCTGTTCATTCTGCTGACGATTACTGTTTGATTGATCTGGGAAATCTAGTGGTAAAATTGATAATTTGGTGATTGGTTTTTTGAAGTTCCCTTTTATTGTTTTGAGAGTGTCTACTCTCACTAAACCATCACTTCCGGGATGAAGTTCGATGACACGATCCTTAGCCCACTTCCCTATTGGTAGATTCTCGTCGTGAATGATGACTAAATCACCAATCTGGATGTTTCTTTGTGGTTTGAACCACTTACTTCTTGTTGTTTGTTGGCTAAGGTATTCAGTTTTCCATCTTTTCCAAATGTCCTGAACTATTTTTCTTGTTAAGTGCCATCTACTTCTAGCATCTTCTTTTTGTTTGTATGACGGTCAAGCCAGATCTTCCTGTTAAGAAGTGAGCGGGGGTTAAAATCTCTAGGTCGTCGATGTTTTCTGTCAAAGCACATAAAGGCCTTGAGTTTAAGCATGCTTCCAGCTGAGTTAAAATTGTTGAAAATTCTTCAAAAGTTAATTTTTGTTCCCCGATTACTCGCTTCATAAGAAACTTAAGGCTCCGGACTGCTTGCTCCCACAGTCCCCCAGCGCTAGCCCACGTAGGTGCATTAAAATGCCACTCAATGTTCATCTCTGTTAAATTTGTTAATAAGTTATTACCAAAAATCTGTTGAAAAGTCAAAAATTCTTCTTCAAGTAATCTGTTAGCCCCGATGAAATTTGATCCATTATCGCTATATATGTGACGTGGCGCACCTCTTCTCGCTGCCATTCTCCTTAGGGCAGCTAAAAATGCTGAACTAGTCAGATCGGACACTAGCTCTAAATGTACGGCTTTGGTTACCATATAGATGAAAACTGCTATGTAACCTTTGGTTGTTTTTACTCCTCGTCCTTTGTTGACCTTGATGTCAATAAATCCTGTGTAATCTATCCCGCAGTGGTAAAATGGAGGAGCAGGGTTTGTGCGACACTCGGGTAAATTTCCCATGAGCTGTTGTTGTTTAGTCGGAGTTTGTTTTTTACAAGTTAAACATTTTTGTAAAACCTTTTTTACTGTATTGTGTCCGCTTGTTATCCAGTACTGTTGTCGTAGATTGGCTAACGTCAGACGTGGCCCACCATGATATGTCAACTGATGAGCCTGATCAATGAGCAACTTAGCTAAACGACTGTTCTGGGGTATTATTTTGGGATGTTTCATTTCAGGATGTAAATGTGCGTTTTTTAATCTTCCACCCACTCTGAGAACGCCTGCTTGGTCAATGAAAGGATTTAAATTTAATAGTTTGCTTTTTGAACGTACTTTACTATGTTTATTTAAATATTCTATGTCTGTCAAAAATTCCATTCTCTGTACATGTTTTAAAATCAATGTTTTTGCTTTACGAAGTTCCTGTAATGTTAAGTAGCTAGGTAATTGTTTACGCAAAGTGTTAGGTGTCAGTGCACGTAATAGCCAACTAAGCACTCGTGTTATCTTTGTAAAGGAACTGTATTTTTCCAGCAAGCTATTAATAATGCTATTTTCTGATTCTGTTTGGATAATGTTAGTTTGTCTTGTGGTTTTTATCTCCAGAACTGTGGTCGGAATATTTTTTTGTATATTGTTTTGATCAAATGTTTTGAGCCATTGAGGTCCTTCCCACCACAAAGTGTATTCTTTTAGCTGAGAGGGATATTACCCACGGCTCGCGCTATCTGCGAGATTTAGGGTTGTTTTTACGTAGCGCCATTGATAGGGTTGCATTATTGACACTATTTGTTCTACTCTGTTAGCCACAAACGTTTTCCAGCGAGTTGGTTCCCTGTTTAACCACCCATAAACGACCATGGAATCTGTCCATCCGTACGTTTCTATTTTATATTGTTTTAGACAGTCTTTAATTTTTTGCATGAGTTTGGAAAGCAAATGAGCACCACATAATTCCAACCTTGGTAATGATGCGCATTTTTTGTGTGGCACCAGTTTTGTTTTAGCAGCGACTATGACTACTTTTGGTAGATTTTTAACTCTTGCGTAGACTACGCAGGCATAGGCTTCCAAAGACGCATCACAAAACCCATGTAATTCAATGACGTCATTTGCGGAAGATCCGATCCATCTTGGTATTTTCAAATTATTTATGTTTCCAATATCCGCTTGTAACTTGGACCACTCCTTGTATATATCATCTGGTACTGCATCATCCCATTGTAAATTTAATTTCCATAATTTTTTGAAAAAAAATTTTAATTTTGTTGTTATTGGCGCTATCCATCCTAATGGGTCATATAATTTAGAGATTTCTGACAATAAACCTCTCTTATTAGGCCTTGAATTTTTTGTTAATATATTACATTTGAATGTGAAATTATCTTCTGATGTATTCCAACAAATACCTAAAGTTTTAGGTTCATTATCTATATCGGATTTTGAATTTAAAATAAATTCCTCTTTTCTCTGTACGTCTTCTATATTTTCGAAAATTTTTGGTTGATTAGATGTCCATTTTCTAAGTTTAAATCCTGCTGATTCCAGTAATTTTTTTAAGTCATATATAAATTTTCTTGCTTCGTCAACTGTATTCGCTCCATGTAATACGTCATCCACATAAAAAGATTCCTTCAATAATTTTGCCGCTGCTGGATAGGCATCACGTTCATCTGAAGCTAATGTTTTTAAAGTCATTAAAGCAAGGAATGGACAAGCTTTTTGCCCATAACTTAATGTTCTTAGACAAAAAAATTTAATGTTATTATTTAAAGAATCTCGCCACACAATTTGTTGTAAATGTTGATCTAATATGTTAACTAAAATTTGGCGGTACATTTTCTCAATATCCCCTGTAAATCCATATCTATACTGTCTCCACTTTATTAACAAGGTTTGTAAATCTTGCTGTAGGTTAGGACCTTTATTCATGAGATCGTTAAGACTGTAGCCAGAAGATGTTTTTGCTCACCCGTTGAAAACTACACGCAGTTTAGTCGTAGTAGAGTCTTGGCGTTCGACGCCGTGATGTGGCAGATAACATTCAAGTTTTGTGTTTTTGATGTCAGATGGTGTCATGTGACCTAATTCAATATATTCATTAATGAAATCTTTGTAAAGTTTAGCGAAATGTTCTTGTTTTTGAAACCTACGCTCTAGATTGTGAAACTGGGCCAAGGCCAAATGTTTAGATGTCCCCAATTTGGCCTCATAATTATCTTTCATAGGTAAACGTACTTCGTAGCGACCGTCTTCTTTGCGCGTAGGCGTTGTGTTGTAGAAGTCGACACAACTTTGATCTTCTACTGATAAAGGAGATTGTTCACTAATTTCTTCCAATTCCCAGAACTGTCTTATTTCATCTAAGTTGTTTATTACGACATTGCATTGAAACGTTTTTACGTTTCCGCAAAGTATCCACCCTAGTTGTGTTTGTTGTGCTACCGGTTGACTCGCATGTTCACCCTTTATAATGCCGCTTAACATAATCAGGGAGTAAATTTCAGCACCTAGAAGTAAGTCTACCGGGCCACTCTTATGAAACTCTGGGTCTGCTAATGTAATATTCTCTATAAAAGGCCAGTTCGGCTTGGAGATTTGTTACGAAGATTTTTAATTAAGTTATTCATTATCAAAACTTCAGTTTGGAATGTGAAATCATTGTAATTTGATTTACACGTGATATTTGCTTTTCCTTTACAGCTGTTTTCTGTGTAAGAGTGGTTAAAGTGCGCCAGCGGTCCTTCTAGCTTCCCGCAGGGTTCGCAAAGTAATCGCGACCAGATTTGATTTTTTTTCTTTTTTAGTATTTTTTCGTTAATATTTTTATTTATTTTTAAGGAATTATCTTGATATATTACACTATCTTGATATATTTCATAATGAATAGTTTGTTTTATTTATTTCTTATAATATCATATTTTTATTTGTTTGGGGTCACTAGAGCATGCGACTAATTGTGTAATTTTCTTAATGCGCTCAATTAAGGGTTAACATGACGGAGACCGCATGTTCGAATCCTGCAATATTTCATTTTTTGTTTTCTTTTAGTTATTCTGATGTAATTTCCAAGCAAAGATTAGTCGCCCAACTGGTAAATATTATAAGGATATACCTTTGAAATTAACTTTTTTGAGCTGTAACGGCGACATCTACAGGTTTTTATTCTTAAACATTGCGTCGAAGCTTCACTCGTAGAGGTGGGACAGTTTAAGGTTTTTGCCACAGATTGAGTGTTTTCAGTCACATTCCTGATAAAGTTTCCTGGATTAATAGCTGTGCCACTGAAAGCCATACCTCTAGCAAATGTGCCTGAAACACAAAGATAAAACTAAGTTCGGTAGCAAGTACCGCACGAGCAACTTATCTTGAGAATATTTTTTTTATATTTGAGAATTTATGCATTAAAATTTTTATTGCGTCTTTTAAAAATCATTTTTTTAGCGATAAAAACAAGCAGCTGAACATATTTTGCTGAAACTCATTTCAGATCTAAGTCATAACGTTGGCGTATCGATTGATATGGTCACGAGAGTAAATTGGTCCATTGGTTCTTGAGATATCGAGGTGCAAAATAAAGCTAACAGACAATCACACACACACACACAAACACACACACACATACACACACTAACACACACATAAATCACTCTCAAAATTATGGCAAACGATTTTGTAGCTTGCAAAACGCAAATTTAGCGATTTCGATTTTTGGACCTATTATTATAACTTCCCTCAAGTGTTACTGTAACTATAACACATCTCGCAATCAAGTAAAAAACGGATGAATTGTACGTATGCCAGGTAGGCAGGTATGTGCATAACAAACAAACTAGGTCTTACGTTTCATTCACAAGAGCGCTCTTTCAACGGGCGTTAAAAAAAATGTTTAAATGGCACAAAGCGATAGGCATGTGTTTGTTCACACGCGACGAACTACCTACGTGTTTCTGTTCTGATGGAAGTTAAAAAAGCGCACGAGTCGCGTTAGCACGTTTTGTTGTATTGCTTTTTTTTTTATCTGACTATGCAGTTGGCGGATGCAGCCATTACTGCTTCACCGGACTTTTTGTGCGAGACTCTGAAGGAGTCTCATGGAGTCTCAGCCTATAAAACGCCCAACGCCCAACGCTTACAAACACAAACAAAAATATTTTTATATTTGAGTTGATTGAATGAAAGGTAAATTGCGGTATACGATTTATGACGTATTAAAAAAAAACTACTTACTAGATCTCGTTCAAACCAATTTTCGGTGGAAGTTTGATCTTAATTTTTTTTTAGTTTTATCATTCTTATTTTAGAAGTAACGGGGGGGGGGGAACACAATTTACCAATTTTTACCAAGTGTCTCTCGCGCAAACTATTCAGTTTAGAAAAAAACGATATGAGAAACCTGAATATCATTTTTAAAGACCTATACACACAGAATACATCTACTTACCACGTTTCATCAGTATAGTTCTTATAGTTTTGGAAAAAAGTGGCTGTGACATACGGACGGACAGACAGACGAATCCATAAGGTTTCCCTTTTTTGCCCTTCGGCTACGGAACCATTAAAAGAGTTGGCTCGATAGAGCCTGCTCAGCTGTGTATTAGAATTGAAGCCTACTGGTTGTTATAACTTTGCTGCATAATAAAAGCAATGGAAGTATAAAATGTATAAAGTGACGCTGCCGAATCTGAATGAACATCCAGTATTTAAAAACACTCCAGTTAAGTACAAGTGATTATGTAACTTGTTTGTAGAAGATGATATTTCAATTTGTATTTTTAATTATGTATATTTTGTTATAGTATAAATGTTAAAATAATATTAATAAATAGTACCTAGCTGAGAGTTTTATATCTTTGTGGCATTTGGCTTGACCAGTCATAAAGGTCCTTAAGTACTTATAATTGTTCTTTTGGCAGTTTGTGAACAGCTTACGAATCTTAGAAATACTTAAAGGCTTATTTGTGTTTTTACTTGAAACTCGTAAAAAATGTGATAATTTTGTTATTCTAATAAAACATTCAAAAGAGCGACCGCTATAAAGTTTCTTTCGCCGTATCTTCTTGCTAGAACGCCACTTTGATTCCGAAACGATAGTTGCATAAAGATATTATATATATATTCATTTTTAAAACTTACTTCAGACTTTTATTTATATATCCTATCCTCAAAATACCTACCTACATTATCATATTTATATACCGTCAAATCTAACACGTTCGTATGAACACAAATATTAGGAACGGTAAAATAGAGTCAACGTCGGGTTTAACGACATGCTTTGTAAACTCTGGTGAGAACAGGGCCTTAACCACAGATTATATTATAATCAGAGTTCTATACAAAATTAGGTAGAGTGCAACTTATTTTTTGACTTTCTGAACTTGGGTGTTTGGTCACTAGTGTCGATTTAAGTTGACATCATTTTAATATGGCAACTGTATATTTTACTTGTGAAATTCTAACAATATTGCATACATACGGATAACCTTCTTTATAAAGTCGGATAAAATGAATTAGAAACATCAAGATATAGATTTGTATCCCGAGGTTTCATTTCAACGGTTTCGAAGCTTCATTACTAAGCCTTCGCAGTTTGTCTGTTTGTCCGACCATCAAAAGGCGCTATCTTGTAGATCGAAATAGGTAGAAGCATGAAATTTTCACAGAATATGTAATTTATTGGCGGATTATAATAACAATTAATAAAATTTTATTTTTTATTAAAATTTTTATAATTTTTTATTAATATAAATTTGTATTTTAGTTAATAAAGTAAAAATTCTAGGCATTTACCAACACAGGAAACACGTTTTCGCTGTGCTCTACCGTTAAAAAAAGTAATACATTTAATTATTAGTGATTATTAGTGAGCTCTAAAGTACAACAACAAATAATAAAAACCGGTCAAGTGTGAGACGGGCCAGAGCCATTACTAATCGTATCTTACATTTTTTTGTATACAATTAAGGTAGCAAACAAGCTTGCGGTCCGCCTGGCCCTTACAGCACCTGGGCCATCACTCGCGCGTTGCCGACCTTTCAAATATGTAATAACTTCTTTCTACAAGAACCACCTACTTTAGTCCTTAGTTACCGTATCAGTGCCATCTAGCAATTTTTTAGCGAAACAGTAACACATTTTTTTGTAAGAAAAAATATTCAAAGGTTAGTAACGTCGGGCTTGGTCAGTCAATAGTCAATATACCTTTTTGTTTATTTATGGGTTTTAATATGTGTTTCATGACATCATGATATGGTTTTTTAAATAAACATTGTTTAAAAATTTTTTTGGGAGGTTTTTTTCTAAAACGTGTTTTGGGACTGGTTGTCCCAGATTAATGGGTCACATGTCACAACTAATACCGTAAATGTTCCCTGCCCTATTTTGATGACTTCTTTGGTGGTTTTGCTATATTAACGTTTGATTATATCGCCACAGCATCAAACTACAACACAACCTATGGTAATCACAAGTCCTGGTACAAGTGGTTTAAGGAGTTCTCTGATAGTATCACTGCAAGTTTTAAAACCTCTACCAAAAGCTCCTCCGCTCAAGTCGGAGAGAGCTGATAAACGAAAATGTAAATCAGTAATTTTAACGGATACACCGGAGAAAACCTATTTATAATAGAAAATTTTTTTTCAACAAGAACAAGAAGCAAAGAAGAAGACAGTATCAAAACGTTTGATGAGTGAGGATAAGACCAACAAAAAGGTTCCTAATGGAAATAAGATTAAAAAGAAAGCAGTTGACAACGACGAATACGACACAAAGAGGATGAAGAGTTTTGCTTGATCTGCTTGTCTCCATACTCTGCTAGTAAGTCTGGATTCAGTGCCAGGATTGCAAGTTATGGGCTCACGAAGCATACACACCAATTTTAACACAAAATTGTGATACAGAATATTGGACTAATTTTTAAGACTGACTAAATATAATTTTGTTACTGCAGGTATTTTAAGTTAAGAAACATTTCGTCCAAAGAGATTGTTAGTGACTGACTATGATTATATTTTTGTTATTTTCGTTATTAGAATACTGACTTCGTTAGATAAAGTTCTTGATTTTCTTTCAATTATAAATACGACTTTTTTTGTTTTGTCCTTAGGTTCAATTAAAATACTCATTTGATTAATATATTTTTTTTTTGTTATATTCCCTTCTTAATTTACTATGTGATCACCTACCCCAAATACTGTGACAACCATCCCTGACACGGGGTTATAAGTCACACTTCTCCTTTTTACAAAAGTAGTAATATTTTCTCAGAAATTAATGTTAGAATAAAGTCTTTATTTCTTTTTAAGCTAGAATAAATACACTATCCATAGATGCATAAATGTCATTGCTAATCTAAAAACATTGGTACTAAAAATGTAAAAGAAAAAACTTCGGCAGTCTTAGTACCGCACCTTTTTGTCTTCTCAGCTATCTTTGCAGTGAATCCTCATCTTTAGTCGAAGTAACTTTATATAAAATGGCCAGAAATAGAAAAAGAAAAAGGAAAAGAGTTTTTACAGCGGCTACTCCATCCACATACAATGTGGATTTTTGCAAGATCAGGGGTATTCACGCAAATGTTAACGCAGTCCACCATCAGACAGCCGACCATTCTTTTTCAAACGGAGACGCAGATATCCTGCCCGGCCGACACATCATATCTTCACTATTCCGGCTACAAACTCGAGCACAATTTTTTGAGTCGTGCCGGTGTATGTATGTTCGTTCGGGAGGATATCTGCTGTCGCCGACTTCATAGCCTTGAAGACAGGACCTGTCGATATTGTGGGTGCGCGTAGATCACGGCGGCCACACTCGTATCTATGTGTGCCTAAACAGGTCTCATAGCGGTGACACGGACGTAACTAAACTTTTCACGCACCTGAGTTTGACGACTTACAAAGTTCTAGAGTAATATCCCACAGCAGAAATGATATTGTGGTTAAATGAATATGTGGCATTGTAAATTTTATGTAAAACAAAAGATCTGGATGACAAAAATTTTGTAAACCGTTTTCGGACAAATGAAATTCGGATAAAAATAATTCAAAACATTGATTGCTTACCGTCTTAGCTATTGCTTTTATGCTGTATTCTACGAATACTGGTGCTCTAAGTTCAATCCCACCTATGTCCTGTCATCTTTTTGTGGATTTCAATTATCTAGAACATCTCCTGTCATCTTTTTGTGAAATAAAATAAAATAAAAGGAAATAAAATAATATAGTATAGTATAATCCTATTTTATGTAATAGAACACGGTTCCAATAATGATTTTGACTACCTATATTTTTTTACTGAATTCAACGGAAACTGATTCAAAATGCCGTACATGACACACACACAAACACGCACAAAATACACGCCGAAACCAGAAACCAGAATCTCTCAGTTACGTAGGATCTCTTAGTTAAATTTTTTGTCTAGAATAAAACTTTTTATTATTAGGTGTTTAAAATCAGTAGCTATAAATAGAATTAAAAACAAAAAAAAAATCTGGAAGAATAAAAAGCCAAGGATCGAATTCGGACTGTTCGATGTACTTATATACCATTAGACTACGATACAGCTCTCGTATCTGATAATAAATAATAAATCATTTATTAAATAGGCAGCTCGTCGTCGTTTCTACACAAAACTGAAAAGTTATTATTAGTACAGTAAATGACGGTTTTTGGCTAGAAATTCTTTCAAGAAAGATGGATTTCGCCGAAATTTTGGCAGTAAGTAGGGTATACCCCAAAAAGCAAAATCTACCCTTTGCCAAGGTGTGCTTTTTTACGGGGGGTGAATACCATCCTTTCCAAATTTTATTAACTTTTTTTTCACAATTTCGCAGGGAACACAATACCAGTTTGTCACATGAAATTAACTGAGCAGAGAACAATGAGTAGCTGTCAAACAATGTATCACGCACCGGCGCCATCTACTTAAAATATTGGTTTGTAGTACATGCTATGTATCAGAGATGGCGCTGTATGTAAAAAAAGATTTTCCCGCTTTTCTGTTGAAATTTTTCCTGAATTTTCTTTGCTATAAACCTCACGGAGCCCGAGACCTTTCCAACGAATGCAAAACCGTGGAAATCGGTTCGAGCGTTCTGGAGTTATAACGTCAGGAAGGAAAACCCGACTTATTTTTATATAGTAGATTAAATAAATAAATAAAAAGGTATCGTAAAGAGTGAATTGATTTGAGGAGATATAGGGTTCTGTATATAGGTTTTTGCATCTTATAAATATATAATGATATAAAATATTGTCAAGGGTGAATAGGTATAATGTGTAGGGATCTGTAGGTAAATAATTTAACGATAGATTGATGTGTATAATAGGTTAGAGCCAAGTGCGAACCATTGATATTTTAAAGGTATTATAATGAGATATATGGTTGAAAGTTGTTTAGGTCAAGGGTGATCTGTGTCAAGCGTGATTCGGACCAATGGTATTGGAATAGTAATTATGGTCGAGTGAGATTTAGGTCAAGGGTGATCTAAGTCATTAGGTATAATCCAAATAGGATCCAAGTAGGATTAGGGCCAAGTATGAGCCGTAGGTGTATAGTATTTTTTTTTTAGGTAGGATAGCAATTCCTATCCAGGTAGTTAAGTGTGAAACTTGAAAAAAAAAATATAATATGTCAAGGGTGAATCTTGAGAAAAAAAAAAAAAAAATTTTTTATTCGTTTTCGAATCGAAAATTAAATAGGGTGAAGCTTCGAGTTTATATGATTAGTATTAGGTATTAGGGTTAAGTAGGAGTAGGAATGAGAATTCATTGGAAGTAATTTACGCGACGTTCGTTGTTTTTTTTTAATGCGAACATGACATATGACTATAATGAAAAAGGATATAAAGGTAATAATATATTGTATTAATCAGTTAGGGTAATTAAAGGAAATGACTCCATCCGTAATTGTTATTGTGGTTAATGAATTTTAATTTTGTAATTAGTAAAGTTGTTTATGAGTTTATTAGAAATGGAATAAATATGAGGTACGAGGTTTATAAAGGCTAATTATTGATGAAAAAGTATAAGTGAGTATGAAGGACCATTGTATTTATAGATTGATTATTAATTTTTTTGTGTGCCTTCCAATTCAGAGATATTCAGAAAAGGAGATGCTGATTTAGGGATCAATTGTAGGTCAAGACGGGTAGGTTTTATAACGCGAATTGAATTTAGAATCAAATGAACACTGTTTGACGCGAATGATTTATTGAGCTGCATTACAGTTTTTAACTTGTATTAAAAGTGATAAATGTAAATGGAAGTTAGGAGGACGAGACATTTTGTTTTATGAGAAAAACTAAAAGATGTTTAAAGTAAAGTCAGGTATAGGAACAATTGTGATTAGCTTTTGTTTTGTTATATTGAATCGATGATAATATAATTAACGTAGGTTGATAGGGTATTATAGTGTATAATATTTTTGAAGTTTGACTTCAAAAGTCAAAAATGTAAAACTGTTTGGTGTTGGCGTTATTAATGAATTAATTTGAAGGGAGTTGCCCAACATTTAAACAAGTTAGTGTTCGATAAGGAGGTCGATAGTGCCATGTCTTTGGATCCTTACCGTGGTTTATCCGGAGGAAAATCAACTAAAAATCCTAAATGGATTCTGATTTAGCTAATTTACCATTTGCATATGGTTTGGCATCGCGTGACGAAGTGTCCCGGTTTTAGGTTAAAATCAGTAGGGTAAAGTAGATTTTCCGCCATTTTTGATTTCGATGAGTAGTTTATAGGTAACGAATAGAAAATTATACGCAACGAGTTGCTATAATTTTCTGGCCGATCGGTGGGAAATATGTAGAGGTTACGACCTCTTGTTGAATGTAAAGGAAGTAAATAGGCTAGCGAACGTTTTTACGCAGCAAATACTTCGTAGTGGTTTTGAGGAAACATAATAGATGGTGTCAGTGCGTTTTTAAATAAAAACAATCGGAATTTCGAGCTTGTCATTATTTTGTTATTAATTGACATTCAAGTGAAAAATATAGATCGGACAAGTCTATATAAATTTCGAGGGTCGATTCCTGTCTCTATGAGGGAGCCCTAGACTTGGTAGAATGGCTTTACATTGCCAGTGGACTTAAAGTAAGATACTCCAGTATCCAAAATATTCCATGCATCGCCACCATCGCGATTTAATGTCCTAATGTATATTTTATCCAATGTATCGACACGACGACCCGAGGCCTATTGAAGGATGGCCTAATAGAAGAAGATGTACTGCAGATAAGTTTAATATTGTATAATAATTCTCCTAGATAGTAGACGAGTCTAAAGGATGTATACTCTTGTGGCGATTGAAAAGAACATCTGAATATAGAAAAGAACTCCCGATGTTGTCTTTTTATTAGCAGAGATCCCGATACCTAAATAGAAATAGGTAGAAGCAGCATATTTACGCCCCCGCACGCTGCAGTACTAATAGCACATTAATCATACAGAAATATAAACCATTCCTTTTTAAAATTTTTTTTTAGTTTGAATGGCATTAGGACGTAACAGAAGTCACTAAGAATTTTTTGAAACTTCGAGGCGCTCTTCTGTAAACTTACGGCAAATGATTAACGAAGTTTTGCCTTGCAGGTGTCGCTATAATCATTGCAAGGTTGAATCTTGTGTTTACGATAGAGACCTTTTTAAGATTATTAGGAGAGATAAGTTTGTAAAAATTTAATTAATTTTGTTACAGTCCTGAGTACACTTTTTGACGTGAAAAACACATAAGTAATAGTACAAACCTTATTTAGGTGAATTTGCTAATATGAATTATCATATTATCAATTTAGGTATATTATACAGAAAATACCCAACATTTCAAAAATAGCTAGTCTCTTAGTAGCTATTAATAAATAATTGTTTATTAACATTTTAGAAATGTCTTTTGTACGAAGAGGAAACAAAAAATATAAGCCTGTGCCTAGGTATGATAATACTCAAAAAAATAATATCTACAGATATTTGGTATTAGAAGGTATTGTCTAACATTCTTTATCATTTCAATATTTTTACACGAATATTTTTTTAAAACATTAATGAAAGTTCAAACTATACTATATATTACATTGAAGTTTTAGTTCAAAACAAAATTAAAACTTTCGTAAATGGTCTAATAATTATTAATTGCAGCCTAAGTAATTAGCTTAAGAATTTAAGAAAATCGAAAATAAATGTACATTTCATGAATATTTATGAATAAACAATGTCAACTTTGAGAACGTTGTTTGATTTTACGTCCTTTGTTATATTCTTCGTAGATGAACAACAATATAAATATTAGTCTGGGATGGAAATTGATATCTATAAAGCAACATTAGAAAAGTAATTTATAAGCTGGCTAGTAATAATTGAATTTAAGAAAAAAAAATCCTTTCCGTTTTGCGCACTAGCGCCACGCACTCGTATTACAGAACTAATCTTAGTGTTCCAGTAAATGTATGGGCCGTTGCCTATTTGTACTATATGTAGATAGTACTGAACTTGCATATCTATGGTTCGAACCGCTCGCTCACGCGCGACAGTCACTACTTATGAGCATCGTCTCCGCGCACACATTAGAATCTTTAAATCTTTTTACTACAATTTTTAAAATCTTTTACGTTTCACCGCGGTTACTATAAAATGGCTAAGTGTGCTAAGTGCAGCAAAAATCTAAGTAATGAATTAACACCTGTAATTAGACATCTGATTAACAGCTGCATTGCGACATCCAGCTACCCGGATGACTTAAAACTAGGTGTAGTGCGTCCTATCTATAAAAAAGGGGATCATAGTAATTATAACAATTATCGTCCCATTACTATTTTTTCATGCATTGACAAGACAAGACAATTGAAAGGTATCTTGGGGATAAAGTGAGTCAATACCTACAAACGAACAAGATTATTCATAATCGTCAGTACGGGTTCCAAAAAAAAAGGACTTCTCAATTGCTTTGTCAATTTACTAACGAGATTAACGACCACCTGAATGAAAAGCGTCATGTGCTCGTCATCTTCGTTGATTTCAGCAAAGCTTTTGACATGCTGAGATATAACGTGCTTTTCAATGTAATCAAACAAATGTATCACAGAATAATACTTCCGAAATTTTATTAGCCACAGCACTAGTTCAAGTTCGGGCCTTGGATGGATCCTATTATCAAATGAAAGCTTTAATTGATCAAGGTTCGCAAATTTGTCTTTTAAGCGAAAATGCAGCTCAATTATTGGGACTTAAGAGACAAAAATGTTGGGGTATAATTTATGGTGTAATTTGAAATTATGTTGACCCCATGCGCCTAATTGAGGGTTAAAACTTTGCTTTAGCCACGGGGCTATTGATAAGGTGATGTTTGATATGGTCACTCAATGCTCAGATATATTAAGTATGTAATAAGCTTTTTCGTATACTTGCAATTTAACTTTTCAGGATTGGCATATAAGGTCATCACGGTCGAGTCACCGGATGTCAAAAACCCCTTTCTGAAACAATGTCCATACCACCTTCTAGAGACAGGAAATGTATTCCAACTACCATTCATAATAACGGTTATTGATGATGAAGTACTATTTGAGCTGGGCGGTAAGAGAAAATATCTCTATGACACTACTTTCTCTATTCCACACACCGCACCAGTGGATTTAAGAGGAGAAAAAAATATCCGTGGAACCTGTGGATGGTGGTTCTAATTGAAAGGGGGCCACATACATGCCTTTCTCTGACTAATAGTACAAATATACTGAGACCCTTTCTTTAAAAAGGAAACAATTTCGCCGCTTATAATAAAATAACATAATATATGTATATGTTGCCGTAAATTTGTAAATACCATTGGATCAAAATGTATCTCGCAAGATGGTAAACTGTTGAAAGATTGTGAGCCGTAACATACGGCTTATAAAAATATTAGAAAAGTTTGAGGATTATTGTATAAATATTTTTGGACACAGCGCCGTTTGGCCCCAAAGTAAGCAAACCTTGTGTTGTGGATACCAGACAACGTATACAAATACATATATATATATATATATATATATATATATATATATATATATATATATATATATATATATATATATATATATATATATATATATATATATATATAATTAATAACTTTTTTTGTAAATACATACATAACATACACACAGACTCAAGACAAACACAAATGTTTATCACATAAACGTTTGTCCAGCGCGGATATCGAACCCACACCCTCTGCACAGCACCCGGCCACACTACCAACTTGGCAAAACTTGTTTAACACAAGAGAACCCGAACTTAACCCAACAACAACATGGTTTAAACAGTGCAATTTCTGTAACGAGTATGTTACGGTTAACAATCTTTCGACAGTTTACAATATCGCGAGATAGATTATTTTAAAAATATATATAATATTACGGTGAGATATATATTATAAAAATGTTTTTTTACAGAATACTTAAATAATCCAAAGCTTCTAGTTAAACTGCAGTCACACTGGGATTAAGGATTCAGCAAGAGACATAGGACAATATATTAAAATCAAAGATTAGTATTCATTTATGGTTCAATTTCACACGTGTTAAGGTTTTTGTAAACCGACTTCAAAAAAGGAGGTGAAGTATTAAATCTCAATGAAAATCAATTTAAAAAGCACATTATGACCACTCTACATAAAAAAGCATACTACAAAATTTCAAATTTTATGGACGATAAATTGGCACTTATGTAGCTTAAGTGACATTTCTAATTCTATTATAGATTGACAATGCCCCTGTACAGCAGCTAGTATATAATTTGCTCCCTTTATAATGTTGGAATTTAGTAAGAGTACGTACTATTTATTAGATTTGACAAGGCCCCTTTACAGCAGCTTATAATATAATTCAAATGACTTTCATCACGTTCTACTAATTATTATTTAGTAGACATATTTTAAGTATTACATAACATAAATATGCCCCTGTTTAGCAGTTAATAAATATTGTAATAATTTTTAATTGAGATGCTATTAATAATTAGAATTTTGACAATGCCCCTGTACAGCAGCATTAATATGATAATAAATCTTATCAATATTAAATTAACATAGAATGACATCTGACGATGCCTCTTTACAGCAGCTTCCATTTCATATATTTACATTTTTATTTTTATTGTTTCTGTTGCTATTTAAAATTATTTAATCGATTTGGTGCGATGTTAAATTTTTAACATGCAATTCATAATTTTTGTAAAAAATATTGTTAATATAGACTCAACAAAGTGTACATAAAACACAACAATAGCAAAGTGTAGATAATAAAGAAATACAAATACAAATACCCGTACAGCCATAATATTAACATGTAAGTCCCAAGAAATACTGCATAGAAAAAGGCGTGGTAGGCAACAATATACCAACATCCGTAGGCGCTTTCTCGAAAAGAAGAGCAGGGCGCTAAAGGCGGCATACAAATACTCACTATGAAGGTACACATTTACGTTAAGAATTTTTTTTGTTGTTAAAATGTCCACTTCGAATAGTAACATGGAATGGTGTAAATACTATGGTTAAGGATTACCCTCATTTCGTATGCAAAATTCAAGAGAATGCCCTAAAATTTGGCATACTCGTACCTATGTTACCTTGATAACTATACCATAATATGACGATGGAGCTCGAATGGACACCATAGAAATAATTCAACTAAACAAGACAATGTATTTCATTTATTTTGTTTCACTGACCATTTTCGGTAGCAGTAGAGATGGGATGTTGCACAGAAAGTAATATGAAAAGGAGTCAGAATTAGTGAGTGAGGCTAATTATAGGCTAGTATTTTATTTTAGGGGGAGGTGGGGTTAGTAATATATATCAAAATGGGAAGTTATAGGGAAACACCCCTTTTTTCAAAAAGGGGTTCATATGATTCCCCATTCTTATGCCTTTTAGGTTACAGAAACTCCTCTTTTTTTCAAAAAGGAGCCCTTATGATTTTCCATTTTAATGAATTTATGACTGCCCTAAAATAAGAGGGGTCGTCAAAAAAACACCTCTTGCCCCCCCTTTTTTTGAAAAGGGGTTTTTCCCTGTAACTTCCCATTTTGATAATCGATAGAGTCCATCGATACTAGCAATGTTTTTACCTAACATTTTTTTGTGACTGAATTATTTTTTAAAAAAGGGGGTATTCGATACTCCCCCCACTCCCACCCAAATCAAAACTATTTCGCCGTTAACCAATATTACTAATTCTGACTCTTTTTCATACCACTTTCCGTGCGACATCCCATCTCTACTGCTACCGACCACTCAATGCATGTCGAGCACTAGCGTGCGACATATGGCCATAAAGAGATTTTAAGAATACGAAAAAATATTTGTAAATGATATCCCCCATGTTTTTTCAAGATATCTACTTCAAACTAGTCGATCTATCAACTAAAACAGTTACCGCGATTAACAAGCTATGATTAAATCAATTAAACACATCTCGAATTCGAGTTTATCTTTATCCGCACGAGAATCAGGCCCCTGCTCTCTACGATCAGCGGTTTAGTAGTGCATGCGTTCGGTCGAACGAGCATTCACTTGTTCTCGAGACAGCGCCTGCGTAGGTTGTACGCACTGATTGAAAACGACAAACAGCAATGGCGGACACCAACGACAAACATGTGGATTCGAATCCGTTAGAATCTGCGACATATATATCCATTAACATACACTTAGACATGAACATACTTACATAACATAGATTTATATCTAATACCTTTAAACGAGCAATTGTTGTATCTATACATATAAAATGCTGTGTTCTGAATATCTGACTGACGGATCAAACCACTCGATGCCTGTCGACCGCTAGCGTACGACATATGCCTAAAAAGAGATTTTAAGAATCCAAAAAACTATTTGCAAACTATATCATCCATGTTTTTTGAACTTACCTAGTTCAAACTAGTCGATTTATCGACTAAAACAGGTACAGCGATTAACAAGCCATGAGTTAATCAACTAAACATATCTCGAATTTGAGATTATCTCTATCAGCACGAGAATCAGGCCCCTGAAACTGGAGGGTGTGTTTTTTATGACATAGGCATTCGATAAGAAAAGATTTTCTGAAAGTTCCAATTATTGTTACCTGCGTTTTCGATGGATTTATTTTAAGACCGTGCAATTTACTCCATTTTATGACATTAGCTTAGTTAGCATTCATAGTATCGAGAGCTATATGAAAATTATGAAACGATGTTTGGGTGTAAATTTGGCGATCGTCTGCATACATGTGGTAGGGAGAATAAATCCTTTAAAAAATTGCATTAATGAAGATTGAAAACAGAAGAGAAGAGAGCACGCATAAGAGTACCGTAACAAGTACCTACAATTATCTCTCACGCCATATTTTAAATTTTCCGTTATTCTGGCAGTAAATCAGCGAGTCTGGAAGAATTTATTCTATCGGAATTGAATTTATTCCGCAATTCTTTAGAATAGTACCCACGGCATACTTTAAAATGCTGAAAGCCTTGAGACATTTATTTATGACATTTTATCAATGTAGAAAACAATCTATTTTGTAGTTATTGAGTCCCTAAAATAATCGATCGATTTTTCAAATATGTTGCTACCACCTCATTAAGCGCTGGATTTACACAGCATGACATACTATTGAATGCAAAAACCCTTGTCACATTTATTGATGACATTCTGTAAATGTAAAAAAGGACACTAACTATTAGTTTAGTTTAGTAAGATTCATAATCAAAATCGGTGGTGATGCAGATATAATGGCCGCTATGTTGAACATTCAGGATTACCAAACTTAGCAAGATAGATTAAAATTAATAAAACTGATTTTCTTTCTTTTCTTTCTAGTATTCCTCAATTTCCCGACGGCACCCAGTGGCTCCCAGTAAAAGCAGGATACTTTGAGATGAATTACTTGGAGATTTGTTCACCGACTAAAATCGAGATGAGTTCTTCGTCTGATTTTGGACGAAAGAAGTTTGGGATAGTCTTGGATTAGATAAGTGCTAGTAAAATAATAGAGTATAAACATTAAATATTACATGATAAAAAGAAAAAAACACATTAAATGACTTTAATAACTAGCTAAACCTGACTCAAAATCTATTTGCAATTCGTGTAATCAAAAATGACCTTGACGCGCGTCTCTCGCTTTATTAGTCTATGCAACATATACATATATACGTACAAAATTTCTCATCGTAAATTTGGTATTTTGTAGATTTTAGGTTTAATCAGTGTCGTGATTTGAAAACCAGTTAAAGAATGTGACAATAAAGGTAATCATGTAAGTATTATAATGATTTATGATTAAATTACCAGAAAAAGTGAACATTAAGTAAAGTTAGGTTATGTTTACAAGATTTGCAAATAGATTTTGAGTCAGGTTTGGTTAAAGTATTTTCATTGAGTTTTCACCACTCCCCATTGCTTGATAAAGCTTTTTCATTAGTGCTCATGGTTTGGATGACAACTGGAAACTACCTACAGAACTGTCAGCCAACACGTCATAAGTATATTTTTAAGCAGGCAAAGCGGGTGATAAGACCTTAATTACACCCCTGGTCTTTTCCTTTCATCACTTTATTTTCTCAAACCAAAGCGCGTGTTCATAGAACCCACGGGCGGTAATGATGCGCCTATCTATCAAAAAGGTATAAAAAGCAGGTTTGTGCAAAACAAGAACAACGAGCACATTACAAACGAACAAACAATTCTGTAGATATATGGCAGTTGCGTTGTTTTCTCTGCTTCTATTCCTGCCATTTCAATTGTGTTTTGGTGGGTTTATTTTTTATTTACCTAATATTTTTATTTATTGACTCGCAAATGTGATAATTCTAAATAGCCTCTCGGTTGTAGTTTTCTGCTTAACACCCTTAATACACAATGTACTATTTCATCTCATTTATTAGTAAACAGTGTCATGACGTGCAAGCAAAGCGGGTGTTTAGACCTTAATTACTCTCAAGGCCTTTTTTCCGTAAATTTTACTTTTCTCAAAGCAAAGTGCGCGTTCATAGAACTCACTGACGATAATGACGTGCTTATTCTATCAAGTATGTTTAAGAGCCGTCTGTTCAAAATATGAACTCCGCGCGCACTACAAGCGAGCAATTACAAGTTTTAACTTCAACTAAAAATTCCTAATTCATAAATTCTCTCGATGTCTGGGATCTGATCTTATAAAGGATCCGCACGGTGGACATAGGAATTCTGTAACGAAACGACGCAACCAAACTATTTTTATAAACCAAAAATAAATACGATAAAATAAAACAAGAGTGTAGGATTAATTTTCTCGGTTTGCCAGAATGATTGAAGGTAGAAATAAACTGATTATAACACGGACGCGAAGCAGAAAGAATTTCGTTCAATGACCGGTCACTATTTGTCCTGTTGCTCGCGCATTTATACCGTGCCGTCGCATTTGCACAGATGCAATGACCGACCGCTTTCATCAGAAATTACTACTATTTTGACGACTGACACAGGCTAAAAAGTAACAGGTCAATGTACGAAATTCTTTGTGCTTCGCATCCGTGCTATAGAATGTGTATTTTTATATGTATTTTTATTCTTTCTCCTAGTATTTTGGGGTCACCCGGTCATAGAAATTACGAAAAACTGGCCAAGTGCGAGTCGATTTCGCGCACCGATGGTTTCGTACCTACCACCATTTACGTAATTCACAAACAAAAACGAAGTGTGCTGCTAAACATGCTAAACATCCAATTACTGACCAAGCCTGACGTTGCTTAACTTTAAATATCGTTTTCAACAAATGGATATGTTATTGTTTTGCTTAATAATAACTAGGTGGCGCTGTAACGGTGATTAATGGTAAATGGCTCGGGCCCGTCTCACACTGGGCCGGTTTTTATTATTTGTTGTACATTAGAGCTTACACAGACTATGATTACTGGAAGATTATATGTGTTACTGTTTTTACGATAGAGCAACTAGATTATAAGTTTGTGCCTTGTACCGCCAATATAAACAAAATATAGGCTAAGCTGTGTCTGTGGCACTGTTCAATGACTACCTCGTCCAATCATATTTATATGCATATAAATGTATAACGAATAATTTTAAAAACCATACAATAGATAGATAACTCTTTATTGATCACTAGTATTTAAAAAGTAATTAACAAAAGTAAATATTTAAACTAGGTTACAATTTAAGCAGTCTTATCACTGTTTAGCGATTTCTTCCAGAAAACCCTGTTCCTACTCCTAAAAAAATAATTGTTAAGAGCGTTACCCCTGCTCACTAGCGCCGCCAATGGATACAGTACCAAAGTTCTGTCCGTATAGCTGGTTACTAACTTCTGTTAACACCTTTTTAAAATTGCTTTGCACAAAGAGATAAATAAAAATTTCAATTGGTGGCGCAAGTAGACGTCAGGAACCCTCTTATAGTCAACATAATTTAATACATTATCATTCTATTTCCAATCACGCTTATCTTTGTAAACCAAAGAACTGGTATTAATGTGGCTTTGTTCAGCTTGCTACAATTTGATTAGCAATAACTCACAATTAGCATTCTCTTTTTATTACTTCTAACATAATTTGTAATAAAAATTGTGTGTGCAACATTCACGTCTATATCAGTATATTCTAATTATAACTACCTACAGGGTATTTTCATTCTGTGAGCATCTGCGCATTGTCAAAGAAAAATCTTTGTGCCTACCTTTAAATATTTGGCTATCCATACTTGTTATTGTTATTTGGGTATTTCAAAGTTTCTGTTGTAAGGGACTATATATAATAATTGTTATAGCAAAAAAAAAATCTCATTTTGAACTTGTTTCTTGCCAAATACATGTTCTAGATCAACAGGTTTTGGTTTTTTTTTATTTGTGGCTATCAAAATTTGCATATCCTTAATTGATTTGCAGCTCCAAGAGTCTACAAACTTAAGTATTCGATTTATATTTCAACTTGATAACTTTACGCATTCTTGAGAAACTTATCATGACTTAATCTATTTTTATTATGAGAACTTGTTTCTTGCTACATTTTATGATTGTCAGTCAACAGGAAGTGCTATAACCGGTTTTGTCTAGAGAATCCTGATGTAGGGATCGTGCGATAGAAACACAAGGATTTTTAAAATAGGTATATTGTTACACTATCAATAAGTATGCAGGCACTGCGAATATAAAGGATTAGGCTTATATTTTATTTATATACAACTAGGTCCGCAAAAGTTGTTTCTCTTTTGAAAACAACTAACGCGCCTAAGATATTATGAAAGGGTTGTAGTAATTCAGAAACCTTCCCTGGCGTATGTATAACAACTTGCCAAAATTTCATAACAATCGGTTTACCTTTAGTGCGCGAGTCCGACTCGCACTAAACTTGTTGTCTCGAAATTTTGAAACCACTTTTTATAAAATTCATGCTGATGAAATAACTAGTGCTAACATACCCGAATACAAAAACTATAAAAACACTATTTCGTGGAGAACGCCTACTGACTAAGAGAAGGAAGTTTTAGAAAACAGTAGCAAATAGGTTAAATATTGCCATAAAAGTTTAAATATGTTCGCGAGTAGCTAATAACTGACAATAGTAGTGGAAATAATGAGAATAACAAATTTTGGTTATTAAAGCAAAACGAGTACTAACTCGATTGAAATAAAATAGCCTTTTTTTAGTCTACACTAGTTCTTTGTGTGAACTGAAGGAAATATGTAAAGTTTCTTATTTGGGAATATCTGCAAAGTAAAGAAAAGACTAAATATTTGGTATCTGACTGCTGTCACACGACATTCCTTAGTAGTTTTGAATATACTGAGACATCTGCAGTTGATATGTCTGCGGGCATCCTGCGCGGGCGACCCTAGTGGTATCGCGTTGCTATGGCGATTTACAAGATAAGGTAAGGCGTCCAAAAAACTTGGTGTACTCAACAGAGCGAAGCATTACTTTACGTCGGGGCAAAGGTTATTACTTTACAAGTCGCAAGTTCGGCCCCATATGGAGTACTGCTGCCATCTCTGGGCGGGTGCACCCGGATACCAGCTTGGCCCCTTTTGACTCGGTTCAACGACGGGCTGTGAGAATTGTCGACGATTCCAAACTCACTTGCGGTATCGAGCCCTTAAGTCTGAGGAGAGACTTTGCCTCCCTGTGTGTGTTCTACCGCTTGTACAATGGGTACTACAACTTCTGAGGAATTGTTCGAAATGATGCCCACGGCTACTTTCTACCATCGCACCGCTCGCCATCGGCAGGGAATTCATTCTCACACTTTAGAACCTAAATGGTCGCGTACAGTGCGGTTTCAGAGAAACTTCCTCCCGCGAACGCTTAAGTTGTGGAATGAGCTCCCTGCCAAGGTTTTCTCCAAGGACTACAGTATGGAGTTCTTCAAGAAAGAAGTAATTAGATTTCTGAAGGGTCGGCAACGCGCGAGTGATACCCCTGGTGTTGCAAGCGTCCATAGGCTACGGTGACCGCTTACCATCAGGTGGACCGTAAGCTTGTTTGCCACCTTAGTGGTAATAGTGCATTTTAACAGATGTCAGGGTTGTAATGTGATGACTTGTGATAAGTGTATACCTGCCTACAAATTCTGTCGGATATTTAGAGGATTTTATAAATTACTTGAGCGCAGTAAGTGCTATTATTGACGAATACGGAATCGAATCTGTATTGATCATAGGCGACTTCAATGATTGATTCGGGTGAGTTGTTTTACAGTGAACTTATAAGCATTTGTGATGATCAACAACGGTCATGTTTAGACACCGGTATGCTAGGGCTGGACTCGGGAAACCTTTACTTTCATTACTGATGTGTGCAGGACTAGCAGCTGGTTGGATCACTGTATTGCATGATCAACAACGGTCATGTTTAGACACCGGTATGCTAGGGCTGGACTCGGGAAACCTTTACTTTCATTACTGATGTGTGCAGGACTAGCAGCTGGTTGGATCACTGTATTGCGACATAATCGGCTAAGCATTCGGTTATTAATGTCTCGCGGAAACAGTTTTCGTTAAGACTTCTTTGGGTCCGCCGGAAGACGTGCTTAATGTTGACATTAACAGTCAAGTGGTAAGGACTTCGTTTCGTGTAAGAGATGTGGCTTAGGCTATTAAGCAAATATCTGGAGGGAAGTCCCCCGGCCACGACAGGCTCATTTTTCACCTAAGCGTGTCAAGCTCAACATTATAGTATAATAAATTTGTGTAAAATATTATTTGAATCCATGCAAATACGGCGAATTTATAAGGCTACGGGATACGGACGGATGCACATGACACATTTATAAGGGTTCCGTTTTTGCCATTCTGCTACGGAACTCTAAAAACGTGGTAAAAAGAAGATCAATAAGTTGACAACTAACCGGTCTTTCAGTCGAAACTTTTGAATAATACCAAATTATCTATTCAAAGACCTTAATCAAATGTTTAAAATATACATACTCGACTCGAATATTGGACACGGACACGAACGACTATGATTTTTATCGTAAAAGTATCTTGAAAAAAAAATTATGTTCGTTCTCAAATTGATTTTCCTATATTTTTTTATTATATTTGCTAGGTGTTCTGATCCTTTAGTGAGAATACCTAATGGCCTATTACAAGGAACTTGGGGAGTATCAGAAAAAGGAAGAAGTTACGCAAGTTTTCAAGGAATTCCTTACGCAACTCCACCGACAGAAGAATATAGATTTAAGGTAATGTTACTAATTCTCTTTTTTATCATTATGACACCGACACTTCTACATATATCAGCTATCTGGTATTAAGAAATCTTTGCCAAAAAATATCATCGGGTTAGTCCTATCAATATTAATATTGCGAAAGTTTGTTTGTCTGTCTGTCTTTCTGTTTGTTACTTCATAAGTCACTCATACATGAACGGATTTCGATAAAACTTGGTATGGTAATAGTTTGAGTCTATTCCTAAAATATTAGAAGTTTCCGGGGAAAAACAATAACCGAGTTTAAAACGAACTATAGCTAGCTATAACAAACTTCATAAGTATAATTTAGAGAGTCATTATTATAATCAAGGAGTTGTCCAAGAATCCTACGCCGATAACCAAATTTATGGAGCTGCGGGCAAAAGCTAGTACTGCAATAAAAAAATGTAATTTTTTACATTTTTTTGAAGGAACTCTTGTTAATTGTTTATTGGAACATTTGTTTATTGGAAACGATATGCGAAGTTAAGGTGACCCCCTAGCAGCACATTTTTAGGGTTTCATAGCCAAATGGCAAAAAACGGAACCCTTATAGATTCGTCATGTCTGTCTGTCTGTCCGTCCGTATGTCACAGCCGCTTTTTTTCGTAACTATAGGAACTATACTGTTGAAACTTGGTAAGTAAATGTATACTGTGAACCGCATTAAGATTTTCACACAAAAATAGAAAAAAAACACTAATTTTTGGGGTTCCCTATACTTAGAACTGAAACCTTAAAAATTTTTTTTTCATTAAACCCATACTTGTAAGGCTTCTATTGATAGGTCTTCAAAAATGATATTAAGGTTTCTAATATCATTTTTTTCTAAACTAAAGTTTGCGCGAGATGAACTTCCAAAGTGGTAAAATGTTGTACCCCACCTGTAACTCCTAGAATAAGAGAATGATAAAACTAAAAAAAAAATATGATGTACATTACCATGCAAACTTCCACCAAAAATTGGTTTGAACGAGATCTAGTAAGTAGTTTTTTTTTTAATACGTCATAAATCGTAAACCGCAATTTATATTTTATTCAATCTACTCAAATATAAAAATATTTTTGTTTGTGTTTGTAGATTACATAAATGGTGGTAGGTACAGAACCCTCGGTGCGCGAGTCCAAACCGCACTTGGCCGGTTTTTTATTGTCTGCTATCATAAATTGCGAGTCCAACTAGCATTTAACCTTTTTAACATATTTATCAACTGATGACTTAAAAATTAGTGTTGTTATAAGGAAATTTGAATACCAAAAAGTATAGCTATAACTATGTATGTATGATTTACTAAGATTTTGTTTTAGGACCCTGAACCTCCGATGAGTTGGACCAATGTCCGGAACGTCACTAAATACTCTTCAGACTGTCTTCAATACGATCCATATGGAGCAATCAGTGTTAGAGGTATTGTGAAACTGTTATCTATTCCTGATATTACCCCTTACCCTTTGTCGTTCCATTTAGGTTCACAGCGAGTACTCGGTCTATCGAGGCGCCTAAACAGTAAGGTAAAGTAAAGGGCACAGCGAGTACTCGCTCGAATGAGTAGCCTGAACTGGGGAAGTACCTTCGCCTTTCAGAATACCTCGGCCAAATCACACTAACATTGAGTAGTGGTGTGTTTCTTGTGGTGAGTATAGTTTCAAGAGTTCATGAGAATTTGTTGCGACGACAGCGGGGATCGATGGTGCTGGTTATCAATATGCCAGACGGCATATTGTTGTGGAGCTTAAGCAGTGTTCTCCTGAGTTATGTCCTGTACGCGCCTTTTCGCACTTTCCTGCCACACTAAGCAATTCCGTCTTCGTGAAAGACTGCGAATGTGTCTAAAAAGGGCGATAGATCAGTTCCATCGAATTACAGGCCTATCGCTATTACCTCTCTCCTCTCCAACGGATTGGAGCGTGTGGTCATCACACAGCTTTTAGGATACCAGCCTAGAAAAACAGGACCTGGTCAGCGACCGTCAATATGGCTTTCGCCACGGTTGCTCGACTGGTGACCTTCTAGTGTATCTCACACACCGTTGGCACTAACCATTGAAAATCAAGGGGAAGCATTGGCATGTAGCCTGGACATAGTGAAGGCGTTCGATCGGGTCTAGCACCGGGGTCTTCTATCGAAGTTGCGATCTTACGGAGTGCCCAAGGGTTTGAGCAAATAGGTGGCAAGCTTTTTGTCCGGCAGCCGTAGTTGACGGTAGTTGCTCTGATAGCATGGACATTAATTCCGCATTAATAATTGGTGTTCCGCAAGGCACTCTGCTGTCTCCTATGCAGTTTCTACTGCATATCATTGACATGTTAGAAATCAACAACATACAACTTAGTCCGATTAATCCCTACGAACTCACAAGTCTGTGCGTTCACCGCTGAGAAAATCCTACTCACTGAGGTTACACAATTCCTGCCCCAGCCGAGGCTTAAACTGCTTAGTCAAGTTTTTACCAACATTTTCATCGTATTGCTCTATGTTTTAAGCAGGTGTTATAACAACACAACTAACTTGTGCTGTGCACTAATTGCAGTAACTAAACGACTTAATTGTACTTTCCAATAAAGGTAGGTATACTATCAGATAAAAGTGTTGTCTTTCAATAGATTTGATGGCACATTGGTCATTTCTACTTTACCTACTTTCTTCCTACGAGCACAGCCTGACTTGCTAGCATTAGTCTTTATGCCAAAACTATGGATGTATTGTAGTATTGCATTATGGGACACCTAAAGTCACTCAAAACAACAAGCCATGCCACATTGTAAACTACCGTTCCGATTCAAATTAAAAACTGCGGAAAGAAATTGATGTACTGGTCATTTATGCTAGTGCGATATCCTTACCACTCCTTGCTTTCACATCTCCACAGTTGAATCGGTTTTGTGTTCTGATCTTGTAGTCGGATAGCTATGGTGGCTTTATTATACAAACACTTCAGCATTTTGTTGTACCGATAGTCAATCACATGGTGATCACCAAAATAGGCGAGGGCAAAATATTGTAGCATAAAGCTGTGTCATAGTGGTGGTTTCTATTTCAGGTGATGAGGATTGCCTTTATATCAACGTGTTTACTCCACAACTTGATGAACATTCTGCAATGCCTGTTATCGCTTACATCCACGGAGGATTTTTTATTATTGGTGGAGCACAAGACTTTGACCCGGCCCATATTATGGACTTGGATGTGGTTTTAGTCACTTTCAATTACAGACTAGGAATTTTAGGTAAGTTTCCATCTTTAATCCTTGTCCTTTAAGAGACCTTGTGGCTTCTGACGTAACTCTTACAGTACTGGGCATCTAGGTTTACAGATATAATAACAAAAAATGAACTTAGAAAATTCTGTGTCATCCAAAAACAATTCAAAACTATTTTTTTATCACATCTATTCAAAAAGAAGTAGTTGGTTTCTCGTAAACAGGGATCCCTAGGGACGCAAAGTGATTTTAATTTGGAATGTGAATTATAGAGATCGACTAAGAATATTGTATGAACAAGTAACTAGATGTAATATTATGGCCCGCCGCGCGCGGATATGGACCAAATAAAAAAAAGTGAAAAATTAAAAACCATGCAAAATGTATTCCGCCGTTGCAATTTTTTACTCAAATTTGTATTTATGATGATACTTTTATAAAAAAAATGTGTGTTTTCCTTAAGCAGTGATAATAAAATAACTAAGTGTAATATATGAAGGGCCGATGACTTATGTGACATAATTACAGCTCACTCCTCACAGGAGTTAGAATCTCAAATTTTATCCGAAATTTGCGTACTCGAAAACTGGCTGTCATCCAACGAACTCGTCTTAAACCTTTGAACTTGGCAGTAAACCACCACGACCGTTATCTATTCAGTTTGACGGCGTAAACATAAAACGAAATTCACACTCAAAATTCGTCGGCATCACTCTGGATTCTAATATGAAATGGGACGCCCATATTGACGCTACATGTAATAAATTATTTGGTGCTTGCTTTGCGCTAACCAGACTAGCAAAAGTAGTACCTCAAGCCTAACTCAGAACCTGCTACTTCTCTCTGTTCCACGCAGTCCTATTCTTCGGACTCGAATTGTGGAAAACAGCTGCAGAGTGACACCGAATCTTTGTAATAAAGAAAAGGGCTGTAAGAATAATTGTACACGCTTTGCCATCTACTCCTACCAAGCAATTGTTTATTGACTTTAATATCCAAATTTATAAGACTCAACGTAGAAAAAATCCCAACGAACGCATAAAACAACAAATTCAATACCAGACGCCTCACAAAATTAAAACTTTACAATTGTAAACTTGCCAAAACAGACTAGGCAACGCTCGACGCAGGCCCAAGAATCTAGAACAAAATTCCTTCTGCAATCAAAAATGTGACGTCAGACAACGTCTTTTTCGCAATGTAAAAAAAATGGCTAATGTGCAATAGTAGTTTATGCAATTGTGTGTAAAAGTGAGTACTTTAAAAGAACAAATTTCATGCAATTGCATACACTGCTTTTTATACGACCAAAAAAAAATATAATAATAGATTATAATATAGTAAAAAAAAAAAATTTTATAAAATAAGTATTTGCTTATACATTATACTACTAATCTACTAATTCGGCACTTTGATAGATCGACACTTTCAATAATCCTGCACCCTCCACCCACGCCCCCCTCGACTCTCTACATATGTGAGCTCCTGTCGCTGTATCGTCGACTAGCTGTCTAATAAGCACGTGGTTAAACCTGACTCAAAATCTCTTTGCAAATCTTGTAAACATAACCTAACTTTACTTAATGTTCACTTTTTCTGGTAATTAATTATAAATCATTTGAAAACTTACATGATTACCTTTTTTGTCACATTCTTTAACTGTTTTTCAAATCAAGACACTGATTAAACCTAAAATCTACAAAATTCCTTATTTACAATGAGAAATATTATACGTATTTTTGTATATGTTGCATAGACTAACAAAGCGAAAGACGCGTGTCAAAGTCATTTTTGTTTACTCGAATTGCAAACAGACTTCGAGTCCGGTTTAAGTATTTGTTTTCGTTTTCGTATACGTATACGTTTTCAAGTAGGAATAGTTTATAATAAAAAATGTCACATAAACGCAAAGACAAGACACTAGATTTGAACAATAAAATGGAGATTTTAAAGAAGTAAGATAGTGGAAAAAACATGTGCAAATTGGCAAAAGAATATGGTGTTAGGCGTGCTACTATAGACCATCTTAAGAAAAGAAGGCAAAAGATAATAAAGATAGACAACGTCAAGACAATGGAATCGAGTAAAACACTAAAAGTTGGCGATTGTCCAAAAATGGAAAACGCCCTCTACATGTGGTCCATATAACGGCGTTCTAAACACACTCTGAAGAAATTCTGAAAGCCAAAGCAATTGAATTTTAGAAAATTACATATGTACATGTTAATTTAATACATTACACACATTTATTCCCTCTATGAAATGCTTTATTTTATTCATTATCTATGACTTTTTCATTATTATCCAGTAATCAGAACGGGTATATTTATATTTACTTCATTAATGTTTTTATTTTCGATGTTATTAAATATTTTGTTAGAAACTTTCATTGTTTTCTGAATAAAGTCGTCATTGTAACCTTCGGCTACAGATGATGATTTCCAGCCTCCATGTCTTTTTAATGTTGTAAGGTCACCGTCAGTATCAACTAATATAGTAGCAGAAGTTCTGCGAAAGAAGTGCCCTGTGTACAGTTCTGGGTTAAGCAGATAGCTAGGTATCGTTTTTCCTATGTTTCCAAATTTGTTAATACAGACATTTTGTGATGTGCACTTTCCATATATAATTTAAAAAAAAAAGAAGATTGGCTGCAGAGGCTTGGGCGTTGTTGTATGTATAGCATGCATAAATTGTAATATTCCTCTGTTATAGTAAAGTAGCAATCTATTTTTGTTTTTGTGTTAGAAATTTTAACTGTAACTGAAGATTCCTTGACTTGAACATCATTGAACAGAAGTTTATGTAGTGTCCCCAAGCTCCCATTATTCCAAAAATTAATGCAATCTGCAAAAAATTACATGACCTTGTACCGATTAAGTTATAAACTTGAAAAATAAAAAAAAAAACCATAACTTTTTGGTAAGAGATGCAAGGATTGGTCATAGGCCTCTCAGTACTAATTCCTAGGCTATCGAGATATTGGACAGTGATGTAAAATTACCGATGATTTACCGCGACATCTCAGGTTTGTTGCTTTGTGTGAAGATGTGAATTTTAACAAAATCTTTCAATCTTTTTCGAAAACGTGGTTACTATATACTATTATTATTATTATTATTTTTTTTTTTTCTGAGCTGACTATGCAGTTGGCTGTTGCAGCCATTACTGCTTCACCGGACTTTTGGGGCGAGACTCTGAAGGAGCTTCAGCCCATATAGCGCCCAACGCTCAAGGGCTCCCCGCGGGGGAAGCCTCGGCTTGGGTTGTCGCCCTCGGGGGCGTCCCTTCGACCGGCGTGAGTCTCGAACCCGAAGGTGAGTCACCGCCAGGAGAGGAGTTCCCCGTTACGCGGGTATGATTGCGATTGAGTGGGGGCGAGAAGCGCCCCGGCACTCTTTTACCTAGTGTATCCTTGTGGGCGCCGACGAACCCGGGGACGTCGGCGTCGTGTTTGGAGGGAGGCCCTATTCGGGGAGGTCGTAGAGACTAATCTCGCTATCCGGACAGCGAGATCGTCATCTGGGGACGTTAGTACGTGCCGAGGCCGCCTAACAATAGTTTTACGACCGTGACCGGGTCGATCGGGGGGACGATACGTTGTGGATTGCACAATTAATCGATTCGGGTGATTTTGCGTACGCTCGAAAAAGCGGACTGCCAAGTCTTTAAAGTATTGGGGAATCGTGGGAAGTTCGAAGTCTCTGTGTAGGTCCGCATTGCGAACGTACCAAGAGGTTCCAGAGGCCGCTCTGAGAAAGCGGTTTTGGAGGGTCTGGAGTTTGTGGAGATTGCGCTTGGACAACGCAAAGACTACGCTAGCATAAGCTAGTATGGGACGGATACAAGTTGTGTAAAGATTTAGCTTATTTCTAAGCGACATCTTACTATACTTGCCTATCATGGGATAGAGACGGCCGAGGACAAAAGCGGCTCGGTCTCTGACTATTTTGGTGTGAGCTTGGAAGTTCAAACGACTATCCATGGTCACACCGAGATATTTGGTCTTATTTTGCCAGGGAATGGCACGACCGAAAAGAGAAAGGGGAGAAGGCCGCGGAGGGTGGCCTAGGGTAAAAAGGACGGCAGAGCTTTTGTCGGGATTCACCTCGATTCTCCATTTCCGAAACCACTCGCCTAGGGCGGTGATAGCGGGTTGGAGTCTCTCAGTGATTCGACTCACTTGCCTATCTGTGGTATAGAGAGCGGTATCGTCCGCAAAGAGGGCTAGATTGGTACCTATCGTTTTAGGGATATCGTTTGTGTACAGAAGGTACAAGATGGGGGCGAGCACGGACCCTTGCGGGACTCCTGCTTCTATGGGACGGGGGGAAGAGAGAGTGCCTTCGACTTTGTAGCGAAAGCTACGATTCGACAAATAGTCTCGTAAGATGAGCACGAGACGATCTGGCAACTGAAAGTTGAACAGTTTAAAAATTAAACCGTTGTGCCAGACTTTGTCGAAAGCTTTCGCTACATCGAAGAAGACAGCGCCCGTGTGACGGGTCTTACCTAACGCTGGCTGAAAGCCAGTGAGAATATGTTCCGTTATGCGGAGGACTTAACGGAACATATTCTCACTCGCTTTCAGCCAGCGTTAGGTAAGACCTAACGCTGGCTAAAAGCCAGTGAGAATATGTTTATTATTATTATATTATAGTTACTCAAATAGTGGGTAGATCCTTACAGAATATTCCTTTTTTACCAATATAGGTTAGTTGAAATTTAATATATTAAAAGAATACATAAACGACTCACTTTTGTAAAAATATATAATTCATCACATACTTCATTCAAGAATGTGCTTATTGCTTCAGGTAGGTACAAACGTCTTTGCTTTTTTTTCTTTTTACTCTTCTGATTTTCGTTTCATAAAAGCAATCGCAAAAATTCTAGTATTTTGAAAGGTCAATTTGCTGATTGATACAGATGTAGACCTCAGTATAGAGTTACGGATCAAAATCTTAAAGATTCAAACTCAGTGAAAGTAAGCTATTAACACATTTTCAGAAAATGAAGTTGTACTATTGGTTATTTTCCACTCCATGAAATCTTGGTAACTTTTTTTGTACACTGTTTTAGACTTTTGTGGCAACAATGTTTTGGTGGCATTATTGGCTATTTGTATAATATCAGGGGGTGTTAGAATTTGCCTTTTGCTACAGTCACTACTATTATCACAGGACATTTTTTATTTTTATAAATTATGCAAACTAATTATAACCTATGTTAGTAAGTAATTCTATCAATATAAATTTCTACTCATTCAAATTACGCGGCAAAAATGTGCGATTTATTTTCAATACAACGCCATCTAGCAGAAGCGTGCCGCACCTGTGGTTCGTATTCTCTATTCTGTGGCGTACAGTTGACTTATGTTTTCTTTTTTATTAACATTTAAGTCTCGTGCGAAAAAACTTAAATGCTACTAAATCGAAATTATCAAAAATTCAAGTTCTGCCAAATTACATAAACTTTGTTACTACCCCGTTCTTACTTCAACTAGCAAAATCTATAAAGAAACCAAAATTATGAACCTAAATCAACTTTATTATTTATTATTCATGTTTACTCGTATCTATACTAACTTAGCCTTTGGGCGAAGAAACAGGTAATTAAGCGATGTATTCCCCGTGCGAGCCATCTTATCCTGTTAAAAATTGGTGAATTTTGAAGGAGCACAGCTGTATATTGAACTATCGTCATGTATAGAAGGTATACATTCAAATCTAAATTAAAAAATATATGTAATGTATGTTATTAATACAAAGAACCTTGAAAAACATTGACAGAATGTGTTGAGTGAGAAATGTAAGTGATACTTATTATAATTTATTGATATAAACGATGTATGTTTAATTTTCTTTTTATTTATCTTCCTGTTCTCATATAAGTGGCTAATTGTTAATGTCTTAACGAGAATAAATTCTTTAAAAAATCGGCTAAGTGCGAGTCGGACTCGCGCACGAAGGGTTCCGTACCATTATCTATATAATGGTACGGAACTATTTATAATAAAAACTAAAACTCACTTACTTAAAATAACAATTTCAAACCTTAGGTAGTAATAATAAATTCAATTCAAATTGAATTAGCCAATGTCAAAAAAATATCACTATTATAGTAATTATAGTGTATCAAATTGTTATATGTCATTTTATAAAGTAATTAATGTCACTTTACAAAATAATTAACATAATAACATTATTCAATTATCAAATTTTGTCAAAATAAGCTTAAAGACATTTTTTTTAAAGATGTCTGTTCATTAAAATATCTAATAGCCATAACATAGCAGTTTCTGCTAAAGATGTCAGTATGTATCCGTGGATGTTAAGTCTATTGGGACACCTTCACAAAAATTTATAGTCATCAGTTTTCTAAACATATGTTGATTTTTTAACAAGAATAGCTATTTAATAAACCACGCTTGGCAATGTCAGGATTTTATGGGTTGTTCTCATCGTAGCTCAAATTTAATAGTCACACAGTTATATTTTCTAAACGGTATAAGTTAGAAACAGAAATTTTGATTTGGGGGTAAATTATCTATTTAGCTACTAAATAAATAAAGATTGTCGTAATAGAAGCAAAAATATATACCAAAATTCACACGAAACGGTTAAAAACGGGGCCATTTTTCGCATTCTCGTCGCGTCACACTTCCCATTGCAGCAAATCATTTAGTTACTGCTTCACTAAATTTGAGTGTATTTTCATGTTACATATACTGAAATCATCGTAATTAAATATACTTTATAAACAATAGTCTAAAAAAAAACTTTTTATCATTATTTTAAATTGAAAACACAATATGCATCGGTCACACGATTTTAGGTACTTTAGATTTGCCCAAATAAAAGCTTGATGTTGAACACGACAGCAGCAACCAATCACAGAGTTAGATTCGGACGAACGTCAGGCGTATTCCGGTATTGAAGAAGTGAGACGAGCAGCTTAAATCCACGTTCAGTGGCAACAAAATCTGGTGAGTCCTATTTATTCATAGATGTATCAATCACTTGCGTGGACAACATTTTAGTGCAGTGTATTTTAGCAATTGAAATCAAAGTAAGCTAAACAAAGCAACCAAAATGCAAGATATTTATGTAGTATTTATTTTAAAATGTAATACGTAAAGTTTAAAGGAATTAATTAAAAAAAGGCATGTTATGGTCACCTTTGTGGCATGATTTTATGCCACGAAAGTGATTTTGTGCCCTGAAAGTGATTCTTTTATATTGACAGTAAAGTTTTATGACTATTGTCAGTGCCTTAGAACGTCACAAACTGCCAAAGAACGCCAAAAAAGAAAAAAATGCAGAAAAATTAAAACAGAAAGAAAAAAGCGAACCCTGGGCTTCCTGGGCTTCACAATGTTGTCAAAGCAAATCGTTGTTATAGAAGTAAAACCAGAGGTACCATTGTACCAAGCCAATAGAATGTATATCCAAATAAAATGAGCAAAACAGTTAAGAGTTCGACTGAAGAGCAAACTGTACGGCAAAAGTAAAGAAAAAAAAACATCAAAATAAAGCAAACAGTGCTCTTTAAGAAGATCTTCAAATTTGCGAAAATAATTCTTCTATTGTCAATGATCCGATTTCTTCTCCGCCACGTGAACCACCAAAGCGTGTCATTTTAGAGATTGATCAAGCAATCAAGCCTAAATTTGTCTTCTTGAATAGGCACATCAACACCTCTACCAGATTGCTAAATATTTTGCCAAGCTTTATGCAGCTTGCTTGAAATTTTACCTTCTCTACAAGACCTATTAAACCACGGTCGTTTTTTGACGCCGACAGCTACTTGCAGGTTAGGAATGAAACATTCCATACCAGCGAGGATTGTATCAGTGACTGCGGCTGCGCAGACGTCAGGATCTTCTGAGCTAAAGCAGAGCTGTCTCCACGGGTACGATGCATAAAATTCTCGCAATCCATCCCAGTCTGCCGACTTATAATGCCACACACGACGCCAATTAGTTGGCCCAGATGGATCAGGTTGTGTGCATGACACTTAAGTCCGAACGAGACAGTGGTCCAAGGAGCCAAGAGCATCCACTGAGACGGTATATCCGTCCGGTCGTGTAGTCAGCAGAAGGTCCAGTAAGGAACTCGTATGGTCCTCTATATCTGGTATTCTCATTGGAGAAAATACCAGCTGAGAGAATCCATAGGTCAGAGCAAATTCATGAGCAAATATCCCTGCATAGTTATTGGTTCGAGAACAGAGCCACTCACGATGGTGGGCGTTAAATTCTCCCAAAATAACTAATTATACTGTGGGATATTGCTCTAGAACTTTGTCAGTCGTCAAACTCAGGTGCGTGAAGAGTCGAGTTATGTCCGTGTCACCACTATGAGTATAGACACGCATAGATACTAGTGTGGCCGCCGTGATCTACGCGCACCCACAATATCGACAGGTCCCTGTCTTCAAGGCTATGAAGGCGGTGACAGCAGATATCCTCACGGACGAACATACATACACTGGCACGACTCACGAAATTGTGCTCGAGTTTGTAGCCGGGATAGTGAAGGTATGATATATCGGCTGGGCAGGATATCTTTCTAGATGGTGGTGAACTGCGTTAAGATTGGCGTGAATACCCCTAATGTTGCAAAAATCCACATTGAATGTGGATGGAGTGGCCGCTGAAAAAAATCTTTTTCTTTTATTTCTTGCCATATTTATTGAAAGGGTTATTTAGACTAAAGATGAGGATTTACTGCATAGACAACTTAGAGGACATAAGTTGCGGTACTAAAACTGCCGAAGTATGGCACAGATGATACGGTCGCTGGCACGGCGGGTGGAAGAGCCCCTGGTCCTCCTCTGTTGTAGTAGCCGGGTCTACTCCGGTCTCCTACTCCGGCATGACTACCATTTCAGAGAATTTACACAGGCTGGCGGATCAGCCTCCCAGAGCGGAGATTAAGTAATCCCTGGGTCCCGAACCCCGTTCAACCTGCGGGCGGCCAGCGGTCAGCCGTTTCATCAGGTCTCCCTGACCGCCATACCAGCACGCCGCGTCTACGCCGAGCAATGACAGCGATAAGCACCGCCGGTCCTCCACTGTCCACGCAGCGAATCCCCAAAGAGAGCTCTGGAAACCTTACTCACCGCCAGGAAAACAACACTACTCAATGTTAGTGTTATTGTGGCCGCGGTTTTCTGTAAGGTGGAGGTACTTCCCCAGTTCTGGCCGCTCATTCGAGCAAGTACTCGCTATGCCCCGCTTTATTTGTTCGGGCGGCTTATTCGAGCGAGTACTTGCAGTGCAGTGTTTTATGATAAAGTTATATAGTTTAATTGACAATAACACATTAGTTATATTCAGAACCTCGGACCACACTGGTAATTGCCAGTTTTGTTTATTGATATCATCTATTTGCCAGTTTAATTATTTTAAGAACATTAAGTCTCATAAGCAGTACTTAAATTATGAAGAAATAATGACTGTAAAGTTTATTTGTCATTTTCGTGGCTTATTGCGTCACTTTCGTAGGATCAAGAACTTCAAAATGTTATATCAGCCAAACGAGACTCACGATCTGATTGATTTACTTATGGATTTACTCGTCTTATCAAGCGCTATAAGCTATTTACATAAATTGTTCAAATAAGTAAAAACTTAAATCTGTCACGAAGGTGACGATGAGAATCGTGGCGATGTGAATTACCCTTATATTTTTAAATAATAGCTTGGAGGATTCCAGAAGTCAAACATTACAATTGTTATATGTTTGCGGAATTTCCCCATAAAATAAAACCATATCGTAAAACAAAGGCAACTTAACTATGATTTGCAAGTAATACGGTGTCCGAGTCATTGGTTAATTTTATTTTTCGAGGCACAAAAATAAATCTATTAAATTTGTTATAAACTTCTTTGATGTGATTTTTCCGTTAACAATTCTCATCCAATACGATTCCCAAGAAAGAAGAGTAATAAGTTTTTTAATTTTTTGATCCCGAATGTGTTAATTTTCGGTGGAAACATTTTAATATTATGAAATTGGATGTATTTATTCTCAGTGAAATTTACATTAAAATTATGACAATTCAGCCATTTTACAACATCGTCAATAGTTTTATAAATATTAGTTTCATTAGTAATTATATTATTTTCAATAAGAATTATAAGTGAAATATCGTCAGCGAACAATATTAATTGATAATTAATAAAAGTCATTCACATATACCAGAAATAACAGAGGACCCAGTATACTGCCTTGAGGCACTCCGTATCGATTGTATTTTTACTGGGGATGTTAAGCTTTTAGTTGACATGATTCTTCGTGTACTTTATCTATTACTACACACTGTTTACGATTTTTTAAGATAACTTTTTAACCAGTTTGAAGCCGGTCCTCGTATACAATAGCTTTCACACTTTTTGAGTAATTTGTCGTGACAAATTTATAGGAAGAACCTTATCATCATTTTTTTAGTTTATAAGCAGCAAGTGTTTTAGATTTTGTTTTTGTAAACCATGCTGTTTTTTTTTTTTCAAAACCTAAAGTCATTCTATTTGCATTACTTTCTCGAAAATTTTAGAAAACACCGGCACGGGAGAGAAAGGGCGATAAATATCTCAAATATTGTGCTGTCAGTTCTTAAATAATAATGGGCTGACAAACACAGTCTTTAAGGCTTTTGGAAATATGCGATCTTTACGAAATAAATAAATTAAATTCGTGAGTACAAGTGTAATTCATCATCACAAATCGTGCTAATTTCGTCTATACCTACACTGGTTCGCATTTTTAAATGCTTAGATTATAGATAAAACCTCAGTTTCACTACAAGGTCTTAAAAATATACTCTCAGTTACTGACTTTTTATTGTTACAACCATTACAAGAGGGTTTATTAGATTAAAAGGGCTTTTCTCTTCTAATAGAGGGTGCTAAAGATTAGTGTATCACTTGGTCGCAAACTAATTTTACCTCATGCGCCATCCTCCGATTCCCTCGCTGCCCTCCGAACTCTACCTTAAAATACATTAAAAAGTTTTAATTTTTTACTTCTGAGTAAAAGTTTTGGAAATAAGTAATTATTTTGACCTTCTTAGTGCATCTTTTTGAAGCTGGTTGTTTTTTTTTTTTTTGTTAAAATGTTTTTAATGTTTTACAACTAGATTACAACTCTCATCTCCTCTGATTTAATTGGTCGTTTCCTTATTTTAAGACTGGGTTAAAAAAATATGATTTTTGTGTGTAGGTATAGTGGCAGCGGCAGCGTTGTATATTGATCATCTGTACTTTTGGAATGGTTTTAAGCTAATTGTACTAAGCCAATTGTTACTTGTTTAATGATTTCTGAAATATCTTAAAAAAAAATTCAGGAAAAATAAAATCATTTTAACATTTATTTAAAACTCCTGAAATGAAAAGAACAGAAAGTTTTACTAATGATTTACCCGTATTATAATTACTCAGCCTTCCAACCTTGATAATTTGGTTGCGTTATACGGCCATTAACTTTTTAACTGCCAATTTCATACCGGTAGTATATTTCATTCCGAATTTTTTTTTTCATACAAACTGTCAAATTAAATCAAACAATATTTATTCAATATAATGCAATTTATACCACATTTTGTACAAGCTCTGCCCCCTAGTCCTATGCCCATGGCAAAATACAGCGTATTCTTAGTTTAAATACTAGCCCATATTGACATATTAATTTTGAAACTACTACTAGCTTGACCGTTTCATCTTTTCAGGATTTTTAAGCACTGGTGATAATGTGGTACCCGGAAACATAGGACTCAAAGACCAATCATTTGCTTTACATTGGATTAAAGACAACATCAGTAAATTTGGTGGTAATCCAAAAGCAGTGACTATTATTGGATCATCTGCTGGGGCATTAAGCGTTCATTTCCATTACCTTTCTACTATGTCCAAAGGTGCGTAGTAAGTTATTAAACAGCAATTCCCAAGTGATATTGTTAAGAAAAAAATCAATCTTATTCTCGGGAATTCCGAGTTCAGTTGTCCGAATTAACCTTACCGGTTTAAGTAACTGTAAATATCAGCAATCAGCTTTTACAATATTTAGACAACGAATATAATACAATGCTATTTCTGTCGTCAATAAAGCATTGAGTCCAAATTGAATATGTTTTTATAAAATCACTAACAGCCCGTTTGGACGCTGCATAACGTCATCTCCACATTCAGACACTACAGATCATATTTTATATCCTTATTATAAAAATACAGGTAATATGTCGTCTGGAGCAGTGGCTCGAGCTCAAATGTTAGGTTAATACGGTAAGAAAGAACCCCGATAATATGTCTTATAGTGGCGTGTACTTTTCCTTGCACTACCAATTCGATTGATAAGCCCCACGATACACAGATATCTTAAGAAGGTTAAGCTTATATCGTATGCAATGGAAATAAAAGTAGGAGGCAAACAAAAGAAGTACAGCTGTGAACTCAAGAATCTTAAGAAACTTCGTCGAATAAATAGAGTTTTTCTTATATTGTCTTAGTCCAAATTCTAACCTTCTTTAGATATATTTCCTGAAGGATATTGAAGGATTTGGTAGTGCAGGAAAAAGTACATGTCACTTTTGGAAATACATTGACAAGCAAAAATAACTAGTCACTTACATAAACGACGATATTTTATTAAAATAAAACGATTTATTAAATAATATATAGTGTTATTTTTCACATGTTTCTTTAACTTCATAGAGCTATCATGAGATGGTAAGAAAATACTGTCGTCTATGTTAGTGAGTAGTTATTTTTATTCGTCAGTGTATTTACGGAATTCTTACCGTATTAACTTAACATTTGAGCCAGCCAGTACTACATACAACATATCACCCGTATCTTTATAAAACGGATATATAATATAATCTGTGGTCCTACCTAGTTTGAATGTTAAGAGAAAGGTTTTTCTATACTAAGATCTATCCGTTTGTTTGCTACATTGCTACATATGTTGAAGTAACAGTAAACGATCTTGTAAGTTAAATTTGACACACTTCCCGGTGCCTGATTGAGTTGAAATTATGCATGCACACGTAAATCGGATGACAATGGAATATAATGATGTCATAGAACTGCTTGATAATGGAGCCGGAAGATGGCCATGACCTGTGTAACGCAACGACACTACTTTATAGAATTTGGGCTCAACTGATTTGTCGTGACAAGTGCTCTGGTTTTAGATGATAGTCAGGATCTAATAAATAATCGTTTAATGCCGATCAAACTTTATAGATACTATTTTAACAATTTATAAAAGCTGGTTTGTAATTACGTTTATTTCTTGTTTAACTGTATTTTTTGTGTTTTAGGCACATTTGCAAGAGGAATGGCCCACAGCGGTACAGCTATTAGTGAAGGACACTTTCACAGGAATCTGACTAAAACAACTCAATCTGTAGCAATAAGCCTAAACTGCCCTATCTCTACGAGTGAAGCTTTGGTGCAGTGTCTTAGAAACCAACCTGGAGAGGCCCTTATAAGGGCGCAAATTAAATTAATTCCAAGGGTACACGATAATATTCATAAAAATATTGTGGGTTTTTAGAATGACTCAAAGGATTCAACTTGACCTGTTACTAATTCGGAATAAAATGCAATTTTATGATGTCATAGAGCTGATCTAATGATGAAGTCGGAAGGTTGCTATAGGACCTCTGTAACAAAGTAACGCTACCTGATCGAGTTTGGTTTTTTTTGGGTTGTCTTAAACGACAACACTAGTTATTAGCTATTTTAAGAACGTTTTGTTTTATATCTGAATTTGCTATTTTTTTTTAATGCCATAAAATTTTCAGGATTGGAATTTAATGACAACGCCATTCTTACCAACAATCGAATCGCCGGACGTCATAAATCCCTTTCTGACACAATGTCCATTCCACCTTCTAAGGACAGGAAATGTACTCCAACTACCATTCATGACAACAGTCACCGATGATGAAGCACTGGTTGAGCTTGTTGGTAAAAAATATATCTATTATGCTGTCACACTCATTAATCTTATATCTTTAAATGAGCAATTCTTGTATATGTCCTTCTTGGCGTATATTACAGTCCTTCACTTCACGTTAATTACTTTTCCTCATTTGAATCTCTACTAGACACGTTTTCCCCACTCTGTAGTCATTCCATTATTATGGGTGACTTTAACACTTGTCTACTAAAAAAAGACTTTCGTGCTAATCAACTTCGGACGATAGTTGAGGCTTGTAATCTGCACTTATTACCTCTTAACGCCACGCATTACTTTCCAAATTGCTCTCCTTCACTGTTAGATCTCATAATGGTCTCTTCACTACATCATACTACTGCACATGGTCAATTTTCAGCAGAAGCATTTTCTTACCACGACTTAATCCATTTATCTTACAAAATTCGTCTTCCTAAAGTGAAGTCCAAAACACTTATGCAGCGTAATTTTAGCAACATGAATGTAGATAAATTGCGCGAAGACGCCTCTAAAATTGATTTGTCTAGAGTTGTGAGTGCTAATACAGTCGACGAAAAAGTTCATACATTTAATTCGCTAATTACTGAACTGTATGACACTCATGCTCCAGCAAGACCAATAAAAGTAAAACACTTTCCTGCACCATGGCTAGACGATAAAATTAAAGCCCTTCAAAAAATAAGAAATCGAGCTAAGGCCAAGCTGAATATTAACCTTATATGTAAGTTAATATTACTCAGGCCTGAGGGAAAATAATTCTATTTAATTAAGTTACAGTCTTTTCATCATTTGTATTTGGTTGTGGCAGTCATTAAGTGAATAAGGAAACACTATCAGGTCTTTTTTTTATTTTTTTTCTTTAATAATGTTCTAATTGTATTTTTTATCTATTAACTTACATACATTTAATTATTTTTTCGTTCTGCTGCAAGCTTACACTATTCTCGTTTTATAATTACCATTATCTGCAAATTGTTCCCCAGCCATACCTACTTTTTTTGGCTTGCATGCGTGAATTACACACACACACACATTCGAACGCTCTCGCAAGCCACAACGTCCCGCGACTTCCGCGTGCCGGGGACGGGCGCCCGGGCACGCAGCGTATTGCGGGGCCGCGTCGCACGCACCGATAGTGGCAGGTGTACAACGGCAATTCCGCTCGAAAACCGCAAATCGATGTAGAGTTTAGCCGTTTAGCACACTTCAGGGAAAAACAATAATTGAGCCGCAGTTCCTCAAAATATTTTTCTTAGGTGGGGGGGGGGTGTATGATGTCATAAATATTTTGTATGGGATATAATATTTTTTTTTCAAAAACCCATCGTGTGTGGTATCAAATGAAAGGGCTCTAAACATATACAACGGGGGGGGGGGGGCTTATGATGTCATAGATTTTTTGTATGGGATTTAAAAATTTAAAGGGCTCTAAACATATACCACACTATTACCTTTGGGGTACTTTTTTTCTTGAAATCCAAAAAGTATTTTCAAAACATACCAAGTTTGGGCCCCTCCAGGCGGCTCAGTATTTTTCTCTAATATATACCGTATAAGAAAGTTTATATCCTAATTTTTACCCCCCTCAAAATCAACTTGGAAAATATTAAAATTTAGTATTTTTTTTTTAATATTGCAATGTGGGACGGTTCCTTAAACTTCAGATCTCTATGAGACTATGTGGAACTGTACTGTCCCATGCTGCTTCTGTTTACTGGTGTTATTTAAGAGTATTTAAATATTCAAAAAAAAAAAAAATTTTTAATATTTTCCAAATTGCTTTCCTGCCTTTCCTGCCTTATGGAAATATTTTGAGGAACTGCGGCTCAAAATTATTGTTTTGCCCTAAAGTACCTGTGTGCCAAACGGCTAAACTCTACATCGATTTGCGTTTTTTTGCGTGCACCTAGGACTACGAGGCGTTATCCGGGCGCCCTGAGCCGTACGCGTCGCACTTGGTCGCACTCGAACGCACTCGCAAGCCATAACGTCCCACGACTCCGCGTACCTGGGACGGGCGTCACAGCCCCGCGCCAGACTTGCAAATTTTTGACATAAATCAGGGATGTGCACTATTTAGCAGAAACCAAGTTTCAAAACCTGGTTGCGTATATACTCCTAACCCCTATCTCGCAGTGTCACTTACGAAATATATAATTATCTCGACCGAGATAAGTAGTATTCTATTTCTTTCTTCTTTCCTTTAGCTATCTCTCTGCCTGAAATCAGGACTCACTCAAAAATTCATTTACATGGTACGTGTTAATTCTTTCAGTCTTGGTGGTGATTATTGATATGATGATGTCTTTTGGTAATGTTTTTTTTATACTACTAAGGTGGCAAAAAAGCCTGCAGTCCGTCTGATGATAAGCGGTCACCGTAGACTATGGACGCTTGCAACACCAGGGGCATCACTCGCGCGTTGCCGACCCTTCAGAAATCTAATAACTTCTTTTTTGAAGAACCCCATACTGTAGTCCTTAAAGAAAACCTTGGCAGGGAGCTCATTCCAGAACCCACGCGTTCGCGGGAGGAAGTTTCTCTGAAACCGTACTGTACGCGACCATTTCGGTTCTAAAGTGTGAGAATGAATTCCCTGCCGATGGCGAGCAGTGCGATGGTTTCCTGCCGATAGCGAGCGGTACGATGGTAGAAAGTAGCCGTGGGCATCATTTCGAACAATTCCTCAGAACACAACCCATTGTACAAGCGGTAGAACACACACAGGGGGGCAAAGTCTCTCCTCAGACTGAAAGGCTCGATACCGCAAGTGAGTTTGGAATCGTAGATAATTCTCACAGCCCGCCGTTGAACTGAGACAAAATGGCCAAGCTGGTATCCGGGTGCACCAACCCAGAGATGGCAGCATTACTCTATATGGGGCCTTTGCCCCGATGTGAAGTACTGCTCCGCTTTGTTGAGTACACCAAGTTTTTTGGGCGCAGGCTTTACCTTCAACTACCGTCAACTACGGCTCGTATGCGTCTCCCGGACAAAAAGCTAGCCACACATTTGCACAAACCCTTGGGCACTCCGTAAAATGGCAACTTCGGTGTGTGACACTTAAAGGTTTTTGACTAGCGACCGTGGCGAAAGCCATATTGACTGTCACTGACCAGGTCTTGTTTTTCTAGGTACCTTAGAAGCTGCATGTTAATCACACGCTTCATCACCTTGGAAAGGATGGAGGTAATAGCAAAACGCCTGCAATCCCAGGATCTGATCTATCGCCCTTTTTGGGCATCGGGTGCACATTTGCAGTCTTCCATGAAGACGGAAATTGCCTAGTGTGGTAGGAAAGTGCAAAGAGGCGCAGGCGAGGTGAGAATAGGATATAACTCAGAAGCACATTGTTTAAGCACTACTTCTAGTATGCCGTTTGGCCCACTTGACTTATGAGCGTCTAGAGAAGCAACGCCCACCGGACCTCCCACTGTGTTATGGAGATTCCCAGCATGGTTTTACCGGTATAGTAGGTGGTAAAGCGCTTTCGTCGGTCATATTGGAGTTAGAGGCAAAGAGACTGGGCAGTCGGTAAATCGGCTACCTATTTTGCACTATGGGCCAAGTCACCATCGGTCTTTCGCAGTGGTGAAAACGATGACTGGCAAAAGTTGTCTTCCGCAGCTTTAGCAAACGACAAGAAAGCACAACTCCCAGAGGGATCGGATTTTACTATAGTTGCTTTGTAACTGAACCTCGAGGCAGCATTTAATTTGTGTTTGAACTCAAAAATGTTCGGATCCTTATTTTTATGAGCCGTGGTCTAAGCCTCATACGCAGTTTCCTTCAGTTTAGCTTCGCTGCAAAACTTATTATATAGTATGAAACGGTCGTTTTTTGACGCCGGTTAGGAGTAAAATAATCCACACCCGCGGGGATTGTCTCAGTAACTGCTGCTGCACAAACTTTAAGATCTTCTGTGCTAAAGCAGGGCTGCCTGCACGGGTACGATGCATAAAATTCTAGCAATCCATCTCAGTCTGCTTACTTATAATGCCACACACGACACCAATTGGTTGGCCTAGATGGACCTGGTTGTGTGCATGACACTTGAGTCCAAACGAGACAGTTATCTGAGGAGCCAAGAGGCTCATCCACTGAGATGGAATATACGTCCAGATATGACGTCAGCAGAAAGTCCAGTAAGGATCTCGTATGGTCCTCTTTATCTGGTATTCTCGTTGGAAAAACTACCACCTTAGAGAATCCATAGGTCAGAGCAAATTCATGAGCAGATATCCCTGCGTAGTTATTGTTTCGAGAACTGAACCACTCATGATAGTGGGCGTTAAAGTCTCCCAAAATAACAAGTTGTACTGTGGGATACTGCTCTAAAACTTTGTTAGTCGGCAAACTCAGGTCCGTGAAAAGTCAAGCAACGTTAGTGTAACCGCTATGAGATCTGTTTAGGCCCGCATAAATACGAGTGTGGCCACCGTGATCTTCGCGCATCCACAATATCGTTCATATACATACTCCGGCACTACTCACGAAATTGTGTTCCAGTTTGTAGCCGGGATTATTATATGTAGGTATGATGTTTAGGTTGGGCAGGATATCTGCGTCTCCGTTAAAAAAAGAATTGTCGGCTGCGCTGTCTCGATATGGTGGTGGACTGCGTTAAGATTGGCGTGAACACCCCTGATTTTGCAAAAATCCACATTTGGAGTAGCCACTGTAAAACAATTTTTCTTTTATTTTTTCTGGCCGAAAAAGTTACTAAGACTAGTGTAGGAATTCACGTACAGCTAGAAAAAAAAAGTGCGGTACCAAAAATGCGAAAGATCGGCACAGATAGTAACGGTTGCTAGCGCGGCGGGCGGAAGTGCCCCTGGTCCCCCGTGTTGCAGTAGCCGCTTCCACTCCGGTCTCCTTCTCCGGCATAGCTACTTCTTCAGAGACTTTGCAAATGCTGGCAGTTCAGCCTCCTAAGGCAGTGATTAAAGTGATTCATGGGTTCGGGAACCCGGTCTACCTGCGGGCGGCCAGCGATCAGCCGTTTTACCGGGTCTCCCTGGTCGCTGCACCAGCACGCCGCGTCTTCGTCGAACAGCAACGACCACCACCGGTCACCCGCTGTCCGAGCAGCGAATCCTGGCTACCTTACTCACCGCCAAGAACACAACACTACTCAACGCTAGTATGATTTGGCCGCAGTCTTATCGCAGTAAGGTAAATGTACTTCCCCAGTTTCTGCTGCTCATTCGGGCGAGTACTCGCTGTGTTCTACCTCTCTTTAGGATGATTTTTGGCATAGCGGTAGCTGGTGGGAAAAAAATAACCTAGAATACTTTTAACCTGGTTGATAGTAATTCCAAGGAATTGTATCGTAGAAAATCGCAGGAATTCCATCGACTGCATGTCGACTGCAATGGTCGAAGTCACAAATTAAAACTAGTTGTACATTTCTTTATCTGTTAAAATCATAAATTTATTTTCTTTCAGAATACTTAAATAATCCAAAGCTTCTAGCTAAACTGCAGTCACACTGGGAAGAAGGATTCAGCAAGATTTTCAAATATGACAATTTATCTCCTGTCCTTAAGAAAGATATCTCCAGGAAGATAAAACGTTTCTATTTCCAAGACAAACCAATTAATGAAGAAACCTTTGCTAATTTAATTGAGGTACGAATCTAACGACGAGGAGACAGGCATATTACGTGAACAAAAGTATATCAAATCTAAGAATTAATTTACTTATTTTTAAATTTTACTTGTGTTTAGTTTTGGATCGAGGTTTCTAATTTAGGACTATTTAGAGGAGTCAATTTAAGGATTTCGTATTACACCAAAACATATGCGAAAAACCGTCCAAGCGTTAGTCAGACTCGCGCACTAAGGGTTTCGCACCTACAACCATTTTACGTAATTTACAAACAAAAACAGCAAGTGTGCTGTTTAACGGTCACCTATTCAATTACTGACCAAGCTGGACGTTACTTTACTTTAAAAATCGTATCCAACAAACAAATATGTTTCTGTTTCGTTTAATAATAGTTTCGCTATAACGTTGATTTAAGATGCTAAATGGTTCATGTCTGTCTCACACTTGGCCGGTTTTTATTATATGTTGTTATACATACTTTACAGCTCACACAAACTATGATCACTACAAGATTGAAATCTTGTATCTGTAACGTACCGTGTGTAAAAATGTGTACCGCCAAGCACCACGCCCTGTCGCACAGCCGCCGCCTAGTCCAATGCGTTATTTGAACGTAAATATTGTTATTAATTTAGCAAGTATTAGTACTCAGAATGTTGTAATTTTATTTTTCTATGATGTTTTATGGTTTAAATATAAACTTTTATCTAATACCTGTTTTGCAGAAGTACCAACTTCACCTTAGAACCATTTCATGGAATTTGTACGATTTTTTTTCTTTTTTAACGACTTCAAAAAAAGGAAGAGGTTCTCAATTCGGTTGTACGCTTTATTTTAATGTTTGTTACCACGAAACTCCGTCATTTTGGAGTTGGAAACTTTTTACGTGAAGGAAAGGATTCACCTAGAGTTTGGTCCCATTTTAATTTAGTAAGTATGGGTCCAAGAAAACCAGAGTTCGGTTTTTGTTTAACTCTTTTTTTTACTACCTTATTTTTTTACTCTTTTTCTTTAAAAAGAAGACAAGAATTTTTCTTCTTCTTTAAGAGTATAGTAGAGAAAAGAGGAAGCTGACGTGTACAATAACCATTTTTCATCCTATAACTTCAAACGAGCAATTCTTATATATACATTTTATAACTTGGTTGACTATTACTCGCTAGCCTGTAAAGTGTACTTACCCGTATTAGTTTTCCTTTTAAATTCATTATATGCACTACCACCGTAATTTTTCTTAAACTTGGGGGGGAGACTTGACTCTAACAAAAATTAGTACTTTAAAGCTAAATGTTTCGCAAACGGAGCCCTAAATCAAAAAATGATCTGTGTATACCACCAATGTTTTTGGAATTCCTATCCAACGATACCCCACACGAAAAAAAATTGCCTCTTAGGTTTAAGTTACAGAAATAATTGGTGTTAATTAGGAATTGAAATTTAATTTGAAATTAAAAGCAATTCCTCACTCAAAAGTAAAAAATAAAAACTTTTGAACAAAAAACAACTGGCTTCAAACAGATGCACTAAAAGGTAAAAATAATTACTTATTTCCAAAAATCTGATCTGAATTACAGTTTTAAGTTAGTGTACCTAAAGTTTATAACACACTTCACTTTCATGACACCAACATCAAACTGCAATTCAGATTAGATTTTTGGAAATAAGTTGTATATTATAAACATATAGAAATAAATAATTTTTACCTTTTTAGTGCATCTTTTTGTAGCCGGTTGTTTTTTTTTTTGTTAACAAGTTTTCATGCATTTGACACTTCAAGCAAAAGACTGATATTGACGTTTTAATTTTTAGGGTTACGTAGTTAAAACCGAATGTTGTGTGGTTAGTCTGTAGCTCCGTCATGTCTGTGCGTTCATCCGTTTGTCAAAAATAAGAGGATTCCGTTGTCACATGGCAAAAACGGATTTCCATGTAAATTTTAGGGTAAAAAACGTTAGCCATTATACAGTTTCATCATAACTGTACATCTGTTGTGTATATGTCGTCGCCAGATTGATCACTCATATCATATTTGGTCATATTTCATGATATAGAACAGTACCCGCTGGCCACATCATGATATGGTCTAGCCAACGTAAACAAATGTTAAAAGTAGTAATTTGTACGCTTATAAATTCGTCATGTTGGTATCTGTTTTTAGGATTTCGTAGATATGTGGTAAATTCTAAACACTTGTAGTTTCCTATACTTTCTTTCTTATAATTCGTCCGCTTGACTAATTTATGGTTTAAAAGAAAAAATATAGAAAGTGCTCGGTTTCCTTTATAAAGAATTGAAGGGCCAACTGAAAAATTAACTTTGTTTAATAGGACAACCAAAAATTTAAAAATAAACTTTTTTAACAAAAACGTAAGACGGCTTCAAATCTACTGAAAAGTAAAAATAAGCACCTGAAACAGATTTATTGACGGAAAATTCAGCTACATATTTTATTCGCCGTATTTTTGCCGCTGCCCCTATAGCAGACAGATATACTGACAGAATATTTCGCTATAGTTTCTTTGTCTTAATGTCGAATGCCAACAGAAACTATTTACTTATCTTTAATCTTTACTTTACTTGTCTTTGGTTTTAGGGTTTTAGCAATCGATTTCAAAGGGAATAAAACATGAAGCTGAATGTTCAGTTAATTACTCTGCTTTAGGGGGTTATTTTTTACTTTTAGTCGCATTTGAAGTCGGTTTTAGTTTTTGTTAAAAAAAAAGATTATAAAAGTTGGTCGACTACTTGATACTGATTCAGTTGTAAAGCCTAGGTATGATAGTTTTCCTATTAATTCTGTTAAATATGCTACCCCCTTGACTTTTTTCAAATACCCAAGAACAACCATTTAGCTGGCAGTAGTGAAAGGGGGACATTGGGCATTGGCAATTTACAGATTAATATTTCGCAAACACATGGCTGATTCGAAAAATGGTTTTTACACACCCTCAAAACTTTAAACGAGCTATCCAACGACACCCCACACTAAGATAGACGAGAAAAAAAATATTTATGTCCACTTTATGAGGAAGGCACCCAATTTTTTTTTTTTTTTTAATTTTATTTTACCACTTTGTCGGCCTAATTAATATGTATGTTGCAGCCATCTGGTTAAATTAGCCAGTTAATTGGTCAAGTACGGAAATAAAAGGAACTGAAACCGCACTGTATATGTCATGTGTGTTGGGTTAGGTTCATTTTCTCTTGTGTCAACTTAGATGCGGAGCGATCAAAGCAATCGAGCCTTTCCAGTCAAGTTTCATATAATGATCAGTTCAGTTATATGATAATTTGTTTTCCATACTTAACCTTGTGCCTGGCTACCCAATTAACTGGCTAATTTACCCAGATGGCTGCGACATGTTTACCAATGCCAAATTACAGCTTTCTAGTACTAATGATCTTTGAGGGACAGACAGACGGACAGACAAACGGACGGATAAAATGAAACTACACGGATTCCTTGTTGACTACGGAACCCTAAAAAGTAGCACAGTCCTAAGCTCACAGCTCTAATCTTCTTCGATAAAAGAGTTGCAGTTCCGGATACAGTCGGGCGTGGTCACTACCTGGATGGGTAACCACCTTGCTAGGATCCTTCGTGTTCCGGTCCTGGCTGCTTTTATATAATGATAGCACTTATTAAGCCAAGCGCGGCGAACTATGCCTAGGCCTCCTTCTCAACAAAGTGGCCTGTGCCCCTGCAGTGGGGCGTACAGAGGCTAACGCAAACAAAGTACAGGATATTCAAAAAAATCACATAAATTTATTTACATTGATATTTTGTTGGGATATCCTAAATTGTCTTTTATTTCTGATGGTCTCCGTTATATTTGTCCAATAAGCCGACCCAATACTAAATATTAAGTTGATAAGTCAACTGGACGAAGTCACGGGCAAAATTAGTATATTTTGAAGTCCAAATTGCAAGTAATTATTCGTTCAACTCAAAATTTAACATTCCTATAATACGTATTGTGACGGTATACTAATATTATTCAAAATTCACAGGCACAAAGTGATCGCGTATTCATAGCAGACGCTGGAAAGGTGGCACAACTACATGCAAAACACTCATCGCAACCAGTTTATATATACCGTTACTTTTTCCGAGGGCCATACACTTCCTTCGGGCCAAAAACCAACAAGACATTCGGTAAGTCAGGTTTTACCACAGTATTATCAATTATTATGGTCACTTTAGTTATTCAGTACCTGGAAAACCGTGCTTTGCTCGTTTTTTTGTAACAACGCCATCTATTTTCAAGTAGCTTTAGTGTTGCTGTGTGGATAAAAATAATAGTATTACTACTCGCCAATAAATGTCAGGAAATGTCATATTTTTCAGTTTATCATTGCCTGAAAATACGACGTTTTTTAAACATGAAACCTAGCTAGATCGCTTAATCGCCCCCAAAACCCCCTGCACACTAAATCTCGTGAAAATCGTTGGAGACGTTTCCGAGATTCAGATTATATATATATATACAAGAATTAAAGGTATTTGATAGATACGTTAACTTATTTGAATACTGTAAAATAAAATCAATCTTTTATAATAAATACACAAATCTTCTTAGAATTAAAAAACTATATACATAAGAAACCGATGCGCCGTACCTACCACTATTTACGTAATTTGCGAAAACTAACAAAAAAAAAGTGTGCCGCTAAGCGGTTACCCGTCCAATTACTGAAGAAGCCCAACGTTGCTTCACTTTAAATATCGTTTTCACAAACAAATATGTATCGGTGATTTAAGATGGTACATGGCTCGGGCCCGTCTCATAATTGGCCGGTTTTAATTATTTGTTGTCATACTGTAAAGCTTACACACACCATGATCACTGTAAGATTATATGTGTTACTGTTTTTACGATAAAGCAACTAAATTAAAAGCGCCGCGCCCTAATTCGAACGTAAATATTGTTATTAATTTAGTAAGTATTAGTATCCAGATTTTTTTTTTTTTTTATAATTATATAATTTTATTTTTCTATAATCTTACATGGCTTACAACGTTATATTTTATACCTGTTAAACACAAGTACCAACTAAATCTAAGTACGTTTTCATGGAATTTGTAATTATAAAATATTTACCTTAAGCAATTTAGAAAATATTAAAATTTAGATTTTTTTTTGAATTTTTGAATATTGCAATGTGAGACGGTTCCTTAAACTTCAAATCTTTATGAGACTTATGTGGAACTGTACTGTACCCTGCTGCTTCTGTTAGTATTTTGAGGAACTGCGGCTCAAAATTATTGTTTTGCCCTAAAGTACCTGTGTGCTAAACGGCTAAACTCTACATCGATTTCCGTTTTTTTGCGTACACCCAGGACTACGCCGCCTGCCAGCGGGTCGAACGAAACATGTTTTGTTTACTTCGCGTAGTAGGTATTTTAGTATTTTATAATCTGTGACTTCGCATTGTTTCTTGATTTTTGCTTTTGCGGTGATTTTGTGTAAAAGATTCATGTATTGATTATTTTTAGAACAATTTTACAATGATTTCCTTTAAATCAAGTGTAAGCAGTGCCAAATGATAATTTCTCATGGTGGGCAGGGAAAAACAGAAAATAATACGAGATGAACAACCAATAATGTCAACCAACCCTGATACCTCAGCTAGGTTCTATGATTAAATGTTCGGTCGACCACAGACAATTTATCCCAGTCGCAGTCCTAGTCGGCGCTCTTTGCCGAATAGTCGCCAACTTGTCACCGACTACGAAAGTGGCCGGATGGTCAGCTTTACCGACTAGTCAGAACATCCCTACTTTTAAGTGACCTATTGGCTTATTTTCTCGTACACTAATCGCTTCAAGTGTGCCTATAAAAATTTGAATTTCCTCGATTTCTCCAGGATTCCGTTATTATATCCTGACCTGATGACCATTGGACCATCTGGGAAGTATACTCTTTCAAACAAACAAGAATTTTCCGAATCTGTCAAGGCGACTTCGAGTAATCGGAAAACATACATAAAAAAAGATTTCGAGGAATGAGGAACTTCCTTCTTTTTTGAAGTCGATTTATAACTAGTCACTTAAATAGAGGACAATATATCCTAAACAACTCATGATATCTGTGAAGTCAAAGAAAGATTAAAGCGTATTAAATTATTTATGAGTAAAATAAAACTTCTTTTAATATACCTACGTTCTGTTTTACTAGTTTATGAAATATCGTCGTTTATGTAAGTGACTAGTTTTTGCTCGTAAGTGTACTAAAATTTTGTCAAAAATAGATAGAGTTAAACAAATGCATCGCTCAATTATTAACGGATCGATGCAAACGACAATGTCACGGGGTATCCATTTGTTGTATACCAAAATCTTCTCCAGAATGTAAGAAATACTTTTCTGACCATATCAAAATCGGTGCAGCCAAACGCGAGATAATCACGGACAAACCTACATACAAACATACGGGTCAAATTGAGAACCTCCCTTTTTTAAAATTGGTTAAAAATGTAAGCGCTATTATCTGAAGTGTTTTCAATTCTAAAGTAGGTGCACTTGTGCGATGGCATGCTGTTCTTCAAAAGTGAGCTATCCTTTTCACAAAACAATTGTTTAAGAACTTAAACACATTCGACCCAAGATAAATCTAAAAGAAACAAATTGTACTGAGGTCGAAGTTCACGCTTGCGTGCGTTTGTTTTATAATATATCTAAGTATGAAGGTGGGTAGATACCAAATTTTATTTTTAATTTGGTTGGTAAGTACCTACATCTATTCATATTATTCAGTGACACTGTTGTGTTGTGTCGCTGTCAAACTCAGAACATGCGAACAGCGCCATCTATCAATCAATAGTGAAAATTTATTAACTAAACCGGCACGTAGTTCAATTTATTGCCGCTTAAAGTACAACGACCTCATTCAATTTATGTAAAATTTCGAAATTTAATAAAGGCGCCTATTACTTCATTTTTGTTAGCTTAAGGGACATTTTGATATTAAAACAATATTTTTTAAGAGTCGGTTACTTTTCTTTTTCAATAAAATAACAACCTAAATAATAAATCGATACACACAACATCCCATGTTTATATTCCTTGCTTACAGTGTTGTAGTGTTGTTCAGATTAGTCTCACTTGTGTTCATGAGACTTTCCAAAGATACCATTAATCAAGACCTTAATAATGGACTATTTAATAATCATAGTTAAAGTGAACATTACACAACAACATTTAAAACATAACCATAGCACGCGTAACTAAATATACAACGCCATCTTTTATTGCACCAAGAATATTATTACCTTAACTTTTTTGTTGATATGTTTTGGAATTATTCTTATTACCCGACTCCGGCGAAGCTAAAGGAGAGTTATGATTTTGACCGGTATGTATGTATGTATGTTCACCTGTTCACTTATAACTTCTAAAATACTTATCATAATTTGACAGTGAGGTTTCGTCTGAAGCGTCTTGATCATGGAGAATAGAAGGGGAACGGAGATGGCTCAACGTAGCATTCCATATAAAAACAGTGTCACCAAAAAGCGGGGCGCGAGGGGCGAAGTGAGTGCAAGCACCGCCTTAAATCTTAAATACCATCTGGCGGTCTTAGTATTTACTAAAACAAATCTCTCTCAATTATTTGCAATATAATTTTACTACTGCCTACAAGAGGCGCTCTAATAGCCGTCTAGAAATTTGGTTCAGGGATAGCCAACTCATGGCTGAGATCTACTTTCAAATTTTTTGACTTATAGGATCGACTTGAGCGATTTTATTTTAGCTGTTTCTGAACCGGACTGAATGGATGTTCACTGAACCTCACATAGCTCGAGTGAACGATTGTTGATTTCAGTATTACGCACGCGCGAAGCTCGTTTTGTTCTATTTGATCGCGATCGATTGCGCTATCTACAGCGATCGGCGATCGACTGGTTGATCGTAATCGACTTGTTGGCCACGACAAATCTATAAAATTGAAAGTGTGCATTACCCTGGCAGGACTCATATGTTTTCCATAATTTTGTGATAAAAACACCTTCGCAAACAATGCATTATTTTAGAACAAATTAGGTTAGCATAAAAAAGGTTATAAAAGCGAGCCAACCTTAAAAGATAGACATATGCTGTCGCGGATTTGAACTTTTAAAGGAGCAAAAGGATCATTCTCACTAGATCCATTGTCCAGATCCATAATGGATCTAGTGAGATATTATTTACTCTGTCATACATGATTTACTGTGTCATACATGAGCAAAAGGATCATTCTCACTAGATCCATTGTCCAGATCCATAATGGATCTAGTGAGATATTATTTACTCTGTCATACATGATTTTTGCAAAACTTTAACCGTTTACGCAGCGCACGCAACAGAAGCTCTCAAAAGGAAGAAAAACCGATTTTGAAACATTCTTCATTTTTGCTCCGCTCCTATAGGTCTTAGCGTGATGATGTATAGCCTATAGCCTTCCTCAATAAATGGGCTATCTAACACTAAAAGATTTTTCAAATCGGACCAGTAGTTCCTGAAATTAGCGCATTCAAACAAAAAAACAAACTCTTCAGTTTTATAATATTAGTATAGATAGATCCTGATAAAAATAAATTATGATGTTTACCTGCTTATGTAAAAAAAGTTTAGGTAGCACTCCGTAGCGTAATTTCTTCAAACCTTTTTTAGTTTCATAAAAGTCACATATTAGTTGGAGTCTAGTTTGGTCTATTTATTACATGTATCCATTCATTTTTATTATCTACATCACTTGGAAATCTACAAAAATAGAATAATACACGGTCACCGTAGCCTATGGACGCTTGCAACACCAGGGGTATCACTTGCGCGTTGCCGACCCTTCAGAAATCTAATAACTTCTTTCTTGAAGAACTCCATACTGTAGTCCTTGCAGAAAACCTTGGCAGGGAGCTCATTCCACAACTTAAGCGTTCGCGGGAGGAAGTTTCTCTGAAACCGCACTGTACGCGACCATTTAGGTTCTAAAGTGTGAGAATGAATTCCCTGCCGATGGCGAGCGGTGCGATGGTAGAAAGTAGCCGTGGGCATCATTTCGAACAATTCCTCAGAACACAACCCATTGTACAAGCGGTAGAACACACACAGTGAGGCAAAGTCTCTCCTCAGACTTAAGGGCTCGATACCGCAAGTGAGTTTGGGATCGTCGACAATTCTCACAGCCCGTCGTTGAACCGAGTCAAAAGGGTCAAGCTGGTATCCGGGTGCACCTGCCCAGAGATTGCAGCAGTACTCCATATGGGGCCGAACTTGCGACTTGTAAAGTAACAACCTTTGCCCCGACGTGAAGCACTGCTTCGCTCTGTTGAGTACACCAAGTTTTTTGGACGCCAGCTTTACCTTATCTTGTAAATGATCTCGGAACTGAACATCGCTGGAGATGTCGACACCAAGGATCCCAATGCTCTTGGAGATGGAGAGGGGAGTGTTCTGGAATTGTGGGACCACAGTGAATGGAGTTTTCTTAGCGGTGAACGCGCACACTTGTGTCTTTGTAGGGTTGAATCGGACCAAGTTTACCCGTCCCCAGTCAGAGACCTGGGACAGTGTGGTCTCGATTTGAGACACAAGTTCTCCGCGGTTTTCCTCCACAACGGAACGAGGGATGTTTGCACGACCCGTGTAAAAAGCGTCTCCAGTACTGTCATCTGCATAGCAATGTATGTTGTTGATGTCCAACATGTCATTGATATGCAGTAGAAACAGCGTAGGAGACAGCACAGAGCCTTGCGGGACACCAGCATTAATGTCCATGCTATCAGAGCAACTACCGTCAACTACAGTTCGTATGCGTCTGCCGGACAAAAAGCTAGCCACCCATTTGCACAAACCCTCGGGCACTCCGTAAGATGGCAACTTCGATAGAAGACCGCGGTGCTCACAAGGCCTACTTGCTTAAGGCATCTCCGCTCCCCTTCTATTCTCCATGGTCTTGATTGTCCGCTGGTTATAGGCTGTGACGTCACATTAAATGGAATATGGCACACTGGCATGAACTTTAAAAATAAATGGTTTTGATGAGGCCGTGTCAAATAAAAGAGCTTTATTTTTTCTTCTTCTTTGCGGCTTTGCTTGTAAGTACTTTAAAATTGCAATTTCTAAAATCACGCCACACTCCAAACTAATCCAAAATACAAGCATATAGCTTCTGCCCGCAACTTCGTCTGTATGAAATTTTGAAAAAGAAAGTTTTTGACTGTTTACGGTTTGACCTACAATAATTTCGAAACTCTCATACAAATTTATTTTTCCGTCTAAGCAATCATTTTCCAAAAACAGAATTAACGCCTATCTTAGTTTTTAATATTTAGCCAAAAATCAAAATTGTTTCTAATTGCTCGCGTATGTTATAATAAAAAAAAACGAGTTGCACTCCGGGAGTGCCGGCAGAAGTGAAAACCTTTACACACGATTCGCGCTTAACACTCAAATATGTCACAAGACATGTCTTTGACATTGTCAAGAAATAATAATGTTTGTTTATTTACTTTTTTGACGTAGTATATTTGACATCGCAATTTGTCATAGAATTAAAATTCCATATCCAACCTCCCTGTACTACTCATAATCGCGAATACTAAAAATAAAAATTATAATACTCTCAATACTTCCAGAGTGCAACTCGTTCTTTTTTTATCTCTTATTTTATTATTAGGGGAGGCACGCTAAAGATTTTTTTTGAATGTAGATTACTACTTTGTCGGCCTTTTTTATAGGTATACCTATACCAAATTACAGCTTCCTAGTCCAATGGTCTCTGAACTAAGCCTCAGACAGACAGACAGACGGTCTGACGGATGGAAGGACATGGGGAAACTATAAGGGTACTTTGTTGACTATGGAACCCTAAAAATGGTTCGCAACGAGCTTTTTTCCGGATGTAGTTGGGATTTGCAGCGGCCAGAGTTGTTCCTTGATAGCTCAATTGGTAGAGCTTGCTGGTTCAAGTCCTGGCTCGAAGTTAATCTTTTAACATCATCTTTGCTATGAAAGTATTTATTTACATTCTTTAAATACTGGTCACATAATACACTTTGATTATTCACAACGTACCTTGTCTTTCCCATGATGTGGGGGGTTAGATAAGTCATAGAATAGCAACATCAAAATGTTTGGAGAACATTAATTATAAACAAACACCCCACTGTCACCATTAGAGGTGTGATCAACTAACTATTTAAACCTCTGTTTGGATTTCAGTAGTATTCACTTCGACATCTAATCAATTTATTAAATTTAAATTAGGTCTAATTATTTGAACTCCGGGATCCGTTTGCATAATTTTCAAAGTGAAAATATAACCCATAACAAATTCAAAAAGAAAGCTATCACAGCTACTTACTTAGGCTAAAAGTTAACAAGCAATAGTCAATCAACTTATAAAATGTACTTGAAGAAGTAAATCAGATAAGACAGAGTAAATATATTATATTATTACTTATAATATTTATGAAAACGGAACCGGAATCCTATGATGAATGCAATGGAGCATTAATTTAAACATAAATAACTGTATTTTTTAATATGTATACAGACCTTGTATATGTATTTATATAGTCTAATGTCTGATTACTTATATTATACTAGTTTATAAATTTATGGTCAACTGACTACACTCTGAAAATGATGGCAATCAATTCTCCAGGTCTTAAAACGTGAATAAAACGCAAAATTAGCGATTTCGATTTCGGACCTATTATAATAATTGTCTCAAGAGATGTTATCCTATCCTAAATTAATAACAATATTTGTGTTCAAATAACGCATAAGACAGAGCAGCACTTGGCGGGACGGGGTTTGAACAAAATCGGTCCACAAGTTTTACAAATATCCGCAATAATTCTTATTCTACTTAATAAGGAACTCTAACTTAATACTTAATGTGTGTACAACACGCACTTGACAATTTTTTTTTCTAGTTTTTTTATTTATTTTTTAATGCTCGCCCTGCCGCAGGTTTATGTAATTATTTGCAAACGGCAAATTGGATTATTTTTCAGGAGCCACCCACTCAGATGACATCAGGCACGTGTTCAAAAGGTACAACATGAACATGACTTCCTCTGAAGATCTGAAGATGAGCACCGTCATCACTCACATGACTTACAGTTTCGTAGCTACTGGGTGAGTCATTTGTTATCTGAAGGAGATATTGTATCATAGTCATGTATATATTTGGTTTAGAAGACTATCTTGAATGTACAAACCTAGTAAATGAGGAAAAGTGCCAAAGTCTAGTAAAAATAAATAAATAAGAAACCGACGAACTAAAAGGAAATTAAGAAATTCCAAATTTACCTATTAGCAGTCTGTACTGCTATTTGGACCTATTTAAGCAGAAGGGAATAGAACCACAACTTGGTTTGGAATGAGTTCAGTATAAAAACCGACCCCAAAATGTATGTTTTATATTATAAGAATGCCGCTTATCGACTTTGAGTTTGCCAAATGTAATGTCACCAAAGGTACCAACCCAAACATTATGCATGTTCCTTACACTAGGCAAATGGATCCAGGCTGTTGGGTTGCTGATATCTATCTATCTAATACCTTTAAACGAGCAATTCTTGTATATATATATATATATATACATAATCTGAAACTCGGAAATGGCTCCAACGATTTTTATGAGATTTAGCATGCAGGTGGTTTCGGGGGCGATAAATCGATCTAGCTAGGTGTTATTTTTAGAGAACGTCGTTTCATCCGTATTTTCAGGCAATGATTAATTAAAAAATATGAAATGTCATCTATTGGTGATTAGTAATACAATCTTTTTACCGACACAGCAACACTATAGCCACTTGACAATAGATGGCGTTTTTTAAAAAACCAAGCAAAGCTCGGTTTTCTAGGTGACTGTCTTGCAATCTTGCAGAAAGGTTTTTGTTATGTCGTAAGCGAGCACTAAGAAAGAATTTTGCAAAAATCATCTCCTAAGGAGATAAAATAGGGGTTGGAAGTTTGTATGGAAATCCGTAATTTTTGTAGTTAAATCCATTAAACTTAGTATTTAGCCTTTAGGTTGAAAAGTAAGATTAATGCTTTATAATAAGAAAAACAAATAAGATTTATTATACCGTTTCTGGCAAATCATGCCCTTAAGGGAAAAATAGGATACAAATTTGTATGAACATTTAGAGTTTTTTGTGTCTAGAATCTTTTTTTTACACGAGTTTTTTTATAACGTAAGCTAGCACTAAAAACTAATTTTGTGAAATTCATTCCCTAAGAGTTACCCTCTTAGGGGATGAAAGTTTTTATGGTTATCCGTAATTTTTTTAGGCTTACTGCATTAAAAATTGGTTAATAAATAAAAATTTGTATGATAACTTCGATATCCTTGTGTCTAAAGACGTAAGACTTGGAATTTTGGGCAGAAGTTTCTGTACAACGTGAGCGCGTACTAAGAAAGGATTTTGCAAAATTCATCTCTTAAGATGGTTAAATAGGGGTGGGCGTTGGTACGGAATTCGTAATTTTTTAAGCTTATTGCATAAAATTTGGTGTTTGGCCTTAAGGTTAAAAATTAAGATTGAAATGTTTCACCGTATTTTTTAAAAATGACCCCTGAGACGTCTATACATCCCTATATTGTAAATATCACATCGGGACATAGACATGGGACGCTCATGCTCCTCCTTAGATTATATCTATTACGCAATCATACTTCTTCTCTTCTTAAAGTCTGCAGACACCCTAGACTTCTAAGACACCTAAGACTCCTAAGACACCTCAGACTCCTAAGACACCTTAGACTCCTAAAACACCTTAGACTCCTGAGACATCTTAGAACCCTAAGACATCTAAGACTCCTAAGACATAGAATATCTTAATATCAATGCTTGTATTTTCCTAGTCTAGCATCTGTTCGTGACGAACATTTCCAGTTCTATAACCGCGAAGGAAACAATTACATGAAGTCTAGTAAAAGCTGGAGCTCTCGAAGTAACAAACTCAAAAATCGGCTAAGTGCGAGTTGGAGTCGCGCACGAAGGGTGCCGTACCATTATCTATAAAAATAGCAAAAAATCACTTTTTTTTGTATGGGAGCCCCCCTTAAATATTTGTTTTATTGTTAGAATGTTATTATTTTATTTGTCTACAATTACTCATTGTTCATAAATTTATATTTTATACCTGTTTTACAGATGTACCTACTTCATTTAAGTAACTTTTAATGGAATTTGTACGAAAATTTCACTTTTCCAAGTACATTTTATAACTTGATCGACTATTACTCGTTAGTCTGTAAAGTGTAATTACCCGTAATAGTTTTCTTTTTAAATTCATTATTTGCACTACCACCGTAATTTTTCTTACATTTCCAAATACTATACTATCGCTGGTAAAGGGGGGACAATTGACTCTAACAAAAATTAGTACTTTAAAGCTAAATGTTCCGCAAGCGGAGCCCTAAATCAAAAAATTATCTTTGCATACCGCCAATGTTTTTGGAATTCCTATCCAACGATAATCCACATGATGGGGTAGACGAGAAACAAAAATTACGTCCCCACTTCACGATTAGGGAAGGTACCCTAAAAATATTTTTTAAAATTTTATTCTACCACTTTGTCGGCTTGCTCAATATGTATGTCCCTGCCAAAATGCAGCTTTATCGTATTAGTAGTTTTTGAACTAAGCCGCGGACAGACGGACGGAGGGACATGGCGAAACTATAAGGGTTTCTTGTTGACTACGGAACCCTAAAAATGACGTAGAACATAACTAGGTGTATAGGCCTGTGTAGTAAAGTGTTCTCCTGGTACACTCCTGCGTATGGAGCTAAGTCTTCGCCCTTGATCAATAAGTTCCTATAGACTCTTACCAATTACTAGAGACAGTTTTCTATTACTTAATGAATGCGATAAACAGTTTTTACCTTTAAAAGGAAAGTTTAGGTATTGAAAATACTTCTTAACATTAAAAGAAATTATTTATTTATCGATCCTTTAGTTAAATTAAGCTTAAGAGAATTATATTCAAATTCAAATTCAATATAATTTATTCAGTTTAGCCTACAATAATTGAGCACTTATGAATGTCACTACGCCATCGGTTCGTAAGTCTATAGGGCGGGAGACCTTGTACTGATAAAAACCGGCAAAAAACTCAGCAAGGGCATTTCTTTTCTCCCTTTCTCTTACAGCGTCCAATTAAAATATTGGAAAATGCCCTCCCTATCATAAAAGGACACTTCCCATTACAAACAAAAAAAACATGAAATATAAAGCACAAGCACAACATAAAAAAGTATTTAATACAAAAAAAGACAGGTTATTTATTCATCACTAAGAAATAATCAATGTCTTACAGTATTAAAAAAAAAAAACTAAATACTAAGGATACAAAGTAGTTTGCAAGAGCCGACCAGCCTCCATAGGCGGCACCCGTTCACGAGTATGATACATGAATCAGCCATCGCTACGCTCAACCATGTTTTAGGGAACGTAACGACCCGACACACACGCCACCACCGCAGAGACACTTTGAGAGAGCATGACACACTCAAGCAACTCCAATAAAACTTCGATTGTATAGTTACAATGTGTGTAGTAAAGGAACAAAATATAAGAGGAGAAGATTGGAAGGTTCGTAATGCTTTACTACCGAGAAAAATACTCACTCATTGTCAAAGTTATTTAATTTGATGTGTTCAAAAGGTGATGCATTGGATAGAAAAAGGAATAGAAATAATTTTAATCTGGGTAACTAGAAATAACTCAAAATCAAGTGGACTGTATATATGGGGAGGGATTACAATGCGCAACTATTCAAAATTAAACTGTTTTGCACTTACCGCGTGCTTCTTCCACACAATTTGGTTAATTCTTCCTATTTTCCTTTTCTGGGTCCTCAGTTATAGCACTTTTACTATCACAGTCGAATGGTCATTCACATCCAATATGTGTACACTTCAATGTAAAAGCTTAACAATTTTATTTTAATTAAAAATACAGAAATGCAGCGGGCGAGCTAATTTTTTAAATTGTCGACGGTGCTGACTTTCAATCTTTGAGTGCGATTTATGCGACTTACGAAAGGAAAGGTGCTAGCAAGGGGAGACAGATAAAAACTATTGCGAACATTATTTAAACAGGTATCTAAACCGCCCGGCCCTGAGGATTTTCTCAAATTCACGGAGATCCCGGAATCTCACAAATTTTAGCTCAAGCGATAATAGCGATTTTAAGCGGTATTGTAAGAGCTACCTTATTTATTAGGGTTGTCTTTAAACGGCAATTCAACTAGATATCGTCCGTCATAATTTCTAGAAATAGTAGCTACATACTGATCCTCGCATATTTTAGCATCCGGGTTTAAACAGGTCGGTTTGGGCAGGTTCAGTGATTTTTGAGTCGTTGAAAACGAATGCGACGAGAGTGGAGGTACTAATACTTCAGTATCCCTCATTATAACCTTAATTAGTTTCTTAGGCGGTAGGTAAGTTAAGGTTGTCAATTTTGTTTTTTAAAAAAATTTTGCAAAATTAATTGACCCCTAATAAAATGTCGATATTACCTGGTTCAGAAAATGTGTCATCTGCTAAAGTTATGAAAAATATGAAATATGAATAAATAAATTATGAAGCGGCTGAATGTTATATTGCTTACTATTATCTAATCGTGAGGTAAAAGTCATAGACGTAAAATTTTCCCTTAAAATTTTCGAGATGTTCCGCCTATACCATAAACTTCTGTAAAACGATTTTTTTTCAGAAATTGGTAATTGTAGTCGTTTACAGAAATGTCTGAAATATAATCCTGTTGTGAGGCTGGATCTACAAAACACCTAGCGAGTTGCTCACGTCCAAAATTATCTATAATTTTAATTTTTGCCGTACCTAACAGTGTAGTCTTAAACCGATGGCGGGCGCGTTCACGTTTTACGTTACATGTAACATTCCCGGATAAGTATTATATATCTCATGCAGCCATGTGAAGTTATTCCTTACCAGCTGGTTGCAAATGGTATATAATACTTACATGTATATTTTCCTTTGATCTTATGCTAGCGGCTATAATAAAGAATTTCATTACTTATATCTAATTAATTTACAAGATCCAACTTAACTCTATTCCTGGGTGGAGTTCCTGGTCCTCTCATGGTCATCAACTTTATTAGCATGGCCTGAGCCAATTCGTGAGCATACATTTCTAATTCTGCAAATAAGCCTGCCTAATGAGATAAAGCAACTATTAGACTGGGTGGCCATATACGGACTGCACTAAATGGAGTTCCTAAAACTCAACGTCAGCCTCAACGCTTATCAGCATACGTACTTGTCCCATTGTGTGGTTATGGGACGGCTTCAGTTGCGCTCCTTACATTTCTCCTCAAACCTCGCGGGGCATGCTAATGCTCTTTGGTGAGATCGGAAAGATGGTGATCTTGCCTTAATCTAAACTGTTGCTGTGGATACGAGACAAGAGGGCGTCGCAACATATCACAATTATTATCACGCGGGATATATCTACATTACTTTTTTTGCAAGTCGTCAGGGGCGGATCCAGCAGGGAGCCCCCTAAGGACGGCTGAGGAAGAAATGAATTGTAAATTTTTTTTTAAATATATAACTTTTATTACATATAAATTACATTTAAAAAATACTTGGGGTTACTTGGGAACTTGGGTTTGTATATTTAATTATTCAAAAACTGCACGAGCTGGGTCGATTGGGTAACTTACGTTTGCAGATTCCAAGTTCAGAAAATATCTTCAGATATTATGATCGCCCCCCCTAAACTTTTGTTCTGGATCCGCCCTTGCAAAACGTTGATGATTATGTTGATTTCACTCTCGTAGCCCATAATATAAAACAAAACGACACTAAGCATCTGACGAGGGCGCCTAACAAACGAAGACTAAACAATAATGCTTGGGTGCATATTTGCTTCCTTCTATAGATATCTAAATTCAATCTATTTTATTTTTATTGTTGTCCCTACGCGAACATCAAACCTTATTTACGATCGGTTTGTATTCTTTATTCAATATGACCTATTTAGAGACACTTGCGGGCATAGCCTGCTCCAGTACCCTATGCCGCGTACCTAAACAATTAACGCTATATTTGTTTTGCTTTATGAAATTGTATCTATCTTGCGGGGTTACCTTTATAAAGCGCGGGCAGTCATAAAGATGCGCATAACCTCGTATGTTCTTCATGACGCACACATTCGCATGCATTTCTTCCGTGTTTACGAAACTCTTGGTCAGCGGCAGCGGTCGATGTAAACGACTAGTACTTGGCGTAATAATATTTTTATTTTTATAATAATTATTGATTGCGGATTGCTAATATGCGGAGGAATTTATATTAGAATGGCCCAGAGCCTTATTTTGTTTATTTAAAAAATAGACTAAGGAAGAGTATTAAGGTAATTAATTGAGCTTTGCGGCTTAACATTTTGAATGACTTCACGCATTCAGCATCTAACTTTCTAAGCGCATTAGTTGAAAACAAGGAATTGACTAACTCAGGAATATCAACTTGTTTTAACGCGTTGATGAACGTATTAAACTTATCCATAAACGTTTGATAGCCTGTAGACGTTATAGCATTTACTTGTTTCATTTCCAATAATTGGTGAACGTACGAACTAGCGAGACCACGCGAGTTATCGTAGCGTTTTTTTTTTTCTGAGCTGACTATTCAGTTGGCTGTTGCAGCCATTACTGCTTCACCGGGCTTTTGGGGCGAGACTCTGACAGAGCTTCAGCCCATATAGCGCCCAACGCTCAAGGGCTCCCCGCGGGGTAAGCCTCGGCTTGGGTTGTCGCTCTCGGGGGCGTCCCTTCGACCGGCGTGAGTCTCGAACCCGAAGGTGAGTCACCGCCAGGAGGGGAGTTCCCCATTACGCGGGTACGGTTGCGATTGAGTGGGGGCGAGAAGCGCCCCGGCACTCTTTGATACCTCGTGTATCCTTGTGGGCGCCGACGAACCCGGGGACGTTGGCGTCGTGTTTGGAGGGAGGCCCTATTCGGGGAGGTCGTAGAGACTAGTCTCGCTATCCGGACAGCGAGATCGTCATCATTAGTACGTGCCGAGGCCGCCTAACTATAGTTTTACGACCGTGCCCGCGTCGATCGGGGGGATGATACGTTGTGGATTGCACAATTAATCGATTCGGGTGATTTTGCGTACGCTCGAAAAAGCGGACTGCCAAGTCTTTAAAACATTGCGGAATCGTGGGGAGTTCGAAGTCTCTGTGTAGGTCCACGTTGCGGACGTACCAAGAGGCCCCAGAGGCCGCTCTGAGAAAGCGGTTTTGGAGGGTCTGGAGTTTGTGGAGATTGCGCTTGGATAACGCAAAGACTACCCTACATAAGCTAGTATGCGGCGGATGCAAGTTGTGTAAAGATTTAGCTTATTTCTAAGCGACATCTTACTGTACTTGCCTATCATGGGATAAAGACGACCGAGGACAAAAGCGGCTCGGTCTCTGACTATTTTGGTGTGAGCGTGGAAGTTCAAACGACTATCCATGGTCACACCGAGATATTTGGTCTTATTTTGCCAGGGAATGGCACGACCGAAGAGAGAAAGGGGAGGTGGCCGCGGAGGGCAGCCTAAGGTAAAGAGGACGGCAGAGCTTTTGTCGGGATTCACCTCGATTCTCCATTTCCGAAACCATTCGCCTAGGGCGGTGATAGCGGGTTGGAGTCTCTTATTCAACTCACTCGCCTATCGGTGGTGTCGTAGCGTTGGATAAGCGCCTGCTATATGTTTTGATAATTTTCTTGAGTCGCGCTTAGGCCGGCGCACACCGACAATGCTTATTATGTATTATGTCCAAGAACTATAAATTAAAAACTAAAACTAGAAAAATTAGGTTCGACAAAACTATTTCATGTGAATGTCTTAAATTTTCCAAAAGAAATTTCGAACTTTTCTGTTCAGGAAAAATAATAAACTGTGTTATTTTAATGATAACACCTTATATTGTATACCATTTAGTTTTCTTAATTTAAATAAAATTTATATAATTTTACATAAATTATGTATTTATTTAACTTTGCGTATATGTTGATTTAAATAACGTCAATAAAATTATTTCATGAATAAGTGATTCTTACACGCGCTCTAACAAAATCACTTTCGCAAAAGAAGTTTAGTAATTATTCTAATATTTACGCATTGAATATGCTCTCTATGCGCGCATTCGATCTACCTGTTGACTAAAATTGAATGCGCTCTATATTAAATTTGGCGGCACTTATGGACCGCATTTAAGGAAAAGGGTAGCTAGAACAGTGGATGTTCTTTAAAAATAGTCAACAGCTAGTTCGTTTGTTGACATTTGAAAAATGAAACGATTTCAATGGCTCTGTAATGCGATAGCTTTCTATGTTTAAAAAATCGTGTCAACAAAACACAGCTATTGTCACATGGCGGGACCTAATGAATAACGTACACGGCGCGCACAGATGTCATGGTAGAGAAGGACGGATTTTATTTTGTGTATCTATCTATATTTTAGCACTATGGCCATGGACATGGTAAACGAATCGCTAACTATGTAGCAAAGGCTTACGTTCAATCTCAAAATAATGTTACCACAGGGGGTCTTCATAAGTGAAAGTAAATGTAAGAACTCCTCAATTTGGGGTTCTCACTTAAAAGTTGGTAACACCGAAATTACGCACATATTCGTAGATGTAAAAGTGATAGTCGCACACATATTGATAGGAAAATGGCTCGCAACACTCCGTTTGATGTTGTTTCGGACACGGTATCTAGACGTATAAGTCATCTTAGGTCTCCAATAATATTTTAAGTACTAAAAACATTTCTCAGGATTTTGGAAAATCCAAACATCATGGATGTTTACTAGGATTTCCTAATTAATATTAATCATAGTTATATACAAGGCTGGTCCAAGAAGTTTAATTTCTTAATATTGATTTTTGACATTTCTATTTTTATTGCCATAACATCCATCATGGACCTATCCTACCACCAGGGGCATGACGTACACGGCATGTATACAAGATTTTATCAAGGATAAGTAAGCATATAATATTTAAACTATGTCGGGCGCGGTCACTAATTGGATTGGTTACCGCCTAGTAGCAGATTTTTCTGAGCTCCTTAGTGTTTTAGGAGGCTACGTAAAACCGTCTAGGCTGTTTGTAATATGACTGCAGTCGTCAATTCAAAGACCCAATAGGCTGCTTGAAAACTCTGACGGTCAAATGGCCACTAGCTTGAAAAAGGCCGCCAACCTGCATCCGGTCTAAGGTGATACAACATTTTATTGCACTACAACATCAATATCAACATCGCTTTCAGTGACGAATTTTAATTTAATTGATAAATCTTTCTATTTCTCTTTTTTCGCAGTGTTCCTGAATTTCCCGACGGCACCCAGTGGCTCCCTGTAAAGCCAGGATTTTCGGAGCTGAATTACTTGGCGATTTCTTCACCAACCGAAATAGAGATGAGATCTTCGTCGGATTTTGGACGACATAAGTTCTGGGATAGCCTTGGATTAGATAGTTGCTCATAAAATAAAGAAGTATAAACAACTTTTACATGTTAAAAAGTATAAATGTATTAAATGAATTCATTTACTCCTGCATTCCAGTATTTTTATTGATTTGCACACGTATGTGAGACCAGTGACGATAAAAAAAAAAATATTTGAACTTAGTAAGCAAAGTTAGTGGACTTTCTATGGCTTTTGAACAAAATATCAATAATCGATAATATCGAGTTGGATTCGTCGATTAACCTCTTTCTCGAAATTGGCCCTACCTAATCGAACAGTTTGTTCCATGTAAACGTATTCGTCAACAACTTCGAGTGTAGAGTTCCCAACAGTTATTGGAGTGGGTGCTACATGGCCATTCGACATGATTTTGGTCTTGTCCATGTTCATCTTGGGGCCCACTCGTTGGGAAGCTCTTCTGAGGCTTTCGAGCATTGTGCTAAGGTCCTCCATCGATTCTGCCATGACCACAATATCGTCGGCAAACCGAAGGTACAATGTAGGTACAATGTACTCGCAATTAACATTTATGCCAAAACCGTCACAGTCCTGAACTTAAAGACATCTTCCAACGCATTTGTGAACAGTTTCGGAGATATGAGATGTCCCTGTCTCACACCTCTCTGCAATTGGATCGGTTTCGAGTTCTGATCCTGGAGACGGACTGACGTGGTGGCGTTATCGTAGAAGCATTTTAGCACCTCGATATACCGATGATCAATACGGCATCTCTGTAGAGCCTTCAGCACTGCCCATGTTTCAACCGAATCGAAGGCTTTCTCATAGTCCACAAACGCTAAGCAAAGGGGCTGATTATACTCTTCCGACTTCTGTATAATCTGCCGCAGCGTATGTATGTGGCCTCTTTGGAAACCGGCTTGTTCGGGAGGCTAGAAGTAATGTAAAGTTGGTAATTAAATTCTGTTAGGGTTCCGCAGTCAACATGGAACCCTGTGTCGATATGATCGTCCGTCTATTTACCTGTCTGTCCGCGGCTTAGCTCAAAGACTATTAGGACTAGTTAGCTGTAATTTGACACGGGTATATAATATTAATTTATGGAGTAACGCGGCATCCTGACGCGACGGCCATGTTGGTCTGTGTATTAATCACGCCGACAAAATGCTTAAATATAATCTTTAAGAAAAATTTATAGGGTACCTCCCCTACTCGCAGAGTGGGGATCTTTTTTTCGCGTCTACCCCACGAAAGTTTTCGATTCAGTGATCCGTTAATGAAATATTAAGCTTTAAAGGGCTAATTTGTGTTACAGTCAAGTGTGTTGTATGTGTGTGTGTGTGCGTGTGCGTGTGCGTGCGTGTGCGTGTGCGTGTGCGTGTGCGTGTGCGTGTGCGTGTGCGTGTGCGTGTGCGTGTGCGTGTGCGTGTGCGTGTGCGTGTGCGTGTGCGTGTGCGTGTGCGTGTGCGTGTGCGTGTGCGTGTGCGTGTGCGTGTGCGTGTGCGTGTGCGTGTGCGTGTGCGTGTGTGTGTGTGTCCGTTTATGCGTGAAGAGGTAACAGACATACAAACAGAGTCACTTTCGCATTTATAATATTTATATGGACTAAGAATATATTATTTCGCTAAAAATGCATAAGAGTCACCTGAAGCACCGGTTTTCAATCGATTCAATCAATCAAAACAGCTTTTTGATGAATCTGTACAAATATTATAAATGCGACAGTTTGGATGGATGTTTGTTACTCTTATCAGGCAGAACGGCTATACGGATTTGGACGAAATTTGGCACAGAGATAGACTAAGTCTGGAATAGCACATAGACGTTTTATACCGGAAAATGAAAAGTTCACACGGGAATAACTATAACCGAATTCCGACCCAAATTATGGCTACGACTAGCTTGCTCCAACAATTTTTTCTAATGTTTTCAAGGAGGTTAGGACGAGTGGAGCCGCTGGCAAAAGCACAATACCTTGATTATATTCAAATTTATTTAAATAGTTATTTAAATATCTTACAATATAAGTATATATTACAAGAGAATTGGCTCATCAACCTTGAAAGTCTAGAACGCTATGTTCGTTCTTAACGTCATGGCCTGTCTGACAAGGAACCTGAGGAGTATCAGAGAAAGGTAGAAGTTACGCAAGGTTTCAAGGAATTCCTTATGCAACTCCACCGACAGGGGAATATAGATTTAAGGTAATATCACCATTTCTCTTCTGACATGGTAACATTTATCAGCTAACCATCAGCAGATATCTCTGTCGTACTCATACAACGCCCGTCGCCCATCGTAATTAGTTTCCCCGTATGTAGCTTAAATAAAAAAACGGGTTGCACTCCGGGAGTGCCGGCAGAGGTGTAAACTTGAATATTAACTATTTATTTTTCCTATACTAGCTATTTACTTCCCATTACCAATACATATTTATTTATTATAAATAATAATGTTTTTTTATCTACTTTTTTGACGTAGTATATTTGACATCTTAATCTGTCATAGAATTAAAATCCCATATCCAACCTGTCCTACTCATATTTGCCATATATTAAAAAATATACAACTTGGATATAACATTTTAACATGAGTAATCCGCACTTTCATGTTTTTACTAACCCAATTTTCACTTACTTTTTATTCGTCCTATAGAGTTTAACATTTTTTTACCATCTCAAACACAAAAGAAGTGCGTTACCTCGCTACAGAAGTTTTCGCTTCAAAATCAATCTTTTTATTTTACCTATCAACCTATTATGGCGTGGCATTATTTTTCCGACTTGCGGATGTTTATGGCGAGGCATTATGGTTTCCGCCTTACGAATTTTTGATCAGCCTGACGCGAGTTTATAATTTTTTACCCATCACAAAAAAGTGCACAACGCCGTTAAAGAAGTTTTCACTTCAATAAAATGCTAATTGCAGCTAGCGTCAGAAGATTAACCTCGATTAACTTGAACCTGCAACTCCTTACATTCCGTGTAAGTGCTTGACCAATGGAGCTATGGAGACCCAATGATGATAATCTCAACTACATTGATGACATTTACACAAGTAAATCGCGCGACAAGCTTTTATGATCATATAAATTGTTTATAATGAGGTTATAATTTGATAGTTAACATTTTAAAGGAAAATTTTATTTTCTTCTTTTTGGAGCATTTAAATAAAAGATTTTTTTATAAAGGTTTTTTTGCTTTTAATTTATTTTCTACTTTTTAGTTATTTTGTTATTATTCTCGGCAAGCCCTTTCATTTAATACCCATATTGCAGAAGTGCATAAAAAATAACTATTTCGCCATCTTGGATGTTCCACCACATTTGATTTAGAATGATGTCACATTATTTTTCAAGTTGCTCACAACAAGCCCTTTCATTTGATACCCATATTGTAGAAATGCTCTAAAAAAAACTAATCCAGTTTCTTGAATGGCCATATTGGATTTGGAATGACGTCACACAGCTTATCGTGTATTGTCATCCAAACTAAACGTGTATACAAAATTACAGCTCAATCGGTTGAAGATATCTGCTTCAAAATTGAGTACCAAAATTCCTCCCAAACAAACAAACATTGCAAGTTAAGAGGGCGATATAGGCCAGAAACCTAATTTCTGTAATTCTAACGTTGTTTATGTAAATGTACTATAAATCACTAGATAATGTCATATATATTACTATGAGATATATATGTTATATACTTTTTAAGTAATTTATACTGTAATGACGCCTTGAAACTTTAAATTTTTTGTATGGAATTTAACGTTATTACCGTTTTGTAGTTACATTTTTTGACTTTTCGCTAAGAGTCTATGCACTAGATAACAAGCTATTCTAATTATTTAACCAACTTTCATTACAAGCAAGTGCAAAACACGCTTTAAAAATTTGCACAAGTGTTGAAGCAACGGTCACTTCCAGATTTTTTATTGCATTAAATACAATAAATGAAAATCATTCAGTTAGGTAATGCACTAGACAAAAGCAAGTTTTATAACATATATTTTTTTCAATGCTTTAGATATAGTTTAGCTATAGTTTAGCCACAAAATTTGCACAAAAACGGCGTATTTTCGCGGTCTAGCCTATATCCTAGCCTTAAATAAAAGCTTTTAAAAAACGAAGAATTTTATCATCGCATGGTATTCAAGTTTATGCATTTTAACGAAAAACACGCGAGCACTGCAAAGATTCCTGTAAACAAACTACGTGAGGACTTGTCATACAAACTCATAACATGTGCACCTGGGCAGGAAATATAAACATTTGCTGATTTGAATGTAATTTTTAAGACAGGCCGAGAATTTTTCACCTTACCGTCGTAGGTTTACAATCAGTTTTTAGATTTTTTCCTTTATTTGTGACTTAACATCTTGCTTCTTTCCAAATTTCATGATTCTAGGTCAACGAAAAGTACTCCATAGGTTTTGATTTATTTTTGTACAATATACAACAAAAATGACAGTATTTAGGGTATATTTTTTTATAACATTGACTTAGAATCTTGATTTTTTTTTACCACTTAAAGTGACCGTGCAGCTTAGTATTTGATGTCAATTTCAACTTGATACCTTGACACATTTCTGAGAAAAAGGGTCTTTATAGACAAACAGACGGACAACATAGTCCTATAAGGTTTCCTTTTTCTAGGGTTCCGTAGTCAACAAGGAACCCTTATAGTTTCGCCATGACCGTCCGTCCGTCCGTCTGTCCACGGCTTAGTTCAAAAACTACTAATACAAGAAAGCTGCAAGTTGGCAGGAATATACACATTGATCAAGCCGACAATGGTAGAGTAAAATCTTTGAAAAAATCTTTTTTTACGGTACCTCCCCTACACGTGAAATGGGGACGTATTTTTTTTCTAGCCTACCCCACCATGTGGGGTATCGTTGGATAAGAATTCCAAAATCAATGAGGGTATGCATGGATAATTTTTTGATTTAGGTTTCCGTTTCCGAAACATTTAGCTTTAAAGTACTAATTCTTGTTAGAGTCAAGTGTCCCCCCCCCCCCCCCCCCCGTCTACCAGCGAAAGTATAGCTAAGAGTGACAGATGTCAAATATACAATCAACAATACAAAGCTTCGGAGGTAATGCCGTTTCTAGGTTGACATTTGTCATCCGGAATTAAGATCTTAATGAGATCTATCACTTCTGTGAAAAAATTACTAGTCTACGATCAAAAGTTACGGAGATAAAGAAGTTTCTAGTTTGACAGCTGTCATCCGAAATGAAGATCTTGATGAGATTTATCACTACTGTAATGAAACTGCTAATCTACGATTAGAAGTTACGGAGATAAAGCCCATTCTAGTTTGACGGCTGTCATCAGACATGAAGATCTTTATGAGATCTATCACGGCTGTAAAGTAAAATTTACAAAGAAAAAGCCCGTGGGAGTAATGACACTGTTTACGAGCAAGTGTGATAAAAAACTATCAATTATCTTGTTACAGTCCTACTGGTAGAACTAGGAACAAAAATCACTGCCCTTGGTAACTACCAGTCAAACAACGCAGTTGCACTACGGACAAAGAATCAAATCAAATGGAGCTCATGAACTTTTTTTTTATTTTTACAAACGTAAATTTTTGTTTGAGTAAGTAAACCCGAACACAACACTTGTATTTTGTTCAATGGAACAAGTGTGACATATATATTTATCGATGGAGTAAGTAACACTATAGTGGTGTCATGGGGACTAAAAAATCCCCTTTACACCACCAGTGGTGCGAGCCGGTGGTGTCACGGGCCCTAAACGTTATTTTGCATACCATATATGATACAATACATAGAAATACATATATGTATGTGTATATTTTGAAGTCGGGTTATGTTTTTGTTAAAAAAGATCTATTTTTGATTTTAGTTGCCCTATTAGACAAATTTCATTTTAATTTGATACTTAAAGTCAAGTACCTGGCGACCGAGCTTTTCTCGTTTTTTTTAATACAGCCATCTATTGTCCTTTAGTGTTGCTTAACAACGCCATCTATTATCAATTAACTTTATTGTTGCTAAGTCAATCAAAATAATAGTGTTACTACTCGCCAATAGATGTCAGGAAGAGTCATATTTTTCAGTTTATCATTGCCCGAAAATAAGGATTAAACAACGTTTTCTTACGTAGCTAGATCGATTTATCACCCCCGAAACCTACTGCACACTAAATTTCATGAAACTCGTTGAAGCCGTTTCCGAGAATCATATTATATATCTGTATAAACAAGTATTGCTCTTTTAAAGGTATTAGATATTAAAGAAACTTAGAGCTTTCTTCAATTTTTCTTAGAAACCATAAATAAGTCAAGCGGACCCCTTTGAAGACTGAATTCACCTGCTTTATTCACCAAGGTGCATTAAGTCAACTAAATAGTATACCTTATGCACCCAGGTAAATTAAATCTACCAAATAATATTCTTCACCCAGGTAAATTCAGTGCATTTATTTCGCATGTTTAATTGAAGTCAACCCCACTGTTGCGAGTTATGTAACCTATTTTAAAACTATTGCTGGCCATTTATAAATCTTTATCTTAATAATAGTCTATTGACAATGTCACTGCGTGGGATAGTTGCGTCTTTAAATATCGTATCAAGTAGTTAGTAATAATAATATAAATTCATCTATATAAATATAAAACAATTTTAAAATGTCTAATTTTAAATTTATTCATAGAGGACGTGGGTAACTTGTTAGTTGGTTGGTTGGTGGTAAGTTGTACTATGGAAAAAAAACATATAAATCAAATTCAGATTGGTGGCGATGCTGCAATATAAGGGAAATGTAAAATGTAATGGATCTTTTACGATAAAGTTAAAGACAAAGGTGATTTCTATTATCCCATTCCCATTATTATATTATAAAGGCGAAAGTTTGTGAGTATGAGACTGTGTGTGTATGAGTGTGTATGTTTGTTACTTCTTCACGTTTCAACCACTGGACGGATCGGGATGAAACTTGGCATACATATAGGTTAGGTCCTGGAATAGCATATAGGCTACTTTTTATTCCGAAATTCCCGCGGGAATAACTATAACCGAGCTTAAACGAACTATAGCTACAGCTACAGCTTGGTATAGCAAACTTCACTAGTGTAATTAAGGAGTAAACCACAGTCGCCGATAACCGAATTTAGCGCGGGGTAATTAAGGAGTAAATCACAGTATCAATACTAAAATTAAATAAAGGAGTCCCACGCCGGTAACCAAATTTAGGGCAGGGTGGCCGCTACCAAACTTCATTAATTACCAACTGTCCCATTGAAATTATAAATGCGAATGTTTGGTTGTTTAGTCGCGCTTAAACCACTGGATGGATCGGGAACCGCTCAACTGATTTAGATGAAATTTGAGTCCCGGGGAAAGACATAGGCTATTTTTCATCCCGAAAAATTCAAAAGTTCCCGCGGAATAACTATAACGTTTGTTACCTAATCCTGCTGCTACCCTGTAAAGACTCGTCGCGGGTGGCCTATGGCACGACTCAGCACGAGCAGGTTCGCAAAAACTGGCGAGGCGATTGCGGTGTGTGGTAGGACCTTACTTTGTGGTGAGAAGCCACCTTAGTATTTAAGCAAGCGTTCCCAGTTGATAGAAATAAAAGATAAGAATGGTGCAATCATAACGTCTGACCCTAATTTTGTAACCAGAAGCGTAGGTACCACAAGGATCAATTTACGACCAATCTTATTTATTTTGTTTACGGCTGATGTCACGAACGGTGTTTCGCAGGTATGCAAATGACATACAAGTGTATTATTCTTTTAAACTAAATGATATAACAATTCCAATTCGTAAATTGAATGGGGATTTATAAAAGATAGCAGTATAGGCATCATCTAACACCCTAACGTTAAATCCAATCAAAGCCAAATACATGATAATCGGTTTAAAGCACAAAATCAATAAAATTGGTGGTTTCAATTCTGTGCTAGAAATTTTAGGTAGTAGTATCGATGGGTGACGGAAGTTCATAACTTTGGGGGTACTAATGGACGATGATCTTCGATTTGAGAGGCATGTCGTCAAAACGATCAGAGAATAATTTTACAGACTAAAAAAAAATTTTACCAACCGGTACCGCGACTTCCCGGATGTTAAACTGCGAGGACACCGATGTGATTCATTAGTTCTTTCGACGTTTAGCTATCCTGATTTGGTTTATGGACCACGGTTACTGGCACGAACTACAAGAATCACAGAGAGTCTAAAATGCGTGTGCGTTGATATACATATAAAATACCACCACGCTCACATGTTACTCGTATGAACTTTTGTTTACTAAATGAAGCAAAGATAATTAAGATGAATCATCGCAGAGAAGAACATTTCGCAATACTTTCATTTGGAATTGTTAAATACAAACAACCTCCATAAATATTTAAAAAGCTGAAATGGTGCCTTGATTTTAATACATATCATACAAGGGCGTCCAATTATTTAATGAAAATGCACAGTACTTCAGCTTTTAAAGGTTATTTTCGGTATGCAGCTACTGAATGCTGGAATAACTTTCCCACAGCCTTTGTGAATTAAAAACGATTGGTACTTTTTTATTTAAATACAAATAATATTTGCTAGATATTCAAACTGCATACAAGAAGTTCTGCGGTAGGTATAATATACTATAATATAATAGTACCTGGATGTCGTTTTTTTTAACAACGCCATATATTGTCAAGTAGCTTTAGTGTTGCTGTGTCGGTAAAAATAATAGTATTACTACTCGGCAATAGATGTCAGAAAGTCATATTTTTCAGTTTATCACTAAAAATACGGATAAAACGACGTTTTCTAAAGATGAAACCAAGCTAGATTAAATTTATCGCCCCCGAAACCACCTGCTTGCTAAATTTCATGAAAATCGTTGGATAATTTTAGCCTTGACATTAATAATAGACAGAAGAATAGATATAGGTTTGAGCACTAAAATAGCATTTGTAGTCTTAGAACCTAATAGGTTATAGGTCGATCGAATAAAACACGTAACTGAATGTTCTATCAATAAGTCTGCTTTAGGGGTTTATTTTTTAGTGGATATGAAGTCGGTTTATGTTTGTGTTGAGTGTAAAAGTTTAATAAAGTTAACAGACGACAGACATGTTATGAAGAATTAAATAATGCCATTTCTAAGATTGTAAATTTGATTCACGCTAACAATTTTTTACTGAATGAAAAAAGAACCAAATATATTAAATTTACATAACCAAATGATTAGTCAGATCCAGATTTTTTTATTAATTTATTTGGAGAAATACAGATGAACAGCTTTGACTTATATACAATAATGCGAAACATAATACTAGAATTAAGTAAGTCTCTACAACGTTTGTCAATAAGAACATAGAGCTTAGAAGTAGATCTTAGGTACATTTGTAAGCGGAAGATTATGATCTAGATTAGAAATTTTTTATGGTTAGGATTGGAATAGTTGTAGAATAGCCATTTAAGATTCTTACTTTAGTTAGCAGTAAATTATATAGGATACAATAATAGTAAGAAAGACGATTTATTAAAATTTATAGAAATTACAGTTTAAAGTTGGTGTTTCTTTTAAGCGTGTTGTTTTTTTTTTGTTAAAACGATTTTTATCGTACACTTAAAACATCTATACTAGTATCAAAATGTTATGCAATCATCAACATAAAAGGCGTTTCACCAGTTCCAAATTAACCAATTATTCTTTTTATTACCAAAATTAAGTTTTCAATTCACTACATTAATATGGGACTTTTAAATAAAAAAAGAATTATGCAAATCCGTCTATATAATATGACGAGGTAATTCCCAAACATACATAAAAAAAATATATAAACATTCGAATTGAGAACCTTCTCCTTTTTTGATGTCGGTTAAAAATTATCCAAACTGATCTCAAAATGTAGTACATTATAAAATCATTTATTTATTAAATAGGCTTGTCGACGTGTCTATATAAAAAATAAAATAGATTTTATCAGAGTTTAAGAGGATAGCGAGATTAGTCTCTATGGCCTCCCCTAATAGGGCCTCCACCCTAACACGACCCCGACGTCCCCGGGTTCGTCGGCGCCCGCAAGGATACACGAGGCAGCAAAGAGTGCCGGGGCGCTTCTCGCCCCACTCAATCGCAACCGCACCCGTGTAATGGGTAACTCCCCTCCTGGCGTTGACTCATCTTCGGGTTCAAGCCTCAAGCCGGTCAAAGGGACGCCCCGAGAGCGACAACCCAAGCCGAGGCTCACCCTGCGGGAAGCCCTTCAGAGTCTTGCCCCAAACAGCCCAGTGAAGCATTAATGGCTGCAACAGACAACTGCATAGTCAGTCAGAAAAAAAACGAGTTGCATTCCGGGAGTGCCGGCAGAAGTGAAAACCTTTACACACGATTCGCGCTTAACACTCAAATATGTCACAAGACATGTCTTTGACATTGTCAAGAAATAATAATGTTTGTTTATTTACTTTTTTGACGTAGTATATTTGACATCGCAATCTGTCATAGAATTAAAATTCCATATCCAACCTCCCTGTACTACTCATAATCGCGAATACTAAAAATAAAAATTATAGTAGGCGTGGCATTACGGTTTCCGTCTTACGAATTTCCACGATTAGGACACGTGACCTGACGCGAGTTTATAATTTTTTACCCATACCAAAAAAAGTGCACAACGCCGCTAAAGAAGTTTTCACTTCAAAAAAAGTATGCAGATACCTACCTACCTTCACTTAGATGTAATGGACACATAAAATGTGCATATTTGCATAATTTCTTCTAAAATATAAATGATAGGTAGGTACTTATAAAATAGATATAATAGTTACTGACAAAATATAAAATGTGAACAGTGTTCTTGTTATACTATATAATGGTACTTACTTTTACGTAGTTTAGGTACCTCGACGTCAATCAAATGGTGCTACAATGTTAGTTTTAGTATAAAACGCGCGAAACACAAGTTGCTATCCGAATCGAAATGAAAAAAAAAAATATACCTGCCTCCTTATACATATACACAATGACCTTCCAAGAAAGAGGTCATTGCATGTACTTTGATTATGGTAAAATATCAGGAGCCCTGGTTACATTTGGATGTTTCAAGTTTGAACAGCCTTGCCTAACCTTTTTTGAACTGTAAAACAATGGCCCAAATTCTTTTTTTGTTGCGTTTGTTATTGTTAAGGCAAGGTTAAAAGGTTAGAAAAAGGGTCAAGTGCGAGTCGGACTCTTAGTCACGCCATCACGCGTGAAGGGCTAGACCAATTTCGCTAATTCTTTTTCTGTTGTGTTTGTTAGTGCTATGGCAAGGTTTTTTGAAGGAAAAAAATGGTCAAGTGCGAGTCAGACTCGCGCACTAAGGGTAAACCGAGTTTAATGAAATTTTGGTAAGTTGCTATTCACACGCCGGGAAAGGTTTCTGAGAAAGAAAAAAAGGGTCAAGTGCGAGTCGGACAGGATCAAGTGCGAGTCGGACAGGGTCAAGTGCGAGTCGGATAGGGTCAACTGCGAGTCGGATAGGGTCAATTGCGAGTCGGAAAGGGTCAAGTCCGAGTCGGACAGGTTCAAGTGCGAGTCGGACAGGTTCAAGTGCGATTAGGACAGGGTCAAGTGTGAGTCGGACAGGGTCAAGTGTGAGTCGGACAGAGTCTAAGTTGTTATGCACATAGGCACCGGGTAAGGTTTCTGAATTAGTACAATCTCTTCACAATGGGCGGTGATAAACAACGTTCGCGGGGTCAGCTAGTTTATAATCTTTATTTATTATGTTAGGTTGTGTCAAAGAAAATAGTCCAAAGTTAAAGGAGTTAGAGACGTGTGATAGTATAGAGAGCCAGTTCCATAGTAGTAGTGGCATAGTAATATATTACGTTTAATATAGCTTATTCCATTATTGAGAAATATAGGTAGGATATTGCCCAAAAATATACAAAGCTGCTAACTGCTCATAACTGATTCTATCTCTTTTAGACACGATGCTAGGTGAGACAGCGTGCTTTTTAGCCGCGTCCACGAGTCAGTTCGAGCCCGCGACTAATTGAACCTTAACGTGTATATAACCTGTGACTAAACGAGCCACGCAGAGTGCAGTTTCTTGGAAACTTGAGGAAAAATAGCAGTTTGAACAATGTAGATAGAACTTATATTTTCGACTTATTTACAAACTAGTCCAGGAGGAATCGGCGCATGAGTACCGAAAACTATTCGACCTCAATTTTTTTATGCTATCCTCTTCAAATTGCCCTTCTAATGATATAAATGCATGTTGCCATGGCGCAACCCGGTGCCATATTGTTTAAACCGAAATTGTTTAAACAATTACAAAGAATTGTTATTTTTCAACCGGACAATTTTTTTTCATATTCTTTATTGAAATACCAATAAAAAAAGTCCTATGACTTTTAACGATAAAGTTAATATTTTTAAAGATATGAATTTTTAAAGGTTCGAAAAATCTCAAATTTGGGTACTTTCGACCCATGAAAAATATATTAAAAAAAAACATAATGTCTTAGTAATATTTTTTTATTAATTCTTTATACAATTGTTAATAATATTGTAAAAAGAGATTTTAAAAAATTTCATTGTTTATATCTTTTTTTTAATTGTTAATTCCGCGCGCTCGCAAGTATGCGTCGCTTACCTCTAAGTATCGCTGTCTCTCTCTGACTCATGCGTTGCGTCGGCCTCTCTGTGTCTCGAATCATTATTTATCATTTATCTTAAAAACTATCAACTTTGTCAAGATTGTTAAAGAGAGCAATGTTATTAATTATTAAATTGTCTACAATTTGTTTTTTATAAATTTTTTTCTGAAATCAATTTTTCAAAAGTTATTTAAGCATAAATCGAAACATGTAATTAAAATTACTTTTTTATTAGTTTATATTACTTTTTTGTTATTATCATAGTAATTTTTGCATTTATATCAACAATAATAAGATATAATGGTATTTGACTATTTTTTTAAATCACAATTACCTATTTATAAATAATAAAAATATATTGGGTACGCACTTGAATGTTTAGAAAAAACATTCAAATGAATTAAAAAAAAATAATTTTACGTACATGTATCATAGTGCGTGTACTTTTGTGTCTATATAAGAAAAAGATTCTTTTCTTTGTTTTTTATTCTTTCAAGGTTACTCTTTGTATAAAACCTCGAGATCTTTGTTTGTTCTTGTGACAAAATTATTGATTATATATAACATTTAAAATAAAAATACAAGTTAGTGCATGTCGATTCTCAACTGATCATCCTTTGTTTTTTACTCATAGTTATTCAGTCTTTTTTATTTCGTTTAAGATTTAAGATCGTTAATCGTTAAGCGATACTTAGAGGTAAGCGACGCATACTTGCGAGCGCGCGGAATTAACAATTAAAAAAAAGATATAAACAATGAAATTTTTTAAAATCTCTTTTAACAATATTATTAACAATTGTATAAAGAATTAAAAAAAAAATATTACTTAGACATTATGTTTTTTTTTAATATATTTTTCATGGGTCGAAAGTACCCAAATTTGAGATTTTTCGAACCTTTAAAAATTCATATCTTTAAAAATATTAACTTTATCGTTAAAAGTCATAGGACCTTTTTTATTGGTATTTCAATAAAGAATATGAAAAAAATTTGTCCTGTTGAAAAATAACAATTCTTTGCAATTGTTTAAACAATTTCAGTTTAAACAATATGGCACCGGGTTGCACCATGGCAACATGCATTTATATCATTAGAAGGGCAATTTGAAGAGGATCGCATAAAAAAATTGAGGTCGAATAGTTTTCGGTACTCATGCGCCGATTCCTCCTGGACTAAACAGAGTAGTAGATACGCATATCTACATTGTCAAAACCATAGACTTAGAGATAACATAGAAGTAAAAGCACATATGGCTTGTTTCGTTGTTGTTTCGTTTCCATTGACGATCGTCTGAAGAAATCGTAATTGAATTTGAAAATGAATAATGATCCACAAGAATCCACAACAAAATATGGGACCACTATTGACGCGGTATTTTCCAGATATTTAGAGGATATCAAGTCTCAAACTTATGTTTCTTATTTCAGTTACCATAAACCTATAGTTTCAATAATAAAAAATCCTGAATAACCTACATGTATTGTTAGACGATAATAACTTCTCATTTATTCAATAAAAGAAAAAAAAATTTTTTCTTATCGATCACCACGTTCAAAAAGTGTAACTTGAATTAATATCAAAGAAAACTTGAATAAATATCAAAGAACTGCATAAATAAAAAAAAAATTATAATTGCATAAGTTGATCAAAAATACTATGCAATAGCTTTACCGCGGCAGTCCCCGAGTGCCACTGTTCTTTTTTTACTTTTTTTCCAATATCAGTTGTGTTAGTGTGAGTTTGTAGAATTGCATGAGATTTTGCCATAAATTTAAATGTTATTTAATGGAAGTTTCATTTGTTCGACGACCAAATTCAGAAGTAGAAAGTAGTAATTCACTGTTTTTTAGTATTTAGCACTGTAACACCATCTGCTGATGAGTGGGCCGCTCTACGAGTGCGGTATTTAACCTTAAGGTCTTTGATTATAACTATGTTGTGTTAGGAGCCGCAGCTGCTAAAACCATAGCTAGGCGTATAGAACGCGACCAATTACTTATCTGAATGCTTACAGTTCGAGGCCTTCAAACAGGAAGTCATAGGTCAGGATATGATTCCTTACCGGCTTTCATACGCACGGCCTACCTTCGCCTTAAGCAAGGGTCCATCACAGCAAGGGCCAAGTGCGGATATGCTTGTATATACTGAAACATGGACATACGGTTAAATTCTGTGAGATGTATTTCTCGAGGTCTTTTTGTGTAAACCTCATTTGTAGCGTAGTGCATAGTAACGAAAACAGTGATTTTTATATTACGTTAATTTATGTTTACACTATTGCCTACTTATTTGAGTTCGTCCTTGTGGACATTTAAAAAAAAACAAAACTTTTAACTGTTTTACAGGAACTCCTTGATAAATTCTAAAGAATGGATTGTTATTTATCTGTTCTTCCAGCTACACCTTAGCCAACAATTAAGTCACCCCATTGCGCAGTTGTTACGACTTGAAGGATATTGCCCCTCGATTTCATGCGTGGACTAAATACCCTGCATAGTACCAGACACCATGACCAAAATCGTGTATGATTTATTGCCAAAACTTATAAAATTCTTAGATTATGCTATACTTGTGCTGCAAAGCATCATGCGGGGACATTTTTGCTAAGTTTTTTTTTTATTTTGGAGTTGTAGCTGACATTGATAATGTCAGGAAATGCTATTTTGGTAATCCTGACATAAAAATAAAAGATAAACCGGGTAAATACATAGGTCGGAAAGATCTGGCTTGAGCATGTTTTTAAAAATAACACTTCATGTCACGTGTTAGCTTAAAAAACAGACAATATTATGATATTCTACTAAAAAATACTAGTTTATTTTTAGCGCATTCTTATTTTCTTTTAAGGGTTCCGTACCTCAAAAGGAAAAAACGAACGAAACATGGCGGAAGAACTATCTACATATAATGACGATAATTATGAGTTCGTATGGAACCCTCGGTGCACGGATTTTCGTATTTTCGTCAAATCTAGAATAGTATGCTTCTTTGCTTGTTATTATCTACATCCACGGTGGAGCCTTCATGTATGCTGCTGGGAGCTTGTATGATCCTATACGTCTCATGGATCGGGATTTGGTTGTCGTCACATTTTACTATAGGCTGGGCCCTTAAGGTAATGGGCTCTTTGCTGCATTTCTATAAATAAGTATTTGTTTAGGCTAACACTATATCATCTTACAATCGTTACAATAACAATACAATATAATAAACTCTTTGTGGCAAAAAAATATACAGATTATGGTATTTTTTTTACATAATAAAGAAAAGTAATACAATATGGTGGTCTTATCGCTAACTCAGCTATCTCTTCCAGACAAACATTTACTAGAATATATTTTTATATATTTAAGTATTTTTTTTAAATGGCAGGCTTTATGTCCAGTTATTATGTCCGGAAAGGTAAATAAATGCGAAGGAACCGAGAAATCTCATTTTATATATAGTAAAGAGCCCCGTTTCCTTTTAGAAATTGCTAATCGGTATGTATCGGGGCACATTCATGTTTGATTTGTTTAGATTATCTTTATGACATTTTTTTTCATTCTTGTTATTAATGTCAATAAATATTTTCTTAGTTACAGAAAATAAAAAGATTAACTTCGATCCAGGACTTCACCCTGCTATAATTCTTACACTCCGTGTCAGTGCTATAGCAATTGAGCTATCGGCTTTTTATTCGGCAAAAAAAGCTAACAAGATAGAGATTGAAAAGACCTTCCGCTTACATTTTATGAGATCCAGTGAGAAACTCGATTTTCTAAACTACTCTAGACATTTATTTATTTACAAAATATTTCTAGTGGCTTCACCCGCCCTAAATTCAGTTATCGGCGTGGTACTCCGTAATTATACCAATGAAGTTTGCTATAGCAAGCTTTACCTGCAGTTATAGTAATTTATAGCTCAGTTATAGTTACTCCCGCGGGAACTTTAAAATTTTTCGGGATATTCCTATTCCAAGACCTAACCTATATGTGTGTCAAGTTTCATCCCGTTCACAGATTGAAGCGTGATTGCGTAACAAACATCCATCTATCCATCAGTCTATCCAGATAAAATTAGAAGGATTGTTTAAATCCACAATAATTATAAAACTATTATAGATACAAATCGATCTTATCAGTAAGTAGGTAATAAAATTAAAAAAACCTTATATAAAATTACAAACAAAAATAAAACCGACCAAGTGCGAGTCGTACTCCGCAGTAGGGTTCCGCACCTACCACCATTTACGTAATTTACAAACACAAACGAAAACAAAAAGTTTGCCGTCCGTCAAACAAAAAGCGGTCACCTATGCAATTACTGACCAAGTCCGACGTTGCTTAACCTTAAATATCGTTTCCAACAAACAAATGTGTTACTGTTTCACTGAATAATAAGCTAGATGGCGCTGTGACGGTGATTTAAGATGGTAGATGACTGAGGCTTGTCTCACATTTATCATCATCTAACACACCGATGGGCAGCACTAGCCAATGAAAGTCAGGGGAAGCATTGGCATGTAGCCTGGACATAGCGAAGGCATTTGATCGGGTATGGTACCGGGGTCTTCTATCGAAGTTGCCATGTTACGGAGTGCCCGAAGGTTTATGCAAATGGGTGACTACCTTATTGTTTGGCAGACGCATACGAACCGTAGTTGACGGTAGTTGCTCTGATAGCATGGACATTTATGCCAGTGTCCAGCAAGGCTCTGTGCTGTTTCTACTGCATATCAATGACATGTTGATCATCAACAACATGCATTGCAATGCAGATGAAAGTACTGGAGACGCTTATTACACGGGTTGTGCAAACATTCCTCGGGCCGTTGTGGAGGAAAACCGCGGAGAACTTGTGTCTCAAATCGAAACCACGCTGTCCAAGGTCTCTGACTGGGGACGCGTAAACTTGGTCCGATTCAACCCCAAAAAGGGACAAGTCTGCGCGTTCACCGCTAAAAAAACCTCACTCACTGTTGATCCACAATTCCAAAACACACTCCATCTCCAAGAGCATTGGGATCCTTGGGGTTGACATCTCCAGCAATGTTCAATTCCGAGATCATCTGCAAGACAAAATGAAGCTGGCGTCCAAAAAACTTAGTGTACTCAACAAAGTAAAGCATTACTTCACCTCGGGGCAAAGGTTGCTGCTTTACAAGTTGCAAGTCCGGCCTCATATGGAATACTGCTGCACTCTCACGGCGGATGCCAGCTTGGCCCTTTTGACTCGGTTCAACGACGGTCTGTGAGAATTGTTGATAATTCCAAACTCGACATATGGAGCCCTTAAGTCTGAAGAGAGACTTTGCCTCTTTGTGTGTGTTCTACCGCTTGTACAATGGGATGTGTTCTGAGGGATTGTTTGAAATGGTGCCCACGGCTTCTTTCTACAATCGCACCGCTCGCCATCGGCTGGGAATTCATTCTCACACTTTCGAACCGAAATTGCCGCGTACAATACAGTATCAGAGAAACTTCCACCCGCAAACGCTTGGGTTCTTGCCAAGGTTTCATCCAAGGACTACAGAATGGGGTTCTTCAAGAAAAAAGTTTCTTAAGGGTCGGCAACGCGCGGCAACCCCTGGTGTTTCAATCGTCCGTAAGCTACGGTGACCGCATACCATCAGGCGGACCATAAGCTTGTTTGCCACCTAAGTGGTATAAAAAAAAATATACGAAAGAATTATCACGCCGCATTTTAATACCTGCAAAATTAAATGACACGTATTCTTGTTCAACTGTCATTTCGACATTCTAAGTCTGGGTGCAAATCGGTGCAGCAGTTTGTTCTTTATCTCTAAAAACTGTTTTTTTTACGACGCAATATTTATCTTCATGTACGGTCGCGGTCAGAAAATGTTTACCAGTTTTGAAATTAGATTCTATATCACACTTTTTTCACTAAGTCTAAAATGCCATATCAAGTTACTTATTACCTTTCAAAAGGTATTATGCAAAATGACGCATCAAGGAAAACAACAAGAATTATTGATCACTCTTTGATAATGGAACTAAAATCTTTATTTGTTGAAATGACATTTATCAAAAAATATTGTTTGAACGTCGTTTTGACAAGAGTAAAATTTTACAAAAGATTTTTTCATAACGAAATAAAATGGCAAGTTTAACCCTGGAGCAAAGGGCTGAAATAATATTTGTCTTCGAAGATGGACATAGTATTAGTGCTATATCACTAGAACTCAATATATCGCGATTTACTGTGAGGTTTTGGATTAGGCGTCACGGCGAAGAAGGGCAAATAACAGATCATAGAAATAATTCAGGACGACGACGACCAATACTAACCGCCGCGCAAATAACAGAAATCATTCGTCGTTACGAAGAGAATGGTTTCACACCAACTAGTTATTTTGCTGCTTTATATGGTGTCAGTGCTCGGACGATCCGACGAGCTTTGCACAATGTTGGACTACACTACAGACACCATGCTATTAAAGTGGAGCTGAAACCTCACCACAAAACAGCCCGGCTTAACTTTGCGCGACGACATCTCGATTTTGATTGGTCGAATACTATATTTAGCGATGAAAAAACTTTTAAATCAAGCCAAATCGGAAGATTAACTTTATGGCGCTACAATCGAACTCGGTATGATGAAGGTCATATTGTGCCTCAAAACGAGTGAGGTCACATTACAGTAAACTTATGGTGGTGGATGAGCCTTGACGGCGTCGGAGAACTGGCGTCGTTAGAGATTAGGGCTACGGCCATTAATTATGTGTCGCTTTTGGAAGAAGTGATGCTGCCTACTGTGCGCGTAGTGTATCCTGTAACGGAATTCCCACACATTACTTACGTTCAAGATAATGCACGGATACACACATTCCGTGCTACTATGGCGTGGTTCAACCTGCACCGTGACATTCGTCCCATTCAATGGCCCGCTCGGTCTGCTGATTTAAGCACTATTGAAAATTTATGGGGACTAATGGTTCAACGCTGGGACTGTCAAAATGAAAGAAACCCTCAAGCTCTTAGATCACACTGTGCTCAAGTATTGGATGATATCAGAGGTACTGATCTATGCACGCGTCTTGTTGCATCTATGCGAGATAGACTACGTGCCGTCATAGCTGCAGAGGGAGGTTATGTTGAGATGTTAAATAATGATTTTCGAAGTGTCTATTTTATTATTTCTTCAAATTCTTATTTAAAAAAAAAATATAAGTTTTTTCAAAGAAGGTTTTCTATATATTAAAACTTGATAGTAGTCAGTCCGTCTCCTAGAGCAGAAATGGCGAACCCATGGCAATTCGGGCACGCCAATAATTTATGAAATTTCTATTTGCACCTACGTATGCTTGCAAGTCATTTTTAGAAATGAACTCTAGTTTAGCTTCCATACTGCTTAGTAACAAAGTACGAGCTTGCCCTTATGTGAGATTTTTAGCACTTAATTTGCAACAGCAGATATCACACATTTTTTTTTTATTTGAATATAAATATTGAACATTTCGATTGCTGTAAACAATTCTAGCTGCAAGTATCTAAATAGCTTTAAGTTAACAGCAATTTGTTTAATTTTTCTCCATTATTATTAAGTAACCCAGATTTTTTGACGGCACGTCATAGGTACAGTATTGTTTTTTTCATAGAAAATGGCACATTCATTAATAAAGGTTCGTCATCCCTGTCCTAGAGCGATTGATTGTCATATTAGAAAAAAGATAATCTATGGTCAATCAAATTATTATGAAATAGACATTTAGAACTTGTGACTTAAATATGTGCATGCAATTGTGATCCTTAAGGTGGTAAACATTTTTTGACCGCGACCATACAAATTCTCAAGTGTAAAAAAAAATCTCAAGAGTAGTTGCTCGTGCTACTGAACCGATTTTTATCCTAATATTATGATGTTATCATTGAAAAAGTCTATACGATACGCTCCTTGCTTCATTGGTTGGCTCACGTGGCATCGATTGCTGACCGACTAGCTGCTGCGAAGTGAAGCTTTTCGATGATAATTTTTTTGCTGACAATTTTGAACAAGCACCTTTATATTTACGTTGAGATGCTACAGTGTTTCTATCTTGAGCACGTTAGGAATAACCTTATTTGCTAGAACCTTAGATATTAGTACGGTCCATGTAAGGTATCATGTAGCTCTACAATCCGAGAAAATATATGTATTTTTTATCTTATTGGGACATACAAATCATAGCTGGCAGCCCGTGATCCTTGGTTCTCCGGAGCTGAATTACTTGGATATCTATAATCCTAACAGATCCGAAATGAACTCAACTTTTGATTTTGGAAATCAGCGTTTTTGGGAAAGTTTGGGTTTGCTTGGATCTTAGATCGTATATTAAGAGCCCGTGCACACCTGAGATAATAGTTTGCTATAGTTTAGTTTACTCGATTTTGCCCTAGATTTTTGACGCGTGCTGTTGTAATAAGACTGATAAAATTATCTTTTCAGCTAGTCGGTCAAGTTAGTCGATATGCCGTGAATTACTTAGATGTTGTAAGAATTTTCTTTAACATCAAACATGATGACCGACTATATGAATGAAACGAATGTACACGGAGAAAAAAAATATTGTTCGAATTAAAACACTGTTTATTAAAATGCGTTAATATTAAGTTTTATTAATTTTAAAAAAAAAATATGGAAATTACAAACCAATATAAGATTTAGTACATTTTATTAATTCCATAAACTAATAACAACAAAATAGTTTTATTTATTTCCGTAATTAATAATTTTTACTTCGGATTACAGAATTTTACAACTTTCCTCGAATTTATTAGTAGGGTAATTAATATCAACATATAAGGCTTACTAAAGATTACAAATAGTTTTATTAAAGTGGGCAGATAAAACAATACTTGTCATTACAGTGAAGGCCAATTAACGTTTACAAACACCTTTCTAAGAATTAGTGAAGTTTACTAATAACAAACAACATATCGTACTGCTACGAATTAAGGTTGACGTCACGCGTCTTACATCGCGCTATCGAAGTTTTTTCGATAGTTCGCATATATACCGACATTCCGAAATGCAAGTAAAGTGTGACAAGGTGTTCTCTAGGCATAACATCTCTCATGGCGGGTAATTTCCCTTAACCGCAACTCCACAGATAGTAACCATGAGCTGAACACATTTGGGGCACCCTATCCGCCTTCATCTACCAGGTACACTGACCAGTAAATATCAACCGTACGCTTCGCATCAGAGAGTTTCATCAGAACCACCTATTCGTATCGGTGTAATTAAACGCTGATTGTAAGCGTGTTATAGTTTTTTGCATTCCATTAAATTTTACTTGTTTTTAGTAAACAGCACTGTTATTCCAACAAGACTAGTTTTATTTCTGTTAATAAATACAATAAGTAAAACGCATTGGTAACCGTCAGTGTAATTTACTTGTCCTCGGAATTACTAATATTTTAGTGGTTATTAGTATTATTTACTTGTAGCTACTAAAGTTTTTTCTTCGTGTACCTATACGGTGTGCTAGAGTTCTTTAAAAGCCTTAATTAATATTAGTATGTTTGTAGTGTTAAATATTTTATGTAAGCTTATTATTTTCATTACACTCAATAGTGATTTGCATTCTTATTTATTTTTAAAGTCCTAGTTTTCTTAAAACTAACGTAGATTTTAAGAATCCCGTTCCCATCGCCAGATATCTATTCTATCTATATACATGTATGAAGACCCTCGATTTTGACGTGACAACGTCTTATAAATTGGTTTGCCGGGTGACACTTCAAGAAACTGCGTTACGCTCCGCTCACGTTATGCGCTCACAATGAGAGCGAGTGAGAGGCACGCGGCATGGTTAGCCCGCCTAAGAGCGAGAGAGACAGACATAAAAAGTGAAAGGCACAAGTTGTCACGTAAAACTTTCGCCCGTATACCGACTTTACAGGCAACCAGTTTTTTTCGTTTGTTTTTTAATATTATAAAAAAATGACATTATAACACATATTATGTAAGCATTTCAGGTGTCTACCAACTTAGGTATTAAAGATACAGCACCTTAAATGTCGGACGGAAATATAAACAGGCAGACACCGTGAACCGTTGAACCCTAAAAAGTAGCTATCTAACTATCTTTGTTCCTACTGTAAACTACCCTTGACAGATAGATCAGGTCCTGGAAACACTTACTATACTTTTTATCCCAAACTTGAGTTAGTTGTAAGAGTGAATAATATTTAAAAATTCAAAAGAATGTTTGTTTGTTTGCCCTGGCTTCACGAAGTAAGTAACCATTTATAGTAACTATCCCGCTGAAAACCACAATGCATAATTTTATCCACGCGAGTGACGCCGCAGGTAAAATATGATAACTAAACATAAGGTAATAAAAAAAAACCTGCTTTCATACTCCGATAAAGATATATTTGTAAATTAATTAGCACACTTACATTTAACATTAAGGTAATATACCTATTTATTTATACAATAGAGCGTTTATTTATATTACAAGTAATTTATGGAAAGAAAGGGAAATTCAAAGGATTTTTGAACCTATCATAATGGTTCTCGTAGTGCATGTTCTCGTTAAACCCAAGATTGTTCCAAAACCTTCTCTCTCCATAATCATAAGACAGGTTCATTGTAAAGTTGGCTGGTGAACGTAAGTCCAGGTAGAGCATTGCTGCGGAACCAGGATTAACCGGTATCCAAGTGAAGTTACTTGACAGTTTTGGAACTCTGCAAGGAGATAATTAAAATTCAATAGTGATAAGGAAAGACGTAGATAGCTCCTGATTTTATTTCAAAAGTGATGGTTGTATTCGTACAGATGCGATGTCCGATCGCTGTCATAAGAAATTACTACTATTTTGACCACTGAACACAGGCTAAATTCTTTGTGCTTCGCGTCCTTCAATTATCAATTTACTTACCCTGTGCTCGCAAAGTTGTAAACCATATCAACTAGAAGGTTTGCCATCGCGGTGTCATTAGCTGTTGTGGGACGTAGGCCGTGACCATTAAAAATGCGAACTACGTCATCACCATTACTGGCTCCTGTTAAAAACAATGAATTAATTTTAGCAATGGCGTTTTTATCCTACCTGCTGTTAACCAGAGGGCTGTAGCATAACCTGACGAGACTGTACAGTAATGACTAATAAAAACCTCGACATAGCTCATTCCAAAATTCAGAAATTATTTTCGTGGAGGACGATATTTATATTTTGGAAAATAATTTTATCCCGATAAATATATTTAAAACTACGTATCGATAAATTCTCTAAAAAAAAATAATTATGTACCTACTAATTAAAGACTTTTAGTGATTTGAGGGATTTTTAAGTTGAGCTGTATATTATTGTGATAGAACTGTAATTTAATTGTGAAGCAATTCAAAAAAGACACTTTGGTACCTAAGTGTAAGTGTTACTTATATATTTTAGAAATTATTCCTATCCCGGTAAACATTTTAAGCTTCCTAGAGAACCAGGAATGAATCCAGATCAATAAATTGTAAGAAATTATACCTGCAAGTTTTCCTTTTCATATTTAGGGTATTGGTAAACGGAATCGCGTATATATACCTATATCCTCAGAATAAAGCTATATTTTTCTGTGAGGCTATTAAGATATATAGGTACCTAATTTAATGTGATATGGGTGCATGCTCTTCGCAAGCATATAAGATAAACTGTAGTTTCCTAAAAATCGGTAGCTGTATACGTAGACAGGTCGCTTAGAGAATGCAGCGTGCAACATCGCCATTTCACCAGTTCCTACTGCATAAAGACGCTCAGTGAGAGCCTGCAAAAGTAAAAGTAAACAGTTAAAAATTCACAATCATTTATAACAGATTAAATATACTAATCATTGTAACAATTTAAGTAAGTTTTTATTATTAGTTACCTACTATCTTTTTAGGGTTCCGTAGTATTTCGGTCGGTGTATTACTCGTATATAAATTTTAAGACTGGACTTCAACTTGGTTTTATTATATGTTGTTAAGTATTACAAAAGGATAGCCGTGTTTATGACGCCATCTTGACATTTATCCACTAGAAATGTTCCATCACAATAGTGACGTTACTTACTCATAACATCCTTTTTATTAGAAATAGTTAAATTATTATAATTTTACAGCTAGAGACAGTATACAACAATTGACTAAACTCTTGACAATAACTTTTGACAACAAAGACTGTTTAAGTAACTCAAAATAAGACAGTTTTTTGAACTTATTCTCTATCTATATATATTCGAGACTTTAACTAAATCGATCAGTCCTTCACAGTCATTGCTAAAATGTTTGTTAAGTTAACAAAATATTAACTCTTATAAATCTAACCGTCTTGGTGGTCTTGTGACTCTTCCACCCCTAGTGCGCATTTCAACTGGAGTTGCACGCTCTTCAGAAACCGGTGCTTCTGTATGTCAATTAGTAGATGTCTCGATATTTAGACTTTTCTGTAACATATCTTGAGATACCGTTTAAGGTGACTGCGGAGGCTTCAAAATATGCTGTCTGTTTCTCCTTTCTCTAAATCCATCTGACACTTCAACAGTATAAGACCTAGGCTGATCACATTTGGACTTTACTGTGCCTGTAATCCATGGAGTATCTGTCATTTTCTTAAAATAGACTTCATCTCCTTCTTGTAGTTCTGGTATTGATTTAGTCTGTCTGTCATAGTTATCCATTATTTAACTTTTATTTTGACACTTAGCAGAAAGACAACCAAGACCAGTAAAAACAGAATTATTACATTTAACAAGTTTATTTAAATTTATATTTTGTGACTGACTTGACTGTAATGGAAATGACTGTGATTTTTGTGACTGTTCAGGAAAGAATAGATCATCTAGTCGGTATCGGATCGGTCGAACTAGGCATTCATTCTTTGCTTACTCTGTGCGTGCGCGCGCCAGTCACTTATAATTTTTTACAAGGCGTAGCTACCGTACATTTTTTTGAGCTAATTATATATTGACTTGATAATAGTCAGTGAATCAGAGAAACACAATACATTGATATACACAAACACAATACATACAATTTTACACACAAAACAACTGATGCCAAAAACTGTAAGTAAATCCAATTTTTCTTAAGGCACAATAGGAGCCCAGTTTTAGGAAACAGTGACTTTAGGACACATTACTTGACTTGAATTTGACTAATTTTGACCTATTTAAGAAAACAATTGACAAATATCACTTTCTTGACGTTTGCATGCTTGTAGTGTCTACACAGAAAAATCTTTTAATTAGTCCAATTTCTGAGCAAGTAAGTTTACCTAATACAGTTGGAGAATTCAATTCGCAATTATAAAATTAATTTGTTTTGTCATGTAGAGGTCATCAAATAGAAATTTACACTCTAAGTTTTGTTGACCTAGTACCTCTAGACTATTACCAGTGTATGACTTAATTTTCACATCAGCTTTATACAATAAATTTTTAGTATTAAGTGAACCCATAAATACTTTTTGACATAAAATAGAAATCACTGCCCGTATCAATAATACAATTTATTTGTGAATTATTTAGTTATAAATTAAGTGTCCATTCGCTTAAAAACGACTTGGAGCACTGACTATGACCTATTAACAATTCATCTTAATCTGACTGTACCTGTTGCATATTACTATCAGACTGTACATATCTAATTGACTTTGACTGAAATGACCGACAACAGACTCCAAAGTGACTGACTTTCACATTATTTGCACTTTACACCTAATGCTGGACATTTATAACGATGCACCTGACCACACCTTGTACAAACTTCCTGTCTTGACTGCTGACTATATTGACTGACGTTTCTTGAGTTAGACTTTGATCTTGAGCGTAGCTGACTCATATTATACAAGACTGAACTTTGTTCTGCTGTCCATTCATCTGTTTGATGTCTGGAAGCAAGCATGAACTTTGCCATCTCTAAGGCCTTATGAAGATTCAGCTTATCTTCTAGTTGTGTGATCTTAATTTTAATGTGCAAGCAAAATCGTCTAAGGCTTTATTTTCACCTTGTTTATTTGTAATTATGATATTCATAAGTGAGGTTAGCTTTTGGGGCAAAGTGATTTTGAAATGACTCAATAAGCTCGTTGTATTTAATGTTATCCTCGTCTTTTCCAAATGTATTGAATACATCCACGCACTTTTCTCCAATGACATGTAGAAATAAAGCTTCTTTTCTGCCATCACCCTCTTTATCCAAGCCAGACGCACGTAAATAAAATTTAAATGACTGCACCCTTTTTTCCCATTGTTGAGCCAAGTTACCATTCATCACCATGGGCTACGGACTGGACATTCCAGAAAGTTTCTTGGGCTTCCGATTTTCATCAGACATGACGCCTACTTTTCTTACGAGAATTTCACAATGACTCAATGCAAAGTACAATGACTATACGACACACAGATTACGAACCCAATTCTGACACCATGTTTTGGTCGGTGTATTATATGTATGATAAGACTGGACTTCAATTAAACTTGGTTTTATTATATGTTTTAAACTATTGCATAAAGATAGCCATGTTTATGACGCCATCTTGACATTTATCGACTAGAGATGTTCCATCACAATAGTGACGTTACGTACTCATAACACATAGTCAACTAGGAACCCTTATAGTTTCGCTGTGCCTCCGTCCGTCTGTCTATTAGTAGTAGACCCCTGTAATTTTTGTGTGGTTACATATAATGATCAGACCAAAAAAGGGGTCAAATAAAAAACCTTTTTTTAAAGTACCTGCCCTACAGGTAAAGTGAGGATGAACATGATTTCCTCATCTATATTACAGTGTGGGGTGCTGTTTTAAAATATTTCGGATGTGTAAAAATCATTTTTTGATTCAGGAATCCGTTTGTTAAATATAAAGCAGTTAGGTGCAAATTTTTGTTTGAGGCATGAACAAGTTTAGAACGATAAATCATCAATGACATACTTAAATAGGTAATAAAACTTTGAAGGTGGTAAATTCTCTACAAATATTCAAGTTTTGTTTAAAAAATGGCATCAATCTTAAATAAATAATAAATAAATTTTTTTGGACATGGGCGCCGTCTGGCCCCAAAGTAAGCAAAGCTGATGTTATGAATACCAGACAACGGATAAAAATATATAAAATTCCGGTTTTTTTTTGTAAATACATGTATTTTATACATAAATACACCCAGACTTAAGACAAACACAAATGTTTATATTATGATATAAATGTTCAGTGCAGGAATCGAACCCACACCCTCTGCACAGCAGCTGGCCACACTACCAACTAGGCTGCGAAACTGATTACTGTTTGTTTACTTGAAATGGATTGATTTTATTTGATTTTCAGTGTCTTCAGTGTCTTTTGATCTTAAAGAGATTCCGTTACAGACATAACGCAACATTATACTGTACGTACAGGTTATCCAGGACGTGTATGGTACAAAACTGTGCAGGTTATATCAAAACATAAACATTAGCGTACAGTCAAACTGTACAGGTAAACCTGACAGACATATCACTAAGTGTATGGCTGGCTCAAACTTTAAAACAACTCCAAAAATAAATATCTGGCTGCTTTGTCAAGCAAGAATAAAAATTATTAAGTAAATTAAGTTAAATTCGTAGTAATCCAATGTAAATAAGTCAAAGAGGCATACACCCCAATAAACATTATTTATTTTTGCTATAAAAAAAATTGTAATTCCACATTATGCAACTATTAATTTGACGAAATCAAAATATTTTCGTGCTCCATGCGATTTTTTGTTTAAACTAGTGTCACGAACCTTTTTTTTTTACACTACTTAGGTGGCAAACATGCTTACGATTCCGCCTGGTGGTAAGCGGTCACCGTAGCCTATGCACGCTTGCAACATCAGGGGCATTACTTCTTTCTTGAAGTACATGACACTAAAACTTAGTTTCGTAATGTAAGCTTAGCTTTAGGGAAATTTAAGGTAAATATTTGCAAGAGAAATTCTTGGGATATATTAATAGGATAAAATTACCCGAACTAATGCTGAGAAGGTAACTAGATTGATGGGATGTCCGTCCAGGTATTTCTGCCTAATCATATGGGCTGCTATCACAGACTTTTCTTCGTCATGAAGAGTGTCCTTGTACAAAAATATTTCGCGTGCCAACTTGTCCCAATTACTGTCGAGCTCTGCCAAAATGTGAACATTCTGTAGGAACTCTGAAATCAAAAAAGCCGGTTACTGAGTTAATAATTTTGAGGGTCTGTTATTTAATTAGTATTTATTAATTTATAACAATAGGAACAAATTTACACTATTTATTTTTACAACAGAACAGAAAGCTGTTACATTTTTAAAAAATCTTATATTGCGTCAACTCTTCTCTAGTCGTCTCACGCTTGACTAAAGCAGTCAAATAGGTTGGATGGTTGAAGAATATAATAACCCCTGTGTATAAGGCGGATGGGATAGCCAGAGTGCACTGGCTATACTGTTTTCTGTGTTTGGCTTTGAACGTATTTAACGTCTTGGCAGTCAAAGCGTATCTTACCTGCAGCAGGGTATAGACCATTCTGTCCCGTGGTACCCAAGATGAGAGGCAGCTTCTGCATGTCTCCGTTCCACACTGCAGCGTAAGGATGTTGAGTGATGAATGCATTTTTTACTCCAGCTACCTCGACATTTGGAGTAAACGGACTAAACAGGTGTGTCCAGTCCTAGAGAAATCACAAAATCAGTACGTATAAGCTAATTATGTTAAGAAAAATGTTATCAGTCTTTGAAGAATCGAGAGTGGGAGGAATATTTGAGAGGAAATGGCTGAGCTAAATACTTCCGTTGTTACTTTTTCTGACTCCCGAGTAAGGATTATGCAACTAGATAAATATTATTAAAAGAAACAAAAAGCCAGACTGTATTAAACAATAAAATATCAACTGAAAAGCGGAAAGAGAAGATAAGAAACAAAAAACAACTCCAATAGTTTCGACAGTTTTGTTTTCGCGATCGCTCTATTGCACGCCTCATAAGCGGAGCGGTGAGGTTGTGCTCTACTCTCGACATGTTAAAAAACCCAGTCTTTCGAAACTTAAATGACGTTTTTTTTTTTTAATATAACACTTACAGGATAATATGAGTGCACTAATATGAAGTTAAATAATCTGTCTAGCACATATGGTACATTTTATAAACAATTAATTTGTTTAATATAATAAATAATAACATTAAAACTAATCATTCTTGGACGTCCGTGAGTCTGTGTTTATGTGACCATGTATGTGGCAGAGAAATTGGTCAAAAAATTCATCTTACCGGAATACTTTTGTTTTTAATATATAAAGTATTACACTGTGCTGATTCCTAGTTAATATTAGCGTTCTAAGTACTGTCGTTTAATTATAATTTATAAAAAACTAATATACCACTGTATACTGTATATCTATATATATACTTTTTATTTTTATTTTATAGTATATTTTTTCCTCACCTTATTTGTTATTTTATTTTAAAAAACTTGAGTTTTTGTTTTAGATTTTTTTTTTAAATTTGAATGACCGCTATGAGGCGTGCACTTTTGGATTTTCCAATTTTTTTTAAATTTTATACTCTACTTATATGTCACACTCACGATTAGGACGAATCTTATGACACCACATTTGAGAAAATTTGTCAAGCCGTTTAGACAACAGAGCGTGCCGAAGAAAAAGACAAACAGATATATAAACAAACATACGTTCGAATAACATTACCCTCCTTTGGCATTCGGGTAAAGGTGTAAAAGTTCGAGAGAGGGAAGGGGGGGGAGATAACTTTTAAATCGTCAAATTTCGTTATTCTCGAGTTTAAATTGGTTTGAGAAAAGATGGCGCTGCGATATGTAAAGGAAAATTTATGTATTCGTTAATATATTTAGATAGGTGGATATATATTTTCATTGCATAAATTGGGAGTTACTTAACATTAATTCGTACATTTTATTGAACAATATAAGGCGGCCTTATCGCTTAAGAACGAATTCTGCACGGCAATCTTCTGGTAGAGAACATATTAATTTTTAAAAGTCATATTGTTGTAACCTTAGTAGTAGTAACCTTTCACAATTTTCAATTTGTAACATTCTATGCAGTAAGCATGAAAAAAAAAAGTTCTACTTACAAACATTTTCGTCTGAGCAGATACAATTTCAGCAGCTGATTTCTTTTTTAAGCATTTGACTAAACTTTTACTTATCATGGCTGGGCAGTCAACGTTGTGGGCAAGGCTCTTAGCATGTTCGGCTGGATTACTGGTAAAAGCCCACGGGTCAAAAGCAGTTCCGCTCATAGCTATTCCTCTGCTGAACGTACCTGTAAAAAAGGTAACGTAAAGGTCTGCTGTTATCTTTAAAAAACAAAGTAAATGTTTGTCTATTGCTTATTAAAACAATTGACGAAACATGAAACGAATGAAAGGCCTATCGCTATTTCCTTTCGTCTCTGAAAGTTGATGGAGTGTGAAATTAACCACTCTAGGAAAAACAAGCCTAGCAGTAGTATCTACACAACGTGCTCTAAACAACGATACCTCACTCAATGGGGTAGATCAAAAAATATTTTTCACGCCCCCTATTAGGTTCATGGGAGCCCGTCTTAAAAACATTTAAAAATATTTTTTGACAATTTGTATTTGAAGACTGTAGCTCCAACCGTTTGGTTGTAAATCTTGCGTGACAGACGATGGACAGACGAATAGAGGAAAACGTGAGTAAAAGCGATAGGGATCCGTTAGTACCCTTCGGGTGCTGAACTCTAACAAGATGAGGTCAGCCACTGGAGACTGAAGGCATCTAGGAAAAACATTTTGCCTTTATTCTGAAGTGAAATTCAATATTTTTTAATTTAAATTTTTTTGGACCTTAAACACAGCACCGCCTGGTCCCAAACTAAGCAAACCTTGTGCTATGGATATCAGCATTCGCTATTGTTTGGGTGGATCGTGTACTGTCGCCACAAAGCAGCGTCCTAAACTCCCGAAATCCCTCAACCCGCTGGCCGCATCGACGACGACTAAAAAATCCTCTTTATTTGTCATAGTTGTGGTAAGAGGCCACTTCGTCTTATATCAATGGTTTAGGTGAAGTGTTGTTTGCATGTTAGAAATATATGTACATTATTGATCCGAAAGCCGTATTTTCATAGACAGATCTCAAAAATTAAATAATGCTTTAACCTTTGACCAGTATATCATTTAACCAAATTTTTTTTTTCTGAATGACTACTACAGTTTGGCTGATGCAGCCATTAATGCACCACCAGGCTTTTGGGGCGAGACTCTAAAAGAGTTTCAGCCCATATAGAGCTTAACGCTCAAGGGCTCCCCGCAGGGGGAGCCTCGGCTTGGGTTGTCGCTCTTGGGGTTGTCCCTTGGACTAGCGTGAGCCTCGAATCCCAAAGTGAGTCAATGCCAAGAGAGGTGTTCCCCATTACGCGGTTGCGGTTGCGAGTGAGTGGGAGCACCCTGGCACTATTTGATACCTCATATAATCTGGATAATACGTGCCGAGGCCGCCTAACAAGGGTTTTACTGTTTTACGGGTTGAACTGCGGGCAAAAGACAGTAAATATATAAATGTATATAGAAAAAGATAACTTTGTAACGGTATATATGTTTTATTTAATACGTACCTTTAGACAACGGTGAAAGGAAATGGTAAGTAACACTAGCATGTCCCATCAGAGTAACTTCTTTCGGATTTCCTCCAAATATTTTTATGTTGTCTTGAACCCATCTGAGGGCAAAAGCTTGGTCCTTTAGTCCCATATTGCCGGACACGATTTTGTCTCCTGTGCTAAGGAAGCCTGGAAGAATGTTACAATTTGAAAATTGAACTAATTATAAGAATTGACTTTTTAAATTTGTCTAAGTTAGCAACTCTGGAAATATGTTACCAGCAGTAAAACATTTTCTTACTCAAATTGTTTACATTCATTACCTAATATTTTGTTAAATAACTTAGTTTTCTTCTGAATTGCTTTGAAGTTGATCTTAATTTTGTATGTATCTAATATTAATATTTTATGAAATTTGTTCATGATTTGTTTGCTTACGGTTCTTTTTGAGCGATTTCAATGAAGGAGGAGTTTCGTAATTTAATTTTATTTTATTTTTTTGATGTAGCGTTTGGCTATAGTTATTCCTGAGGAAAATTTTAAATTTTCCATGATGAAAACCAAATAAAACTATCATCAAAGCATCCGGCCAGATGCAATGATGCATAGTGGTGTGTAAGAGTGACAGGTTTAGACCTATCTCGCTCTATTATCTATTACCTCGTTCCGTTGTGAAGGAAACCGCGGTGAACTTGTGGCTCAAATCGAGACCACATTGTCTAAGGTAGAACCCTTGGCGAAGAATCACCGACCCCCCGCACCTTACCACATCCTTGCTCTGTTCAGGGACATGAGTTTAACCATTGTATATTACTACATTGTGGTTTCACAATGATTCGTTCACCGTTCAATCAGTGCGGCTCTGAAACTCTCTCCTCTAAACATCCGGAAAGCACTATCACTCTTTAAAGAACAGGTGAAAGCACATTTCTTTGTTTTACCTAACGTTGATATACTTTATATCTTAGCATTTAATTTTAAGTACTTATTATGTTAAATATTCCTTATGCTTTGTTCATTTACTGTTTCAATTTAGACACTTGATTATTTTCTTATCTTATCTATGTGTAGTTTATATAATTTTATTTATTTTATAGTTAATATAGGTATATTTAACTATGTTTATGTATTCATATATTTATTTATATATATTTAGTTCTTATTTTTTCTTATTTCATTATCTATTTCATGCAACAAATTTGCACATCCTATCGTTCTCTAAGTATGTTTTTAAAATAATCTAGTTATCTGGTAGAAATCGCCATATTTAATATAATTTTGTAAATCAGTGCAATAAAGGATATTAGAATTTGAATTTGAATAACCACTGACCTAAGGGTCCCAGCCGGTAATTCAAAGTGACTACAACTATATTTTTGTCCATGAGATTTGCCGCATCATATAAATTAGCACCTCCATATAAGAACATGCCCCCATGGATGTACACAAGCACAGGTAAAGACGCGGTCTTATCGAGTCTTGGAGTGAACACGTTCAGGTATAAACAATTTTCATTACCTGAAATAATAACAATATTAAAACACTTGTTTGGTAACTTGGCATTTGAAGGCCGAGCTGTGTAAATATGTCACCCATGTCAATAAAGAAGAAATGTGTGGCTAATATAACAATAGCATAGTTGGCTTTGGTTTATATTGCTTATAATGTAATTTATTAAAACTAATAAAATTAAAATCAAATCAAATATATTTATTCAAGAAGGTTTCTAAGAACACTTATGAACCGTTAAAATAAACATAATTACAAAACATATTACAAGTAGGAATGCCATCAATAGCTTAATGCATTTCATTCTTAACGCTTCAAAAATAAATTATTAACACTTACTGCTTTTAAATTGTATGTTTCACCGTTTTTAGAAAATCACTAGCTTTTGCCAACGGCTTCGCCCGCCCTAAATTTGGTTATCAGGGTAGGATTCTTACGGTAACTCCTCAATTATAGAAAAGAGCGTAGAAGGTTAAAATATTTTTAAATAATACGTACCGCCCTTCCCCCTCATGACCGACCGCCGGCCTTACACATCATAAATGCGCGCGCAGTACTTGATCATTATTTGGTGCGATGTTATTTTAAAACTGCGAAATCTCCTATGATATTCATTAAAATCGAATGGTGTAAAGGTCAATTTTGTTTTAAATTAAATGCTTGTTATGAATAACGCATTTATTTGGATAAGGATTAATATCAAGTTTACAAAAACACCTTCGCAAATTATGCATTTTAGAACAAACTTGGTAAGCGTAAAAAAAGTTATAGTGAGCCAATCTTAAAAGATAGACATCTGCTGTCACGACTTTTTTTAAGAAATATTAAAGGGGAACAATTCTGTTATACATGATTTTTGCGAAACTTTAACCGTTTACGCAGAGCACGCAGCGGAAGCTCTCAAAAGAAAAAAAAACCCGATTTTGAAACATTCTTCATTATTGCTCCGCTCCTATTGGTCTTTTGCCTTCCTTGATAAATGGGCTATCTAACACTGAAGGATTTTTTTAATCCGACTAGTAGTTCCTGAGATTAGCGTGTTCAAGCAGCTTGTCAGCTTTTTAATATTAGTATAGATTCCCTAGAGAGCAACACACGGGATGAATATTTGTATAAGAATTGTAATATTGTTGTAAGTAAAACCATAAACAGTTAAAACCCTTTTATCACGTGAACCAAGTCGCGGGAATAAGTTAAAAAATATTTCTAGAAATCTCACACACTGATCTTTGTACACTAAAATAAGCAAAATACAGTTAGGTGCAAACTTGATGGCGACTGGCCTTGTTCCTTGAAACTTACACAAACTCATACTCACCAACAACCTGTTTTGCGTATACGGCATATTGTAGACAAGGTGGTGAAAATGCACCAGCGTTTTTTACCCCTGACCATCCTCGCACTGGCCGCGGGTCCTGCAGAAGATAAAATATTTAGTGTTTTATTTAGATATATAATATAAAATTATTCGTAATAAATTATATAAATTATATGGGTTTTTTTTATACTCCTAAGGTGGAAAACAAGCTTGCGGTCCGCCTGATGGTAAGTGTGCAGCCTATGGACGCTTGCAACACCTGAGGCGTCACTCGCGCGTTGCCGACTATCAAAAATCTAATAACTTCTTTCTTGAAGAAGCCCATACTGTATTCCTTAGAGAAAACCTTGGCAGGAACCTCATTCCATAACCAAAGCGTTTGCGGGAAGAATTTTCTCTGAAACCGCACTCTACTTTATACAAACGAATGTCCTGCTTGCTTTTAAACATTTACTGAGTTTTAGAATCTTTTAATTTTATTTGAGACCCTTTGTTTGAAAAACCAAAATCCTGTATAAATTTTAAACTATACAACTAAATAGTTAACTGTCACTGCAGCCCTAGATATTTATTCCTAGAAAACTTTTTTTTAAAATTTTATGGTGTTTGATTAGATAAATATGTGTCACATATATAGAAACACGGTGTCAATCGTATTCTCTAAGGCAATTTTCGAGTTCCAAAGCTACAAAAAAATCTGCAGAGTAATAAATAACCAATAAATACTGCTGCAAGAGGGAAAATATAACCTGGTTTTAAGGTAATTTTTTTTATAGCACTTAAACTGACTACTGTCAACTTACATACGTTGAAAAACTCACTGAAAAGTATCTGTTTTAAAACCAGAAAGGTACAATCTGTATTGATAACGATGCGTATGTATATTTTCTTACAATCATTATAAAACAATATCCTACTAATATTATAAATGTGAAAGTTCGTATGTCTGGATGGATGTTTGTTAAACAATCACGCTTCAACCACTGGACGGATTGGGATAAAACTTAGCATACATATAGGTTAGGTCCTGGAATAGCATATAGGCTACTTTTTATCCCTAAAAATTCAAAAATTCCTGCGGGTATAACAATAACAGAGTTAAACGAACTATTGTTGCACCTATAGCATACTAAATCAATTCATTAGTATAACTAATTTATTGGTGTTAATTAAGGAGTTCCACGCCAATAACCGAATTAAGGGCGGGCGGAGCCGCTGGCGCACACAATATACAATAAGATGTACCTACGTCAAATAAATAATTGTATTTATTAGTGCAAAATCGAAAACATACGAAACAACGTTGTTGGTACCTAAACCTGACTCAAAATCTATTTGCAATTCGGGTAAACAAAAATGACCTTGACTCGCGCGTCTTTCGCTTTGTTACTCTATGCAACATATACATAAATAGGTATAATATTTCTCATCGTAAATTTGGAATTTTGTAGATTTTAGGTTTAATCTGTGTCGTGATTTGAAAACCAGTTAAAGAATGTGACAATAAAAGTAATCATGTAGTATTTTAATGATTTATGATTAAATTACCAGAAAAAGTGAATATTAAGTAAAGTTAGGTTATGTTTACAAGATTTGCAAACAGATTTTGAGTCAGGTATAGTAACATTGTTTTAAAAGCAATGAAATATAAATAAAGGATACTAAACATACATATTAGTAATCCAGATAAACATATTACCTCAAATCGGTTGTCGTTAGTCGGTGGACTGGCATAAGGAATTCCTCGAAAACTAGAATATTTTCTTCCCTTAGTTGATACAAGAATTGAACCTCTTAAATCACCATGTTTAAGTTTCACAATCGGGCCTTTCGCAGATAAACTTAATTGAAAAACGATAAAAAAAAAGAAAAACTTTAAGACGATCATTTCAAAAACGCAGTAAAGTCGTAACTGGTGACTTTCCAACATTAATTAAAACATAATATATTGATTTAACATATAGTAATAGGGTATTTTCATAAAAGGAAAATATTGTTTTAATATACCAAAACGGTTAACTATTATTATATTTATAAATAGTTTTATTCTAAAGTTTTATAAAGAGGCAAACATATGTCTCTATTAATGAATAAATAAAATATGTCTGTTTGTTTGACTCTGTGTCTGTTATAAGTAAAGTCGACTTCTTTTAATGTTGTAAGATTTTTAGGTAGGCCTTAATTCATTTTGCAAAGTCTAGAGTGCCGACTACGGGATTAAAGTTGCGGCGTGTGGCAAATATTAAAAAAAAATATAAAAACAGGGTTCATTACTTCTCGATCCGAAGATTTCATAATTTCATAAAAATAAAAGTTTTAACTTCGCTTGAGTAAAGAATAGGTACGAAATTAGAAATTGCTACATTTGCGTTTTCTTTACGTTTTGAGACCTGGAGAATCGTTTGCCATCACTTTTAGAGTGATTTCTGTGTGTGTGTGTGTGTGTGTGTGCGTATGTATTCAAAGACTACAATATATGTATGAATGTAGGTTAGTTTTTTTCCCCTCGATATCTCAAGAACCAATGGAAAAATTTGTGTCGTGACCATATCGCCAGTCTTGACTTAGATCTGAAAAGAGTTTAAGCAAATTCAGTGCAGCTGTTTGTTTTTTATGGCTAAAAAATTGATTTTTTTAAAGACGCAAAAATATTCTGAAGAGTAGTTGCTCGTGCGGTACTTAGTTGGTTAGTCGGGCGTATGCTTTCCGCACTTAGCCTCACAATATGGCCCGTTGTACGTAAGTTGCCAATCTGTTCGTCGTTGGCTAATTATATCAATTTAGCTCTGTCCAGAAATCTAGATGGTGTCTGATGCTCCTCACTCAAGATTTTCGGACTATCTAGAAGCTTTGCCGGTTGATTGATTACACTTCTGCAGTGGAAGATCGCGTGAGCTGGTGTCTCTTCGACATCAAGACAGCCTCTACATAGGAGACTGTCAGTGATGCCGATGTTAAAGAGCTGTTTATTAAGTTGGCAGTGGCAGTTAATATTTCAGTTATCTGGCGGAGGTTTTCCCTACTGAGTGCCAGTAGTTTGTGCGACAGGTGCTTGTCCAGGAATGCGAGAGCAGCCTTGCTTGTCTGCAGTCCCTTTGTTCTGCCCACTGTTATTTTGTGTAATTGTGTGGTTCTGTCACATAACCATGTTTTAATTTGGATAACGGGTATCGGTACAATCGGTTCGGGTCCATTATTTTAGTGCCTGATCTCCGCTTTGCCAGTTGATCTGCTGCATCATTGCCCAGTGAGCGGCTGTGGCCACGTATCCACTGAAACACCTGAATCTTGAGTGCAATTTGTCGCAACGCACTGTGACACTCCAAGATTAGTGTGCTATTGATGCAGTTGTTATCAAGAGCTTGTAGCACAGCGGCGCTGTTGGAGACAATGCGTATCGAGAGATTGCTCAATGTTTCTAGACAGGACCTTTGCTTTGATATTATTCTTTTTCAGACTTCGTTGTAGATCTAACAGTTATCAATTGGTTTCATAGTTACTTGCATGGACACTGGCAACGCATTAAGATTGATGAATCGTTCTCTGCCTACTGCAATACTTTTGGTGGCGTTTCGCAAGGTCGCGTGTTGTCAACTTTGCTATTTTCATTAATCTAATTACATCTCAGATATCTCCTCTCTTCCTCTCTACCATTTCTTTGCAGAATATCTTCAACTATACTCGCAAACTTCCGTCAATGGGTTATCAAATGCTACTGCGGTACTAAATCAGGACCTCTTCTGTATTGTTGACTGGAGTGAGTCTCAGGGCCTTGTTGTAGATCCAAATAAAACACAAGTTATTATGGTGACTTATCGTCAAAAACGATAGACAACAACTGCCATTAGTCTATGTAAATAAAGTCCCTGTTCCATTGTAGCGGGGGACAGCCACTCCGTCGCAAAATAAGAGTAGAATACGATGGAAATAATAGAAAATAAAATAAAAGTTATATTGGTTAGTTAATTCCTATTTAATGACTTATTAATAAAAATAATGGTAGGGTAGGTAAATCGATCAGCGGAGAGCAAGGTCGTGGGTATTACACAGCGTCTGAGTAATCCTGGCACGTGTCAGAAAAATACTACTTACCTTCTTTTTAGCTGCGATAGCTTCAAGCACACACGGGTTGATCAGTGCAGCGTTGACACGAAGGCCAGTGTCTTGCAGCAGAACCGAGGTCACTAAAGGCATTAAATACAAATAGTAAGATTCTAGTTTTGGGAATATTTAAATATGAAATATAAATTTATTTAGAAATACTGCATTCAAGTCTCAGTTAAAAGGTAGGTAGATTTTTTCCGCAACTCGAATGAATGTGGCAAGATTCGAGTGACGACTCGGTCCGAGCTACTACGTCATCGTGTTGACTGGTTTCATTGTATCGTTGATGCAGTTATCTAACAATGAAGATAATGAGTCAGTTGATTTTTATACTAGTAACATTTGTTTGATATATATATTTATTATATTAGCTTACCTACCCTGTTCTTTAATTTAGGAATAATTTTGAAATATAATGTAGTTTATAAGCGTAAGCGTTAAACCATATAATGATACTGTGAACACCTTGGGTATTCTCGTAAACGAAACACTATCGTGGGGTCCGCAAGTTAAATAAGTTAGCAAGAAAATATTTATTGCTCTTTGGGTAGATAACGTAATTTCCTACCCATTCCTACTAAAATTACGCTTGTTTGATCACCACTTCTTCCTATTCTCGACTATGTTGATGGTAGCTATCTTGATCTCACTGAGGAAAAGCTTGATAAATTTGAACGTCTTCAAAATTTATGCACAAGATTTATATTTGGTCTGCGATCACATATCCGAATTCCTAACAAAGTTTAAGTGATTCCCAATTCGTCTTCGCCGGAATACTCATGTCCTATTCCTTCTTTATGATGTCCTATTCAATCCTAAAACACCATCGTATTTAAAATAATGTATCGAGTTCATTGGTTCTACTTTTCTACGTGATTCCACAACCCTGTTGTTATAAACTCCAACCACTATACACAAATGTATAATAACTGATTTACTGTAAAGGAAACCAGAAGGAGGGGGGAAGGGGGCTTAAATAGTATATGTTTTAATTTAATTATTTATTTTTAAGAGAATATATATCTAAATATTTTGTGAATATTTCAAGCATCTACCTGTTGCCTTAATCAATATCAAGCAAAAACGATCAAAAAAATCACGTTTGTGGTTAGTGGCATAAAAAAAATTTAAAGGATTCATCGACACATATACGCTGTAACTCTCTACACAAGTAACTTTGAAACCAGTCAATAACTGCTGGAGATATGTTAAGAAAACGAAGGCTAGCTAACAGAATATCAAATTCATTGGTATGAAAGGCATTACTGAATTCGAGTAATGATAGAACTGCCTGCTGCCTATTTTTCATTCCTGATCGAATGTCGTCGGTAATTTTCGCTATTGAGATAACTGTACTACGGCCAGAACGGGAATCAGATTGGAAAAGATCAAGTTATTTTTGTTTGGAAAATGACGAAGCTGGGTGTACAAGACGTTCCAGTACCTTGGATAGAAAAGGAAGTATGGATATCAGTCGGTAGTCAGAATTAAAGATAGATTATTTTTTTTCCAAGAATAAGGAAATTTAGCTGAATTAATAGATAGATTTAGAATATGAGTCATTCGGAGCTATAGGACAGGAATGACCATTTTACGGCTAAAACAGTGCTTGCAATTAACGCAATCCGTAAATTGACTAAAAGTTAAAAAAACGGAAGTCGGAGTTGGGATATTAGAAAATCTTAGCGTACTGTTTTTTTATGACAGCATCAAAGGCCACAGGATGAGAGAAATGAAAAGTATAGAAGTCTATGTTGCTCGGGAAAATAGTTGTGTTAGACTTGTCAACCTCTAATGACCCAAGAAATTTCCAAACTTCAGCTGGATCTCCATTTTTTACAGAGCTGTGGCTATGTCGTTGTGCACCTATAACGCATTTCACTTGTAATAATACTGAGAATAATAAATTATAATTTTAGAAATTCTTCATCGGCGCTGCGATAAATAACCCACGGTCCTAAAATTTTTTTTTAACATATATCTGTTAAACTTACGTTTGTCGGGTTTATATTGTATATTAAATTTATTTATTAAATTATTAAAGGGTCGGAAACGCGCGAGTGATGCTCCAGGTGTTGCAAGCGTCCATAGGCTGCGGTGATTGGTTACCACCAGGCGGACCGTAAGTTTGTTTGCCAGCTTAGTGGTATAAAAAACATTATGGTTGTTACCAAGCGACTGACTTCTTTTATCTTTAAATACAAATTATCATTTTTTTTTATTGTGTAACTAACTGCCAATCATACTGTTTTTGCTAGTAAATACCTGAAATATTGTTTAAAAGTTGTTTTCATTTTTAGATGTAAAATAAATATAATAAATAATAAAATGACTGATGTTTTATTTAATACTTTAATATTGTCGAATGAATAGATAAGCTATTAATAAATAATTTTATTGAATGAGGTATTCATTCCAAGGACAATTTATGAAATAATGAAACTTAAACAGACACGTAGCTCTGTAGTTTTGACGTGACAACGTCTTATAAATTGGTTTGCCGGGTGACACTTCAAGAAACTGCGTTACGCTCCGCTCACGTTATGCGCTCACAATGAGAGCGAGTGAGAGGCACGCGCCCGCCTAAGAGCGAGAGAGACAGACATAAAATCATTGTCACGTAAAACTTTCGCCCGTATACCGACTTTACAGGCAACCAGTTTTTTTACGAAAATATTATTATGGGAACAAATATAGGGAACAAAAAAGCCCTTCGGTGATAGAGATACTTTATTTGCATCTTACTGTATGCAGTATGACAAAGTCCCAATCGTATTAAATTTTGCTGCCGTCGTGAAAGCTTCGAAGTGTCCAAGGAACAAACTGAATCATTGGTGACTTGCATAGCCTTTTCTTTTTGCTAACTTTTTAAAATCTAAGCGCTTAAATTCTTACTTAGCTTAAATTAAGATTTCATCTAAATACACTCAAATAAAATACAAAAAGTTTTAAACTTAGTTGTGCAGCTAGCACCCAATTTGGTCGACCCTCCACAACTATAGTCCATCAACCAATTTTTAGCACATCTGAAAATGTTTGCGCGATAACTTTCACAAAATCAAAAAACCACATAGGTTCATAATGTTAATTAAAATCGTAAATTTTTAGATGATAAATTAAAAGCATGCACAATTTGAAAATGTGATATTGTTTTAAAAAATGACTATTATTGAAAAGTTCAAAGCTAAACATTATTGACAATACAGGTATTGCAAGCAACACCAATGATTTCCCAAATGACAATACAAATGTAAATGTTTTAAAACATAAAGAAAGCTCAGGGTGGTGTAAGAAAATGGTTGAAATAATTTTAAATACTGTCATATCAAACAAAACGGACCCGAAGCTACGATGGCGGATTTACGAACCTGAGACAGCCCTTTTGCCCTTTAGAATATGAGACTAATCATTTAGAAAAACTGTTCGAATGCAAGTCGAAGTGGCCGACCTAGTGTTCCATACTTATTCGGATTTTAAAAAGTTGTTGTCACAATTTCTTACACATCTATATGTTATTATTACAATTACGACTAGTTTCGCGTTTTATCGCACGGGCAGGTACCAAAAACTAAAAAATGTTGTACTGAATGCACATTAAACCACCAATGTGGGTACTAATATGGGTCAGAGGGTGAGATAGTAAATGGCTCGAGCCCGTGGGTCTCACACTTGGCCGGTTTTTATTATTGGTTGTTATACTTTAGAGCTTACACTATTTTACTGCGAGTTTAAAATTTGTATGTATTACTTTTTTTACAAAAGAGCAAAAATAACGAAAAGGTGTTTGTTGTATAGGGACGCTCTTAAATTTTACTGCACGAAACTTCACGTTTCAACCTACTTCAGTCGAAAAGATAGTCGTGCAGACAGACAACGTAGGCTTAGTAATAGGGCTCCGTTGGCACCCTTTGGGTACGGAACCATAACAACTATCGGTGAGGGAGGGGTTATTCTGTGCAAAACAATTAACTAAGTATTTATAAAGTTCTAATGGAAACGGGATCCCAATCATATACACTTTGGTTACAATTAACAATCGGAAAGACAAAAAGGATTTTTGATGCTTAAAAAAGCAGTCTTTTGATGAGAGTTTTGAATGTCTGATGCAAGACCTGCGTATGGTCATGTAATAATTTTAAAGTAAAATATTAGCACCCGGGAGTGCACTATTTGAGAGACCCATTTATAAGTTAGACCATCCCCGTGTGGATGATAGGAGTATAAGGTGTCTCATCAATAAATTCGAGAAAGAAGTTATTAGATTTCTGAAGGTTCGGCAACGCGCGAGTGATACCCCTGGTGTTGCCAGCGTCCATAGGCTACGGTGACCACTTACCATTAGGCGGACCGTAGGCTTGTTTGCCACCTTAGTGGCATAAAAAAAATGTATAGAACTACGAGAGTGATCTAGTTAACACTCTCTCGCCCCGTTTAGTGGTTCTCTCGTTTAGATACATATAATTGTTAGGTCACAATTGATGTAAACCTGGATGTAAATCCAAAGAGCGGGAGATGCTCAGCACCCTGGAGGATGTCTTCAAGTCAGTTAAGTTATAGATATGTATAAATTAGATGAAAGATTAACCCCTAATTAGATATATGTGCATAAACATATTTTGAAACATTTTCAATATACCTTTAATAAAGATCCCTGATTTTCTGTTGAGTACGATCATTGAGTATGTTCCCAAACTTCAGAACATATTACCCCTTACATATTGTAGAGGTCGCCTTTTTGAAAGATAGTAGTTTCGTACCATCACCGTACCACTATTGAAAAAAATGCCTGAGAAATAATTATTGCAAACATATGCGTTCGTTGTTGCGTTTCGTTCTTAACAAGAGGGCGATTTACCGGAGGTACTACTAGTAGGGTATTTTATTTATTTTCTTTATTTTCTTTATTGGGGACAACAAACAGTATTCACAATCATTCTTAATAACTAGTATCAAAAATATAACAGATTAATCATTATGAAACCCACAACGTTATCCACAGATTTGTTTCAATGTGTTACTCGATACAATTATCAATAATACTAATTTAAATTAAGTACGTACAAGAAGGAAATACATTTTTTTATATTGTATATATATCGAAAATCAAGAATGATAGGTATTTATAACATCGGCAACTAGTCTTTTGAACTTGTTAACTGAAGCAGTAAAGATGTCTAAGTCAGGGAAGACTTCATTAAATATGTGTGCGAGGCGTCGAAGGGGCGCGCGTACGCTGGCGTTGGTGCGACATGGCGCGGTGTGGAACAACCGACGCACGCGCACCTCTCGCCGCTGCACGGTACGCGGTACTACGTAGCACAAATTAATTAGTCAGCCCAGTGCAGTCAAACTTGTTATTACAGATACCATGTAATACCATGGCGCTAAGAAGGATGCGCCTACTTTCTAAACTAAGCAGCTTGTACTTATCCAGCAGTTGTGCATATGATTGGCGTTTACCATAATATTTATAGTTAATATTTCTTAAACATTTCTTTTGTATAATTTCAAGTGCATCTATGTATTTTTGATATATAGGATTCCAAATTGGTATAGCATATTCTAATTGACATCTTATTAAAGACTTATAAAGGAATAATAATACCACGGGTAGGAGGCGGATAAAGACCAGAAAGTTAATTTGTGTAAAACTACCGATAAGCATGTTAATGTACATAAAATCATTACAAAATATCATATACATACCTAACATACTTACATAATCCTTAATTTATACCATAACCTTGCCTTGAAACTTTCCTCTTTTTGTTTTGTATGGAAAATAATGTTTTTGATATTTTGCTAAAACTAATGCACTAGATAACAACAAATTATTACCTGGCTTTTATTACATTTGAAAGTTGTTAGAGTCCAAAGAGTAGGTTGCTGTTTAGAGTTCCGCACCACAAAAGGAAATACAGAACCCTTATGGGATCACTTCCTTGTCCGTTTGTCACAACCCTTTTTATCAGAAACGCGTGAAGATATCAAGCTAAAATTAATTCTAAATACTAAGGTTTACGGTCCCTTGAGGCTATAAAAATATATGCCCCAAGTCGACGCAATAAAAAAATACGGCCGAATTACGGCCAGTTTTGTTGCGTATTTTGGCATTCACAAATAAATCAAAACCTATAGGGTACTTCCCGTTGTCCTAGTCATGAAATTTGACACGAAGTAAGTTCTTACATCACAAATTAGGAAAATACCCGAAATTCGTTGATTTGTAGTTACAATATATTAAAAAAAGTTCGTCTGTCTGTCTGTCAAGACACTTTTACTGAAGAACGCGTAGAAGTATCAATAATAAGTACATAAATATTATAATAGAATACTACCAAAGTAAAACGGCAAAAGTGAAATTGGAAAAAGCGGGAGAAGAATAAAAGTAAACGAAGGTGTGAGACAAGGAGACCTATCACCGAAATTATTTTCAGCAGTTCTAGAATAAATCTTTCAAAAATTTGATTGGGATGAGCAGGGCATAAACATCAATGAGCGACAACTCCATCATCTAAGATTTGCGGATGATCTAATCATAATAGCATCAACATTACAGAAAATGCTGCAAGATTTGGCTCGTGAAAGTGCAATAGTGGGCCTAAATATGAACACGGAAAAACCAAACTAATGAGTAATAAGAAACATGAAAACATAGAAGTGGATCAAAAGACAATAGACTACGTAACGTAATACACGTATCTAGGCCCAATGATATCCCCTAAAAACTTAATATACAAAGAAAAAGAGAAGAGGATATCAAATACATGGACGATATACTGGTCCCTAAATGATATCATGAAGAAAGATGAAATTTCTTAGGGACTAAAAAGCAACATGTGCTCAAAACCATGTCTGACCTACGGATGCCAAACGTCTATAACGACGTGCCTTGTAGTACCACTGGTAAGAAGCGATCTATACGTATTGTATACGTCAAAAGATGATAGTGTGAGAGTTCACTGGTGTGACAAAGTGGTGTGACGGTGAGTCTGAAACCTTTAATTAAAATCTCTAAAATTTAGTTTTAGATTCTAAATTTTGTTATTTAACACTAGTTCAAGATCTTTGGTACAAATATTTGTGCACTTATGTATTTAAAGAGAAATAGTGTGTCAAACTATGTCTTCAGATATAGCTAGGTGTAGAAACATTTGAAAGCGTTACCTTCTATTCTTAGAACAATGCCATTGACTTTTATTTGCAGTAGTATAAAAGATGTTCTAAATATGTGCTCTAGAGACTCAACTCCAGCTGTGTCAACTGAAAAGGTTAAGGTATTTTAAATAATACAATTATGATTTATATAGAAAATCATTGACATTTAACTACATTGCTAATGAAATAAAATAAAACTTTTCTGAAAGGAAAAGGCGCCATTAAAATCCTTTTGTTGCATAGCCTGTTTTTCTTTTTTTTTATTCCATTGCCAAGAAGTAGTTAAAAGATTAACCTTGAGCCATGACTTGAACTTGCAACAAACCGTATAGTCCGTGTAAATGCTTTACCAACTGAGCTATCAAGGCACATGTCTGGCCAATAAAAAAACCGAATATGCTCGTCATGAAACTAAAGAAAAAACCTTTGAAGTGTCAACCGGTGTACAAAATATTTTAAAATTACGGTTTTTTATAAAAGTACCAGAAAGTGTACCTAACTATGAAGTTCCTGCATTGGTTGAATCTTCTCGTCAGAAAACATCATTGCGAACCGGTGGTAAAGTAAATTTAATTAGAAATGTTTTTGACTATTTCAAAAGTGTTCTTACTTAGTTTCATAAAATTATTTAGTTTTTGGAGTACCTAATCGCTTTTTATTTTATTCTTTATCCCATACAAACAACAATGGCACACTCCATACAATGATTGGACTAGGCTTTAGTCTTTAAGTGGCACATATCACATTATGTTCCCCTTTAGGAATAAAATAAAACTATGATTTAGCCTAACATGTTTGTATGGCTGTTCACAGAAAACGCGGCACATCTTGTAAATTTTTATTAGAATACCCAAAAAGATGGCAGAATTAAAAAGCCATTTGGGCACAGAACACTAAAAAGGAATGAATCTAGCTATAGAACTGAGCAACTGCGTCATGCATCCATACATTTTATAAAATTATATATAAGTATTTTATTTCTAGATGCGTTTTTTTGATATTGATATTTAAAACAAAAAATAAAATTGCACTGGCTTTTGCTTCTTGTTCTCGATTATGCGGATGCTCGCTATCTTGACATTACTGAGGAGCAATTAAAGAAGCTTGAGCGTCTCCAGAACCTATGTATTAAGTACATATTTGGTCTACGTAAATATAATCACAAATCCGAATTTCGGTTAACACTTAAGTGGCTCCTAATTTGCCTTCGCCGGAATACTCATATTCTATTTCTTCTTTAAAACGTACTGTTCAATCCGACTGCCCCGTTATACTTGAAAGTACGTTTTAATTTTATAGGGTCTACTGTTCTTCGCTTTACAACAAACTTGATGCTAAAAACTCCAACACACTATTCTCAAACATATAATGACTCATTCACCGTCACTGCCATAAGACTATGGAACGTTTTACCTTTCGACGTCAAACAAGCTAAAACTTTAAGAATATTTAAAAACCTGTTAATTACACATTACTTAAACAGTTAAGCTGTCTCATAAGTATACTGATTATTCATCTATATTAATTAAGATGTATGTAGTTTGTGTATAAGTATTACTTTATCTTTTATTTTGTTTAATTGTTTGTAGTTTGTGAATTAGTATTATTTAATATTTATTTATTTAGTTATACCTTTGTATTTATTATTATATTTCATATTGTTAGGTTTTGATCCGTAACTAATATTTATTCAGTTACTACTCAGATTTTCTATGAAGTGTCCTCTACCCAAAGGTTGTCTGGAAGAGATCTCTTATTAGCGATAAGACCGCCAATTTGTTATCTTTTTTCTTATTTTAATAGTGTGTTCTTTCTTTATGCGCAAGTATATTATTATTATTATTATTAAATAATGCCCTTTTTGAAATACTAATAGCATCTCATTGATAAATCTGTTATATTGTTTTAATATATCTGTTTTCATAAGGAAACATCTTTTTATTTTCCAAAGAAAAAATGAGGTTTTTGCAAATACAAGAGATTATTCTTTTTTATTCACTTTAATCTTTCGATGAATATTTAAACCCAGACAGAGTCTAAGAAGACACATTGGTCTTCAAAGCCTGATACTATGACGATACCATATTTATGCCTTAACATTTTTGTAATACAATGTGTTTATTCAAGTTTTAGCGCGAAGATTTTCATTAGTAAACAATTCTCAATGGACGTACTACCAATAGCAAAATGCATCTTTAAATTACAATGGCGCGTTCAAATATTTAAGTTCAGTAATTTTATACATTAGATGAGAAGTTATGATTTATTTTATGAAAGGTTTAAAGCTAACAAAATATAAGTACAAATGACTAAAATGTAAAATATTTAGTTATGAACTTACGAATCGTAGACATCAACACGGAATTAATTGTTAAATGTAGGTAGTAATCTAACTTCCGATTTATGAATTCGAACTCTAGACAAAATAAAGTTGCGTAAAAATTTGAACCTGTGGCGCGAGAATGAATGGTTTAAAGCTAACTATGATTGGGTGTTTGTTTGGAACTAAAGTGATTAGAGAGAATGTTTTAAAGCAAGCGTTGATTGGTTTGTTCGAACGTACTGTGATTGGTGGTAGTTTTAAGAGCGCTGATTGGGAGTTTTATAATGTTGAATATAACCGCGAAAGTTTAAGTTACTTAGAACTTTTATAATATTGAAAAAGCCCGCGAGACTAACCTAAGTCAGTCGTTTAACGACCATTAGGGTAGCCTCGTACAGTAAAAATTCTAACAATTATAAAAGGTAGTTGTCTTGATTTTCACGTATTTCGTATAATGGTATGACGTGTTAGTTTATTTGAAATTACCCGGTGTATGTTGGAACTTTATGAACATTTAGAACATAAAATTAATATTCTATTGGGATTCAATTAATTTAGGATAATTAGGCCGTTTTATCTAGACCGTTAATATTAATCCAGGACTCTATTATAGTACCCCAACCGACATAACTAGTTTTATACTTAAAAGATATTCTTTTTTCTTAAAGTTAATTAAGGCCGGAAATCCGTCCGGAATAAAAAAACAGGATGGGGGTGTTTGAAATGTGGGGTGAGAATGTTGTTAGAGAGGGGTTAGTGGTGATAAAAGTGCGTGGTCCCATACATACAGAACATTCAATTGCCGCCGGTTAAATTTTCGAAACGCTGCCCGAGGAGAAAATCATAGTCTACGCTTGTGAGTTAATAGAAGCTACCTAGGAACCACGTGGGGTTAAACTACGGCTAGATTGTGCCACCATTACTGGTTAGTGAATACTTTTATATTACAAATTATTATATTGTATGTGCGTTGTGAGATTCTTTAGGTTGTGTTTTAAAAATATCTAAATTAATGTTAAAACATCCAAATGACGGGCCCGCCTTTGCCGGTTAGAAATTATGGTAGGAAGAAATCTCAATCACCTCAGTAGGAAGGAATATATTAATCGACTTAGTTCAAGGGCATTCTTATCTACGTACAGCAAAACCTTCAATAAAAGTAGAAGTGGGAACTAAGATTATACCAGCGATAATAATTATATAGCCCACTAAAGAGCTAGGTCTGCCAAGAGATACAGTAATTACTATGTGTAATCCATGTCCATCCTTAGCGTCGTTAGTATGGGTTTGACTATTTTAGCTGGTTAGCTAGTGTAGGTGAGCGTTGATGTTTATCGTAAGGGGGCGCCCCTCAAACCTACTTTCAGGTCGCAAGTTCTGAACGCTAGCTACCTGGTTCCCACACTGCTAAATCGAATGGATTTAGCATTCGTATGGATTTTACTTTCCAATGTGGAAGTAGCATCAATTAGGGTTCCTTTGTGTAAGGATGACTGAAAATCATATAACTCATTAGTACTTGTGTCCCTTTAGTTCTAATATTCGCGTATTTGCTTTGTTTAGGTGGTTTTGTACTGACTTTAGAAATGGTGAAAAACTCAAAGAGGACATTGTTTATGATCGTAGATTTAGCTATATTTATTTCTTGATTATTTTCTTTTACGCTTATTTGTATACTATTGTTTGCTATATTACTCTGACGTACCTCTTAAACAACTGGGTTACTACTTATTTAACACAACGGTTTTCGGGTCCTACCACTTTTGACGATCACGCTTGGCCAAATTAGATAATTATCTACATCACTATTAAATATTTATTTAGATTTAATTCCTCTCACTCGTTAAGTGAGTGGGGTTGAGGCTGCGAAGTTTCCTAAAACATTTTAATAATATATTTATATTTCTATAGAGAAGGGGGGACGTTACAATACGAAATGGGTACGATAAGAAGTCTTACTTTGCTACTTCTTACTAACTTGCCTAACTTCTTTCGTCTAACTTGCCTTTCTTTAGTCTCTGGTCAAAACATCCAGGTAGTTGATCGAAATCCGATACTGAAAATGGACAACGGGCTGATGTTTCAAGGATCAGTAGCAAGGGAAAGTAAAGGAAGAGAATATCTCAGTTATCGAGGGATCCCTTATGCAAGTGAACTGGTTGGACCAAACTTAATATATATTTTTGTGTGATCGTTTGGATATAGTGGAAAATTGTATACTTTAATACCAAGGCCTTCTGTATCACACACGATTTTTAGGCCAAAACAAAACTACATACTTTAAAATAAAAAAAAATCCCACACGAAATCCCAATTAAATATAACATTACTTTATTTTTCTATTTTATGTTTGCTTATGTCGTGGATTGTCCTGTCAAATTTGCTATTATCCTAACCCTAGACGTACACGCAATCGAAAATTCTCTATAGATTTGTAACGGTGAAGTAAGAGCTTCGCGCTGTTTGGCTTATTCAGAGTTTTCGTATAAGAATTTCATGTTGCACGCAGTCAAATGCCTGATAGATCTCAGAAGATACCAATGGAATTTTGTTACTTTTCGCAGGTATCAAATATATGTTGTATAACGGACAACACAGGGATAAACGGTAAAAGGATAAACGGTAAAAGGATAAACGGTAAAAAGTAAAAGGTAAAAGGATAAACGGTAAAAGGATAAACGGTAAAAGGATAAACGGTAAAAGGATAAAGGATAAAAAGATAAGGTTCACTAGTAATATGCGTTCAGGTTAGTTAAATCAAGTCTTATAAATATTCTTGCTTCAAAACGTTTTAGCTTATCTTCGTTCAAACGATCACACCTTAGATCTGTTAGAACGAAAATGGCCAGAACTAGCCAGCACAGTGTTGCAATACACTGTACGTCCCGAGGAGCGTTACGCAGTTGCGGAAAAAATCAGGAAGGAATATTTTGGTGAGCAAAAGTATCACCAAGAAAACTTTTCACCTATTAGTTCAGGTATATCGATTTTTTTTTTAATGATCTTTCCTTTTAGCTAAAAAGACTTGTTTTGCATTTAAATAAATATTTTTGGCCATTACACACAGCGCCGTCTGACCCCAAAGTAAACATAGCTGGTGTTATGGGTACCAGACAACGGATACAAATTTTGTTATTATTATTTTATTTATTTTTATATGTTGCTTTTTTGCTTTTTATTGCTTAGTTTGGAACCAGGTGGCGCTGCGTGTAATTTTCAAAAAATATTTATTTGTTTTTATTATTTAACATTACCTTGTCCAGGCGCTGACGGACAATTTGCATCATTGCTCGCACGCAAGCAATAACTAACGGTCATGTTAGATTTAGACAAATTTAGTTTAATTTAAATACAATCTTGAAAATAGAACTAAAAACCGGCCAAGTGTGAGTCAGCCGTGCGCACGAAAGGGCTCCGTGTCCGACAGAATGCCTTATGTTTTTTGGTTTTCATTATTTTTAGTTTTACGAAAGTATTATATCGAAGCTTGTGTGTATATCCGTTTTTACAATATGGCAAAAACAAATTTAAAAGTTTCTTGTATAGGGTCCCCATAGTCTCCTAGTCTAAAATAACCCTTAAAGGTCGGATGGACACACAGGCAGGTTTGGCTTAGTAATAGCGCTACATTGGCTCGCTTTGGGTATGGAACCCTAAAAACGTACTTTATTTTTAATAATTTAATACCATCAGCCTGATAAAACTGATGTCACATGTTGCCTCCCATGCACGCGAGAGGTTCCGTAGCTAATAAAGCCGCGTGCACTCCGGTGTTAACAGACCTTTCTCAACTTTCATCACTACACTTTCACACCGCAACGCTGCCTTTTCACCCTATTGCATATTCTGTCATTTCCTTATTATATTTATTAACAACTACATTTTGCCAGTGGCTCCACCTGCCCTAAATTCGGCGGCAGCAAAAAAATTTCTACGTCAACTTCCTAATTATACATATGAAGTTTGATATAGCAAGCTATATATGTAGCTATAGTTCGCTTAAGGTCGGGTATAGTTATTTGCGCGGGTACTTTTGAATTTTTAGTTTTTAGGGTTAAAGTGTGAAGAGGTTACAGTCGTACAGACAGCCAGAGTTACTTTTGCATTTATAATATTACAAAGCAACTCTGCATACATTGCAACAATAAACATAATGAAATTCACCTTTGTGTCAACCAGTGGCTATGGTCACGCAGACGACTATAATGACAGATCTACTAGTTGACCTAACTTATAATTTTGCCCTAAATAGGTAAGAATTTTTATTATTATATATTAGCTTTAATAGTTACTATTACAATAATTACTAATTATCTGATATATATATATATATATATATATATATATATAGGTTGCAAGGTTTTTCCCGCGTTTTCAGCCGCCTTAAATTCGGTTATCGGTGTAGGATTTCAACGGCAACTCCTTAATTATAGAAAAAGTACCGACTTACACTTGACGTTGTCAATTAGTCTATGTTCTTTCCCGGGACTCAAACTATCTTCTCATCATCTTAATCCTATCGGTTCAGCGATTTAAGCGTAAAGTAGTAACAGACAGACAGAGTTACTTCGCTCTTCTAATATTACTTCGCTCTTATAATATTACTTTGCTCTTATAATGTTACTTCGCCCTTATAATATTACTTCGCCCTTATAATATTATTTCGCCCTTTTAATATTATTTCGCCCTTTTAAAAATATTTCGCCCTTTTAAAAATATTTCGCCCTTTTAATGTTATTTCTCCCTTAGAATATTATTTCACCCTTATTATATTATTTTGCCCTTATAATAATATTTCGCCGTTATAATATTATTAAGCACTACTAACTAGTTTCCTATGGCTACTGCTGTATTTTTTAAATAAAACTTTTTTATTACTTTACATTTCATTTGGTAAATAAAATTTCTTCAACGAATGCAATAGGGGACAAACCTTTGTAACTTATTATAAAGCATATTCAGAGTATAATTGAGTGTTATAAAAAACTCGTGAAGAGCACTCGCTGAACACGAGTATTAAAGGTTCCGTACCACTACATAATTCTAAATCTGATACAAGGCCGAATACGAAATAGTCATTTTTTATATACAAAACTGGTATAGTTGAGCTATTTGTATTTATTTGTTGTTTTAATTTAGGATTTTATATACACTACAGTCTGAGTGACTTTGAAGCGTGTCCATTACCGTTTTAACAATAGAGAAAAACAAATTATACACATAATTATGCCTGATTTTTTATTATTATTTGTACAGCCATAATAACACAAATCTGTCAAAAATCAATTTCTTTCTGCTCTTACGACTAAAAAGATATGGCTCTGTAAAGGTCCAAAGGACAGACGTACAGCGTAGGCAAACCAAGCCTATATATACGAATCCATATAAATTAAAATAAATTTTACACGCGTTTTTCTTAACGCATGTATGCTTTTCTGATTTATAAAACTATAATATACAGTGTAATTAGATCGCTAGTTGTTCTGTTTTTTTTTGTATTTTGCAGCTCCCTTTCTTACGATCTAAACTTAATCTGGTCACAGGTGTCTCCAGGGTCTAGCGTGTATAATTTTTTTTGAGATATTGTCTCCAATAAATACTGTAAAGAATAGTGATGCTGATTACGGACGCATATCGTTCTAGGAAAGTCTTAAGGGAACGTCACAAGCGAATATTTAACAAATCACTATTAAGTTTTTAGGGTTCGGTACCCTAAGGGTAATTAGCTATTACTAAGACTCCGCTGTCCGTCCGTCCGTCAGTCTATCTGTCACTAGGCTATATCTCATGAACCATGATAGTAAGATAGTTGAAATTTTCACAGAAGATGTATTTCTGTTGCCGCTATAACAACAAATACTAAAAAACAGAATAAAATAAATATTTAAGGGGGCGCACAACAAACAATACAACAAACGTAATTTTTTTGCTCGATATTGATAACGGCAACAGGTAGGCGCTTAAAATATTCACAGAATTAGTCACTTTAAAAATAAATTATTAAATTGAAATAAAACAAATATTTAACAAACGTAATATTTTGTCATTTTTATAGATAATGTTACGGAACCCTTCGTGCGCGAGTTTGACTCGCACTTGGCCTATGTCTTTTTTTTTAGTTTTACCAACTTTTTTGATCCAGTGGTCAAAAATCAAAACTTCAATTGCCATGTTAAATGGTGTGAACTTACACGACACTAGCGACAATACACCGGGCATAGTTTCTAGAGATGTATAAGGTAAATCAACTCGCGCCGAACGGTTATAAATCGTTGTGGTGAGGCGGTGCAGTAGGGGAGCGGGCGTTGTACACCAAGCAGCTCGCAACTGGTGGAGTCCCAATCGTGGTTGGGAACGCTATCGCCTCGCGTTTGCAGCGTCGAGGTATCAGTCGTACGCACGTTTTGCGTTAAAATTTTGTGACCGAGGTTTGTATTGAAGTTAACCTACTTACTAGCGCCACCGCGCCGCGCTTTGCGAACTTTGCACCGAGCCAGAAAAGTTTGTTGCACTGTACTTTGACTGTACAATAGGCATGGCTGTGACCATTTAAAAACTTTTGGTCCCTTTTTTTAGCCCAGCTCTCATTAGCCAAGTGTATACAATGTCACTTGCGATAAGGAATTTGGTGCCAATAATTTTTATTAGGCATCAAACTATGGATTAGTTTTAGAATACCAGATACAAAAGACCATACAAAAGTCCTTACTAGAACTTCTGCCGACTACACGTCCGGACAGATATTCCGTCTCAGTGGATGCACCTCTTGGCTCCTCGGACCACTTTTGTTCGGACTCATGTTTCATGCACACACCCCGATTCACCTGGGCCAAGAAAAACGAGTTGCACTCCGGGAGTGCCGGCAGAAGTAAAAGCCTTTACACACGATTTGCGCTTAACATTCAAATATGTTACAAGACAACTTATACGTCATATTTAATTGTACAGAACCAATTTCCTTAACACACAATTGGCGCTTAACACTCAAATACGTCACAAGACATGTCTTTGACATTGTCAAGAAATAATAATGTTTGTTACTCATACCCGCCATATACTAGAAATAATTATGAGCAGTTAGCAGCTATACGTCTAGTCGCACGCACACAAACACCGTGCCGAAGTCTGCCGAATTGAAACGACGTTAGACGATTGTTAGGTTTTTTTGTTAAGGAATTTCTTGATTCGGTCGCCGCACTCACAGCCCGCGATAAAAGCTATGCAATAGCTTAAAAATAGCATTTTAACGTAACAAAAAACTTTATTTGTAACATTCAAATATTGAAAATTTTTCTAGAAGAAGTCTGTTAACAAAGAACTAATATGGGTGAGGTGTATGATAGTTCATGTTTTCATTAAACTTTAGTCCCTCCCAGAATGATTTGTGCCCATAATCACATTCACTCTTCATTTCAAGTTGCGTTGGCGATGTTAAATCTAAGAAATCCAATGTAGAAGACCCTGGAAGGAGTGGTAACCAATGATATTTCCCAGGTAGTATTGGAACTCTGAAAAAAAAAAACATACTGTAAATATAAACATAATTTGAGGATTGTTAGTCATTCTTAGTGTTGCAAAGGCAAAATGCAAAGCTATAGCATGGACGCGAAGCACGAAGAATTTCGTACATTGACCTTTTAGCCTGTGTTCAGTGGTCTAAATAGTAGTAATTTTTGATACAGCGGTCAAAAGAGACAAATAGTGATCGGTCATTGAACGAAATTCTCCCTGCTTCGTGTCAGTGCTATAGCACCTTTATAATTTCTTTATTTTCGTTCGTAAATCTGTCTGTATATTATAACCTGAAAATCACTCCGTCATTTATAATGAAATTATACACGTAGGTTTTTTACATGAATACGCCATACAGTTCATTAAATATAATGTGAGTAACACATTCTTAGAAAAATAACGGAACAAGTGAGATTACAACTTGAGAAAGTTTGTGGTGTGTATGTGGTTAAGTCTCATGATGTCATAGCAATTGAATTTGCTGGAACGAAACTTCACCTCCTATCAGTGGAGTAATATCGGCAACGTAACTACCGTAGGTGTGTCGATACTGTTATAGCCACTTTTTCAGTGTTTTGAGATTTACATTTGGTTCTAAATATTAATTTACATTTGATACATTAAAAATAGGTCCTTTAAGTACAGCTAGACAGAAAATAAAAAGATTTCCGTTTATTTGTTTGTTTATTTGACGTGTGGAAATATAACCCAAAATTCTTAAGTTTACTTACCCAAAAGTGGCGTAATTGTAGAGTGTACTGACAAGAAGCTTTGTCATGGCAACGTCATCAGGTAATTCCTTAGTGTAGGGTTTAAATATGTGAAGAATATCGTCTAAGTGTGCAGCTCCTGAATCAAAAAACGATAAATATAATTAAAGATTCCTGGAAACATAACTCTTAGTAGTACCAAACCAAGTTCAGCTTGTATTATGGATTCAAATTTAAAGTCTTTATTTCTCAAAAAGAGGATTTCACATCACTTTTCTGAAGTTAATAAACTATAATTTTCTACCGTCTCGAAGTCGAAATGGCATTCTGGTTAGAAATAACGGCGAAAGAAACTTTCCAGCAGTCGCTCTTTGTAACCCCTGACGAAAAAAGGGGTGTTATAAAGTTTAACCACTATATACATAGTGTGTGTGTATCAGTCTGTGGCACCGTAGCTCTTAAACGGGTTAACCGATTTGGATGTGGTTTTTTTTTTTGAAAGCAGGTTTTCTAGCCTCGGTTCTTAGGCATGTTTTATCAAAATTCGTTGTACCCCGCTGCGTCATTATAGCGCCATTTCAACAAAGAAATATTATCATGCAATACATCAATTTCTATAATACATATCTAATGTCTACAGAAACCCACTCTCACCATAGGTCTTGTTACTTTGCGCGAGCAGTGACGCAAAACTCTTGTGTCCAGCAAAATTGTAGCGCATGACGTAGACTGGTTGATCCGACTGTGAAGTTAACAAAAGTGCAGTCTCTGCCAACCCCGTGGGGTACAAGCGGTCTGTCAGCGCCTGAAATCAAGTACCTACATATTAAGAGTGCACCTATGCAGAGACGTAAGCAAAGAGACAGCGCGATATAATTGCTGCCTAGTGTTTTTTTTTTTTTATACCACTAAAGTGGCAAACAAGCTGACGGTCTGCCTGATGGTAAGAGGTCACCGTAGCCTATGGACACTTGCAACACCAGGGGTATCACTCGCGCGTTCTTTCGTGAAGAACCCCTACTGTAGTTCTTAGAGAAAACCTTGGCAGGGAGCTCATTCCACAACCCAAGCGTTCGCGGGAGGAATTTTCCCTGAAACTGCACTGTACGCTACCATTTCGGTTCTAAAATATAAGAATGAATTATCTCCCGATGGCGAGCGGTGCAATGGCAGAAGGTAACCGTGGGCATCATTCCAAACAATTCCTTAGAACACATCCCATTGCAAAAGCGGTAGAACACACACAGGGAGGCAAAGTCTCTCCTTAGACTAACAGCTGGATACGGCAAGTGAGTTTGTGTTTGTCGACAATTGACCGTCGTTGAACTGAATCAAAAGGGTCAAGCTGGTATACAGGTGCATCCGCCTAGAGATGGCAACATACCCTCTTCATATGGGCCCGAACTTGCGACTTGTAAATCAGCAACCTTTGCCCCGACGTGAAGTACTGCTTCGGTCTGTTGACTACACTAAGGTTTTTGGACGCCAGCTTTACCTTGCCTTGCAAATGATCTCGGAACTGATCATCGCTGGAGATGTCAAAACCAAGGATCCCCGTGCTCTTGGAGATGGAGAGGGGAGTGTTCTGGAATTGTGGGACAATAGTGAATGGTGTTTTCCTAGCGGTGAACGGGCGGACTTGTGTCTTTGTAGGGTTGAATCGGACCAAGTTTTCCCGTCCTCAGTCAGAGACCTTGGACAGAGTGGTATCGATTTGAGACAAAACGGACGGAACGGATGAAAGAAACGGGGATGCTTGCACGACCCGTGTAATAAGCGTCTCCAGTACTGTCATCTACATAGCAATGTATGTTTTTGATGTTCACCATGTCTTGTTCAACAGCGTAGGAGACAGCACAGAGCCTTGTGGGACACCAGCATTAATGTCTATGATATAAGAGCAACTACCGTCAACTACGGCTCGTATGCGTCTCTCGGACAAAAAGCTAGCTACCCATTTGCACAAGCCCTCGGGCACTCTGTAAGATGGCGACTTCAATAGAAGACCCCGGTGCCAGACCCGATTAATCGCCTTCGCTATGTCCAGGCTATATGCCAATGCCTCCCTCTGACTCTCAATGGCTAGTGCCCATCGGTGTGTGGGATACACTACAAGGTCACCAGTCGAGCTACCGTGGCGAAAGCCAATTTGACGGTCAATGACCAGGTCATGTTTTTCTAGGTATCATAGAAGCTGTGTGTTGATTACACGCTCCATCACCTTGGAGAAGAGGAAGGTAGGCCTTTAATTCTATGTATCTGATCTGTTGCCCTTTTTGGGCATCGGGTGCACATTTGTAGTCTTTTATGAAGATGGAAATTTCCTTGTGTGGAATACCACAAAACAATCTAAAAAAAACATATGACTAATTTTGTAATTTCTTAGTCTATTATTGAAATATGCTTTGTATGAAGAGTAATTGAAAAATATCAAGTGCCGCTATTAGGCCTTTAATATAGCTGATAACTACTCTTATAATCTCTATGTAGTACATTTTTTAAATTAACTTTATGTGAAGAGGAAATAAAAAATACCTAACGGCAGTTCACAAAAGCCGGCGAAATTATAAGGCTGTGATATATGGATGGATAGACCTGTTCGACGAATGGATATGACGTTTTCATAAGGGTACCGTTTTTGCCATTTTACTGCGTAACCCTAAAAATAAATTAACAAGGTTGCTCATACAGGTCGTTTTTATTGACATTTTTGAAAGAAGCTCAGGCCAGATTTAACCGACCTGTATTTATAACAACTAGGATAATATTTTTTTAATTATTTTTATGGCTGACAGGATAACCAAAATACCGTTTCCAGACATTTTAACAACTGTAAAACTCAAAAACATTTTTCAGCAGAAATAGCTCCCAACAAAGCTTTCACGTTTATTACCGTCGCTGCCCACCTAGTCGTGTTCAATGATTTCATAAGACGATAAAATGATGATACATGATTTTGTTCCTATCTCTGGGACTATAATGATAGTACAAAATTCTCCAATATACATCCCTAAAATAAAATCGATGATCCGTCACTGGTTGCGTCAAAATGCTGTGTTGTTCTGTGTCCGCCACAGACTAGTTTACCTACTCTACTATCTGGATATAGCTCAATTGGTTTAGAAAATTGTTGTTTAAATATAGTGTTTTAAATTTTACCTGTACTAAACATGAGAATGTTTGTCGATTGACTGGTTGCCCATTAAAGTATTTCTTCTGAATTTTGTCAGCTACAAAGGGTCGCAGCTCATTCGGTAATGTACGATTGAAGAGAAAAACTTCGCTGGCCAGCGTTTTCCATCTATTTTCCAAATCTTCTAAGATGCTTTTTTCCCGAAGGTACGCTGTAACATATATTTTTTACTACTATGTTTGTTTTATATTTATTTACGAAAACACTTGTAGCACTGCTAGCCATGGTACATGAAAAATAATAAAACAGTTTGTTGCACTCAATTTGTGCACTGCGAACGAACTTGCCTATAGGCATTTTCATCTAGTTAACCTCGAGCGGCACGACACGGTTTTATCGTAAATGTTCAAGCCGTGCGCGATTAGTACGCAGTGTCTACGGCAAAAACGTGTCGTGTCGCTTGACGGTAAATTATTTAAGCGTCCAATAGGTGACAAGAAATTAAAAGACGTATACCGTTAAACATAAAGAAAAATACTATCATAATATTAAATGAGATATAAAAGTGTAAATATAAATTTATTTTGTCGGCTCCGTGGCTCAGTGGTTAATGATCCGACTGCCGAATCGAGGGGCATGGGTTCGATTCTTGCACAAGACAAACATTAATGTTTATGTGATGAAAATTTGTATTTGTCTTGAGACTGGGTGTTTCATATGTATAATTTTTATGTTTACAAAAAAGTATTTATAGTACAAGCGTTGCCCGAAAATATTAACTTAAAAATACAAGTTAATAGTATTTCGTAAGATTTGATTATATAGAGTTATTTTTTTATATTTAGCTATAACAGTTAGGTTGTTTTAGTAGAAAAGTTTAGCAACGATATAAGTGGGATTCGAACTTCGGTTTCATGTTCAATAGTCCGAAACCGGTGCCCTAACCATTAGTTTGTACAAATGACGGAGAAAAAGACGTTTTTGCCACACACATTATAGCGATTAATGACTATAGAGCAACACGTCATCTAGACGCGGCTATGTTACTTTATTAATTACAAAGTAATATAAAGATTAATCTATGACTCTTGATGCTTCATATGTCCACGATAGGGTAAAGTCTCGTAGAGCTACTCTCATAGAGCAATATACATACAATATACTAGCTACTACAAAGCTCTGTTTACTCTATCATAGAGATGGCCCTAGAGTGTCGTGGACGTAGGCGCGAGAGCGTGAGGACACGATACTGTAGATCTCTCTAAAATAATCTACGCGTCATAATTCAAAAAAGAAGTTATTAGATTTCTGAAGGGTCGGCAACGCGCGAGTGATGCCCTTGGTGTTGCAAGGGTCCATAGGCTACGGTAACTGCTTACCATCAGGCAGACCGTAGGCTTGGTTGCTACCTTAGTAGTATAAAAAAAAAATATTAGTTAGAGTAACGAAGCGCGTTGGTACAAATTTAAGAAGGCTTTCCCGAGTTATGGAATGTATCCTGCAGTGAATATGAAGATCGCAACAAAAAAAAACTATTGGTTAAAAGTTATTGCTGAATCTTTTGGTGCAACGTAGTATAGGATTGATCGAACTATAGAAAAGTGATCTTTTCTTTTTACTGCAAAATTTTGTACAAAAGTACGCTATTACAAGCTTTTTATGGACACATGGATACGGACCCTCAAAACAATAGGCGCCAAAGGTGAACATCCATTTCCAAGCCAGGATTCGAACCCTTAAATTATCCAAAAATCCCTTACATAATATATATTTTAGAGCAAACCCAATACTCCAACAGAGTTAATAAATACATCGTGTTTCTGGCTGTGCAGCATTTCGATCTGTGAGGCAATAAGTATATTTGTTAATTTGTTCTTGTCTTACCCGCTGCAGGATATAGTCCATCTTGCGCTGCATGTGTGAAAATAACGGGTAATTTCTTCTGGGCTCCATTCTCAAGGGCGACAAATGGATGCTGCTTCAAGAAATAATTTGGTGCTTCTAGTGGTTCTATAGTGGGACCAAAGGGTGTAAAAAAGACGTCCTTCTCCCAATCCTGTGTAATAAACAGATGAGGTGCACTAATATTTCAAAAATGTAGACGTATTACGAAAATTATTTTGTTAGCATTGATTTCTTTGTATTTGTTTAGTAGATTAGTCTAAATTTTTATCATGTTCTGCGGAACATATCTCAAACTCTGACAAACATAATTAATGTTATATTTTATACTTTTGTTTAAAAAAAACATCTTTTTTAACCTCTTTTAACTCCTTTTTACCACGTTACAGAGGTCCTATAGCCACCTGCCGGCTCCATCATCAGACCAGCTCTATAACAACTTTATATTGCATTGTCATCCGATTTACGTGTGTATGCAAAATTTAAACTCAATCGAACACCGGGAATCTAACTTACAAATAGGTTACAGATAACGGAACATGCAGGTGAAACTAAATAAAAGCTTGTTAATAAGCTGAAGTTTTTTGTTTATTTAAGTGTTTGAACGTGCTTATCTTTGGAACAACCAGTCGTATTAAAAGAAATATTTTTGCATTTCATATTTAACATCACGCTAGGACCCTAAGCCAAGCAAAAAAAAGTAAGAAAGCACCCTTAACGAAAACAAAGTAAAAGACGCGGGATGTTAGCAACGGAAAGGGTAGAACGACGTGTGCTGGGTCAGGTGGTTATATTTCATGTATACAGTGTCTAGTTTCAGTTCAAATTATTGCGGCCTAGAGATTTCGGCCTGGTTAATATAAACATCTATGCTAAATTACAGCTACAGAAAATTAGGCGGATAGACCGTTGAACGGACCGACAAACGGGTATGGCGAAATTATAGGGGTCCGTTGTTGACTGTGGAACTCTGAAAAAGTAAACAAATCATAGTGCAGTTTATGAGGATAAAGAATGTGAACTTACAAAAAATTTTTTCTGCGCTAGCACGATATCTGAGGCAGACTTATTTCTCAAGCAAGTCACTAGTTGTTCACTCTTTATGCAGTGGCAGCCTAGTAAATTGCCAAGAATTCTAACATTTTCAACTGGCTTACTTGCAAAGGCCCACGGTGCTAAGGCTGTGCCACTCATAGCCATAGCTCTGTTGAAGGTACCTGTTAAAATAATATAAAATATATAATATGTATATAATCTAAATTGTATATATCTAAATAGTGTAAGGGTGGCCTAGGGGTTTCGATTTCACGTTGTGTCCTGAGTAGCTTACGTTTGAGCCTCAGCGTTTCTGATGAGTATCTGATGAGTATCTGATGAGTATGTGCTGATGAGTGTCATATATATAAGTATAAAATATATGAGTCTTTTTCAAGTACATTGATATTCACACCACTGGCTTTTCAGTCAAAAAAAACATCGAGAAAAGACAATCTTGCATACGTCAAAAAAACGGGTTGCACTCCGAGAGTGCTGGCAGAAGTGAAAACATACAACCTGGATATAACATTTTAATATGTGTAATCCGCACTTTTATCTTTTCATCAACCCAATTTCATCTTACTTGTTTTGTTAAACATTAGTTAACATATACGTACAGCGCACGTCTAAAGATGTCATAAAAATTTTTTTTTTTTTTGGATTTTAGCAGAGCCTCATTTATCTCAGTATAACGTATCTAGAGGGATGGCAATTGACAGCATATCAAAAAGAGCAAAACATACATACAGACATAGTGATTGTGTAAATCTAACAAACATAGCTCTAAGTCTAATCTAGAATAACAATAACGTGACAATAACAAAGACATAAACAATTACCGCCCAATAACCTTGATACCTATTCTTGCTAAAATATTTGAAAAAATAATACATAACTGGCTACCTTAATTTTTTTACGAAATTTAATATTATATCTCACCACCAAAATGCGTTCTAAAAAGTAAAATCTACAACTCTGGCAGGTTTTTCTCTAGTCAAAGAAGTTTCATTATATATGGATACCAGCAAGCCAATATCTACAATCTTCTTTGATATGTCTAAAGCCTTCGATCTAGTCTGTCAGCAAACTTTTCTAAATAAATGAAATGTTATGGCATTCGTCTTGCACACGACTTGATAAAAGCTTGCCTCAGTGATCGCCTGTAGTACACAGAAATTAAAAAAAAAATTACAAGGATATTAATCAGACGACATACAAGTCAGAGGTAAAACAGAAACATACAGGCGTGCGCAAGGAAGTATACTCGGACCTTTATTATTTTTGATTTATATTAATGACATTCCTAACATAATAAATCATCACGTGACATTATTTGCAGATGACTATCTATTTCTATTAAATGTAATGATAATATTGATGATTAAATGTATTAATAATTATGAAAATGACTTAAATAAAACAATTAGTGACGTAATAAAATGGCTTGACACAAACAATTTAAAAGTAAATATTGAAAAAACCAAATGTAAACAATTCACTTTTGAAGTGATCTCAGACGTGTTTCAACGTCATAAGGCTGTTTTAGTCAATAAAGAAATAAGACAACGTTTATATCTATAACAAGTACCATATGGGCCACATTAAAACGCTATGCTAGTTTATATAGATTATAGCGGGTATTATTGGCCCTTATGTCTATCATTTTTAAGGTGTTCAAAAATATTTGGAGATTTAAACGCAATGTGCAGTGATTTGCAATGCATCAAAAAAGCATTCCAGCTTGTAGGTCGAAAAGACAAAGACCATGTATGAATATTTTTATTAAGACATAGACCATGAAATCCTAAATTTATTTTAGATGAAAATCTTTATTCAATGACTTTTGTTTTTGATGTCTCACAATAAAAACCTTTAAACAAAAAAAAAACCGGCAATTTTTTTTTTACTTTTGAGTGACGAATTGCTTTTTTTTCTCTTACACTAAAAACATCTATACTCGTAACAAAATTTTATACTTTTATACAATCATCAACATAAAACCAGTTTCAAATCTAAATCCATATAAACTTTTTTAAGAATTTCTCGAATCGGTCCAAGCGTTTTAGAGTAACCGGGAAACATACATAAAAAAGATTCCGAAGAATTGAGAACTTTCTCCTTTTTTGAAGTCGGTTGAAAATACCCTAACGCAATAACTGTTTGGCTCATAAAGAGTTCTAGTCATTTAGCGGGCTATAGAAAGAGTTGCCTGCTCGCAATTCGTCTGCATAACATAATTAGTGGTTTACTTAATTAGTTTACCTTCAGACACTTCTGAAATTAAATGGTAGACAACACTGGCATGTCCCAACAATGTTACATTATCGGGATCTCCACCAAAGGCTTCAATGTTGTCTTGCACCCATTTGAGTGCAAATGCTTGGTCCTTTAGCCCCATATTGCCCGATACCACATTGTCTCCTGTACTGATGAAACCTGAAATCATTAATTGACTACTAGCTTATTCCCGCGACTATGTCTGCCTGGACTTAAAAAGAACGTTTATAACTGTTCATGTTTTGACTAAAATCATTTTGGAACTCTCATACAATTATGATCAATTTTATTCTCAATTTTGCCCTCTACGGGTTTCGTAGTCTTAATTTTCAACCTATGGGCCAAATACCCATTTTTGTGCATTGAGCTTCAGAAATGAAGGGTTCAATACAAACTTTCAAACCCTGTTTTACCCCTTTAAAAGAAGAATTTATCAAAATTCTTTTTTAAGAATCTATGCGAAATTTCATGCTAAATGAAAGTTATCTTTCTCAATCTTTATCATATCATCTTTTAAATTTGAGCATGTTGAGAGTATAAATGAGAGGAAAAGGAACGTGGAAAAAGTAAATGGAAGGATTCGTAGACTTGAACAATTGAACATAATTAAAAGTGTCTTGGTGAAATTCAGTCCCTTCTCAGCAAAAACATAATCAAGCGTATGTTTTCTAGGCTTCGAATATAAATGAAATCATTTTTCGAGTAGATGAGGCAAAAAATGTGAGCCAACAGTGTAACAGGTAAAAGTCATTAATGTTTATGTTAAGTTTGTTAATAAGAGAAAACACATAAAAATTAATAGAAGTGTTTTATAAAACAATGGCTTAGGTGAAAAGACTTACCAATAGGTCCTAACCTGTAGTTCATAGTAACGACTACAATATCCAGGTTCATGAAATTTGAGGGATCATATAAGTCACTACCGCCGAATAGGTACACTCCTTCAGGAATGTATACTATAACTGGTAGAAGTCTAACCTCATATTGCTGAGGAGCATAAACGTTTATATATAAACAGTCTTCACTACCTACAACAAAGTTATATTATATAACAAATATTATTTCCGTCTAATTTTTAAAACACTTATTTTATTTCTATGATGCATTTCTTATATCCTACTTATATTATAAATGTGAAAGTTTGTATGTCTGGATGGATGTTTGTTACTCAATCACGCTTTTACCACTGGATGCATCGGGATGGAATTAGGCACATATATAGCTTAGGTCCTGGAATAGCATATAGGCTACTTGTTATCTCGAAAAATTCAAAAGTTCCCGCGGGAATAACTTTAACAGGGTTTAAAGAACAATAGATGTAGCTATAGCAAACTTCATAAGTATAATTAAGGAGTTCCACGCCGATTACCGAATTCGGGGCGGGCGGAGCCGCTGGCAAATTTTAGTGATAAAATATATCCGGGATCTCGGAAATTGGGCAGCAATAATAGCAGACTAGCTTTTAACGCTCAATTTTGCTGTAATTTTGATACAAGATTAAAGTCTCGAGCGCATGCCATAATATTCTTTTCTAAGAGCATTTTTGCGTAATTTTAGGACTCTGCCTAGGAACTCTGGGTTATTGCAGCAGCAAGAAATTCTGTATATCAATAACTAAGGGAAAACTCATCTGAACTCTACAATTTAAAATTTACAGCTTCATTCGTTTAAAAGTTTAAGGGATGCTGAGATATAAAAATTCTACACTGATTGACTCACTGATTTATAGTCATCAAAATAGAACTAGTACTTCCCTAATAACAAGAGAGCTGAAACTTTGGCCCAGAGATAGGGTTTAATAATCACAATACTATCAAAACCTGGATTTTTTAAAGATATGCAGTACCTAATGGGATACCCAAGAGCCAAGCTAAACTATTAGAGCGGACTTTGGTGGCCATTGTTAATTTAGACTAAGAATAACCCACCCTAAATATTCCAGCAATAAAATTCCAATTGGTAATTATAGCATTTTAAAGTCTATTTTTGGACTAACGTGACCGGAATTTGATGAAATATACAATGTTGGCGTTAAATATTGCAAAAATTTGATCTTCATAAAATTTCTAAGAAGATTCGTTTTCTCCATATTTTAGACATAGACATAGACAGAGATTTATTTAGCATCATTTCACCCATACTGTTACATACACGTTTACATAAAGATACACCAAAATAATAGAGATAAAAATAAGAAAACAAAAAACACTTAAAAACGAAAATATAAAACAAAACAAAAATATACGGATCTAACTAGACATATTTAAATATGGGTGCTGTGATGCCAAACAGGACATCGACTCAGCGTATGCTGCAACAAGGTGCTGCAGCGTTGATTTTCAGCGTCGCCCTTAATAAAAGGTGTGCCCGTGAGGCACCGGATATGTGTTCTAGTTTAAGGTAAATAGGTATAAGTATATATAAGGTATATATAAAATAATAAATAAGGTAAATATAAATGTATATGCAGGCAAAATTTGTAAAATATAAATACAATAAACTCATATAAAAATCATTAACATTATTAAAGATATTTTTACTATTTAGCCTTTTAACATTGTGCTGCATTGTTGGAACAAACCGACCACTCCGCTCGCGCGCGACTCATTTTGCTTTTGGACTGTTAAAAAGTAATTCTTTAGTTTAAATTTAAAATTTTGGACATTACTAAGTTCACGAATAGGAGGAGGTATGTTGTTCCAACATTTGGTAGCCGCGTATCTGAAACTTCCTCGAAAAGCGGCAGTTCGATGTTGTGGTATTTTCAAAGCACTGTTTAAAACTCTCATATACTGAGTATCGTCTTCTCTTCGCCACTTTAGTCTATCGGAAAAAAAATGTTGGATTATTGGTTTTTATCACCTTAAACAATAGTGTAGCTATGTGCAGCTCTCTGCGGTAGGACATCTTAAGAATGTTTGATGCATTTAAAAAGGGGGTAATATGGCTACGTGGCGGTACATTAAAGGTGTACCTTGCACATGCATTTTGTACTCTCTGTATAATTCTATCTGTTTTTGCGAGCAGCCGAGGGCCGTAAACAGTATCTGCATAAGCTAACCTTGAAAGTACTAGACAGTCACACAGCTTCATACGTAGCTCTTCGCTTATAAAATCACGAATGCGATACAAAACTTTAAGGCGGTAAAAACAATTTCTTACAATCTCTAAAACTTGACTTTCAAAGCGGAGACTGTCATCCATTAATACGCCTAGATTTCTCGCCTCGGTGACACGATCTACCTGTCCTCCAAGAATGCTTATAGTAGGATTCCTACTGACTATTTGGTCTATTTGTTTCTTTGAACCAAGTACTATGCACTTTGACTTGCGTGGATTTAAAACAAGTGTATTGGATTCAGACCACAGAGCTATATTCTGCAAATCTTGATTAATTTTTACTACTGCACTATCAGTATAACTGGGATCGAATGTCAAATATACTTGTATATCATCTGCATACAGGTGATATTTGCAGAACTGTATCTTATTGCAAATGTCTGCAGTGTATAAAATAAAAAGTTTTGGGCCCAAAATAGATCCCTGGGGAACTCCTCTTGTCACCGGAAAAGGACTTGAAACCATACGTGACCCATCATTTTTATTTAAGGCCACTGACTGTGTGCGACCGGACAAGTAGCTGGAAAACCATCGAATTGTTTTCGGTTGAAACCCGTAGTAACTTATTTTGGATAATAAGAGAGGAATACTTATACAATCAAAGGCTCGCGAAAAATCAAGCAGTGTCATGATAGTACCCTCTCCTATATCTTGTGATGCCAAAATGTTATCAACCACGTCGGATAGAGCCATTGAAGTACTGCGTGACTTTCTAAAACCAGATTGTAATGCAGGAAGTATATTATTATTTTCCAAGTAAGCTGAAAGCTGCATACACACCACCCTCTCCAATATTTTTGATACACAGCACGGGATACTAATAGGACGAAGGTCATTGAGATCCACAACTGTGTTTTTCTTTGGCAGCGGCGTAACGAGCGCTATTTTCCGGCAACATTAAGCATCAGGGAAAGTAGACGTCCATATTGACATATTTATAATTTGAGTAACAATACTCAGTGTGTGTGGAAGTGTGAGCAACAGCATATCGAGGGAAATACCATCGCTACCCATAGCATTAGATTTCAGGGAGTGAAGAATTTTAGCGACTGTACCCTCATCTGTTGGTTTCAATTCAAAGGACGTGGTCCCAAACCTATGAAATTCAAAATATGTCATGTCTGAAAATGATGCAACGCTACTCTCTGGCACAGAACAAAAATGTGTATTAATTTTATCTGGGCTTTTTAAATGATCTGGAATTTCAGCATCATGGTTCTTGTCAGAGACATTTATGGTGCGTTTCAGATTATTCCATAAAGCTCGAGAGTTGTTAAGTTTACAATTTACATGTTGGTTGAAATATGCCCGTTTCTCATTAAAAATGGCGGAATTAACCAATCTCTTGAGCTCTTTGTAATACTTCCTGTTTTGGCTTAAGCCGGTTTCGCGATAATGCTGGTGAGCTTCATTTCGCAGTTGCATTATTTCCCTGGCAAAACTCGGTCGTCCAGTTGGTTAAGTTTAAAAAAAAGTATTTAAGATTTAAAATAAGCATTAAAAAGACTCAGAAACTTACCAAAAATCTGATCAGCGATCGGATTATATTGAACACATGTGTTGCCGAACTCTGAAGCATCCAAGACCCCAAACCAGCGTCGCAACGGTTGTGGATCCTGAAATTGGATCCAATATGGAATGCTTAAACCCTTTTTAATTTGTTTGCATGTAGAATAAATTAAGAAGAAGAAAAAAAAAACTGGTTGCCTGTAAAGTCGGTATACGGGCGAAAGTTTTACGTGACAATGATTTTATGTCTGTCTCTCTCGCTCTTAGGCGGGCGCGTGCCTCTCACTCGCTCTCATTGTGAGCGCATAACGTGAGCGGAGCGTAACGCAGTTTCTTGAAGTGTCACCCGGCAAACCAATTTATAAGACGTTGTCACGTCAAAATTAAATAATTGCATAAAATTGTAAAGAAACCAGCAAAGCACCTTTATTTCTCACACATTAAACTTTGGGTTGCGCAGAACTGACCTGGTTGGTATACGTTGTTCTGCCCTTTTCGATTCGGACACTGCCCGTTACATCGAACGGCCGCGATATTACTTAGTTTTCGCTTAGGGTCTTTTTTTTGCTCTTACTCGGTTATAAGGCTCGTATCGTGATGTTAAATACCCATGTTAAACATACATATTTTATTTTTCAGCCCATAAAAAGTTAAGTCCTAATATTTTTATATGATCTCTTGTAAATTTTGGTGTGGACAAAAAGGTTCACAAGTTTTCCAGATATCTACACTTACTTAATAATGTTGAAGAGTTTTTTTGTTAGCACACGCTAATCTTTGGAAATACCAGTGGGATTTGATTTTTTTGCATTTGATAGCTTAATTCTTGATGAAAGCTATAGGCTATTTAACATCACGCTACAACACTTAGAAGCTGAGCAAAACAAAAAAAGTAAAAAAGAACCGAATATAACCGAAAATAACCGAAAGCGAATATGTTTCTATGGGTGGGCGAGCCCTGCGATTTTTATCCCTCGGTCAAATGTATGAAGAGCAAAAAAATATTTTTTAAATTTCCATAACAAATCTATGTGACGTTTAATAATAGACATCTCTGTTAAATTTTATTAGTATTTACCCATAAGGGTATGACATACGGACCAACGGGCATGACAAATTTATAAAGCCACGTTTGTGTGGAAAACTGACCATTGAGGCCGCTCTTAACTATAAAATCTAAGCAAACGGTTCGATTATGATAAAATTTATTTTGTCTTAAAAATGTGTTTATCTATTTAACGAGGTGGGTTTAAGTGTATTTTGTTACATTAGTAGTTCATTATAAGTTATACACATACTAGCCTTTTCCCGCGGTTCCACCCGCGCTTTATTCGGTTATCGGCGTGCGATTTCTACGGCAACTCCTTGATAAAGTAAGTGTAGAATAGTAAGAAAGTTTACTGTATTTTTTGTTATCCTCTCTGCGCTAATCTGACTCAATGAGATCGATTCAGCCAAATTATAACCAAATCACTGTGCGCTAATCCAACTCATATTTAAATTTTTTTCGTTGCCTATATCCTTCCTTAGATACACGTTATAACCTCGGCAATTTTTTAGACATCGGTTCAGCGGTTTAGCCGTGGAAATAACATAAACGAACCGACTTTTAGAGACGTTGAGTTTTATAATATGTATAGATTATACAAGATTAAAGGTGATACAAGTAGTCAAAACCTTACCTTAAATCGATTTTCTCCAATTGGTGGCATTGCGTAAGGGATACCTTTAAAACTGAGATATTTTCTGCCATTTGTTGCTACTCCTACTGATCCTTGCAACATTAATCCATTGTCTAGTCTTATATTTGGACGATACTGCGCATTAACAAACACTGTCACAAAAAAGAAAGAAATAAAAGTTGTGGGGCCCATTTCCAAACGTTCACAAAGTAGACTGTGTTTCCAACAACTGTGCTTTTCTTGATTTTGCTTTATATGTTCATCTGACTATTAAGATGACGTCTAATATGCATTCAAATTGCAGCAACTTGTGTCAACATTTTTGTTTCTATTTAAAAAATAGATTTTTTTATATGAAATTGTAATGGAAGAATCTTTTATTTTACACTGCTTTTCATTTTTCATTCTTATTATAAATAAATATTGATTTTACATTTTCTAAGTCCTAATCATACTTATAAATATGTAAATAAATTAAAATTTGACAGAAGATTATTCAAGCTTCGTCTCAGCCGGAACTCATCAACTGCTCAACGTAGGCCTCACTATGTCTCCTCAACCACCGGTACTCAGCCATTCGCTCCCACCAGCTTCCATCGACTCACTTATTGTGTTTCTACATAGTAGGTGGCCGTCTCACTCTGAATCAACGCCGTTCGAAAACCTTTCTTTGTGGCCACCCTACTCTCCTAGTTTTCAAGACACCATAGGCCGGTGGCTTGGTTTAATGACTGCTGTATACGATAACAGCCAATACAGACGGATTGAAATTGCCTTGAAAAGCACGTAGGAGCTCAGTGAATCAGCCACTAGAGCTGATCGCTCATCCAATAACTGGCCACTACATACCGTTTCTGATAGAATAATGTAAAAAATATTTATGGCGTTGCGTAACTCTTCCGTGTTGTTTGGATGTTGGATCTCAACTAGCTTATCATACAAACAAACTCTTTGAGGATTTTGACATAAATATTCGGCTTGATCATTTCAAAATTATTGTATGACCAGCATAGTGTTTGATCAGAGAATATCAAAAATTCCTAGGAAATGCATTGTATGTAATTTCTAAATAGTACCTATGCATAAAATCACACATTATACCGGTAAAGTAAAATTAAATAAATGAAAAATATAAAGTAAGTCTTTATACTTTGCCTGATTGGCCACATTATAGAACATTAAATCGGTATGAAACTAGTTTATTAATCATCAATCAGTCAGAAAAAAATCAAGGAGCAAAGGAAATCGGGAACTTCTTTTGTTTTGGCTGTATGATAGTTGAGAAGTGCCAACGCTTTTTTGGTCCGTGATGTCCCACACTTTCATTAATCCATACTAATATTATAAATGCGAAAGAAACTCTATCTGTCTGTTTGCTACCTCTTTACGCTTAAACCGCTGTAGCGGTTAAGATAAAATTTGGCATGAAGATAGTTTAAATCTCGAGGAAGGGCGTAGGCTTTTGATAACGTCAAGTGTGAGTCAGTTTTTTTTCTATAATTGAGGCGTTGCCTATAAAATCCTACACCGATAACCCAAATTAGGGCGGGTAAAACCGCAGGCAAAAGCTATTCTGAAATAAATCACAAAAATAGAACTAAATCATTCCAAAAAAATTAAAACTTTAAAACGTAGTTATTATTTCTTGACGTCTTCAACAACGCACTAAATATAAAAACGATTATTGTTTTTAATGACGTGCATTTTTTGCATAAATTAGTAGTGGGTTTCATTAAAAACATTAAACAGTAAACAGCATACGACAAGAATGAATGGATTACAAAGCATATTATAATTAGTTCATAATAATAACTGGTTGACGTTTTATATGTTTACACGAGTGTTCACAAAATGACCAATAATACGTCTTTTTCTGACCTCTCAGTTAATTTTTTTTTATATCAATTTCATTTATGTTTATTTCCAATATATACTTGTTTTTATGTCATGTTGTACGTGTGGTTTTTGTACAATTATTGTTTACTAGCTGACCCGGCAGACGTTGTTTTGCCATTTCAATTGCTTTTACGCTGTGTGGCGCCATCCCCCGACCCACCGCATCAAATTGCTAGCCCGCGCTATAACTACGTTTTAGCTCAGCGTTCTTTCTAACTTTTTTGTTTTTACTCGGCTCTTTGTAACGGTTCAGTTTGGGATTCGAACCCAAGCCTCGGCTAGCTATCACTTAGCATGACTCAATCACTTGGCCGTCAAATTTGAAAATAGGAATGAGATAATAGTGGGTTCGATTCTCGCCTATATTCAAGTTGTTAGTATTTTGGAACAGACACTTTATAAAACTATTCTTTAGGAAAGATAATATTTATTAAATGTTTTCCTAATAACAAATTTATCTAAAATAAAATTCTATTATACGACCTATATTAAGTTAACACTTTACAATGGTTTATTACCTTTTTATATTCACTGTATACCTATATATATAATATATTTTTGCTATCGATACACAGTTTTGCTTCTGTTTTCTCCTAAAATGTTCATATATTAGATATATATTCCATTAACATGTTCCGTAACACTACCTAGAGATAGAAAAACCGACAGAGATGATGAGAAATAGAGAGAAAGAGAAAGAAGGGGAGAGATAATTCAGGGGCAGATGCATTATGCGACATGATGTGTATAGCAGGGCGGAGTCCGCTTGGTGAATAAGAATAGCCACTAGGCTAGACTAACCAACCATCAGCTGATCCTCATCGCGTTAGATTCCGATAAAAACCACCTATCCTGAGTAGAACGTAGGCAAGGTTCTCGACAGACTGATAAACAAACACAATTTTAAAATTATGACTGCTACTAACTACGCTGTTAATGACAACCATAGGCTGGAACATAATCAACATAGCATTTCTAAAACAACACTAGCCTAAGTTTGCGCCCCATAGAAGTACTGAATGAACTTTGCTTTAACAATCTCTTGATATTATGTCCCTTGGGCCCCAGGCCTACGAAGCTATTGCGAAAGACTAATAAACTGGGACAAATTCAAGAAAGCTCTTAAAATAATCAGCTTACCACAGCTAGATCTCATTCCTGCTCTCATTAGATCTCTAATATTGATGTGGTCATCGAATCTGTCACCCAACAGTAACTCGCAAGCTACTATTAGCAAGTGCATAAAATAAAAACCAGTTAAGAGCGATCACCGTGTATGTGGAACAGCTTATAAATAGAACAGCTTAATAACCGTTGTGTTATGCGTATATGGCGCTCCGATAGGTATAAATGTGCTCCGTCAAATCTGTAATGCAGTGCCGCTGTTCTGTTGTCCAAAATCCGAAATGTCTTTGGTAAAGAGGTCTATACTTAGTGTCTATGAAATTACCTAACCGTGGTAGTAGTAACCATTAATAAAGTTTACTAAACCCGTTAAGTAAACTAAATTATCTATATGACGAGGGTTTAGGACATTTTTACCCTAACTACATCGGGAAAAAATGTAGCTCGACATCCCCCGGTTAAAAATACTTATTAATATAATAATCAGAAGTAAACTTATTTTTGATAGTCTGCAGAACTTTGTCTGCAATCCGCCTTTTAGTGGTTGTCACAGGGATTAATTTAGTCTTTGGAAGCAAGGCACGGCGCTCAGGGTGTCGACTTCAATAGCTTTATTGCTCCAGTTAACCTGGAGGCCAGGCTACATCCCTTCCATCGCGTTTTCGTGTCTGCTCTTTCTTTAATACGCGTTTGTCGGATAGGAGTCAAAGGGACATATAATAACGTGAAGAAAGTCAAAGCAAAATGCGTCTAGCTAACAGAAACCTAGGCTTACGTTATGTGAACGCGCTACGTCACGTATTTCCAGCCTATGACTATTGGTAGTATTGCAGGAATATAAATCGGAATAAGTTACTTAACTCTTTATGGGAAGTGAGGCACACCTAAGAGACGATGATCAGCTGATGGCCGGTCATGGCTTTACGGCATTGATAGCCAGTCGCGGCTATTTCGTGGTACTTACTCGTATATCCATCAAGTAGCCCCAAAACACATTCCGACCCAGCCATACACATCATGTCACATAATGCATTTACCATTTCCCTCCCCTCCATTTTTCTCTCTTTCTCACCCTCTCGTCTCTCTCTCTCTTTCTCTTTTGTTAGTTTCGCGGAATAAATCTAAAAAATATATTTGAACCAAACATAAAGAAAACGGTATATCGGCAGCAAAAAAATAAATAATTTTCCTCTTGAACGCCGGATTACAGCTAAAATACTAAAGATACAATAGCAATATGTCAGAGCTTTTTTATAGGATATTTAATAATCTATAGTTTTTAAATACACATTTTTTCCATAGCAGCAAAAATTGCCGAGATATACGCAAAAAACTAAAAAAGGGAACCTTTTTTCCAAGATGGCGGTGCGAGCGCAACAGCTATCGATGGGGACTTTTAGTATATGCAACGAAAGGTCTTAATGAAAAAAACGAGTTGCACTCCGAGAGTGCCGGCAGAAGGGAAAACCTTTACACACGATTCGCGCTTAACACTCAAATATGTCAGAAGACATATCTTTGACATTCTCAAGAAATAATAATGTTTGTTTATTTACTTTTTTGACGTAGTATATTTGACATCGCAATCTGTCATAGAATTAAAATTCCATATTCAACCTCCCTGTACTACTCATAATCGCGAATACTAAAAATAAAAATTATAATAGGCGTGGCATTACGGTTTCCGTCTTACGAATTTCCACGATTAGGACACGTGACCTGACGCGAGTTTATCATTTTTTACCCATACCGAAAAAAGTGCACAATGCCGCTAAAGAAGTTTTCACTTCAACAAGTACACCAAAATTCAAAACTCTACCAATTGATATTTTTTTAGCCCAAAAATGTATCTAATTTGACTGGCCTAATATAATAATCTGTTCAGTTTTATGATAATACCTTTTCCATACTTAACGAACCGCCTAGGCGTCCAATTAACTGGCAAATTTAACCAGATGGCTGCGACATATACACGACAATGATTTACCGTAGCGATTTGACTGTGCAGTTCGTTTGCAAACTTCAAAAAATCTTTTTTAGTGTTTCACGTCCATAAATTGATAATTTAAAGTAAATAATCTTGTTTTTTTGTCATAGATTATAACTTATCTTTGCATCATGAAAATAAGTATTTTAAAGAAAATCATTGAAATCTAAAATGTTTCTGAGAGTAATGAACTCAAGATCTTTATTGACTCTTATATTAGTAAAAACTGTGGATGTAAAAATTTACATTATCATTATCAGCCAAAAATTAGCCAAGTGCGTATCGTACACGCATTAAGTTAGGGTTCCGTAGAATGATCATTATTGTGGATATGTAAGAAATGTATGAACTGATTTTGTTCAAAATATTTTTTGCAGGTTTTTGAATCATGCGGAAAAAGTTTCAAAGCCAACAACTTGCAAAATATTAATGTTGAAGAAGACGTTTCTTAATCACCTTAAATGCATTAAATCTAATGACACCAAAGGTGCGCGAAAAAAAATTATCCCACCCTTCAATGTATGGAGAGCTACCCCTAAAAAGTTTTTAGGGGATGACGCTTCCACAGCCCCTTTACCTACTATACTCCTTAGACTTGTCGCTAAAGGACCTTCATTTGTCACGGTCGCTACGTACCACTGGCTGAGAAAAAAAAACGATGAACCCGAAAATATTTTATTTTTTCAAATGACAGTTTATTTTACATTCCGGTTTTTACAAGTTTTTTTTTTTCATAAAACCTTCACCTGTTGTCTGGAATCAAAACTTTAAAATTGAATTTGACTTACTTCCCGGTGGTCGATTGAGTTGAAAATGTGCAGACACACGTAACTTGGATGATAATGCAATATAACGATGACGACGACGTCGCTACCCCATCGAGTTTTAGCTTTTTTGATTTTGATTTGTCTTCACAAGTACTCTCTCTAAATCGATAACCAGGGTCTAATGAAAGCTTTTTCTTAGTTTTATAGACAAATAATACAATGCCTTCTAAGAAGATGGAGACATGTCTTATATTAATGGAGCATGTTATGAAAAAAAAGGTTTGTTCATATAATCGACATTTCAATATGTCTTTATTTTTCATATAATTCAAAGCCTATAAGGAGGCTTTTGTATGCAATATTTCCTTAGAATTGGTTGCGTCATACACAGTATAAGTAATAATATGCAGTGACGTTTGCGTCGAAAAAAAATCGGCTACGTTCGAGTCGGTTTCGCGCACGAAGGGTTTCGTACCATCATCTATAAAAACGGCAAAAAAATCACTTTTGTTGTATGAGAGCCCCCTTAAACATTTATTTTATTCTGTATTTTAGTATTTCCTGTTATAGCGGCAACAGAAATATATTTTCCGTGAAAGTTTCAACTGTCTAACTATCGTGGTTCATGAGATACAGCCTGGTGACAAACGGACAGACGGACGGAGAACTAGTCTTAGTAATAGGGTCCCGTTTTATATTCTTTGGGTTTTTTATTCTAAAAGCGATAGAAACACAAAAGAAGGACAAATCACCTGGGTCTGACAATATAACAAACGAATTTTTAATTAAGACCAAAGACTTGATCATTGATGTCCTCACAAGAATATTCAATGATGTAATATAAACTGAAACTATTCCGGAGCAATGGCTGACATCCACCATAATAACTTTACATAAAAAAGGAGAACAGAGTAAACTAGGCAACTATAGGCCGATCAGCTTAATGTCAAATATATACAAAATATTTTCAAAAGAAATCCTAAATCGCATCACAAAGAAGCTTGATCAGAATCAGCCAAGGGAGCAGGCTGGCTTTAGAAGTGGCTAATCGACCCTTGACCACATCCATGTTGTCAAGCAAATCATAGAGAAAAGCAAAGAGTACAATATGCCTCTATATTGCTGCTTTGTAGACTATAGCAAAGCCTTTGACTCGCTCGATCATCAGAAAATTTGATAAGCTCTTAAAAATCAAGGCATCGAGAAAAAGTATAAAAATTATTAGGAATATTTACAGGAACAGTACCGCCAAAATAAAATTGGAAAGAGAAGGGAAGTTAATAAAAATAGAAAGAGGGGTACGTCAAGGCGATCCCTTATCACCAAAGCTGTTCTCAGCAGTTCTGGAGGAAATATTTCGTCAACTAGAATAGGAAGCCTTCGGCTTAAATATAAATGGAGAGAAACTAAATCACCTAAGATGTGCAGACGATCCTATGCAATACTCCATCCGAACTCTCGACAATGATACAAGAGCTAGATAAGGAAAGACATAAAGTAGGATTATCAATGAATACTAGCAAAACAAAAGCCATGACTAACAGAAAAGCAGAGAGAATAACATTAAATGGACATACAATTGAATACGTAGACGAATACACATATCTTGGCCAAGTCATTTCACCAGTCGACCAAACATCTAAAGAAATCGAAACATGGATAGGGAATGCTTGGAAAAGATACTGGACATTCAAAGAAATTATGAAAAATAAGGAAATGAGTGTGAACATAAAGCGAAAACTCTACAACCCGTGTATTCTCCCAGTGTTAACATACGGTTGCCAAACATGGGCCGTCACTAAAGCGAATAACGAAAAATTTAAAGTCTGCCAGAGGTCAATGGAGAGGAGTATGCTTAACATAAAAAAATCGGATAGAGTGCGAAACACACAAATCAGAGGAAACTAGAAGATGTCTTATTCATCATAAGGAAAAATAAATGGAGATGGACTGGCCACACCATGAGGGGTGTTGACAAATGGAGTCAATTAATAACAACTTGGTATCCTAGAAATAGAATTAGAAAGTGCAGAAGACAATTTAAAAGAAGGGAGGACGAAGTGAAAAGTGTAGCGCGTAAGTTATGGTCAAGGAATACTCGAGACAGGGAAAATTGGAAGAAGTTGGGAGAGGCCTTTGCCAAACAAGGGCAAACAGAAAATTTAGGTTAAGTTAGCACTTGCTAAATAGTGAATTTAAGTTTTTAATGTTTTTCTGAAATAAAGGCTTTTATTTTTATTATTATATGAAAACCCTTGACAAGGACATTCCAAATATATAAATATTAAGTAAAAAATAATACTCTTCTTCTCTCTCTCTTACTTCTATGTTAACGCAATAAAAGATAAGGCTATTTTTAATGCATTTTTAGGTACTTAGTTATTCACAAATAAATCAATCTTCTCGTTGTCCTAGAATCCTGAAATTTGACACGAAGCAAGGTTTTATGTCACAAATAAAGGAAAAAACCCGAAATTCGTTAATTTTTAGTTATAACACATTTAAAAAAAGAGTTTGTGTGTCTATCTGTCAAGACCCTTTTACTCAAGAACGCATGAAGGTATTAAGTTGAAATGAATATCAAATAGTGAAGTCTACGGGCCCTTAATGTTGTCAAAAAAATAAGTTTCTAAGTCAATGTTGAAAAAAAAAAAAAGAACGAGTTGCACTCCGGGAGTGCCGGCAGAAGTGAAAACCTTTACACACGATTCGCGCTTAACACTCAAATATGTCACAAGACATGTCTTTGACATTGTCAAGAAATAATAATGTTTGTTTATTTACTTTTTTGACGTAGTATATTTTACATCGCAATCTGTCATAGAATTAAAATTCCATATCCAACCTCATTAGGACACGTGACCTGACGCGAGTTTATCATTTTTTACCCATACCAAAAAAAGTGCACAACGCCGCTAAAGAATTTTTCACTTCAAAAATATGTCCAAAATACGGTAATTTTTATCGTATTTTTATACACAAATAAATCAAAACCGACTTTATATCATGATAGAAGAGCTATCTACATATAATAAATTTGTACAGAACCCTCGGTGCCCAAGCCAGACTCGGACTTCGCCGGTTTTGTTAACATCAAATTCACGAATATCCGAAGCCCATCTCAATTTTTTGTGCATATGTGTACAAATATATATCTACATGCTGTATTTTCTAATAGATTTGTTTTTGTGCATATATGTGTACATATATATATATATATATATATATATACACATATCTACATGTTATATGTTCTAATGGTAATTTTTATTCATGTTATTATTATACATTGCATCACCTAACTAATTATGCTTTTTTGAAATAAATGTTTCCTCTACCCAAAGCTTGCCTGGCAGAGAACGCTTCTAAGCAACAGGGCCGCCTAATTGCATACCATCTAATAAAAAAATGTACTATAAATTGTTACTCTCCATATTAAGTATGCTATCAATAATATATGTCGGCTCCGCGACTAAGTGGGTAATAACCCGATTGGCAAATAAAGAGGCATCGGGTCGATTCCCGCACAAGACAAACATTTATCATTTTGATTGCTAATGTTATTGCCATTGTCTTCATAGACAAATTAAATTATTAGTGCTCAGGACTTAACAATACCCTTATTCACACAATGAGATTGTGAACCATGCTTTAGATGATAAATTTCAAACATCAGATTTCTGTACAAACGATTAGCTACTGTAAGTAAGGGAGATCCCCTTCATTAGTTTTTAGCTCGGTGTATATACATGTATATACATGTAAATCATATAGTTAATACAAAACCTAACAAACAAATAGTTTAATCGTTTATGTCAATATAGAAAGTTTATTACGCCCTGCAGCATATTACAATATATTAACACCTATATTAGTCGTAAAATGCAGTAATTGTCATTTGTTTTCAATACTGGAATTGAAATGGTTCCTTTCACATGTTTTTGCTTTGTAATTATCACGACAATTGTCTCAGCCGCTGATAAACCTCCAGAAGTTAGAATTAAATCTGGTTTATTACAAGGAACCATAGGTGTATCAACAAAGGGTAGGAAATTTTCGTCCTTCAAGGGAATCCCTTATGCAACCTCGCCAACTAATGAAAATCGATTTAAGGTAAGTTTTGAACCGACTTCAAAAAAGGAGAGGTTCTATGTTCGACGGGTATACTTTTTTTATGTATGACGACCGATTTCACCGTCAATTGTGAACCGATTTTAATTATTTTTTTTATTCGAAAGAATATGCTCCTGTAGTGGTCTCATATTAATAAAGTGGATTTAAAACTTAATTGAAATAATAACATACAAGATTCTCCCCAATAAACCACGGTCACAGCAAAACAGCACTATGCAAATCACTTGCTCTGCCTGTATGATAGCTTCCATGGACACATTCTGCATTAATCAAAAAAAAATTCTTGGCTCCATTGTTCAACTTCCCAGTTGAACGTATCTCGAAATTAAGGCAACGTAAACTTGTTCGCGACATAATGTGAAAATGTAGCTCACAGCAGCACAACACAGCACCGCAGTTTCTAACAATAATTTAGCATCTTATTCACTTTCTTAGAATCCTTTGACAATACCAGATGGAATCAGAACATAGATTTACATATTTGTAGCTAATTTTTATTATTTATTATACTACTACTACTAAAGGCTATAAGCGGATGCGTGTATGTTTAATTAGTTTCAATGCACTATTCAAAGTATTTGTACCGTCTAGTTTCAGAAGAGTTTACCCCACTTATTATAATAATAAATATGGTAACTCGTTCCAATCACACAGAACGGTTTGGCAAAAAGTGTCTGCATATTTTAATAAATGTTTTCTCATGTACATATCTGTCAGGTCTTGTATATTGTAATAATTATTGAGTATTTCATATGTTTAAAATAAGTATCCTCATGGTCTGCGCTGTTCTGGAGGTGTAGGGCCAAGGCTTTTGAGTTGGTCTTCATATGAGCAATTTTTAAAGCTTGCTGCCATTTCAGTGGCTCTGTATCTTTTAAGCTCCAATGATTTTCTTCAAATATGGACTCCTTAATAATTGTTGTCTTATATTAGTTTTATATAGTTTTAAAAACAGTGTTAAATTGATATAAGAAAATGCTTTTCTTATAATATATGAAGTTTGTTCTCCCTGTAACAGCTATGATATGCGTTTTCCATTTAAGTTGGAGGCGATATAAACACCTAAATCTTTCTGACAACAAAAATCTTTCAATTTTTTGTTATTTGAATTTTGTATGATCTTCTGGGGTTCTTATTTCCAGTATATAATGTGTTTTTAGCCAAGGAGAATATAAGGTGCGTTCTATTCACGGCATTGAGAGCTATGACATTTCAAAGGAATTAAAATTGTTCTGTTCACCAAATGTTAACAAACAATATAGCCGTTCTCTATTTGACAGCGCATCCACTACTCTACCTCTCGGACATGTGCAGCCAATGGGTTGAATGCGGTTTGGAAGTGACGTCATAGCGCATTTATTTTTGGTCAACAGAACGATCGCAAATGCGCATAGACAGAATTGAGCGCATACAATGAGTAAAATGCTTGTCAACGAAACGCCCCTATAGTCACTTAGCTTCAATAAACCATTGAGCGTTTTCCGTATCGGTCAGTCATATGACAGCAAATATATATATTTCTACTTTTATAATAAATTATCGATTGCTTTAATCGATTTTTGCAAAGGATTATTTTAAAAAAAAGATAAACATACATAACCATTCGATTTAAATACTTTTCACTGAATTAGAACCTATTACATTTAATGATTAATTGATAAACGCGTTATCGGTATTTTGGTTTATTGAAACAATTGAAATGTTATTTTTGTTCTCTAAGAGGTTGTTTTAGGCCGTTGGTGGCCTAGGGTTTTCGATTTTACTCCGCGGGGTATTTGAGAGGCCGAGGTTCAAACCAAGTCTTTTTCTTAGTTTCACAAGTATATTGATTATTCACTAAATTAGTTTTCGGTGAAGGAAAGCATCGTGAGGAAATCTTCACACGTCAAAAAAAAGTCGCTTACCATTAGGCAGACCGCAAGCTTGTTAACCACCTTAGTTGTATAAAATAAAATACTAATAGTATAAAAAAAAACTTCAAGTGTGCCTATAAAAATTTCAAGAGTTCCATTGATTTCTCCGGGATCCCATCAATGAGTATCCATTTGTTGTATACCAAAACCTTCTTCAGAATGTAACAAATATTTTTATAAAAAGCGCGTCAAAATTGGTTGAGCCAAATACGAGATACTGGCGGACAAACACACATACGTACATAGAAACATACGGGTCAAACTGAGAACCTCCTTTTTTGAAGTTGGTAAATATACTGAGATTTAAAATTACTCAACATTTTCTTTTTCCTGCCTTAAAAAATATGGTTTAAGCGCTTAAAAATACACTTATTATTAACTAAAAACTTGTCCAAATTTGACTACCGTACGCTACGTATTTAAAAAGTTTGAAGTGGTAACTAGACTGCTGTTCTCTTTTGGTTATTGGCGTAGGTTAATTACGTCAACTTCTAAATTATACAAATGAAGTTTGCTATAGCAAGATGTAGTTCGTTTATGCTCGGTTATAATCATTCCCGTGGGAACTTTTGAATTTTTCGGGATAAAAACTATCCTATGTCCTTGCCCAGTACTCAAACTATCTCCACATCAAATTAATCCTAACGACAGACAGAGTAACTTATAATATTAGTATGGATTAGTATAGACTATCTGGCCCGGCAGACATTGTTCTTCTCTTAAAGTTGATGCGCTGTAGTGCCATCTTTATGTTGATAAACTAACTTACAGCGCCATCTGTTAGAAATGTATGGAACATTTAGCCTGCGCAAGCCACGTAAAATTCCTAGTCCGCATGTTTTTTCCGACCGACACCTTCAACAATTATCGTCATATTTCAACAAATTAACACAAAACCATATTAAACTATACATATAAACCATCCTCTTCAATCACTCCATCTATTGATCAAGAATGCATAAACATCCGTTGTGTCGTTTAAAAGATCTATGCGTACATCGCTACAGACTGCGGGAAGCGACTTTGCTTTATACTTATTTGCTTTATGCGAAATAATTATCTTAAACCGTAAATGAAGTCTTAGCTATACTTTTGTTTTTGTTTTGTCCCAGGCACCAAAACCATTGCCATCGTGGCGCGGAGCAAAGAACGCTACACACTACGCATCACGTTGCCTTCAGCTTGACATGTTCACGTCGAAAGTCACTGGTGAGTTTTATTTACACAGGTGGATTGTATATAGATCAATTTGTTTGGCAAATAATATAAAAGCTAACAATATAAATGTGTTTTGTATTGAATATTAATATGTTAAGGAATTAATTTCAAAATTATTGAATACTTAACTTCTATACGAGTCCTATTACTAATCCTACGCTATCTGTCTGTCGATCTGTTTGTCCGACGCTTAAAGGATTCAAAGGATTCTATCTTTTACAGAATATGTATTATTATGGTGGACTAACTAAAACAAAGTAAAAAGTTCGAAAAGTAAAAATTTTGGGGGGTCCACATACAAAGAGCACGTTTTCATTGTTTTTGCTCTGAATAATTTAAATAACAATCAGACAGCGTAGGCTTGGTTATAGGGCTCCGTTGATATATGGATCCCTAAAAAAAACATCTTATTATATTACATACGTCATCTGAGAAAGTGGTAAACAGGTAAATGCAGAACACAATTATGCTAATTTCAAAGCTAACCAACAGTCTTTTTCGCAATTCGATGTTTGCAGAAATGTTTGTATGTTTTTAAAATTGTTGTATCTTTTAGGAAACGAGAACTGCTTATTTCTTAACGTTTTCACAACAAAACCCGGCAGATGTGCATCATTTCCCGTCCTCGTGTTCTTTCATGGGGGATTCTACATGAATGGCGGCAGCGATATTTATGATCCATCAAATGTCATGGATAAAGATATGGTGGTCGTTACAGCAAATTACCGACTTGGACCTTTAGGTAACTATTATACAATACACAATCTTTATTTGCTACAATAGAACATAAATGTTATCAAAACAAAAAAAGTGCGCTGTAGTCTAGAAAACTATGTTATCAACATAACGCCCATCTCAGAACAATTAATTTATCTTTTTATCTTATTTATTCTTCTTAGGGTTCCGTGTCTCAATAGGAAAAAGGGTACCCTTATATAATCACTTTATTGTCCGTCTGTCTATCTGTCCAGCCCCTTTTTCTCAGGTACGCGTAAAAAGATATTAAGTTGAAATTAACATCATTACTAAGCTCTACGGTCCCTTGAAGTTGCAAAAAACCGGCCAAGTGCGAGTTGGACTCGCGCATCGAGGGTTCCATACTTCCCACCATTTACGTAATTTACAAACACAACCAAAAAAAAAAGTGTGCCGAAAAGCGGTCACCTATCCGAGTACTGACCAAGCCCGATGTTGGTTAACTTTAAATATCATTTCCATCAAACAAATTTATTACTGTTTCTCTTAATGATAAGCTAAGCTTTGACATTGTCAAGAAATAATAATGTTTGTTTATTTACTTTTTTGACGTAGTATATTTGACATCGCAATCTGTCATAGAATTAAAATTCCATATCCAACCTTCCTGTACTACTCATAATCGCGAATACTAAAAATAAAAATTATAATAGGCCTGGCATTACGGTTTCCGTCTTACGAATTTTCACGATTAGGACACGTGACCTGACGCGAGTTTATCATTTTTCACCCATACCAAAAAAAGTGCGCAACACCGACTTTTCACTTCAATAAAGCCGCAATATGGCCATTCTTGTCGCATATTTTGGCACAAAGAAATTGTATCGTAAGAACAATAATATATATAAACTTCAAAATTGCAGTAATTATTAAATAACTAGTTTTATCCAGTTATTTGATGTATTTGATATTATATCTTATTTACTGATTCGAGTAAAATCTCTAGTCATCAGGATTATATGATACTATTTGAGTAGCAAATAAAATATTTTTTTTTATTCACACTATTATTAATTCATATTCATTGAAATTTTTAACACTATTTTCTTAATTTAAATTCATTAAAATTTATTTTCTATTTTTTAGTTCGGTTTTCTATAAAAAGCGTGTTTTTTAGTTTTTTTTAACTATTTTTTATTTTCTACTTTTTAGTTTGGATTATTTATAATAGCTTGTTTTTTTAATTTTAAACTATTGCACGACTCATGATGCGAAGCACCAGAGAGTGCTTTACGATCGAAAAAATTTTTTCGCCTTATTTTGGCAACTATTTTTAGTATTATAGCCTTGTTAGTTAAAGGAATCAAGATATTTTGTGTATTTTTTAAATTTTAATTAAATTTCTTACCTTATCGACTATAGATGAAAATTATATAAATTAACAAAAATCATATTTTGCAAATTGAAAAATGGAATAATTTTATCAAATTAGTGTATTGTCATCGGTCCTCAATAAATATACAAAGTTTGATCGAAATCTGGCCGTTTAAAGTGGGTCAAAATCGCGCCCAAAGAAGTCGGTTACAAACAAACATACAAACATACAGGTGAAGCTAATATAAGCGTGTAAAAATAATGATAAACGGATATTTCTAGTATTCACAAAAATCTTAAAAAAAATATAGAGCTTGCTTAAACTTTCACTAGTAGGTACAGGTTAAAGGTTTTTAAACACACATTCACATTTTGAAACTTCATTCATTTTATGTCAAGTCAGAGCCGTCATCAAAACTTCTGCATGAAAAATGTTCTAATGTTTTATATCGATTTATTACTACTTTTTGATCACCTTCGTATAATGTTATTATGGGAAACATTTCATCGGTTTCATCTTATATCTCTAACTATACTATCTAAATCTAATTTTTTTTGCTAAATGTTTCTGTGGATCCGCTGAGCAGATCCGACTACAATTTAACAACTATGGAATTCGGAAAAAATATGGAATATGGTTTAAACCCTGAAAAACATGAAAAAACGTTTCACTGTTTAAAGTTCTAGGTGTATTAGTTTACAACTTTGCCAAAGCATAGCCGTGATATGTTAAAGACCCTAAGAAAAAGCATGTTTTGATAACAATGATGTGTAATAAGCAATTAATTTATTTCACGTATTTCAATAAAGCAGCGTGGGTCGGTCTCTTACCAGGTCGACAGACGATCTGGTCAGAGCTGCAGGAAGCGCATAGGCGCGGGCGGCTCAGGACCGGACGTTGTGGAGACGTCTTTCTGCTGAAACGAACGATTTCAAAAAAATCTCAGTAGGTTGAGATGTAGCTGCACTACTCACGCACGCCCAAAATCATATCGCGTCATCCTTGTTTATACTAAAGTTTTCTCTCATGTAGTACTGCCTCTTAGCAAAGCACACAGTTCTGAAGCAAAGTAATGGAAACAAGACAGTTTTATAAATTTGAAATTCAGGGAATATTAATGAAAGTATGTGTCCCTAGGTTTCATCAGTACAGGAGACGTAGAAGTCCCAGGTAATATGGGACTGAAAGATCAGTCATATGCCTTGAGCTGGGTTCAGGAAAACATTCAAATGTTTGGAGGAAACCCCAAGGATGTGACGTTGATGGGTGATGCTAGCGTCTCCTATCATTTGATCTCGCCGTTATCTAAAGGTAAGACAAACATATCTTACAACTGGGTTTAATTATTTAGTTTCACCTATCTTGTGTCTGTAATCAAATCTTGTAAGTTAAATTTGACCCACTTCCTGAAAATTTTGTGTTTTCTTTACGTTTCAAAACTTGGAGCATCATTTGCGATCATTTTTAGAGTGATGTCTCTGTGTGTGTGTGTGTGTGTGTGTGTGTGTGTGTGTGTGTGTGTGTGTGTGTGTGTGTGTGTGTGTGTGTGTGTGTGTGTGTGTGTGTGTGTGTGTGTGTGTGTGTGTGTGTGTGTGTGTGTGTGTGTGTACGTATGTATGTATGTATGTAGACATATTTTGGCTTTCGATTCCTCAATAACTACTGGACCGAATCGTTCTGATGACATATCAATCGATACGCCACGTCATGACTTAGATCTGAAAGGAGTCTGAAATAAATCGGTCCAGCGGTTCGTTTTTTATCCGTAAAAAACTGACTGTTTTTGCATGCAACATAAATTTCATGTATAATTTCATGTATCGAGGGGTATTTCGAAGGTGCTGATTTCGAATTTTTTATCAGTTTTTTAAAATTCAAAATGGCGGATCCAATATGACGTAATTTTTTTTTTGTAAAAGAATTTTTCTCAAGAGAAGTTGCATGTACGGTACTTGCTGCCGAACCATTTTTTTCTCAAGGAGGAAAAACGGAAAAAGGGAAAGAAAATTTGTATCAGAATTCCGATATTTTAAAAGCTTCCTTATTTTAAAGAGTAAGAGTGTTAAAAGTTTGAAAGAAATTATAAAAATACGCCTTTTTTTAAGCCAAATGCATAAAATTTGTTAAGTACGAGTATTTGGCCTTGAAGGTGAAAATAAGATTAATGTGTTTCACCGTTTTTTAAAAACTAACCCCGAGATTTAATTTTTTTATGAGAATGTCGATATTATCGTGGGTGAAATCGTTAACAGTCAAAAGCTCTCTTTTTTTTCAAAAATACACGCAAATGAAGTCGCATGCAGTAGCTAGTATTAAATAATAATTGTACTTTCCTTAAACTAAGCCGATCTTAATATAATAAATAATAATATTACTTTTGCGCAAAAGTTCGCAATCGATGTATTTTTTTCTCTGTACGGCAGATGTTGAAAAGATGTTGTTACGTTGAATAGAATGTTTGATCTGAAAAAAAATAACACAACCGGTTAGAATTGTTCTAAGATATTCGCATTAATACGCAATGTACGGGACTCTGACTTAATGCGTGTAGGACATGCATTTGGGTCCGTTATTCAAACGTTAAAATTCCAAATAGGACATTTGCTTCGGTCGGTCTCGGTTAAGATATAACCTTGAATGCATTTACATAAAAATCTGAAAAATCCAGAATACTGGCACTTGCAACTATACTCCAGCTAAGAGTAAGGGCCTCAAGACCCGCTAAATATTTCGGACTAGATTTTGCCGACCCTAAATTCGGTGGAACTCCTTAATAACCTCCAATAAAGTTTGATATAGCAAGCTTTAGTTTGCTTATAGTTATTCCCGTGGGAACTTTTGATTTTTTAGGAATAAATATATATGGCCCATATGTTAATCAGGGTAGTAACAAATATGTGTGCCAATTTTCATAACGATCCGCCCAGTCGTTGGCAAGTTATAGAGTTACAAACATCCATCCATCCATCTATCCATTTAGACATACTTTCACATTTATAATATTAGTAGGATTGTCTAACCTAAGCTGTTTCTTTTTCCTTCTCTAGTTCACCATCACCACTATATTGCAGTTTTGCTTACAACCAAGTGTTTTATTTCAGGGACATTCAAGAGAGGTATTGGCATTAGCGGTACAGCCTTTAACCCCTGGGCTTTTGCTTCTAAGCCAACTGAACATAGTCACAAATTAGCGTCTATTTTAAGTTGCCCCAACGCCAAAAGCAGAGACATGATTGCTTGTTTGAAAAAGAAATCTGGTCATGATATTATTAATGCACAGATTAAAATGTTTGTAAGTTTGTTTTATCTTACAAAATTTTTATCTTATTTTATATTTATCAACTTTATTTTATTAACTCTGCTTGTGCCATAAAGAAAAAGTGTTCTGTATTACCAGTAGAATTTTATTTTTGTCATGGAATCCCCCAATTGGGATAAAAAGGAAGTATCCTATGTCCTTCTATAGGTATTCTTACGTCACAAAACTTGGTCACTCTGATTTCCCACCTCATACTCAATATGTATTATACATAGTAAAACCTAGACTCAAACGAGGCAGTCACAAATTTTCATCAAATAAATGTTTGTGCTAAGCAGGTATCGTATAGACGCTCTCAGTTCAGCAGGCTGTCACTACTATCAACTAAGCCTCTGATGGACCTCTGATTATGGGCTAGTTTACGTAACACTTAGATTAATATGGCACCTTCTAGAGGACATAAAGTCCTGTATTTGTTTTTTTTTCACTAAATTTAAAATTTCACCCAAATCGTTAGGGTTTTTCCCAAAATACGCAAATATATATACATATATACGTACAAGCATTGCTACTTGGACATATATTACTAGGTACATTAGTTAGTAAGGTAGGTAGGTAGATAGGCTAGGTAGGTATTTACTAGTATAGTTACTATTACTTTTCTTAAGTTTTTTAACAAAGTAGTTTTAATATTTTTGATAGCCATGGAAATACAATCACTTCTACTCATTCTTTGCTCCTGTGATTGAACCTGTGGGAGTGAAGAACGCGTTCCTGACTCAGCATCCCTACGAAGCAGTGAAAAAGGGTAATGCACAAAAAGTGGATCTAATGCTAGGCAACACTGACCAGGATGGACTCTATCCTGCAGCAGGTAACACTGAAACTCTTAAAGCAATTGAAACATGTGGTACGTCATGTAATCAAGGGATCTGACAAAGAACTAGTCATCGACATAGCTCTCAGGATAAGCTTTGTCAGTAGGCAGGTGTCTAGAGTGGAGACCACCGTAAGTGTAAGGCCCCCCGGCATAGTGGTCAGATGACCTGAAAAAGGTAGCCGTAAATCAATGGATGAAAAAGGTGCGGTGGTGTTCTTTGAGAAAGGCATATGTCTAACAGTTGACTGGTACAGTCTGATTAATTGATATGAACGAGTAATGGACGAACTTAAAATTAACTAACTAATTATTGAGAAATTTATCAGCTTAGCTCAGAGCAGTCTTTGAAGTCAACTTCTTTTTTGGTGTATTTTTTAATGTATGTTAAAATTATTTTCTAAAACATGCTAGAGTATCCGACCATATTTTGCACAAGCTTCTTTGGAATAAATTGTACTTGTAGTACGGTATCAGAGAGCGACCCGTAATGCTTTAGCCGTCCGCTCCGAATATGTAATTTGTAAATGGAGCGAACTTTTTTACCGAAAATTGATAACTCAAGAGATAACTCATCAAGTTTTATTTAAATTTCGGACTGGCACAATAAAAAGAATGCGCCATTAAAATAATTTAAAAAAGAAATCAACATTTGAATGCGGCGAATCGGCGGCCAAATTTTTTTTTTAAAATAAACGTGTACGTTATTATGTAAATAATATTTTGATTTACACGCATGTTTGAGAAAAGCACTATACAAGCCTTGGCCACAACTGAGCACAACCGGACTCTGATTCTCGCGATTGCCCGGTTATACTGCATTTGCGGGCCGCAGCAGTAATCTACTATATAAAAATAGGTACCCAAAATCGTCACTCGGCCCCGGGTACCGCTCGATTTACGTACCTCCGCTGCCACTGAAAATTTAATTGATATATTGATAGTAATACATAATTCAATGTGTATGGAATATTTTTTCAACTACAAAATTAAGTTTGTCTTCCAATCTGACCTATATTTTGTTAGATGCATTTGCATAAGTTAGACTCACACGTGTTCGTTCTTTTATTGAAGTGAAAACTTCTTTAACAGCGTTGTGCACTTTTTTTGGTATGGCTAAAAAATGTTAAACTCGCGTCAGGTCACGTGTCCAAATGGAAAATTCATAGAAAAATCGTAAGACGGAACTCGCGTCAGATTTATTTACATTAGGCTATGACAGATTTAGATGTCAAATATACTACGTCAAAAAAGTAAATAAACAACCATTATTATTTGTGATGGGTAAAAAATGATAAACTCGCGTCAGGCTGATCAAAAATTTGTCAGACGGAAACCATAATGCAACGCCTATTATAATTTTGAAGTGAAAAAGTCTTTAGCGGCGTTGTGCACTTTTTTTCGTGATGGGTAAAAAATGTTAAACTCTATAGGACGAATAAAAAGTAAGAGGAAATTGGGTTGATAAAAAGATGAAAGTGCGGATTACACATGTTAAAATGTTATATCCAGGTTGTATGTTTTCACTTCTGCCGTCACTCTCGGAGTGCAATCCGGTTTTTTTATGTTACCTTTCTACGTTATTTGTACCTTGTCTATTTGGATGCGTCATTGCTCAGGCTGACCACACTTGACTTAAGTCACTGAACTGTATCTTTAGGGTTCCGTAGCCAAAGTCTGCTAACGGAAGTCTTATACTAAGACTCTGCTGTCTGTCTGTTTACCCACCCGACCTTAAATTTTATCCAAAGTAGGTTGCTGTGCAGAGGGTGTGAGATTGATTACCGCTCTGGTCAAAAATTTGTGTTTGTCTTCAGTCTGCGTGTATTTATTTATGTATGATATGTATGTATTTATAAAAAAAGAGTACACAAGTATTTATATCCGTTGTCTAGTTTTCTGAGTCTAGACTTGTCTAGTTTGCTGAGTTTGTGACTAGATGACCTTGTATGTTTTTGTACGTTTCAGCGTTACTACAGAATGATCACATTTTAACTACATGTGTTTGTACGTTTTAGCGTTACTATCACAGAATGCTCACATTTTACTTTCATGTTTTTGTACGTTTTGTTGTACGTTTCAGGGTTACAATTACAGAATGATCACATTTTGCCTACATATTTTTGTACGTTTCAGCGTTACTACAGTATGATCACATTTAACCTACATATTTTTGTACGTTTTAGCGTTACTACAGATAATCGCATTTTACCTATATGTTTTTGTACGTTTCAGCGTTCCTACAGAATGATCAAATTTTAAAAGAGCTGAACGAACAATGGCTGAAGATAGCGAGTAGTTTATTTATATACGAAGACACATTACCAGCTCAACGACGAACAGAGGTGGCAAAGCAAATTTCACAAAAGTACTTAGATCAAGAACCAATTAATTCAGCCACTTTCGGAGCTTTAGTTAGGGTATGTAAAAGTGTTAAAGTAAATAAGTCTATAACAATACTAACTTAACTTTCTAACCGCTTCTTGAATCCTTTTCAACCAATAACCGTAAGGTTTTTTTCATACCACTAAGGTGGCGAACAAGCTTATGGTCCACCTGATGGTAAGCGGTCACCGCAGCCTAGAGACGCTTGCAATACCTGGGGCATCAATCGCGCTTTGCCGACCCTTCCAAAATTTAAAAACTTCTTTCGCGAAAAACCCCATACTGCAGTCGTTAGAGAAACCCTAAGGGGAGCTCATTTACAACCTAAGCGTTCGCGGAAGGAATTTCCTTCGAAACCGCACTGAACATTTATGTTCTAAGGTGTGAGGATGAATTTTTTGCCGATGGCGAGCTGTGCGATGGTTTGGCAAGTTAAGTTATTGGTTGGACATGTGCTTCTGCCTCATCAAAGTGATTAAACAAAATATATAATTTCAGAATTATATACATATTATATTATTTAAGTCGGTGGTAGCCTAATAATTTCGGTTTCTGCCTCGAGTTCTGAAGGGCGAAGGTCCGAGATCGGCGTGCATCAATAATTATTTTTCATAATTTCTTGAGTATATTGTTTGTACACACCACTGGCTTCAGTAAAGGACAACATGATCAATAAACCTGCATGCGTCAATAAGGCGCAAGATGAACTTTCGGTCGATTCGTTCTCGCCCAATGTAAGGGTATGCCGTACCCCAACAGTGAGGACGTAGGAGGCTGGTTAGGGTTATTTTAATAATACCCATGAAGCCGAATCTACGGAAAAAATACTGGGCGGTTCAATACAAAAAATACTGTTAGCACTGCAATAACTTCTTTTTAGGGTTCCGTATCTTAAAAGCAAAAAAGGAACATCATCATCATATCAGCCCAATGACGTCCACTGCTGGACATAGGCCTCACCTAACTTTCTCCACAGCGTGCGACTCTGTGCCGCCTGTAACCATCGGCTCCCCGCTACCTTTACAAGGTCATCTGTCCATCTAGCGGGGGGCCCTCCCACGCTGCGATTTCGGCCATTGGTTCTTCAAGCTATGTGGCCTGCCCATTACCACTTCAGCTTTGCGGTTCGGTGAGCTATGTCCGCGACTTTAGTTCTCGTATGGATTTCCTCATTCCTGATTCGATCACGTAGGAAAACTCCGAACATAGCTCTTTCCATCACGCGCTGAGCGACCTTGAGCTTTTGTATAAGGCCCATATTTAGCGGCCACGTATATCAAATAATATCAAATACCTAAGTATATCTACTAGTACTGCTCTCTGCGGTCCTTTTTTAGCTATAAATAATCAAGCTTTTAAGTCAACGCAATAATAACTCCGTGGGACTCCTTCGGTGATTCCTTGATTATCTATCTATATAATATACTAGCTGTCCCGGCGAACGTTGTTCCGCTGCCGTCCCTCTGTACCCGGCGAAAGTTGGTTTTTACCTATAGTGCCCGAGTCCGGCTCGCACTTGACATATCGAGATAAAAACTATCCTATCTTTTAAGTTGGATCAAATAACAGATATTTACGAAGTTTGATCAAAATCGGTTCAGTAGTTTAGGAGTCGATTGAGGACAAACATTGTGACACGAGATTTATATATATTAAGATTATATAAAAACCAGCCAAGTAAAAGTTGGAAAACACACAAACAAATTGACAGGCTTACAAAAACTGTCACATTGTATTAGTTGTATTTGTTTGATTCACAGACTGCAATTAAATGGTATGTTTTGTGATCTTTAGTTTATTTTTTTCACCTGAAGGTTTTCTTCAAGATCTTGGCTCGATTTAAGGCAAGATCTTTCGATATCCGGTAATGACTTAAGCTATTTTGTTTTAATTACAAAGAGTAAATTAATTCGAAAAATTTCCAGGCCCTCACAGATCGTCTTGACCGTATAGGAGGTGGTGAATTTGCTACCTTGTACGCCAAAACCTCAAAACAGCCAGTCTACATGTACCGGTATGGATTTAAAGGTGATTCGGGATGCAGTCTTGCATCATTGCTCGCTAAGCGCAATGAGACCTTTGGTAAGAAAAACACTTTTTTTCTACTAGATACCTGCAATAAAAAGTTCCAAGGTTCCATACATACTCAGTTTCGAAAAACGAACCCCAGTATAAGAAGCTTATTAAAGTAAACCATAAAAAATTGCATTTTGTATTCGAAAATTATATTTTTAGCCCGGCTGTAGAAGAAAAATATGACGTCGCCAACGGACGGCCGATAGACTGGCGAGAATGATGTTGGCCGCTTTGTGCCGTCATGGCATGGTCATTTATTTTAATACAAGACATTTTCCTATCTACTTAGTTTGTTAATACTATATTGGACTTTCATGTTGTAGCAAAAGTAACGTCCGTACTGAGTACAAAATGATACCTTTTCTTACGTGACGCAAGAAGCTAGCTTTTATTCCGAGGGTAAGGAATAGCGTCATTTTGTATGGAACGGGAAATTTTCTTTATGCAAAGTGTGGCCGCAGGCTTATACGTTTTTGTACTGGTATTTTAAAACTCTTCAGGAATGTTGTTTATAGAACAAGGCCAGGATGGTCTTTTACTGATCAAATACCGTGTTCGTATTTTTGTCCAGCGTGTGTGTTTGTAAACTGATTGAGGTAAAATACCTATTACCTATTATATTAGTATTATTATAATTACGTTATAAAATTTTTTTTACACTACACAAGCTCTGAAAGAATCTGCATGCATATAGTCGTATTTTAATTAGACGATATCAACTGACGTTTATTTTGTTGTCAGTTTTTGATGAAACAGTCCTAGCTACTGTCAGTTGGTTTCGTCTAATTAAAAATACGACTATAGTCAAAAATAGGGTTGAAGGTACGTGTTTGCAGAGATTATTACTTTCTTGTCCGAACAAGCACTTTCTATTTGCAAGCTGACGAAAAAACTTAATTGCTTCTTTTTATTTGGTGCAGTGCCATCTGTGATTATAAAAGCGAACCAGATTCAATTTGAAAAAAATAACTCACTGTTTACAAACAACAGAAAAACATAATCATAGCTTGTAATTATTTGTAAATTAAAACTTTAATTAATTATATTTAATTATCCTCACATTTGTATTGTAAAGAACTATGTTATCACTCGATTGGATATACAATTCCCGCTTCGTGTGTATTAAGGCTCAAACTACGCCCTCATTGGTAATTGCTCACTTTTACATCTCGGTGAACAATGTACCTACTATTTAATTAAGTTTTATTAACTTCTATTGAGGGAATTTATTATTATAAATCAGAAAAATGAAATCGCAAATTTTTTTTCGCTAAACGTTTTCCTTACGTTTAGAGACCTGTAGAATCGTTTGCCATAATTTATAAAACGATGTCTGTGTGTCTGTGTGTGTGTGTCTCTGTATCTAGGTTAGATTTTTTTGCTCCTCGATATCTCAATAAGCAATCGACCAATTGTTCTCGTGACTATATCAATCGATACGCCACGCTTATCGATCTGAAAAGAGTTTGAGCAAAGCGGTTTGTTTTTTATCGCTAAAATACTGTTTTTTTTTAAAGTCGCTAAAAATATTCTCAAAGGAATTTGCCATCAAAAGTAGTTTTACCCCTATTCATGATGTGGGTGTGTATTTAGCCACTACTTACTCCATTCGGGACATTAAAACCGTGATGTTATATGTACGTACAATTTTTTTTGTCAGGAGCTGGCCACGGAGACGACATTTCGCACATTTTCAAGGTTTGCGGTAATGAGCCCAGTTCAGCAAATGACACAGCGATGACAAATTTTATGGTCGATATGGTGTACAACTTTACAGTTACTGGGTAGAGTATTTATACAATTTTGATCTTTTTTAAAGATAAGCCAATATGGGCTATTACACCGCGAAACGAACGATACTAGGCTGCTCTCAAAAGTATTTCCAGTGTTTATGTCTTATGGCATTTTGCTTTGGGGCAAGGCAGCTTATATTAAAACAGTCTTTATTTACAGTCTCTAAAAGAGAGCAGTACGGTCAATCTATAAATTGGAACCTTTTTAGGAAAATTGATATTTTAACTGTTCTCTGCCAATATCTCTCACTTGTATAATGTACGTACACAAAAATTTACACTTATTTGCCTAAAATTGTGACCTACACAGTGTTAATACCATGTTAATACACATAAAATCAATAACAATAAGAAATACGTCAAAATTTTTTTACAAACAAACTTTTATCAGACCCTGGTTATCGTTTAAGACCAAAGTACTTGTCAAGACAAATCAAACAAGCCCAAACCCGATGGTATGGCGTCGTTTTGTTCAAGAGGTCTTATGGCCAACTTCCGTCTCCATCGTCAGACCAGCTCTCATTTGATTGCATCATATTGCAATTAAACACTGAGAAAAGGGTAAAATTTTACTTACAAGATTTGACTGCCTACAGACACGGGACAGGTGAAACTAAATAAAAGCTTGTAAAAATGCATGTCCTTATAACGTATGCGGGTTTCTTTACACCTTACCCGAAAAGCCAGTGGTGTGTACAAACATAGTAAAATTTTGAAAAAAGAAGTACTAGGCCACCACCGACTTCTAACCAGATACATATAAAGAATTAGTTAAGCTATACGTATAATAAGTGCAACCACAATGAAATACTTTAAATAGTGTTTTTTTTTGTTTATAATAAGGTTTATAAAATATATATTGTTTCAGGTTACCCAAAGTACCTGGTAATACTACCTGGCTGCCAGTGACGCCGGAGTCCTCAGTGTTGTATTATTTGAATATAGAATCCCCGACGAACTTTTCTATGAACTTAAACTATAAATATGGAGAAAGGGATTTTTGGGAAAGCCTCAATTTAAATGAAAATGCAAATTATCATTCAATCGCGAGTATGAAGGTATAGCCGAGGCACGCATCATAGAGTCCGATTATGCTCAGATGTGGCCAAGGCTTGTGTAGTGCTTTTCTCAAACATGCATGTAAATTGAAACAAAAGTTCGTTCCATTTTCAAATTACATATTTGACCGCTCGAGTAGCCAGCTAAAGCATTGCGGGCCGCTCTCTGATACTGTACTGCGAGTACGATTTATCCCAAAGAAGCTTGTACAAGATATTGTCGCATATCGTAGCATGTTTAAGAAAAGTAGCGTCTGGTAGCTCTATAGATTAGTATTTCGCATATAAAAAAACAAGAACCAAACAAACTTTTATTATATTAGTATAGAGTAGTGTAGAAGATGTTATCACCTTGCAAATCTGCTAAAAAAAATAGGTGGCACTTATGTACAAAAACCACACATGAGTAAGAGTGCACCTCTCTACCCTCTTCACATGTAGCCAATGCTGCCTTCACCTTAGCACTACACTGCTGTCGAGTTTTTATTTACTATTAGCTGTTACTGCCCGACGTCACGTAGCTGATTCTGCGTTTCCTTTTTTCCCTTGTCCTGACAATTAGGTACGCACACAACAAAAAAGAAATCAAGTCGATAGATCAGCTCTCAAGTGTCCATTGTTTTTTATATGTTTGATGCCTAGTCCTTATACATCGCGATAACATGCGTGCGAAGAAACTTTGCCTGCGGCCTACGGCGAAGGTGCTTAGCCACTCAGCGCGTTGTGAAATTTATCGCGATAAACAAACTCCAAACACAAAATGGACGCCGCGGTAGCTTTGTACTATATAGCAGCGAATAATTATTTTTTTATTGTATCATTTACAAGTCTTTCTATTGTGGCCAACATCTTTTGGGTTCCAATGTATCAGTTCAGACTCGTTACTGCTAATAAATTCCAAAATCTTCTTTTTACTCTAGTCCATGTCGAAAATACGTCGCAAACCTTAATCGTCCGCTACGCACAATGTTTGTGACACAAGCGAAATACATCGCGATAAAACGCTTTGATGTGCGAGAGTTTACCGACAACGACGCGATGTACTTGCGACTTCGTACAAAGTGTCGAAATATTCACGAAGCTGTGGCTACATACATTGCGCTAGTCCTAAGCATCGCGTTACAGCGTTGTTTGTAGCCTAGGTATAAGACAAAGTGAGAGAGGTGCATTCCTACACAGGTGAGTGACGATTACTGGTATTCGTGAGTGCTACTAATTTCTTAGGTAACAACGTATAACACCGTATTGTTACTATGAATTTACGCAAAGTAACGCCTGATTATATGAATTAGTAATGTTAATAAAATATTGAAACCTTAAATTATAGTGTATTTATTGTCCGTTTCCATGAAAACCAAAATAAGGTGCGCGTTACTCTTTTTAAAAATGACTGTTAGGGAAACGTCTAGTTTTTTTTAGAGGGATGAGGTCATCGTCCCGGATGCAACACTTATGGATCATGTTTTGGATTCTGTAGCAAAATGGCAAAAACTTAACCCATATAGTTGCATCATATCCGTCTGTCCGTATAACTCCTTCGTATTTACATCGATTTTGATAAAACAAGTTCTAATGGAGCTTAAATAGAATGCGGAATTCAATTTTTTATTAATGAAACGAATGGCAAAGCGGACTGTAGTTAAGTTAGTTTTTTCAGGGCTTTCCGATAATAAAAATTTTACCTGTTTTCCAGGTCATGAAAAAGATTCCTGTGCAAAGGATCCCGTTTAAGATACTGGTCAATTCTTTACTAACCCTTTTCGTGTTAGGAATACCGTCTGGGCCGGGAGATTTCTGCTTATTTAAGTGTGACACCATTTTTTTGACCTCCTTGGGAGAGATAAATCGTCACCTTTAAGTGGAGGTCCTCAACCAAAAGTGTGAGTGGTGTCAACAAAACAAATCTTCGAAACAATCCACAAACAGTTCCGCGCGATCCTCAGCAGTGTAATGGCGGATACCCTGACTATTAATGAAGGGGTGTCTCGTTGGTATCTTCTCTTTCACCCTATAAATGTTGAGGTGCGGGTGTCGGGGGAGGGGAATTTACCTCCCACCATGACTCGGGCAGAAGCTCAGGGGTGCTGGACACCCCCGGTGAAGTTTTGAGGGAGCCTCTTTTTTAGGCCCCCGTGCGGTCGGTGCATAATATCGCCGGAGACGATATGAAGAGTAGAAAATAAAAACGAAATAAAATAAAAGTGAAACAAAGCAAAAAATAAAATAAAACAAAACAAAATGAAATAAGCACGAGGTGAGGCGCAACAAAAACGAAATAAAACAAATGCAAAAGCAAAACGAAAACCAAAACGAAATAAAAATAAAATAAAAGCAAAATAAGAAGAAAAAGAAGATTAAAAGCAAAGTAAAAACAAGGTAAAAACGGAATAAAAATGATAGAGGGGGATGATTTCAGAAATGGAAGTAGGTGATTGGGTAGGAGGGTGAATAACTAAAGTTATTCACTCGTTGGGAAAAGCTCTCGGGTCAAAGGCCGGCCTTCCGGCGGACGGGCGTGTAGAGGCGCTATGCCCCTGAGGTGACTGTAGTGGCTGTCATCAGCGCGAAGTACACACAGTGTGAATAAACGTTTCGACAAACCAGAAATAAACTCTGCGAGTGACTGGGTTTTGGTGTCTCTAGCGATGGTGGAGTTACGGACATAGCGTCCCGCGCCGGTTATTATTCTCAGCGACTTATTTTGGACAACCTGAAGCTTACGTTTGCTGGTAGAAGATAGAAGACTGTACCAGGCAGGCGCTGCGTAGGTCAGTCTCGACCGGATGTACAGTTTGTACAGGCGGATTTTGGTTCTGAGTGGCAAGTCAGAAGAAAGTACCGGTCTAAGGCACGCCCGTGCTGCGACCGAGCCTGCTGACATGTGGTCTAGCATTTTGCGCATGAGCAAGGGGCGGTCTATAATGCAACCTAGGTACTTCACGTTGGATGGCCATTCAATGACTTGACCTCGAAACACAAGTTTCGGTGGGAGAAACTTTTGCAGGCCGGTCAGTATTGCAGATGTCTTGCTGGCATTTACGGCTATTCTCCACTTGTCCAGCCAGCCAGGCAGAGTGTCCAATAGTCGCTGCATTTTTTTTGCTGCCCTCGTGCCAAACTCGGTCGAAAGCCTTCTCCATGTCGAGAAAGAATCCGACTGTGTGCCTGCCCTTGTTTAGCTCGAAGGCCATGTGATGGATCACTCGTACAAGCTGAAGGGTGGTACTGTAGCTGTCTCTAAAACCAAACTGTTCAGGCCTAAGCTGGATATGTGGGGATATCCTAAGTAGAAGCAGGCGTTCGAACAGCTTGGCTAGATTGGACAGCAGTGTGATCGGGCGGTAATGTTCTGGGCGATGACGGTTTTTCCCTGGTTTCGGGAGAACAATGATTTTGCCAATCTTCCACGAAGATGGGAAATATCCAGTGCGCAGTATCCCATTAAAGATACGGGTGAGTGACACCATACCCTTCCTAGGCAGCATGATGATCGCTGTGTTTGGAATCTCGTCGGGACCGGGTTTACTTGTTAAGCTTAGAGGCCTCCTTCCTAACCTCTTTGGGCCAGATAAAATAATCACCTCTAAGTGGTGGGGCCGGGACCGCGAGATACTGCTCTACGCGTTCTATAACTTCTGAAGTATGCGGCTCTGGCTACGTTTAACGCGCCAGATTGCATTCGCGGTGGGCCCTGTGAGGGTTGAGTGACACTAGTGCGAATTGTCGCTGGGGGCTGATACTGCTGAGCAGCGACAGCGCGCGGTTTTGATTTTGGTGGTTGGTGGGTGGTTGAGACGTTTTGGGGGGTCGGAAAACTGGGGGGGTGGCATGAAAATATTGGGCACAAATGAATAGGTATCCGGTGCTACCGAGATTGTAGCCGGAACGGTGGTTGTGGGCTGAGGTGCGGGTTTTTTCCGCCGTGGCCTCCTTTTTTTCCCGGGAGCTTGGGATCTATCGGTGGGGGGGTTGGCGGGTGGCATTAAATTTGCGCCCGCAGTCAGGTTATACTCCTGCGGCTGTAATTGCTGCAGGGGGGTGGGTGATGGCGGGGCAAATTAGTTGCCCGTTGGGCTTTGTTACGGGGTACCGGAGGATTAATAGTCACCCCCTTACGCCTCGCTTCGCGCCTAAATACTGGGCAAGAGCGGTTTTTGACCGTGTGCACTTGCTTGCAGTTGGCACATTTTAATGCGACCTTTTGTCGGTCGCAATCGGATGCCGGGTGATCACCGCCGCAGAGCACACATTTAATTGGACGATGGCAATTAGTAGAGGCATGCTCAAATGCCTGGCCTCTGTGGCATTGCGCAGGGCCTGGGCGTGAACGCCAGGCTTCAATCGATATGCCAAGCATGCTCATTGTATTGTCTGTAGCTCATTGGTAGCGTACAGCTCTTGCAGCTCGGCGTGGGTGTGCTTGTGCTGCAATTGGGCATAGTAGATACAGTTAGGACGGCCCCTAACTGCAGGAATTTGCCGCACATGCGACACCGGGAAACCGGCGAAAGCGAGGTCCTCAGTTATCTCGTCAATCGAGGTATCCTGAGGGAGCCCCTTGATGGCGATTTTCTGCGGTCGGTCACTGTCTAAGCTGTAGCAGTACCAGGATACTGCACTGTCCAGCTTAGACAGTTCGTCTATATAGGCGACTACCGCGCGATACTCCGTTGGAGATCTGGGAAAAAATCGCACCCCTTTGCCAAACGGCCGGGCATTGGGGACGTGGCCTAAAATAGAGTGCATCTTTTTTAGATGCGTCGACCACTGGGGGAGCGACTCTACACCTATCGGGGGGTGTCTATCTTTGTCCTTATTTTTGGCACTGTCACTGGCATTTGTTGGCTGAGCAACTGAGTGCGGCGGCGGGACTTTTGCGGTTTGCGAGCTCGTTGCCTGTGCGTACGATTGTCCGCTGGGTGAAGCTGACATAAGGGGTGCGGCGGGCTGGGTGGGGGGGTAACTCAGTCTTCCATCCCTTCAAGTGGGGTGAAGTCATGTGGAGCCTCTACGGCGGCCTTTGAAGTGGACGCTCGGTCGGCCAGTGACTTTTGCTGGTCGGCAATGACCTCTCGGGCTTCTAAGCGTGCTCACTCGGCGGGGTCTTTAGATGGGCTGAGAGAAAATGGTTTCGGCCTTGTATCTCTGCCTCGTGCCCTCGGGTCTCTTTGCGGCAGAGGGATTGAGGTCGGGTCCAGGTTCCACGGGGCTGACATGGGGAGAGTTATTTTTAATTGACTGCCCTTATTTGAGGTGGACGAATTTGGGTCTGGCCGAGGCGGGGTGTCCTCGATCGGAGAGAGCATTGTCGGAAGGGTGGGGAGGTCCTCATCCCTGAACATTTCGTCGCTGGTGTCTGAAGCCGAATAAATCGACGATTGGGATATGGCTGAGGCCAGACGCTAGACGGGGGTCGAGGTGGTGGGAACGCGACCGAAAAGGGCCGGTCCGCGGCGGCTATTTTGCCAGTAAATAAATTTTGCGCCACGACGGCGGCGGAGGGCTGGGAGCGTAGCCATACGCCGCGTTTGCGTACGCCTCCTCTACGTACCGGTGGGGGAGCTGCTGGAGGGCGCGGCATTCCGCTAGTTCGCTGCTGCTATCTGCATCCCACGATGCGAGTCCGGCTGCAGCTGGGTCTGTAGGGGAGGCCCCAAAGGCCTTCCACTTGTGCTGTAAATAGGCCACCAGGGGGAGCTAAAATGAGTTCAGCAATTCTTGAAATTTTCAGAAATAAAAGGCAAAGAGGGTGGTTTGTAGGCAGCAAACACTTTTAGTTTCACGTTACCGACTCTTAGTTTAATGCCAATGATTCTTGTGGACAAAAATGGATACAGAGGCAAGACTTCGTGAACTAAGCCCCGACGAACTAGTATTGCGTTTTGGGGTTTTGTTATGAAATTAAGAACAAATTATATATATATATATATATATTATATGCGCCTGCTTAAGTCGGAAAATTTAAATTGATTAAGAAAATTAAAAAAAATGACAATTTAATTTATCATAATTTTTATACATAAGTTTATATAGATATAACAACTGAGAATTTATGTTCAAATCGTTAAAACCTACGACTTAACAAAGGTTTTATATATTTCATTATATTCCAGTTATACGCCTTTCAACAATTCCGGAACACAATTCAAGACTTGAAAAAGAAAGCATGGAAATATTGGCAATCAATAAAATGCATGAATTACGTATACATTTTACTGGTGACGCAAATGATATGAAGTAGTTGTTACCTAGTGTAAATATTTAAACAAAAACAAACACATTTTTCATCTTCAAACCAATAAAATTGTCATTACACTGAAACTGAAGAAGCAACCGAGACTTGCTACAGTTTTAGAAATGAGTTATTTATTTATTTATTTCGTGGTTAGTTTTAAGTTAATTTTAGCAACAGTTGAAGACCCAATGGTGGAAGTTCCTAACGGCTTGATCCAAGGTACTTGGAGGGTTTCTGCAAGTGGTAGAGATTATGCAAGTTTTCGAGGAATTCCGTATGCTGCTCCACCATTAGGAGAAAAAAGATTCAAGGTATGTGTAATTAGTTTTTTATTAACTTCAAGTAATTGATTATGATAGCTGATGTCATGTAACAACAGTAGTTAAACCAAATTAAAGGCCTTATAGGTGGCTTGAAAAATTTCGAATGGCCACTAGAGCAACGACTGCCGCCAACCGCTAGTACGAACTAAGCCAGCGCGGTTAACGGTAGTGGCTTAAGCATCCTTCTCTAATAAGAGGCTTCTACAACTTAAGCAGTTTTTTTTTAATTGTGTTTGACTTTGGAAGATAGTTAAAGCATTGTGTTGGTGAAGTAGGTATGTCTTTACATACATACATTCTTTGTGTCTGCCTTTTATAATTTTGCAATGAATTAACATACATACATTCTTTGTGTCTGCCTTTTATAATTTTGCAATGAATTTACATACATACATTCTTTGTGTCTGCCTTTTATAATCTTTTAACCAACGAAACAAAAAGGAGGAGGCTCTCAATTCGACTGTTTTTATAATGTATTTATAATATGTTAAGGCTTAACTACTTATCAATAGAGCAGTCCAATATTGATGTTTTTTAGGGTTCCGTACCCAAAGGCTAAAAAATGGGACCCTATTACTAAGACCACCAGGCTGTATCTCATGAACCGTGATAGTTAGACAGTTAAAATTTTCACATAAGATGTATTTCTGTTGCCGCTGAAACAACAAATACTAAAAAATAGAATAAAATAAATATTGAAGAGGAGCTCCGATACAACAAACATAATTTTTTTGCCGTTATTATAGTTAATGGTACAGAACCCTTCGTGCGCGAGTCCGACTAGCTCTGTGCCGATTTTTGTTAAAGTAGATCTTTATGTTAATCTTGTTAGTTTATGCTTTTAGCTTCAATATTGACTTATACTCCATACAAACTCCAATCCCCTTTTTACTCCCTTAGGAGACGAATTTCACAAATTCCTTTCTTTATGCTCCCCAACGTTACAACAGGGAACTAGTAGGCTATACGTATATCAGTCAGCCGGTGAGTTTATTCACAAATATATAAACTTGTACAGAATGCTCACTCCACAGTTAGCGCTTTAAGCCCTTGCCCCGCACGCTTACGTGCTGTTCATCCGAACTGAAGGCAATTCCAGAGGTAATGCTTTTAAATGACTTAAGTTATATTGTATAGATAGGTATAATTCGTTTGTAGATTTTTATGTAGAAGGTAATCTCTGCATCTCTACATAACCGATTCTTACATTTCTTAACTTCTCAAGCTATAGGCGTCCTGAGTTTCATAAGGCTTCATAATTTTGATAACAATACTTAAGTTTATAGTCCGAAATATCGACATTAAGTTGAATAAAAGGCAGTGTTCTTTCGTTTATGCTTTGAAATTGTATAAGGTTAACATTTTATAAGGAACAAAAAAAAACCGGTTGCATTCCGGGAGTGCCGGCAGAAGTGAAAGCATACTAGCTATTTACTTCCCCACTTCGTATACATATTTATACATAAGTAATAATGTTTGTTTATTTACTTTTTTGACGTAGCATATTTGACATCTCAATATGTCATAGAATTAAAATCCCATATCCAACCTCCCTGTACTACTCATAATCGCCATATAATAAAAAAAAATATTTTGTTTATTTACTTTTTTGACGTAGTATATCTGTCATAGAATTAAAATCCCATATCCAACCTCCCTGTACTACTCAGATTCGCCATATACTTAAAAAAATAATGTTCATTTATTTACTTTTTTGACATAGTATATTTGACATCTCAGTCTGTCATAGAATTAAAATCCCATATCCAACCTCCCTGTACTACTCATAATCGCCATTTACTAAAATATGGCGTGGCATTATAGTTTCCGTCTTACGAATTTTAGATCAGTATGGCGTGGCTTATGGGTTCCGTCTTACGTATTTTCGATCAGCCTGCGCGAGTTTATCATTTTATACCCATACCAAAAATGTGCAGAACGCCGCTTAAGGAGTTTTCACTTAAAAATTAGCAAGCTTGTAATGTACGCGTAGTTGTTTTTATTATCTACTTGCTGCTGCTCGCGGCATCATCTGCGTGAACGCTATACTATAACATCACTTTTTATAAACGAAACCATAGCGCGATCTAATTCGACGCCAACGCCATCTAGTTAGCAAATAGGAAAAATTTTTATATTGTGAAAAATTATAACACATCTATCTAAGTTATGACTTGCGTGATAATATGTAGCCTATATGTTGACCCGAATTCTTAATCCATGCAGTAGTTTTTGAGTTTATCCCGGACATACATACAGACAAACAGACAAATATTCTAAAAACTATATTTTTTTGGCTTCGGTATCGATTGTAGATCACACCCCAAGTATTCTTTTAAAAAAATATTCAATGTACAGTTTTGACTTTCCTACCATTTTATTATTTGTATAGATACCATGTACGTCATTAGTAAGTAAAGTAAGTACTTAAGTAAGTTTTAATATTGTCACGTTTTTTGCATTCATTTTCTTTTGAAATCACAATAGAACACTAAACTTATTGTCTTATTGACACACTTGTTGCTTTTGATCATTTTTGCTGAAAAATTCCCTCGCAGCCTTATTCGTAGTGTGGCCGGCTGCTGTGAGAGGCTGTGGGTTCGAGTCCCGCACTAAAAAAAACATTTATGTGCTAAACACTTATATTTCTCTTCAGTCTGGGTGTATTTATGTATAATATGTATTATGTATATTTGTATCCGTTGTCTGGTATCCATAACACAAGCTTTGCTTAGTGTGGGGCCAGACGGCACTGTGCTTTAAGTCGAAATATATTTACTTAATATAATATGATTTCTTTGTACTAGGAGCCACAGCCATTGGAGCCATGGTCAGGAGTTTGGCATGCTACAAACTATTCATCGCCCTGTATCGGTTTCGACGTATTCCAAAGTAAAATAGTCGGTACGTGGTCAAAGATTTTATTATTACCTGTATATCTAACTAACATACAGGATGGAAAAGAAAGGCCAGGTTTGGAGGGAAGTAGTATTAAATATTGATAATGAAAAATTTAATAAAAAGATTTTATTTTATTTATTTTATTTTATAAAATTAGTAAAACTGCAATAAATGATTTTTGGATTAATAAACTGTGATAAGGGAAAAGAATACATTCCCTATTTCATGACATCACCGGTTGGAAAAGGTCATAAAAATTATTTTTACTTGAATAACAAAGTATCTTATATTACAAAAAGAACAAAACAGATAAATAAGTATTTATTATCTATTGATATAACAATACAGAAGTACTGAATGGTGTTAAATTAGTACTAAGTTAATTTATAACAGTACAATAATAAATCATATTAATCTTTCTTCTTATTATTATCTGTTTTATTTTTATTTAAGAAATAATTGATTTTTAATCTGTGCAAACTTATTATATGAAATCAAGTCTCACAGGTTTATGATCAGTTTTTTGCTGTAACATCTTGCTTCTTGCCAAATTTCATTATTGTAGGTCAACGGGAAGTACCTCATAGGTTTTGATTTATTTGTGTCACAATATGCGACATTAAAAAAACCGACCAAGTGCAAGTCTGACTCGCACACCAAGGGTTCCGTACAAACTTATTATATGTAGATAGTTCTTCCATAATAAGATCACGTCTCAAAGGTTTATGTCTTAATTATAACTTTTTGGATTTTTCCTATATTTGTGATGATTGTAACATCTTGCCTTTTGCCAAATTTCGCGATTATAAGTTAGCGGGACCTGTTTTGATTTGTTTGTGAATGCAAGAATATACGACAAAAACGCCCGTATATTTCTCTCCCCGCGTTCTTGAGTAAAAGGGTTTTGACAGAAAAATTTTTTTAAGTGTTATAACTACAAATTAACAAATTTCGGATTTTTACCAATAGTTGTGATGTAAGAACTTGTTTCGTATGAAATTTTATGATTCTAGGATAACGGGAAATACTCTATAGGTTTAAAAAATGACCGTATTTTTATTGCGTTCACCTTAAAGCTTGATTTGTTTACAGCATCCAGGGACCGTAGACCTAAGTATTTGATATTAATTTCAACTTTATACCTTCACGCGATCCTGAGAATAAGGGTCTTCCAGACAGACAGACAGTCGGAGAACATACTCGTAGTGTTCCTATAAGGGTGCCTTTTTCCTTTTCAGTTCCAGTTTAATATTAGTTGATTGAAATAACCGTGTATGACATTAATTACCTATATCATAGATGTATTTGCCATTACCTATTGTAATTCACTTTGCTAATAAATATATTCCAACGTAGTGTTTAATCAGCTGACAAATAGTATTGGAAAAAAACATGATGTTATGCTTGTAATCATTACATTTATACCTACTACATAGCTGCGTTGATATGGGACAGAACTATTGTAAAATAGGTAAGTTGGTAGGTAGTATAAGTAGGTATTATTATATGTATGTTTATGTGTCAAGGTAAAATGAATACCTTTAACCCTAGATTACTAAACGCTTCTACGAGTGAAGTTGTTACTAAACATTCGTAAAAGTTACGACATCGAAATGAAACAGCAATAAATAAGAGAATCACAAACTGTAATTAATTTTGAACTTATAGTTACATTCATTTCTTATCAACAAAATAATGATATTTATACATACACACACACATATATTTATATATAATTATAACACGTATGCTTGTTGTGCGACCTATAAATGACTTTTATCTACTCTCATATCATAAAATTCTAATTATAAACTTCAAAACAAGTTTATATTGATAGACTTTATAAACACAATATTAAAATTTAAAAATAGAGTCATAATAAAACACTTTTTAACTAATTTAATAATGTTATAATACAATTAATACGATACAGAACAAAAATCCAACCAATCAGATTCCATCAATTTTATTTTTGTTGCGCTGTGATGTGCAAGGTTTTGGCGCCAGTCATACGTTTGCTAAAAAATGTCTGATAGTATTGAATGTGTCGAAAATTTGACTCCGCCCGATATTGACGCGACGGAAATGACTCATAATCTATTACCAGGAATGTAAAAAAAATATATATGATAAATGCTATCACGACTTTATGATATGGAAAATGCAAAAAAGGCCACATCGTTTTTAGAAACTATTTCTTACTTTTTGATCTTTTATTTGAATCCCAATGTATGAGATTCAATTTATGAAACTGCACATAACTAGGTATGAAAATACTTGTGTGATAGTATTGAAAACCTAGACTTACGGCTTGGCACACTCGTGTTAAAAACCCCTTTTTATGCAACAGTTTATGTCATTTTCTTGATTTAGAAGCAAGCAAGTCTCATAGCCGTAGAAAAATCGTATTTTGAATTTGGTTCTATTTTTAAATTTTTCCTTGTTATAAACCTATATACTGCGGCCATTTGGTTAAATAAACCAGTTAATTGGGCGCCTATAGAGAGATCCTTAAGTATGGAATTGGCTGGAATGCTTCGCTCGCTTCGCATCTACGTTTACAAAAGGGAAGCTGAACCCAACAAAACATACATGACTTACACAGTGCGATTTATGTTCCTTTCTTTTCCATACTTGACGATCTGCCTAGGCGTCCAATTAACTGGCTTATTTAACCAGATGGCTGCGACATATACATAAATTATTCTTGACCACAATGACACCGCGTGACACACTGACGGAACAAATCAGGCACCTACTATGAAGCAGGGAACGCGGGTACAACGCGAACTTTGTTTTATCTGCGAATAGTGATACACCGTCGTAATTTTTACGAAATTTTAGTTATCTAGTTTCGTGTTTATTATTTGTTTTTATCCATCTTTTATAAGCTTTTATTATGGTCTTCAATCAAGAAGTATTAAAAAAAAACCAAACAAACATCAGAAGTAAACAAATTAAGAAGCCCACTTTGAGTTCTAAAAATTGTACATTCAAGGCTCTTATTTTAAATAAAATTTTCTGTATAGATATTGACTGTCTAAATAACGTTAAAACGCGTGCACACCCCTATACTGTACTAACAAAGGACTTTGGACAATTCATCTCCGAAAATGGGGGTGAATTTTGTATGAAAATCTATAATTTTTTCAGGTAAATACATGAAAATTGGTATTTGACCTTAAAGTTGAAAAATTAAGATTGACGTGTGTCAGAAATTTTGAAAAATCATATCAAGTAGAGAAATAGACCCGATAAATAGTTAAGAACTTTCTTTTTTTAAGAGTCCACGAACAGTCCACAGGAAATTGGGGTAATAAGCTAGTATTTAAATAAAAAATAGAATGCAAACTCGAGTTGTTTTTGATTTAAATAAATATAAAATGCTTGTATATATAAAATATATTTTTAATTTACAATAAACATAAACATGCGGAGTAGATCCGTGGAATTCTGAAGCAGTACTATCGTGTCCATTCTCTCTTAATTTTTTTTCTTATTTCCAGGTCAGGAAGATTGCTTATTCCTAAATGTTTTTACACCGCAAGTGAACAGCATTGCCTATCTGCCAGTACTGGTCTTCATACAAGACGGGTTTTTCATGTCCGGCTCTAGCAGTGACTACGACCCCGTCTATGTAATGGACAAAGATATTGTAGTCGTTTCTATGAACTACCGACTAGGACCATTCGGTAAATATGTTTTTGCATCATCATTATTTCAGCTCATATTGGTCCACTAATAAAAACACATAATTGTATTGTGAATTAACCCAAATACGATTCAGCTGCTATAAGCTGTTGAAGAGTGTTGTTGATTGTCTTCCATCTCCATCATTAGATCTTTCATGACTTCCTTATGTAGTGGTGAAGGTAAAATTAAAATTAGACTTTGTTTATAGGCAACAAATTAAATCTACTATTTTTCAACCCTTAGGGTTTTCAAATTTTAATAAGACCAATTCTGAGGTTTGTATCGTATCCAGGAAAAAACATAAAAACCTGACTTCTTTGTAAAAAGTGTCGTGTTTACAAATAAAATAAAATAAAGATGTCGTACTTTTTGTTTTTTGTCTGTTCAAACGTATTTTTGATATTTTCAAGCTATTCTTTTCAAAAAGACGTACTCGTATGTGAAGTCCAAAATCTCCACCATGGCCCAAATCGCCCTAGCCCGACGTAAAAGTAGATCGTGCCCCAAAAGTGGGGACATATAAAGCTGGTAAGAAGAAAGCTAATCTTGTTCTATAATCGTGTTCAGGTTTCTTAAGTACAGGCGATGATGGAATACCAGGCAACGCCGGGCTAAAGGATCAAGCTTTTGCCCTGTGGTGGGTACAGGACAATATCAAAGCATTTGGAGGAGATCCAAAAAATGTCACATTAATGGGACAAGGAGCCGGGGCTGCGAGTGTGCACTACCATTACCTTTCTCCATGGTCTACAGGTTGGTAGAGCCACTATATTGATTTAATTGTAATAAGGAATATGTACGAGCCATCATCTATACTAATTTATTTATGCGGAAGTTTGGATTGATCGATGTTTGTTACGCAATCACGCTATAACGACTGAACAAATCTGGATGAAATTTGGCACAGAGATAGACTAAGATCTAGAATAACACATACTGCAACACTACTTTTCATCCTGAAAAAACCGGCCGTATAACTCCGTCAGTTATATAGACGAATTTGCATGATTCTTTTTTTTACTTAAACTTAGGAGATCGCATATTAATATAGTAAATTTAAAAATAAAACTTTGATCAAACAATTGCTTCCAACCCAAGCCGAATACAAATAACTGATTAAAAGCTTTTTACAATATAAACATAATTTTTTAAAACGCGACTTTATTCTTTTTATTGTGTAGAATATGCCATAATTTATTCAAAATTTTCAACAGATTTTTAATAAATACTATTAAAAAAAAAGTAAGTAAAAACAGGGTATAATTACACACTACACTTCGTAGCGTTTCATTTATTAAGTCATTTTCTTGAGAAGTTAGATCAGAAGAAGAAACATTTATTTTGAAGCATTCTAAAAGAACATTATTTTAATAGTGGTGTCGCACTCAGTACCATGCTAGCAGCCCACCACGGCGCTGATTTTCAGTGGGAGTCATATATATTGATGAGTAGCTAACATGATTCGCGTGTAAATGGTAAAAATAAAAAGTTAATGGGCAAACACCCTCGACCTTCTGCTGTACTTTTACATTCTGTGTGTCTTTTCTTACTTTGACCGGTTGTATATCGGTTAATAATGGGTCAAAGTTACGTTTGAAAGCAAAAAATCCAAACATTTCTGGGTTTTTTGACCTCTCCCAAGTTAGTAAAAGGGGCCTCGAGGTCCAATACTAAGGTATACCCTAGAGTAACCCCAAATGACATGCCAAAATTTCATTACCTTTGGAATACTTTCCGGATACCCCCCTATATCTAATTATATCAACCAGACTATGTAGGTAACTACGAACACTTAATTTTGAGCAGGTACGTTCATAAGAGGAATAGTATCAAGTGGCACAGCGTTTGCACCGTGGGCTTTTGCCCCGAAACCTGCGGAAAAAGCGAAGAAGCTAGCCTGTCTTGTGGGATGTCCTGTTACTAACGATTATGAAATGATCGACTGCCTCAATGAAGTGTCCGCCGTAGACCTAGTCACAGCTCAGTTACGAATGGTTGTAAGTATTATATCTTTCTATTGATAAACAGTTAAATTGATCAAAAATGTCGGTGTATAATTTAACAAAAACAATACATATTGGTGACCAGATATTGACACGTTTTTGATCAGTGGATCTTGAGTTGTCTTCTTGAAGGAGACAACTTAGCAACGGTATCCTTTAATATCACATTTGGTAGGGCTCATTATCTTAAAGATGCCAATGGAGCCCAAATACGAAGCCTACACTGTCTGTCTTTCATTACAAAATGAGAAAAGAACTTGCCAAGTACAAGTTGAACTGAGTTACACGGTCGTTTGTCAACTCGTCTCATTCAATCTCGTACCACTGAAACGAGATGGTGAACTCCCGCAGCGGACCACAATTTTACCACAGACATTGTTGGAGACGCGGAATAGGGCTCACGGTATTTTTTTATATCTCAATCGAGAGTTCGCACGGGAATATTTTTTTATGTTTTTCGCAACCGAATAACGAGGTGGTCTATTTTTTGCACATCGATGGTTACGTGGAATTAGATGAGGACAAGAAGTTTTTCATCCCAACCGATTTCCTGTGTCAATATTTTTTGTGCTGACGTGGGGTACTAAATATTTCCTAACTTTGCATCCCAGCAATGAAGTGACTTATTTTTGGTTTAAGGATATTCGGTGGGCATATTTTTTTTTTCAGCCAAGAATTACATTACTTCTCAGAAATCTTCACGGAAATATATTTTTCCATGGGTAATAACTGTGTGGCACTATTTCCTTTTCTTTGCAACCGAGCAATGAGGTGACCAAATTTCTGGTACGGGTGAAGCCGTAGGAATAACAAGTTTTTAAGTAGCTTAGCCCGACTTACACTAGACTGGTTAGTTATTTAGTGCGAAACCGACTTACACTTGACCGGTTAGTTATTTCATGCAAGCCCGACTTACATTCGACCGATTAGTTTTGTTTAGAGCGAGCCCAACTTACACTCGACTGGTTAGCTATTTAGTGCGAAACCGACTCACACTCGAACGGTTAGTTATTTGATGCAAGTCCGACTTACATTCGACAGATTAGTTTTGTTTAGAGCGAGCCCAACTTACACTCGACTGGTTAGCTATTTAGTGCGAAACCGACTCACACTCGAACGGTTAGTTATTTGATGCAAGCCCGACTTACATTCGACCGATTAGTTTTGTTTAGAGCGAGCCCGACTTACACTCGAATGGTTAGCTATTTAGTATGTCACACTCGAGATGTTTGGTTATTCCTAAAAAAAAATTAAACTATTACAAGGTGACCCCTTATAATTATTTAGTTTTTGTTATTGGTTAAAAAAATCGGTATAGTAACACATATTCTGTGCTTATATCAGTATCCTACTTTTAATGATTTAAATTATAGAATAATAATAATACTAATAGTAATAGGGTTCCATTGGCTATGGATCCCTAACAAATCACTAAATTTAAAAATTAGGTCTGAAATAAACGTATTATATTTAAATATTTAATTTATAATTAATTGTTATCATGTTAAATTTCTAGCCAATTAAAAAAAATGATTTATGTAGTTGATGTATGTACCTATGTATGTATCGTCATGTTTTCACTCCCCTGAAGGGGACCTCTACCCTAGAAGCACATTAGCGTTAATTTCCGGAAACAAGCTATATTATAATGTGGGCGACTGCCTCTTACGGTACTTTTATGTGCTTTAAGTGCGCGAGTGCCACTTGCTCTTGACCAATTTTGATTTCGTTCAATATCCTTTTAGGCTAAGTTGCACCAACTAAGTTTGACTTTAACCAGTCACCAAAAATGGATTTTATAAAAATTTCTATTGTCAGCTATTTTTAAAGTTAACCAGCTAGTCGTTTGCTGAACTCTGAAGCACTGATGAAGTTTAAAAATAGCTGACTATGCAATTTTTGATACAATTTCCCATTTTTGACGGCTCGTTAACATTAAAGTTAGTTGGTGCAACCCAGCCTTAATGTATTCTTCTAATTGTTAATTATTTTTAATGGCCCTCAGAAAGTTCGCCTTACTACGCCCTTTACACCCTGCATAGAGGGGCCAGAAGTGCAAAATCCGTTTCTGGCCCAGCATCCTTACAAAGCCACCATAGGAGGTGAGATGCAGCCACATTCTCTCTTTGTGATGACCACATGCCAAGATGGATTATATCCGGGTGCTGGTAAGCAGTCTGATACTGCAGACATTTTTATTTAAAACTAGCTGGCTCCCCCACGGTCTTACCCTACTAATACCCTACATACCCTACTATACCCCTAACCATCTATATAAACAACAATATACATATGCCCGTTTCACACTGTCGATAGTGCTAAAAAAAATTCTGACGTAAAACTACGGTCGCCAAATTGAAATGGTGTGAACTTACAACGACGCTAGCGACCAAACAACCAAGGTAAGGTCACCAAAGTTCAAAAGTTCACTATACTTACACAATATTATTATGAAATACTGCCAAATATCTTGATCATGAAATTACACTAATTTAACAGTAAGTTTAAATACCTGAATTTTTCCCTTAAGAATAGCATTAAGCTTATTTTTCAAAACAAATTAAGAATAAAAAAAAATATTTCAAAATCATTAATCATATTGTTGTAAGTTAGTATATATAGTATAATATTGTAAGTTAGTATATATAGTATACTAGCTTTTGCCCGCGGTTTCACCCGCCCTAAATTCGGTTATTGGTGTAGTATTTCAACAGCAACTCCTCAATTATAGAAAAAAAAACCGACTCACACGTTTTCAAGAAGCCTATGTTGTGCCTCGGGCCTATCTCCGTGCCAAACTTTATCTTAATCGGTACAGCAGCTTAAGCTTGAAGAGGTAACAGACAAACAAAGTTACTTTCGCATTTATAATATAAGTATGGATATAATTAAGGTCATTTTTTTGCTAAAGAATCCACCAAGTTAGGTAGTTATTATTAAAGGCCTATTATCCAAATTTTTGAAGTGAAAATTTCTTTAGCGGCGTTGTGCACTTTTTTTGTGATGGTAAAAAATTTTAAACTCGCGTCAGGACACGTGACGTGATCGAAAATTCGTAAGACGGTGGGAGAGTAGGAGAGGAAGTATCCCCCTCTCTTTCTACCGTGCGGCGAAAGTTCTGAAAGTTCTGTTAAATTTTTAATGAAATATAAACTGTCATGTTTGTGTACGATAGCACAATAAATGAATATTGTATTTTACCACATAAATGATATTACTTTTATACTGATAATTAAAGCAGTTCCTGCAAAATTATTCCCTAACCATTAAAAAAATTTCAATAATGCACAACGTTAATATTTAAGTTTTTACTTCTGCCGGTGCAACCCGTTTTTTTTTGGACCACGTGGTTTTAAAGTAAGATTAGGTTTTTTTTAAGACAGAAAAAATTCAACTTTGGAAGCCAATTACTCGCAAAATATATATCTTACTGAAAAAGATTTACAAGAACCTCAAATGCACTTAAAAGCCAAATCTAAAGATATTACTGGTTGCGCGAAAAATATTTTTTTTTATATCTATATTCAATGTATGGAGAGGAGAACCCAAAAATATTTACTATCAATTATTACAAAATATCTGTATGGCGGTTCACAAAAGTCACATCTCTGTTAAATGTTTATAGAATCTACCAAAAGACCTTACCTACCTTACGTCTTACATATAGTTCGACTAATTTAAAAGTTAAAAATATTGACGAAAATTGACCAATATGATAAACTGGTTAAACAGAAAGTTAAACATATTGGACGTAAGGGCCTAACTATAAGGTTGTGACATGCGGATAGACGGCCGGACGGATAGACATGACGAATTTATAAGGGTTCCGTTTATGCTATTTGGCTACAACACCCTAAAAATAAGAAAGTTTGAGAGGTAGTATACTCGTTTTTGTTATTCCTTCATGCCACAACTGAATCGAATTGGCTGAAATTCAGACTGATAATAGCTTATGTATACCCTGAATTATTATATATTATGGGTTATATAGGCTAGCATCAGGCGCACCGTAAACTTGTTTGCCACTTAAGTGATATAAAATGTAAAAAAAGTAGGATTAATGTTTTAATTATGTCGTTGCAGCTTACATAGAAGACGTTAATTATTTGGAGGAATTAAACCGTGAATTTGATGAAGATTACGGAAGCAGAGCTTTCCTTTTCGAAGATACGACTCCTGATTATTTAACGCGTTATGAAGCAAAGAAATTTAAAACATCTGTCTCGGAACAGATAAAACAGAAGTATTTCGATGGACATCCTATTAATCTAATGTCTTTTCCTAGTTTCATAAAGGTATGATGAGTTTTTCCTTAGAATTGAAATCTATTTATATATTACTAGCTTCTGCCAGCGGCTTCGCCCGCCCTAAATTTCGTTATCAGTGTAGGTTTTTACGGCAACTCCTCAATTATAGAAAAAAAAAAACTAAAAATCAAATCTTTCCTCTTTAATGGCATAATACATAATACACAACCATGGAAATACACATACAAAATTTTAACCCCAGCTCAGCAGTTCAGCAGTTTGGAAGTTATTAGAAAAAGATAAGTACGGAAGTTGTCCTATTACCCGTTTTCCCGTAGGAATGAAGCATTTTCCCGCGATATAACGACACTACAGAAGGAACATGGCAAAACAAATTTCAGTAACTATAATTATATCGCTTTGAATACTGAAAATCACAAATTGCTATTTGAATCAACAACACACCACTTACTGGAAAAAATTAGGTTTTATTTTAATTCCAGGCCCTAACTGATCGCTTCTACAAAGTAGGTGCAGGAGAGCTGGCGAAATTACATGCAAAGCATTCTCGGCAACCAGTATTTATGTCTCAGTATTGTTATCAGCGGGAAAATAGTCTCTCCATGCTGTTGTCACACAGTAACGAAAAATTAGGTGAGTATTAACTTATATGATTCTACTAATATCAAAATGGGGAAGTTATTATAGCAGGTGTGTGATGAGTTTAAGCTACAAAAACTTTTTTTTTTTTTTTTTATACCACTAAGGTGGCAAACAAGCCTACGGTCCGCCTGATGGTAAGCGGTCACCGTAGCCTATGCTGAAAACTGAAACGGTTTCGCTGCAATTTAGAAAAGTGATAGCTTTTACTATGAATTAACACATAGGCTACATTTAGTCTAGAAAAATTCAAAAGTTTCTGCAAGAATAACAGGAATTACCGACTGAATTTATATAGCTAGAGATTCTGTTGTAACAGAAATTGTTATACTGCAGAAGCTCGCAACTCGCCAATTAGCTTTGTGACAAAAGAGATAGATAAAGAATGCTCACTGCACACTTAGCGCTTCTGTGCTTTCTCTTTCACTTGTTACGATGCTGTGCACGACACCGCATGATCCTTAGTATATAACAGACGGCTTCCAAGCTAAGAAAGGGCTAAGAAAGTAGCTTTTCCCATCCACTGTCCTTATCAGCCTTTACTTGTTAACTTCTTGGTTAAAAGAAAAGTAAAGTAAAGTCTCCCGTGTAAAGGAGTACAAGTTTTTTCTATTCATCAATTCATCTATTCAAAAAGAGCTAGTTGGTTCCTCGCAAACAGGGATTAAAGTTGCACCCTAAAGTTGAATCCCTAGGGACGCAAAGTAATTTCAATTTGGAATGTGGATTATTGAGATCGATCAAGAACATTGTATAAATAAGTAACTAGCTGTATAATAAAATTGGCAGGCCGCGCGCACACCAAATATAAAAAAATGTGAAAAAGTAAAAACCGCGTCAAATGTATTTCGCCTTTGTAATTGTTTACTTAAATTCGTTTGTAAATAGGGACTTTTTCTCAAGTAGTGATAATTAAATAAATAAATGTTCTAGTCTTATTTATAAGTTACACTTATCTCTTTTCTCATAGAGGGTGGTTAATAGTAGAGTGTATCACTCGGTCGCAAAATTATTTTACCTCGTGTGCTGCCCTACCATAGAATCCCTCGCAATCCTTCGCTCTACTCTGGATTCAAAATAGCGCCCTCGCCCTAAAATACTATTTGGATCCCTTGTAATAAAATCTACTATTAAAGTCGCTTGCAACAGTTGCAACTCGAAACATTACCCAAATCCATAACCTTACTTACCTTACGCACGACGGAATAGCTTACATCTTGGAGAAGGATATGAGCATCTTAAAAATGTCTGAGAGGAATTAGCATAGACAGGGTAAAAAAGAATTTATTTGAGCCACTAAACCAATTTTTGATGAAACTTAGAATGGGGATAACGTTGAAAAAGGACATACGTATGGTCAAGTGTGAGTCGGAAAGCTATTTATAAAAACGTCAAGCGTGAGTTAATCCAGAGTAGATAGAGTAAATAAGGTTTTTTTTTGAACCGATGAGCAGATTTTGATAAAATTTACAATGGGGATAGTCTAGGGAAAAACATCTACATTAAAACAGTCGAACAAATAAAAAATTCAAATCTTTTGTAACTGACTTTAAAAGATAGGGATTTGGCAGAACCGCTGAGCAGGTTTTGAGCAGGATAGTCTATTGCAGTACTTAAAGTACAATACAGCAACTTAGTAAGTTTAAGTCTGAGTCGGATTAGCGCACTAAGCCTTTTATGGTAAATATAAAATTTCCCATGATACCTCCGTTCCTTAAGACAGTAACGCAGGAATTCTCCAAAAATATTAAAATAATAGCAAAATTTATAATGTTTTCAATTACCCAAGACTTATGAAATTTAAAAAAAATTGAAAAGCAGTTTTATTAAGTGACTAAGTAATTTAAATTACGGAAGGTAGGTACGGTACTCATCTTTTGGGTACGTTAATAAATTTGTTGTCTTTAATAGCTGCATATCAACGATACCGACACAAAATAGCTTTTGTATTCTGCTACATTTATTGAAAATGGTATAAGAAATCGCAATTTCCAGACGGATTTCCTTAAATTTGTATGTAATTACTTTACTTTTACTTACTTCCTTTTTGTCGAGGGTTTTTCAAACCATGCAGGGTTTATTGGGAATTTTTATACTTGCTTTTTAGAAGAACCCCATATTGTAGTCTCTGGACAGGGAGCTGATTTCACAAACAAAGCGTTCGCGGGAGAAAGGACCTCTTAAACTGCATAGTGCTTGTCCAATAAGGTTTCATGTTATGAGGATGAATTGCCTGCTGATGCTCATGCTATTATATATCCTGAACTCTCTGATTACGAAGTACATAATTTAACCATTTTGGATATTCCACAGGCGCAGCTCACGCAGACGACACTTTCTACTTATTCAGAGGACTTGGCTTTAATTCCTCTTCGGAAGAAGACGTTTACATGACAAATCTTTTCGTCAATATGGTTTATAAATATGCCTGTACTGGGTTTGTATCCATCTTTAGTATTTTATATATCTATTCATATTATATTCTATAATTATAATAGAATATTAACCTTGAGCTAGGAATTGAATCTGTCCGTATGCACAACTCTGGGTATTTATATATTTCATCCAATCCCAATCCCAATTACATATTTGCTATGAAAATACGCTCATTACAAACGTCACCAACAACTCTTAGTCTTATAAAGTCCTGGTACATCAATCTTACAAATACACAAATCTTCATAGAATTAAGAAATACATTATAAATACTTTCTTCGTTTGAGACTAAACTTGAAGTTTAGAGTCTCCGAAAAAAATATATCATCAATGTAAGTAAATATTTTAAAAGCAACGATAGAGTCAAAATATTATTTACCTCGAGCTATTTTATAATGTATTCCTAATTCTTTGAAGTTTTCTGTATTCTTAAGATTGATGTACTAGGAATTTATAAATTACCAGGAGTTTTTGTTATTTATTGTTTTATAGGCTAAAAGAGAGTACAGTACTAGAAACGCAATATTTTCAAGGTTTATTGAATTGGAAACCGCTTTGATTTTTGCTTGTTGATTTTTTTTATAAATATAGGTTAATTACTGTATAACTGTAACTTTAATTTCAACTTGCGTCTTTAGTGGCGGAGGTTTGAGCTCCACGTGTATCAATGTCTGCCTGGGCCCGCGTGTCGACTATAGCCCAAATCACACTCGGTGGGCCGTGCCCCAATAGTGGCTTAGCCTTCTTTGACTTTTTGTTCCAATATAGCCACGGGCTTTGGCTACTATTATACTAATACTTATTTAATTACGTTTCGTATATGTAAGCCTTTTTTTGTTTTTGGATTTGGGTTTTTGGGTTTACCCTTATTACTATTTTTTAGGGTACCAACGATAAACGAGGGATTCGAGTGGCCGCAAGTCTCACGAGGGTCTGACCTGATTTTTTGTGAATTAAGAGGCCCCGACGATTATGGACTGAATTTGAGTTTTGACTATGGAGAAAAATTGTTTTGGAATAGTTTAAGGCTCAATGAAAACATGAACTACTTTGGGTGATATTTATTATTTACACTAGGGATGTATCGATATCGATACCAATATATCCATTATTCTGATATATCGGAATACCGATAAATATGTCGCCTTTTGGTTTAATAGCAGGAGTGATGCGATAAAATTAATTTATATACTCCAAAGATGCCCTGTGTATTTGTTTGTAATATTCATAATGCAACTCCGTAGAATGATTTACGTATGCTATGTTTTTTTTAAAAAAAATATTCTTAATCTAAATTAGTTAATTTTATGCTATGACTCAGCTTATTAACTGATTTACTTAGTTTATTTTTTCTAAATAAATACAAAGTTAAGTTTTTATTTATTGATTTTGTTTTTTATTACATAATATCGCTATTGGTACCGGTGATGTATCGTAAAATCATATGATTATTGTTACATCCCAGATTCAAATAACGAAAATCTGAGTTTGAAAACATTTTTTATTAAGTAACTGTTAGTGGAGGAGGTATCATACATACATGATACAATTTGTAAATCGTTAAGAAAACATAAAAAGAAAACTTTGTTAATATGGAGTAAAAAAATGTGTTTTTTTTTGTTTATGCCATAAGTACCTGCCTAAAGACAATAAAAAAGTTTCTAAATTTATAGTTTTTTTATTTGCACTAATGTATATTGATTTAAGTTTTTTGCGCTTAGCCCGAAAATAGCTAGGAAATTAAATTAAATAAGTTTTATCTAATCTAAATAGCTTAGATATTTTAAATTACACAACGAATTTTAATGCGGTTTTCATCGCTTGGTAGACTTATTCAAAATGGTGGTTTATATGCATAGTTTAATATCGTTTTGTGTTAATTGGCTCTGATGTCTCCCAGTTGGCATGTGCTGGTTAAGATTTCCATACATTTTTTAACACATGGAGGTGTAAGTTAGTGTATTGACGTAAACATGTCCGGATTCCATGCATATCCAACAAATAGCGGTTTAAGTTAATTTATCGTCATAAACATGTCCAGGTTCCATACTTTTCTAACAGACGGCGGTGTTAGTTATTATATCGACAGAAACATGTTCAGGTTCCATACATTTCTAACAGACGGCGGCTTAAGTTAGTTTATCGACATAAACATGTCCGGGTTCCATACATTTCTAACAGATGACGTAGTAAGTTAGTGTATTGACATAAACATGTCCGGGTTCCATACATTTCTAACAGACGGCGGTGTAAGTTAGTTTATCGACATAAACATGTCCAGGTTCCATACATTTCTGACAGATGGCGGTGTTAGTTAATATATTGACATAAACATGTCCGGGTTCCATGCATTTCTAACAGATGACGGTGTTAGTTAGTATATCAACAGAAATTTTTCCTGGTTCGATACATTTCTAACAGACGGCAGTGTTAGTTAGTGTATTGACATAAACATGTCCGGGTTCCATGCATTTCTAACAGATGACGGTGTTAGTATATCAACAGAATTTTGTCCAGGTTCTATACATTTCTAACAGACGGCGGTGTAAGTTAGTTTATCGACATAAACATGTCCGTCACATAAACATAAATTTTCAGGGTAGAACAATGTCTGCCGGGCCAGCTATATATTTTATCTGTACGTGTGTACGTCACTAAACTTCTACGTGGCTGCACAGATTTTGATATTTTTTTTTGTTCGTGCTTGAGTCGATTCCTGAATTGTTTAGATTCGCAATTGGACCCGGTGGCACTGTGGTCGAGTAATTTTTAATTTGTATTTATTTATGGAGCTCAATAGCTAATATTCACACATATGTTGGTTAAGTGCGGTAAAATTTAGATTCTACGGGAGGCGTACCACAGATTGGGTTACTAAAAATAGGGTTTATTATGTGAGATGGGACGAGAAACGTTATCCCTATAAACTTTGGAGAGATATACATACGCCTGCGATAAAGGTGTCTTTTATTATTACTACGACAATTTAGGAAAGGATTCAACGTGAGTCGTTTCAACAAATTAGAGTTTGTCTTTATAGTTAAGCTGCAGATTGTGTTTTCGGTTTTTCGTTGAGTGCGGAGAGTATGGATAAGTGGAAGGGGGATGGAGGAGAGGTTGTACAGATTAGAGAAGGAGGAGAGCAGAGATAAAAAATTTGGTCAAGTGCGAGTTGGACTCACCTAGTTCATCTTTTTTCATTGATACGATAATTTAAGATGGCTCGAGTCCGTCTCTCACTTAGCCAGTTTTTATTATTTAATGTTATACGTTAGAGCTCATACTAAAATCACTGCATGTTTGAAATCTATATGTATTACTACTACGTAATCGTGTTTTGTATGGGGACCCCCCTTAAATTTTAATACTGTTATAGCTCAATTTCTGGCAAAAATTTTTAGGCATCTCTACCTTTTTCTGTGTTCAGCATCGAGCCATGTTAAAGGTCTGACAGACAGACAGCGTAGGCTCCGTTGGCACCCGTTGAGTAAGAAACTCTAAAAATGATTATTTTGCTTGTTGTATTGCAGATTCAGTTCAACAAACGTTTAGTTAAGATCATTGCCCTCTTACAATCTACAAAACACAAATGCGAAATAAATAATGTGTTACTGAAACTTGAATTGACGTCACTTACGTTAATGACCTGTAAACAATAAAGTTGCATAAATAACGTTGTTAACAACAACGTTGAATTTTTACTGACGCGTCTTATCAGTCTGTAATAATAAAATCTGACCTAGTTTAAATATGAGTAATTAATCGGACATAAACATGGCGCAAGTATGTTAGACTGCCATGTTGATAAGCCAAGGTTCGGTTCGGTTACCGGTTCGGACAATCAATAAATTTTGCTACAATTATTACTGATTGAAAAAGTTGGTCCGGCAGCAACTACGGCATTAATAACTTTTAGCAAAAAAAAAACGAGTGCCGGCAGAAGTGAAAACCTTTACACTCGATTCGCGCTTAACATTCAAATATGTCACAATACATATCTTTGACATTGTCAATAACAAATAATGTTTGTTTATTTACTTTTTTGACGTAGTATATTTCACATCTCAATCTAGCATAGAATTAAAATCCCATATCCAACCTCCCTGTACTGTTCATAATCGCCATATACTAAAAATAAAAATTATAATCGGCGTGGCATTATGGTTTCCGTCTTGCGAATTTTTATGGCGTGGCATTATGGTTTGCGTCTGACGATCAGTCTGACGGGAGATTATCATTTTTTACCCATTTCAAAAACTAAGCTAATAATAAATCTGACGCGAGTTCCTTCTTACGAATTTTATATGAATTTGCGATCAGGACACGTGACCGGACGAGTTTAACATTTTGTACCCATACCAAAAAAAGTGCACAACGCCGCTTAAGAAGTTTTCACTTCAAAAATGCGCACGAACATTCACGGGTTTCGAAAGGTAAGTCAGACTTCCACACAGTTTATTAATAGACATGAAAGACAGGGGACCTGCAAACAGCGTCTTCAACAGTGGACGTATAGCTTTTTGTTCCGACTGTGATAAAAATGAACACCGCGAAGCATGACCAACGTGATTTTATTCAGTAGGTATATGCAAATTCGCATAGTTTTCAGAAGTTATAACAGGTGACGCTATTTTCCTAGTATGAAACCTCAAACTTATTTACATTAAATTGGGCGTCTCTTTACTTTTATAATTATCACTAGCAGGCCCGGCAGACGTTGTTCTGCCCTTAAAGTTGATGCGCAGCGGTGCCATCTGTTACAACAAATACATAATACAGTTATTCCCGCGGGAACTTTTAAAATTTTCCAGAATGAAACATAGGTAAGGTCCTATTCCAGAACCTAAACTATATGAGTGCCAAGTTTGATCCCGATTCATTCAGTGGTTGAAGCGTGATTGAGTTACAGACAACCAATCATCCAAACATCTAACTTTCGCATTTATAATATTAATGGGATAGCTGGTAATCAATAAATTTTGCCAACGGCTCCACCCGCCGTAAATTTGGTTATCGACATGGGGTTCTTACGTCAACACTTAATTTATACTTGTGAAGGTTCCTATAGCAAAGTTCGTTTAAGCTTGGTTATAGTTATGCTTGCTGAAAATTTTGAATTTTTCGGGGTATAAACTATCCTATGTTCTTCCCCAGGAATTTGGTATCAAATTTCATCTAAATCGGTTCAGAGGTTTAAGCGAGAAGACAGACAGAGTTACTTTCGCATTTATAATATTGGAATGGATGCCAAATTCGCCCGCAGTTCCACCCGCCCTAAATTTAGTTATCGGTGTAGTATTTCAATGGCAACTCCTCAATTATAAAAAAACTGACTCACACTTGACGTTTTTAAGTAGAATTTGTGATTTCTTGGGAATCAAAATATTTCGATGTCAAATTTCATCTTAATTGGTACAGTGGTTTAAGCGTAAAGAGTTTACATACAGAGTTACTTTCGCATTTATGATATTAGTATTGATAGATAGATGAAAATAGCATCGAAATCTGTTGAGTAGTTTAAAAGATCTAAGCGTACATCGCTACAGATGGCGGGAAGCGTATTTTGTTAAATATATGTATAGAACTATATTTGTACCCGTTGTCTGTTACTCATAGTACAAACAATGATCCAGCGGTGGCAGCCACTACTGCACGTGCAAATTTCTATTTGTCTTGATATCAAACAAAGAATGCAAAAAAACGCGCAATATTAGTTCCGCCATCTTGAATTTTGAAAAACTGATAAGTTGAATATAGCAGCCTCGAAATTCAAATGGAAAATTAGTTCAATCGAGATTAAATAATAAAAATAACGATAGAATCGATTCCGGGAGAAAGCAAATCGATTTAGGAGTCGATAAAGAATTTCGGTCTATTACACACTTGCTATAGATAACACGTCAGATATAATGGAATAACAATGAAAGGCGTAATACAGATACAGATAATTTAGTGAAATTTATGAAGTCGTTATTACACATATATACTCGTATAACTATTACAGGTATTGTGTGTGGATATGTGGATATATATATTGTACACTACATGTGGATTAATATGTAAAATCATGTCCATAACGATACTAATATTATAAATGTGAAAGTACCTATGCCTGGGTAGATGAACTTGTTACTCAATTACGCTTCAATTACTGAACGGATCGGGATGAAACTTGGCACACATATAGATTAGGTCCTGGAATAAGAGATACAGTACTTTTTAACTCAAAAATTTCCAAAGTTATATATCTCAATAACTACTTCAGCCTTTATATTATACTTCATTAGTATAATTAAGGAGTTCCACGCCGATAACCGAATTATGATAAACTGAAAAATATGACTCTTCCAGACTTCTATTGGCGAGTAGTAATACTATTGTTTTTACCGACACAGCAACACTAAAGCTACTTGACAATAGATGGCGTTGTTAACTTAAAAGTTGCCGCGGGAATAACTATTACCAAGCTTAAACGAACTAGAGCTACAGCTAACTTCATTAGTAGCACGCTTCATTAGAAAAATTAAGAAGTTAATTAAGGAGTTCCACGATAACTGCATTTGGGGCTAGCAAAATCTAGTCTGTACAAATGATAGAATATTTTGATAATCCTGTCTGCAAATAACCGTAGATATGTATGATCTATTATAAATGGGTATAGCACGGGACTTATTACTGATGCTTTTAACAGTAAAGTGGGTTTTTTTTTATTTACATATCTAATAAAGACAATGTCTGCATTCAAAGGCAAATAAATAAGGAAGTTGCGACATTACGTGTTAACCTACATTATAAGAGATGACGCACTATATATATAGATTTTTTATCTGAATTTAATTATGCTGACACAGTGTATGGGCCATATCTTCTAGAACGCTCTAAACATCTCATACAAAGAGTGCAAACTTCATGTGCCAGTTTCCGTTTTCCCATTCCACCAAGGAACCATGTGACTCCTTATCTTAATTACCTTAAGTTGCTTACAATGGAAGCTCGCAGGAAACTACACTTTTCGATTTTATTGTTTGGCGTTATCAAAACACAAAAGCCGAGATATTTGTATAAAAAACTATCGTGGACCCGAGAAAGAAAAAAATATGAAACTCGTGCTTGTTCGTATTTAATCAATTGCCCACGACATAGGACAGCATCCTTTCTCTGCCAGCCGTTGTTGGAATAATTTACCATCCGCGCCACTTCGGACTGCCACATCTAAAAGTGTTTTTATAGAAAACATGAAAGCTTTCCTTCTTAAAGAGCAAGTACCTTATATACGCTAATATGAAATGGAGAAATATATTATAAAAATCTAGCTAACTCTATTGTGTTTATTGGTTTGAGAATGCAAATTTGATATTGATTGATAGGTATGTAAGTTTATGTCAATATATTATAAATGACCAATGTGTACGGTCGCGGTCAGAAAATGTTTACCAGTTTTGAAATTAGATTCTATATCACACTTTTTTCACTAAGTCTAAATTGCCATATCAAGCATCATACTTATTACTAATAATCATACTTATTACCTTTCAAAAGCTATTATGCAAAATGACGCATCGAGAAAAACAACAAGAATTATTGATCACTCTTTGATAATGGAACTAATATCTTTATTTGTTGAAATGACATTTATCAAAAAATATTTTTTGAACGTCGTTTTGACAAGAGTAAAATTTTACAAAAGATTTTTTCATAACGAAATAAAATGGCAAGTTTAACCTTGGAGCAAAGGGCTGAAATAATATTTCTCTTCGAAGATGGACATAGTATTAGTGCTATTTCACGAGAACTCAATATATCGCGATTCACTGTGAGGTTTTGGATTAGGCGTCACGGCGAAGAAGGGCAAATAACAGATCATAGAAATAATTCAGGACGACGACCGATACTAACCGCCGCGCAAATAACAGAAATCATTCGTCGTTACGAAGAGAATGGTTTCACACCAACTAGTTATTTTGCTGCTTTATATGGTGTCAGTGCTCGGACGATCCGACGAGCTTTGCACAATGTTGGACTACACTACAGACACCATGCTATTAAAGTGGAGCTGAAACCTCACCACAAAACAGCCCGGCTTAACTTTGCGCGACGACATCTCGATTTTGATTGGTCGAATACTATATTTAGCGATGAAAAAACTTTTAAATCAAGCCAAATCGGAAGATTAACTTTATGGCGCTACAATCGAACTCGGTATGATGAAGGTCATATTGTGCCTCAAAACGAGTCAGGTCGCAACTTATGGGGGTGGATGAGCCTTGACGGCGTCGGAGAACTGGCGTCGTTAGCGAATAGGGCTACGGCCATTAATTATGTGTCGCTTTTGGAAGAAGTGATGCTGCCTACTGTGCGCGTAGTGTCTCCTGTAACGGAATTCCCACACATTACTTACGTTCAAGATAATGCATGGATACACACAGCCCGTGCTACTATGGCATGGTTCAACCTCGATTCAATGGCCCGCTCGATCTGCTGGGAATGTCAAAATGAAAGAAACCCTCAAGCTCTTAGATCACACTGTGCTCAAGTATGGGATGATATCAGAGGTACTGATCTATGCACGCATCTTGTTACATCTATGCGAGATAGACTAAGTGCCATCATAGCTGCAGAGGGAGGTTATACTAGATATAAAATAAAGATTTTCGAAGTGTCTATTTTATTATTTCTTCATATTCTTATTAAAAAAACTAAACTATTAGTTTTTTCAAAGAAGGTTTCTATATATTAAAACTGGATATTAGTCAGTCCATCTCCTAGGGCAGAGATGGCGAACCCATGGCAATTCGGGCACGCCAATCATTTATGACATTTCTATATTCACCTACGTATGCTTGCAAGTCATTTTTAGAAATGAACTCTAGTTTAGTTTTCATACTGCTTAGTAACAAAGTACGAGCTTGCCCTAATGTGAGATTTTTAGCACCTAATTTGCAACAGCAGAAATCACACAAATTTTTTTTTTAATTTGAATATAAATATTAAACATTTCGATTGCTGTAAACATTTCGAGCTGCAAGTATCTAAATAGCTTTAAGTTAACAGCAATTCGTTTAATTTTTCTCCATTATTATTAAGTAACCCAGATCTTTTGACGGCACGTCATAGGTACAGTATGGTTTTTTTCATAGAAAATGGCACATTCATTAATAAAGGTTCGCCATCCCTGTCCTAGAGCGATTGATTGTCATATTAGAAAAAAGATAATCTATGGTCAATCAAATTATTATGAAATAAACATTTAGAACTTGTGACTTAAATGTGTGCATGCAATTGTGATCCTTAAGGTGGTAAACATTTTCTGACCGCGACTATACACACAAAAATAATTCTAAGAATGGTAGGGTTATATTTTGTTTACTGGAAAGGTTAATCCTAGTTTATCACTTTTTTTAAAATTATTTCTTTGTTCTTTTGTCTTAGATTTAGTAGGGCAAAGTGTAATGCTTATGCAGCTGTTTTTCTTTTCGTTTTGTGCAGATTACACTTATATTGTATTTAAAATTACGATAAGTGTAGTGGTGTCAGTTAACTGTAATAATTAATAATTAAGTATCTTTTTTATTTCCTATTGTCAAACGAAAGTTTCTCACTGAAAATCAGTGTTGGGACTCTTTGGTCACAGCGTAATGCTGAGTGAGAAACCTATTTGGCGCGCAACTCACATTAGGTAAATAGTGTTAACATTTTTTCCTGTTATTTATAATTAATACTGTTATTTAGTTGTATTGTCCAAATAAAATGTTTTTCTTTCTTCTTTCTCTTTCTTTCTAAACGGAATGTGTGTGGTGTGACCCCACCTCTAAACGGATTTTGACATGCGAGGTGTCATTTGAGCCGTCGTAATTGTTTACGTTTATTAAGTAGTAAGTAGTGAACGTTTATTAAAATATCAAAAAAAAATCAAATCGCGAATTTTATGCGTGTTAAAAAAATTTTTTGTTGGCTTTTAAAATAAAAGGCTTAGTAAAATGTGTTTTTGCACTTAGCTTTCTAGCCACGAGTCAAGTATTTTTAGCACCAGGACAAGCTTTTTGTTTTGTACGGAGATCACGCTACACATCTTTCTCTGGCGGTCGATTGACCTTATTGAATTTGAAATTCTTGTTCCTTACGAGCCGCTCCTTCTTTTACGGAGACACGTAAAAAAACAAACAGGAAAATAGCACAAATAGAACAGGGCAACATCGCGGCAGCGCAAAGAAAAAAACATAATTTTTCAAATACTCTATCAATTTAACCTGTATGTATGTAATATTATTAGAATTGCATAATCTTCATATAAGTTTGTCTATTTGAGCTTCTAAACAGATGCGCCAAATTTTATAAGTTTATATATGTACCTGTAGGTATGGACTCATATGTCGTGGTGAACGGATTTTACCGTTCCTAGCTACCGTTCCGTGCTAGCTTCATCAAATTAGATCAATAGTTTTCAATGAACTTTTGGTGTGTACACTTTGTCGGTTTAACGGCACAATTCTTAGCGTAACTTTTTGTTATGTTACCAGATATATTCGCTGATTGTGAGACGATTTTATGACACGTACTAGCTGCCCGCCACGGCTTTGCACGGGTGGTGTACCTACTTACTAAAAAAATTGAAACAAAATGTTCAGTTTTACAATATACGAACATGTAATGAAAAAAAAACTTTATTTGTAAATACGTACACAATAATCATACATAAATACATCCAGATTTAAGACAAAGACAAATGTTTGTTTAGTGCGGGAATCGAACCCACATCCTCTGTATAGCAGCCGGCTACACTACCAAACAGGCTGCGACGGAATCAATTGGATAAGGTACACAAGGGAAATATAAAAACAAACAAGGGAGACTTATTTTTAATACAAAGCCAAGTATATTTATTCTAATTCATATAACAGTTAAATGTTTTATCAAAGCAGGACAAGTGAAAAAATATTGTTCTAATACCTTGCACGGTTTTAAAACTATAATATACCTGCTCATTACATAAGAACAGCAACCTTTGGACCTCTTGCCTTGCCTTTGCCTTTTTACTTAATCTCTTCTCTAACTTTGACATTTTCTAAACACGTGGTAGCGTTTCCAGCAAAGCTCAAGAAAAAAGGAACTGGCGACACTTTTTTTTTCTGAGCTGAGTTTGCAGTTAGCGAGACTCTGAAGAAGTCGCAGCTCATATAGCGCCCAACGCTCAAGGGTTCCCAGCGGGGGGAGCCCGGCTTGGGTTGTCGCTCTCGGGGGCGCCCCTTCGACCAGCGTGAGCCTTGGACCCGAAGGTAAGGCAGGGCCAGGAGGGGAGTTCCCCGTTACGCGGGTGCGGTTGCGATTGAGTGGGGGCGACAAGCTCTTGCATCCTTGCAGTCGCGGACGAACCCGGGAACGTCAGCGTCGTGTTAGGGGGGAGACCCTATTAGGGGAGGTCGTTGTAACTAATCTCGCTATCCGGATAGCGAGATCGTCATATGGAGCCGTTAGTACGTGCCGAGGCCGCCTAAAAATTGTTTTACAACCGTGCCGAGATTGGTCGGGGCGATGATAAGTTGTGGATTGCATAATTAATCGATTCAGGTGATTTTGTGTACGCTCGGACTGCCAGGTCTTTAAGATATTAGGGAATCGTGGGGAGCTCGAAGTCCCTGTGTAAGTTTGCATTACGGACGTACCAGGAGGCTCCGGAGGCCGCTCTGAGAAAGCGGTTTTGGAGGGTCTGGAACTTATGACGATTACGTTTGGATTACGCATAAACGACGCTAGCATATGCTAGTATGGGGCGAATGCATGTGACGTAAAAAGTCAGCGTTTTTGTAAGCGGCATCTTACTGTACTTGCCTATCATGGGATATAGACGACCAAGGACAAGCGGTTCAGTCTATTACTATTTTGGTGTGATCGCGGAAGTTCAAACGCCTATCCAGGGTCACGCCGAGATATTTGGCATTGTTTTGCCAAGGAATGGCACGACCGAAGAGTGAGAGGGAAGATGGTCGCGGAGGGCGGCCTTTGGTGAAGATAACGGCTTTTGTCGGGATTCACTTGGATTCTCCATTTCCGATATGATTCGCCTAGGGCGGTGATTGCGGATTGGAGTCTCTTAGAATTGGCGACACAGCAGCCTTGCGTAATATTACAAGAACCATTTCGAGCTACTTTTGCCCCTTCACAACTCGAAACCTATTTAGCCTACATATATGAAATTTGGCACAGTTATCAAAAGCCATTAGCTTGTCTAGAATCCAAAATGTATCTCATACAGTTATTGATATATAAACGTTTAAAAACCAGCATTTTTATGAATGACCGACATATGGATCAAAAACCTAACCGAATATTAATAAATAGTATCAACAAAGTTGTTAGTATGAAAGAAGAAAGTAGAGTAGGATATAAATATAAAATAATAGTTTCTGTACAAAAAGTAATGATATCCCAACAAAAAAATGTGAAACGAGAGCCAAGTTCAATATTACTAATATGAGTCGTTGTCGACTTCGCCGATGAAAGAATTGAGATCTATATGGGTGTCAAGTTCTGCGTAGAAAATTCTAAAATTTTACGTACAAGAACGTGCTTCATTAAAATAGTTATTTGTTATGCAAGGCTGGAAATTTGCTTCTTGGCGTGAGTGCCTATATTGAATACCGAGCAAGCGAAGGATTCAAAAATTTAATCCTGGTCAAAGAGACGGATTCTAAGGCACGAAGCCCAAAAAAAAATTCAGCCGTGTGGAAAACACAATTTTTCATCTCACTATATACAGCGAGGTAAATATATATAAGATACAAGTAAAATAATAATTAGTGTTTAATTACTTATAAATGGAACAAGTATACTTATTTTAAATAATTTAATTAAGTATTGATAACATGATAACATCATTATAAGTATCTGAAATAGGTTGACCACCTTTTGTATGTTTGCATATAGTCAACAAATCTTATTTTAGGTATTTTACGTCACTAGTGAAGTGACTTATGTTTTTTTAGTATTAACTTAAGGTTATTTAAAAATTAAAATGTATATTGTAAAACCAATACTACGGATTTTCAAATAAATGTTTCTTTTCTTTTTCTTGTTTTTTTATTTTTTAGGGTTCCGTAGCCAAATGGCAAAAAAACGGAACCCTTATAGATTCGTAATGTCTGTCTGTCTGTCCGTCCGTATGTCACACCCACTTTTTTCTCGAAACTATGAGGAACCATACTGTTGAAACTTGGTAAGTAGATGTATTCTATGAACCGCATTAAGATTTTCACTCAAAACTAGTAAAAAAAACAATAGATTTTTGGGGTTCTCTATATATAGAAATGAAACTCAAGAAATTTTTTTTCATCAAATCCATGCGTGTGGGTTATCTATGGACAGGTCTTCAAAAATGATATGGAGGTTTTTAATATATTTTTTTTCCAAACTGAATTGTTTGCGCGAGAGACACTTCCAAAGTGGTAAAATGTGTGTCCCCCCCCTGTAACTTCTAAAATAAGAGAATGATAAAACTTAAAAAAATATATATGATGTACATTACATTACCATGCAAACTTCCACCGAAAATTTGTTTGAACGAGATCTAGTAAGTAGTTTTTATTAATACGTCATAAATCGTTAACCGCAATTTACCTTTCATTCAATCAACTCAAATATAAAAATATTTTTGTTTGTGTTTGTAGATTACATAAATGGTGGTAGGTTCGGAACCCTCGGTGCGCGAGTCCAACTCGCACTTGGCCGGTTTTTTTATTGTGCATTCCTAATTTGCAACACGCCAAATTTTTTAATTCTTATAACAAAATTTATACCAAAAACTTATTTATTCTTGTTGTATTTTGTATAAAGTAGTAAGGATAAACCGCATTTCGGAAGGTTTCATTATGTTTGCTTTTATAAAATTTTAAAAAAACCTTTTTTAAGTTGGCTTTTCTATGCAGATTTAATCAGATTTTAAATGACAAAGTAAGCCTTTCCAAATCAGTGACATGAAAAATTAAAAAATACCTACCTATTTATATTTATAGACACATTTTGCGATAGGTCATTGTCATTTTACAACTAAAGAAGAGCGGCATGAATAGACGGTGACCATAAATATCTATGTTTTTATGGAATGTTTTGGTTGTCATTATTTTTTTATTTGATATTTTTTATTTTATATATATTATTTTTTATTTAATATAATGAAAAATAAAAAATACGTTAATTTTGATTCGTATAATCGATCAACATCAATTTTATTTCCCGTACAATGAAATATAGTCTTTCTGCATACAAGTATGCTAACTTTGAATTTTATTCATTTTCGTTAAAAGATAGCTGGCTCTTTCTCTACATACTTTGATTATAATAAGAACCATGATTTCTTATATCATCTCCATAATATGATCACTCGTGCTTGTTTAAATAAGTAAGTTTTACGAGTTCTCTAAATGGTCATCTTGGAAATTTCAAGAACCACATTGCCCTTGCGGCGAGCGAGAGGTCAGCCGAATGATTGAATTGACATACGGCTTGCTTGTTTTTGGAAATAACAAAATCGAAACAACGGTTTTTTTATGGGATCGATTATTTGTAATTCTAATCTTAATCTAAATAATATTATAAATGCGAAGGTGAGTTTGTTTGTTACGCTTTCACGCCTAAACCGCTGAATCGATTATGAGGAATTTAGGTATAAAGATAGACCCTGATAAAAATGTCAGGTTTGAGTCGATAATTTTACTATAATCAACGAGTTTAGCGTGGGCGGGGCCGCAGGCAAAAGCAAGTTAAATAAAATTCGAATTCGATAAAAAAAGAAAAAAAAACGGGTTGCACTCCGGGAGTGCCGGCAGAAGTGAAAACTTGAATATAATTTTTGATATTTTGGAATGGTTAGGGAATAATTTTGCACGAATTGCTTTAATTATCAGTATAAAAGTACTATAATTTATGTGGTAAAATACAATATTCATTTATTGCCTTATCGTACACAAACATGACAATAAATATTACATTAAATATTTAACACTTCAGAACTTCGCCGCACGGTAGAAAGAGAGGGGGGATACTTTCTCTTCTACTCTCCCTCCGTCTTACGAGTTTTCGATCAGGTCACGTGATCCTGACGCGAGTTTAACATTTTTTACCCATCACAAAAAAGTGCACAACGCCGCTAAAGAAGTTTGCACTTCAAAAACTTTTTATTACTTCCTTAGTTATTTCACTGTGACCAAACTTGTAATTAAATTCGGCCGTCGACAAAGCAAACCATAACGTGTGGAATATGAAGGAGAGAGGCGCTATTCAATAAAGGACTAACATCGCAACATGATATCGATTGCTGATTATTTCTGATGCATAAGATATCGATTGTCGATTATTTCATAGGGCAGCCCAATGAGTATGACTATAAAATTTGAATATCAAATAAATTATGCTAATCCTGTTTTTTTATGCAAAAATATTAATACTACGAAACGCTTTAAACTATTCATTTCTGAATAAAATTAAGTGATTCGTAGATCTGTTTTTTGTTATTGGTTTATTTTTTACTTCATACAGTGGGTTTTTGAAAGCGGTGTAGGGATTAATTTTTTAGCATTTGGTATGTCATGATTATATCATATTATTCAGATTATATCCCCTTCAGATGAAATGACAAAGAAAATAAACAGGCGAATAGCCCAAGGATGGAGTAAATACTGGTCACTGAAGGAAATAGTAAAAAGTAAGGATCTAGGCAATCACTTTAAAAAGAAAACATTCGAGACCTGTATTCTACCAGTTCTTGCTTATGGCTGTGAAACTTGTTCAATAACACTATCACAGGGAGAGGCTAACAAAATGCCAACGTGCCATGGAAAGAAGTATGTTAGGGTTAAAAATCAAAGACAGAGTCAGGAACGTAGACATAAAAACAAGAACAAAACTTACAGACATTCTTACCAGGATAGACGTCCAAAAATGGAGATGGACTGGATATATGCCACGCCACCCCATTAACAAATGGAGCAAGCAAGTCACCCTCTGGCAACCAAGAGACGGCAAAAGAGGTAGGGGTTGTCAAGTCAGGAGATGGGAAGATGACTTGAAACAGACAGCGGGACCATTCTGGTTGAGAGTAGCAAGGGACAGGACCCATTGGAACGAATCGGAGGAGGCCCATGCCAAAAGGCACACCGAACTTAGGGACCTCTTGTAACCCTTCGTTTAGAAATAAAAGGCTATTATTATTATTATTATTATTATTATTATTATTATTACTATTATTATGTTATGAATACTCACGACTTAGAGTAACACGGCCGGCATCAGGATACCGTGTTATTTGGCTGAGGCATTCAAAATTTTTACTATGAAACATTTTTTTTTCTCGAAGTTTTCAAAAAGTAGTATGGATAATATATTATAAGTTTTTATTTAGTTTCATCTGTCCTTTTTAGGGTTCTGTAGTCAACAAGGAACCTTTATAGATTCGCCATGTCCGTCCGTCCGTCTGTCCGCGGCTTTGTTCAAAGACTACTAATACGAGAAAGCTGCAATTTTGCAGAAATATATATACACATTGAACAAGCAGACAAAGTGGTAGAATAAAATCTTTGAAAAAATTTTTTTTAGGGTACCTCCCCTACTCGTGAAGAGGGGGCGTAATTTTTTTCCTCATCTACCCCATCATTTGGTGTATCGTTGGAAGGAATTCCAAAAACATTGGCTGTATGCAAAGATCATTTTTTGATTCAGAGCTCCGTTTACGAAACATTTAGTTTTAAAGTACTAATTTTAGTTAGAGTCAAGTGCCCCCCCCTCTACCTAAAATTACGTAAAACTATCAGTCGATCAAGTTATAAAATATACTTGGAAAAGTGAAATTTTCTTACAAATTCCATTAAAAGTTACTAATATGAAGTAGGTACATCTGTAAAACAGGTATAAAAAAAATTGGTTCGGCAGCAAGTACCGTAAAAAAAAATTACGTCATATTGGATTTTAAAAAACTGATAAAAAATTCGAAATCAGCACCCTCGAAAACCCTTTACTACCCCTCGATACATGAAATTATACATGAAATTTATGTTGCGTGCATAAAATAAGCAGTTTTTACGGATAAAAAAAAGAACCGCTGGATCGATTTATTTCAGACTTTTTTCAGATCTAAGTCATGACGTGGCGTATCGATTGATATGTCATCAGAGCGATTCGGTCCACACACACACACACACACACACACACACAACACACACACACACACACAGACATCACTCTAAAAATTATTGCAAATGATTCTCCAAGTCTTGAAACGTAAAGAAAACACAAAATTTTCGATTTTCGGACCTATTCCTCAAGAGAAGTTAAAATAAGTAAATGAACGATGATTAATTATTAAAATAAAATAATTATAGGGGGGCTCCCATAAAACAAACGTGATTTTTTTTGCCTTTTTTATAGATAATGGTACGGAACCCTTTCGGAGTCGAGTCGGACTTGGCTGATTTTTTCTGTAATCACATCTAACAAATTTAACCCACTTCCCGGTGTTCGATTAAATGTAATATTTCATACTGTAAGTTGGATGACAATGCAATCGCCATGTTTTCTACTCTTTGCCTTAGACATTCCTACTTGCCTGATTCTTTGATGACAACGGTGGTTTTTCCACATGACGTCTCGGACATAGCCAACTATTAACCTATCTAACTTGCTACTAATATAGCGAAAGTACGTAACAGTTTGCTTAGTGTGCATTTTATAAACACCTGAAACTGCATCACGCGCAGTTTGGTTTCAGGCCAGGTCTGTCAATAGAAAAATATTGTGTGTGTAAGCTCTAAAGTATAACAACAAATTATAAAAACCAGCCAGGTGCGAGACGGGCCAGAGCCATTTACCATCTGAATACTAGAAGCACCGAAGTTTACGACTCCCCTTGAACCGCCGCCGTGACAAATTTGTCCCATTGAATTTGATGTCATGTGTGTGAAAGTATAAGGTTTGAAAATTATGACTAAAATTGTTTGTAAGATACTTGTAACAAGTTGATTTATTTATTGTAAATAAAATCAAGTTTACAAAAGTTAAGAAAAAAAAGAAAAAAAAAAAAACAAAACAAATAATTTGTTCTCATATTTGGGTTCATATTAAAATTTTCACAAGTTTTATATTAATTCTTACTGTACTAAATAATAAAAAACATATAAACTAGTTTTAACTATTTGAAGAGCAAATAGCGCACATATAATATTCTTTATTAGTGAATTTATTACAGACAGTTTTTTGCACTTACGGCACCTTAGAATACTGATTGGGACAGAAACGACCCAACGGCAGTTCTAGGTAGATCTTTTTTCCATTAACTTTTCTTGTTAAAAAATTAACAACATTAAAAATTTTATAAATACCACACATTACTAAAAGTCAAAAAGTTTTACGGACCTAAATAAAAAAAGTAAAAAGTTAGAGACGATCGAATTTGCCGGTGGGACAAAAATGGGACGGCGGCACTTCTAGTGTTAAATCACCATTACAACACAATCTAGTTATTATTAAGCGAAACAGTAACTTATTTGTTTGTTGGAAACGGTATTCAAAGTTAAGCGGCTTGGTAAGTAATTGGATGGGTGGCCGATGAGTGGTACACTTTTTGTTTTTATGTTTGTAGATTATATAAATGGTGGTAGGTACGGAAGCCTCGGTGCGTGAGTCCGAATCGCACGTGGCCGGTTTTTTACTTTTCATTACTAATACGAGAAAATCAAAGAAACAAAATTCTCTGATTTCTTCGCATTAGTAATGAAAAGTAGAATTTTCACATCTGTTGTGAGTGATAAATTATGAGCACACATTAATCTATAAGCAGCGGGAACTTAGCTGTAAATATCTCGGTCCCACTTGATTACTCACATCCCATGTTTAACAATCTATAATGGACACTTGTGTAAATACACGAAAATATTTTATTGCTGCAACATATACAATAACAAAGTGTTTAATAACAAAGACCTTGCGTAAAAACCCTATTCTGTTTTCTTGGATATTTCCAATGAGTATTCTTTGTTACATTTACCTGTTACAAAAAAAAAATATTCCTGTACATGTGTACTAAACATGTATAGTCGGCCCATGGTTTCATTCAAAATCTTTTTATTAATATGAGTTGAAACGACAAGATTTTATTAACAAGAAAATTAAAAAAATATATATAATAAAGATAAAAAAAAACTACAATTAGTCCGGTCAATCTTTACATCCAAAGATACAAAAAATCCCAAAAAGCTGAGAGTTGGTAAAATTGTTCAAAACATAATCTATCTATATGTATAAATAAAATTTGTTGCTAAGCGCAAAACTCGATGACGGCGGAACCAATTCGGGTAATTTTTTTTTATTGTGTTTGTTAGTGTTAGAGTTTTTAGGTTTTTATGAAAGAAAAAAACGATCAAGTGCGAGTCGGACTCGCGCACTAAAAGTAAACCGATTTTAATGAAATTTTATTACGTTGTTATGCACATGCCGGGGAAGGTTTTTGAAAAAGAAAAAGAGGGTCAAGTGGGAGTCGGACTCGCGCAATAAGGGTAAACCGATTGTAATAAAATTTTGGTAAATTTTTATGCACAGACCGGGGAATGTTTCTGAGAAAGAGTTGGACTCTCGCAATAACAGGAAACCGATTGTAATGAAATTTTGGTAAGTTGTTATGTACATGCCGGGGAAGGTTTTTGAACTAGAACAACCCTTTCACAATAGGTTGGTGCGACAGTTGTTTTAAAAAAAGTAACAACGTTCGCCGGGCAGCTAATTATAAATAACATTTTAAAAGTCCTCATCGATCCGATACCCGTAAAAAAGTTTACCTACTCAAAGGTCAAAAAAATGGGGTTTTCGCGTTAGTCAGCAAAACGGTAAGTGTTATCAAACAATCAAACAACATATATTCAAATAGGTTACTAAGAACACTTTTTAATTCTGATCATAAAATTAGTTCAGACAAAATTATAAAAATGTCTTTAAAAAATGTATCAATACTTTTTTCCTAAGAGCCACCGTTTCTGAGTAACGGTTAAAATATAACGATTCAAACAGGTATACGACCCTAGCCACGCATACAATTTAATAGGAGACCGACGTTGTCCCAAGGTTACACTGGCGTAAGAGGTGGCCTGCCGATCACCCGTCGGCCTACCGCCCGCTCGTCTTGCGCTTGCTCGTCATTACGCGGGGGTCGTGCACTCTATGGCACTCTACAGGGCGCCCGTGGGGTTGGACGCCTAATGCGGGTGCACAGTCAACCAGCGTGGCTACCGCACGATCGGGTTGTATGTGGCCTGCGCGTTGGCAGGCAGCATGCCCTGGGAGCTGGACGCCCTGCTTCTCGGTGCGGTATATGACCGTGTCAGTGAACGAAGAGATACTGCTGAAAATCCAATGGGGCGACCACGGACTGGGCAGCGGTGGTTGGTGCAGCCGCGCCACTTGCCACTTTAGCTGAGGCCCCGGGCGGAGGGCTCGGGAAAGCCTTTCGTCCACCCATGAGACGGATGGGGTCAGAGTAGAAAGATTCCGAGCAATGTGTTCCCGGCACGGCACCTTTATAGAGTGTGAAGTTGGCAGCGCTTGTTAGTGGTAAGCAATAGAGCGTGCCACCAATACAGCACATGTAACGCTGCTGGCGGAGTCGCGGATGCATTCATGAGTAGTCGTAAATCCGCGAGGAGGAACACCGTTGGTTTTAGTTGGTAAGAGTCCAAAATCAGCAAGGTATCCATGAGGAATTCCAACGCAAAAAAAACAAACCGGCCAAGTGCGAGTCTGGCTCGGACACCGAGGGTTCCGAGCAAACTTATTATATGTTGTTGTACTTATATTATTAAAAATATTTTTATTATATGATGTAACTAAAAATTTACGGTTTTCGCAATTTTTCCTTTATGTATGCTATAAAACGTTGCTTTAAACAAAATTTCAAGATTCTGAGTTTACGGGAAGTACCCTGTAAATTTTGATTCCCTTGCGAGTTTCGAAAATTTGCGGAAATTTGCATAAAAATACAAAAAATTGTATCTTTTGATTGCGTTGACTTAGAAGGGCGGATGGAACCCGTGGTGCGGGCAAAAGCTAGTAGACTGTGAAATTGCGTTAGTCTGACTTAATCTCCTCTCGCTGTCTTAAAATAGCAGAATGACAAGGTTCTCAACCTTTTTTTTGGTCTGACTGTACAATCGTACATACAAAAGCATTTACCTGCTTTTATATTCTTATCAAACGTTGCTCTTTGTGCGGTAGACAGACACATTAAATGGGTGGCATACGTAATGAATATGTTATACGTAATTAATTAGGTACCTTACTAATAAAAACTTTAATTGTGCGTGACGTCATCCTAGCGCATGTAGCGCATTAAGATGGCGATATAGGCCAGAAAGCTATCTGTAATACTAACGTTGTGAATGTTAATGTACTAAAAATCATTACACAATGTCATATACATAACTATTAGATATATTTGTTATATACTTCCTTAGTAAATTATTCCATAATAACGTCTTAAAACTTATTTTTTTTTGTATGGGATTTAACGTTTCTACCGTTTTGTAGTCACATTTTTTTAGTTTTTGCTACAATTTAGAGTCAATACACTAGATAATAAGCTAATCTAATTATTTAATCAACTTTCATTACAATAAAATCCAATACACGCTTTAAAAATTTGCAAAAGTGGTCGCTTCCAGATTTTTTATTGCATTAAATACGATAAATGAAAATCACTCAGAT